>OVBL01000785.1:0-707123 GCA_900406555.1 Pseudoturritis turrita | reverse complement strand
AATGTACAAGATCCAATTGAACGAGAAGCTCAGCGTCAAAGGGTTTTTAATGGAGAAGCCCGAGGCCTCATGGAGGAAACAACAGCAAGCATCTTATCTGCTTCCGTAGCTACACCTACTCAAAACCGTGTTGTTGCTCTTCTTGACCAGGAACTTGAAAACAGAGGCATCTCTCCTGACCTTCCATAGCTAAAAGCCTCTGAATTAGGCCAAGCAGATGCTACTATGAAAAAGAGGCGAGGAAGACCCCTTTTGAAAAAGAGAACTGGCGCTTCTCCAAACCATTTATAGAGAGCAAGCTAAAAAAAAGGAAAGTCCTTCAAATTCAGAAGTGGCCAAGAAGAAAGGCCTCACTTCTGGCACAAATAAACAACACAATTGATGATGGAGCTTTATCCAGACCTAATCAGGCTAGTAATATTCCAACGAACGATAATGTAGGATCAAACATTGCCTCCACAAGTGCTACAACCCCAAAGATCAATATCATCCCGAAAATTTGGAAAAAACTGGTGGATTTTCGGCTCACACCCCCTCCTCTTCCGTAGCCATTGTGAGTTGGAATTGTTGTGGTTTGGAGAATCCCACAACAGTTCGTAGGCTAAGGTAAATTCGATGTCTTCATTTCCCGACATAATATTCCTCACGGAGACCAAAAACCCCGATGATGTGGTGCTCGAAACGTTAAAATGGATGGAGTATGGTTCTCACAAGTTAGTCTCTCCTCATAGTTCGGAAGGTGGGGGACTTGCTCTGTTCTGGAAAAAAGAAATCGATGTAAACATCATCAGCTCAAGTGAGAACTTCATAGATACAACCATTTCCTATAAAAAGAAAATGTTCTACGCAACCTTTGTGTACAGACATCCCGATCACAAAAAGAGGAAGGCTGTGTGGGATGAGCTAACTAATATAACATCTACAAGATCAGATGCTTGGTACCTCACTGGTGATTATAATGAAATACTCAACAACTCGGAGAAAAGAGGTGGAATTGCTAGAACCAAAGGATATTTCTGCGATTTTTGCACTTTTATGTTGGAATGCGATCTCTATGATTTACGATACTCGGGGAAGTTTCTTTAATGGCGAGGATGGCGTCACAACTACTTAGTTCACTGTAGATGGGATCGGTCTATATCAAACAGTAGATGAGCAGAGCTCTTCCCTCTAGACGAAGCACGTATCTCCGATTCGAAGGCTCCGATCACAGTCCCCTCCTCACCAATTTCGACACTTCTACCACAAAACGAAAAGGACTATTCTAATATGATAGAAGGCTAGGCAAAAACTCAGAAATAAAGCAACTTATTGCTCAAGTCTGGTCAGCAAACCCCTCGGCTATGGTGGAATAGAGAATAGGTTCAAGTAGACATGTAATATCCCGCTGGAACAAGGACAACCATAAAAACAGTCGAAAGCTAGTCGAAGAAAAGAAACAAAATCTCGATGATGAATGATCTAAAGCCTCAGCGGATGAAGCATTGATTAACTCCCTCAACTCTGAGTTAAAAGAGGCATACCAAGCCGAGGAAGAATTTTGGAGACAGAGGAGTAGACAACTATGACTAACACTTGGTGATAAGAACTCGGGTTATTTTCATGCAATTACAAGAGGAAGGTTGGCGATCAACAAATTCTCTGACATAGAAAACGAGGCGGGTCAAAGTTTTCATGAGGAAGTAGAGATCACGACAGTTATAACAAAATATTATCGAGAGCTCTTTGAATCGATTCCCATGGACAAAGAAGGTATTGTTAACCAAGCACTGAAACTGAGTATCTCCCCTAAAGTTAATGCAAAACTTGTCTAAGTCCCTTTACCCAAATAAGTCCGGGCCTCTGTATTATCGATTCACCCCGACAGAGCTTCTGGACCGGACGGATTTTCCGCTAGCTTCTTTCAGACAAATTGGGATATTGTTGGGTCAGCAATCACTTCAAAATTTCAAGGTTTTTTCGTGACTAGTATTCTACCAAACAACATTAACCACACTCACGTGAGGCTAATCCCAAAAATCCAAAGCCCGAAGAAGGTCACCGACTATAGACCAATAGCTCTTTGCAACGTCTACTACAAGATTATCTCGAAATCTTAACAAGACGTCTACAACTAATACTTGATGATATTATCTCCAAGAATGAATCCGCATTTGTGCCAGGAAGAGCTATAACCGACAATATCTTGATCACACATGAGGTTCTCCACTTTCTCAAGACATCCAGTGCAAAGAAATATTGTTCTATGACCGTCAAAATGGATATGAGTAAATCTTACGATCGTGTGGAATGGGAGTTTGTTCGACTTGTTTTTAAGAGGTTGGGTTTTGATGATAAATGGACGAGTCTCATCTTCCAATGCATATCAACATTGTTGATAGAAGGATGGTAGGTTGGAACCTCAAGCATGGTGTCAAGACTACAATCATCCACAACGGGCAAACGCATATACTTCACCATAGATTTTTGAACAATGAAAGGGTACCTACCAATCAAATCAATCTGAAACTTTCCCTTTTCAAACCCAGTAACTCGATGCAGATCATCCAACAATTTGGTTAATTTAATTCTACTCTCAACTCTGATAACTCTTGGAATTGATCCTTGGTAGAATGGACCATCGGGACCATCTTTTATACAACCATTCCAATAACAGAACACTGGAATCTTTCTTGTATCTTTGAGATCCACAAACCTTCAAAAAAAAAGAAAAAGAATAATTATGGATTTGAATCGAAATACCCAAAGCTAAATTTCATAAGATGACAGTAGCAGCAATAATACGACATAGAAAACAACAGTAAAAGAGAAAGCTAGCAAAAATTTAAACCCTAATTTTCTTACAAAAATTTGTCGAATGCGACATCTTGAAACTAGGAGGATAAAGACAACAACAATAATTTTTAATTAGTCAAGGCGGGAAAAAGCTCAAAGAGAAATAGGATAAATTATGGGTTTGAATCGGAAATAACCAAAGCCATGTCGGTGATTTGAGAAACCCAAAAGCTCAAATTTCATATGATGATAGTAGAAGCAACATTATAATAATAAATACGCCATGGAAGACAAAAAGATTTCTAAAAGAGAAAGCTTTCTCTAAATAAACCCTAACTTTTTTTTAAAGAAATTGCCGAATAAAAAAGCTCAAGAAAGATTTACTTGGTTGTTAGTGAAAAGCTCACACGATATTTTTATCTCCCCCGGTAAATGTTTTTTTTTTTATCCTCGGTAATGACGTTTTGAATTTCAACTGTAAACGAGTGAACAGAGTAGATAAATATCAGAAATTTCCAGAACCTCATCTTTCTTTTTTTTTTTGCTCGGAAAAACAAGAGAATTTACTCTTTGCCTAAATGGTAGCAATATGGTTCGAACCATGGTGGGAGATATAGAAAAATCCGAAATTGGAATTTGGGATGACAAATTAAAGACATGTTTGGTTTTTTTGTATGACAAAAAAAAACAGACAAAAAGGCGTTGGAAAAATAAATGGTGGTGAAATTTGTTGTAGAAATAAATTAAACAATGTTCACTTGTTGTAACCTAATACATGGAGACGATATGTTATGCATTCTGCATACACATACATCAGTAATACAAAAAGAATCTTTGCACAAACCTACTTCCAAACATTACATGAACCATACAAACCGAACCGGTTTTGATACACCCTCCCCAAAACAACTATAAAACCGGTTAGCATATATTTTACAAACAAAAATCTATCTAGTTCAAGATTCCCCAACTTCTTTAACCGTTTCTCATACATACGAAGTTCCCCCTAAACTCAAAACCAAACCAAACTAAAAATCAAGTAAAATCAGTTAGCAAACATAGTCATCTTGTTTACTTATAGTAACCTTAATACATGGAGACAATATTCTTATGCATTAAATTGCTAATAAAACAGAAATGATTTTACTAAACCGAGAAATGTGAACCAACATTGAGCTGTAGCTCGATTCACTTTTTTGGTTCAAGCATACAGATACATCATCAAACAAAATGACATCTTTGCACAAAAACCTACTTTGTCCATACATTACATGATCCACATAAACCATACCGGTTAGCATATTTTACAAACAAGATCTACCAACTTCTTTAGCCGCTTCTCATACATACGCGTTTCCCCTACCATCGTCGCGGTTTAGTTCGGTTTGGTTGAAGTGCTGTCTGATCTTCCAGGAGGAAAGAGTCTAGGAATTTCAGAAGCTTCCGGCCAGTCAGAGACTCCCGGAAGCGGATTAAACTCAGCTGCGTAAACACCAAGAGAACTTTCTGTGTTGTAGAAGTCGTTTACATACTGCAAATGGTCAATGTTCAGCCTCCTGCAAACCGCTAACACGTGTGAACATGGATACTTGTAAAGCTGCCACATTCCACACGTGCAAACCCTGTCAATGAGATGAACAACAAATCTCTGATTTCCAAGTTTCAACACTTCCGTGACCTGAAACCTCTCCCCGGTCTTGTCTAATGGCAATACATCATGTGTTCTAGAGGCTACTTTGTACTCTTCAAGCTTTGATATGACATGTTTAGAATACTTGTCTCCTCTGTTCAGTGATTCGCCGAGAAGACCACGTTGATATATGAAAAGCTCTGTCAGATGCTCAAAGATTAGCAAGATGCAAGTTGTGATTGGAAGATCACGGACATTGTTTATGAAACCGAATGTGGTAAAGATAACGTTTGTATCCATGATTCCGAATCTCAGCCCGCCATCATCGTGAGCCAGGGACCATAGATGCGGAGGTATTTTGTCTAACCATTTTCGAGCCTCCGGATTCATCTCTTTGATTTTCTCCAAGTAGTAATCGAAACTTGATATGTACCCCGTGGATCCAGCCTTGTAAACAAACTCTGTCATGAGATTGTTACGGAAAACATCATAAAAATTGTAGCACAAATGCCTAAGACCGAACCGGTGTTGCGCCCACTGACACTCAGGTTCACTAACAACTGCAACTATGTCGGGATTCAGACTTGTTATTAGACAAAGGCTTTCCCTTTGTGTTACTTTCTTTCTGATGCACGCAAAGAACCAACGCCAAGAACCAGCTGACAAACTTTCTTCGGTAACAATTGCAAAGGCAAGCGGGAAAAGTTGGTTTTCAGCATCAAATCCTGCGGCAACCAACAGTTTTCCACGATACTTACTGATCAAGTCTACCGTATCAACAATGATCAGAGGTCTTAAGCAATGAAACCTTTCGATTGACTGATGAAACGCCCAAAACACAGAACGGAAGGATGCATCTTTCGGATCAGGAAAAATATCATACTGCCAATCCAAAAGCATCTTATTAGAGGAGCAAAGTGCAGCCATGAGCTTAGGAAATATGTTAAAACTCTTGTCCAAATCACCCGAGATTGCAAGAGTCGCTTTCTTTTTAGCATCCCACATATTAGAATGTGAGACTGTGTAGCCAAACTCTTTTTTCAACCACGTGTTCATCTCTGCAACTGAGAGCGAGGGCTTAGCCCTGATTAGACATTCGATTTCACCTGCCAGAAAATTTGTGGCCACATGTACTGGCTCACAAGTATGAGGACCACTATATTCTGTTATCTCGCAGCCATTTCCCTTTATGTTTTTATCTGCTGTGCAAGCCCGATCGCTGAGATGAACAAAAAATCTCTTCTTTCCAACTTGCATCACTTCCGTAACCTGAAACTGTTGTCGGGTTTGATCTAGTGGCAATACATTGTGTGTTCTACCTTGTATTCTTCAAGCTTTGTCGTGACACGCTTAACGTACTTGTCTCCTCTTTTCACTGATTCGCTGATAAGACCACGGCGAGATTTTAAAAGCTCTGCTAGATGATCAAATATTAACAAGACGCAGGTTGTAATTGGAAGATCAGGAGCTTTGTTAGTAAATCGTGAAGATTAAGTTTGTCTCCATGATCCCGAATCTTATCCCGCCATCACCATAAGCAAGAACCCATTGATGCGAAGGTATTTGGTCTAACCATTTCCGAGCCTCAGGATTCATCTTTTCGATTTTCTTCAAGTAGTAATCGAAACTTGATATGTACCTTGAAGATCCAGCCTTGTAAACAAACTCTGTCATGAGATTGCTATGGAAAACGTCATAAAACTTTAAGCACAGATGCCTAAGACAGAACCGGTGTTGCGCCCACTAACACTCGGGTTCGTTAACAACTGCAACTATGTCAGGACTCGGGACTTGTTATTAGAAAAATGCCTTCCCTTTGTGTTACTTTCTTCCTGATGCAAGAAAAGAACCAACGCCAAGAATCAGCTGACAAACTTTCTTGGGTAATAATCGCAAACGCAAGTGGGAAAAGCCTGTTTCCAGCATCGAATTCCGCTTTAACCAACATTTTCCCAGGGTACTTACTGCTCAAGTCTACCGTATCCACAATGATCAAAGGTCTTAAGTGAGGAAACCCTTCAACTGACTGCTGAAACGCCCAAAACACAGAACGAAAGGATGCGTCTTTGGGATCAGGGAAAATATCATATTGCCAATCCATTACCATGAGCACAGAGTAGCCATGAACTTGGGCAATACGCTAAAACTCTTGTCCAAATCTCCCAAGATTGAAGTGATGGCTTTCTTTTTAGCATCCCACATATTTTCAACGGAGATTGTGTAGCCAAACTCTTCTTTCACCCAACTGATTAGCTCCGCAATTGAGAGCGAAGGCTGAGCCTTTATTAGACCTTCGAGCTCACCTGCCAGAAAATCCGAGCCCACATCTGCTGGCTTACAAGTATGTGGACCTCTGTATTTTGTTATCTTGGGCGCCTTTCCGTTTTGCCGCCTGCATCTCTTTAGATTCGAGCTCATACCCAAAAAAATTATTTCCACCAAATTTTTATCTCTGCAAATGATATCGTGGGATGTTCCCTGACCAGGCATTCAATCTAATCTGCTGCATACACCGACCTGAAATTTCCTACCGCGATAGGACCACAACAACGTGGACCATTATATTTGGTTATCTAAAACATTCCAAGTGTTTTGTCCATTCTAAAGGCCAAAAGCGTCCACTTGCATCTCCTTATGAAGCACTTGGGGGAGATTGGTTAATAGACTTTTAAGACTGTAGACTGTAAAATACTCTTTACCGTTAAATATCAACCAATCAAACTTTTTAAGATTTTATTTGTTTTTGAAGTCATAACAGTCACTTTTATTTATTTCTTCTTTTTTTTTTTTTTTTTTTTTAAGTCACGTAATTGTGACTTTTGTTTATTTTTTTTCCTAAAATAATTAAAATCCATATATAAATCTATGTGTAATTTATTACAACGAAATTTTAATTAATTAATCATTAATTATTTTTTCTCTTTCTTTTGAAATCCATTTTGTCGGTACCACCAGTGAACACGGAGTGATTGGATTGAAAATATTTATTTGTGTGAATTTCATCGCTATATCACAATCTGAATACAAATTTGGCATAATTTATATATTTTAACATAAATTATAATATTTAAAATAATAGCCATAATTTCTACAGTTTTTATTATCAATCAGACTTTTATTAATATTTAAAAATATCAGTCACAGTTTTTACAGCCAAAATCTCTATAACCAAAAGCTTACAGCAAAAATTTACAGTTATAATCCTTACCAATCAGCCCCTTATCTAAACCCAGGGCCTGATTGGTAAGGACTGTGACTGTAGACTTTTGCTGTAGGCTTTTGGCTGTAGAGATTTTGGCTGTAAAAGCTGTGACTGTTACTTTTAAGTATTATTTAAAGTCTGATTGGTAATAGAAACTGTAGAAGCTGTGACTGTTGATTTAAATATTGTAATATTTTTTTGTCAAAAATATGAATTATGACGGATTTGTATTCGAGTGCTGCCATAGCGACGGAAGTCGCACAAACAGTTAACATTAATTTATTAACTAGATAAAATTTTAAAAATGCGACAAAATAAAATTTAATCCAAAAAGAAATATATACCTTTTGGATTTGCTAGTTTCAAGAAAAATTATCGAAAGAAAACTTTTGCCTTGTGTTTTTTTAAACTTTCTTGTAAAGGAAACTCACACTATCAATGTATTTATAATGTTTTAGTGATCTTTTAAAAATAGTATATGAATATTTCTAGAGATTTTTGGTTTGAATGTTTCATAAAAAAATATGAAAACTCCATCCATTAAAAAAAAAAATTTATGGACTCCTCACCTTTCTCCTCTTTGTTATACTGATTTTGACTAACTCTATATAATATTGTTTGATTTCTCTATTTCCTTCAAACCAATAACAAAAATTGGTTTAACGAAGGTACCAACAAAATGGATCTCAAAAGAAAGAGAAAAAAAAATTAATGATTAATTAATTAAAATTTTGTTGTAATAGATTACACATAGATTTATATATGAACTTTAATAATCTTGGGGAAGAAAATAAACAAAATTTTATTTATTTTTATTTTTCAAAGTGCTGGAAGAACTGTCAAACCCATTAAAATCCGCCAATCACGCCCTAGTTACACTTAACGGCTCTCAAACTTCTGAGTGTTAAGAATGGATAAGTTTTCTATTATTATATTAATATAAACTTGCCGACATTAATTGCCGACCTAAACTCCCTTATATATCTGAGGAGAGCATTATAATGTTGATAATGATAACAAGAGAACTCTCTCTCATTCTTGTATTTCTCTTTCTCGTAGATATAGATATATATAAATTATATTAATATATTTATATTATAATTTATAACACTGAGAAACTTATTTGCCACTCGTTCTTACATAAAGGTTCAATGTTTTTTTAATAATTTAATACTTAAATAAATAATTATATTATATTAAAAAAATTTAAATAATATATATGAGATAACAAAGAGGTTTTTACCGATGGAGATGCTCTTAGCTCGAAACTAAAATGAAATAATAAATACATTTTTTTCTCACTAGGTTTAGCAGACCACACTAGGCTAAAAGCTTCAGATTCCATCTTCAAATTTCAGATAAAGATGATATGATATGATAATAAACCCATAAATATATAGTACAGACGCTTCAGACAGGAAAAACAAAAAAAACAGTAGGAATTTCAACTTTTTATTTAAAGTTAAAACAAGAAGAAGAAACAGATATTAAAAACGTAAATTGTTGCTGAAGCAGACAAATGTTTGTTTGTTATCCCATGGCATACTTCTGAGTCCAGTTTCTTGCAGTAGCTTCGTACTTGGCTCTGTCGGTTTTGTACATGTGCGCAATCTCTGGTACCAAAGGGTCATCTGGATTTGGATCCGTTAACAGCGAACATATCGAGAGCAAGACCTAGCAAATTGCATAACCATTCCATGGAAGTTAGAGCAGCTAAAAAAAAGTGTAGATGATGAACACAAACATACATTCAAGAAAGCATTTTCACATGTCGAGCGCAAGATCTAGCAATTGCATAATCATTCCATTAGAGCAGCCTAAAAATGTAGATGATGATCTTGCTATATTTTTGGAACATAAACAAACATTCAAGAACCAATATTTGTGAGTAAGACCAAGCAACTGCCATGGAAATTACAAGTTAGAGCATGCTAAAAATGCAGATGATAATCTTGCTATATTTTTTGGACCATAAACAAACATTCAAGAACCAATATTTGTGAGTAAGACCAAGCAAGTGCCATACAAATTACAAGTTAGATCGGCTAAAAATGTAGATGATCTTCCTGTATTATTGAAACGTAAACCTAAAGACCCCATGTTTGTGAAAGATGAGACTTTACCTTGGAAATGGTGAGAGCAGGGCTCCATTGTTCTTTCAAAATGTCGAGGCAAATGCTTCCATTACTGTTGATATTAGGGTGAAACACCTTTGTCCTAAATGCAACCTACAGTTATAAACAACACCAAAAAAAGGTGTCGAGTTTAAGGAAACAAAAAAAGAAATTGATTCGATTCGGGAGAAAATACTAAAGATAAGTACCCAAAAATACCACACAAAAAAAACAAGTTTTAGTTCCAAAAACTTTACGCTTACTAATGGTTCCTTAATACCAACCCTTACTAAACTTTTAGGAACCCTTGGTAAACCTAAAATTTTATCGTATTTTCAGAATTCTTGGATATGGTATTTTTGAGGATTGCTTACTAATAAATACCTTTGGTGGTTTGAAAGGATAATCGGGAGGGAAGTGAATGGTAACGAGAAACACACCGCCTGAATATGGACTCTCTGTAGGACCCATAATTGTAGCTTGCCAATGAAACATGTCTTCAGCAACTGGACCTATAATCCACTCAATTTATTCATAGCAACCCATATGAGTTTAGTCTTTGACTCAACTAATAAACCGAGATCAGTTTCAGAAGATTAACAAGCCAAACCTAAGCCAGTAACAATACGAAGAAGAATTTGCGATTATGATCAAACAAGTTACATTTCTCAATATGTTCACAACAACCCATATGAGTTTAGTCTCTGACTCAACTAACAAACCGAGATTAGTTTTAGATTAATAAGAAAAATCCAAATCTAAGCAATAACACCAGAAACAAAGCAGAATTCTACATTTTCCAACTCATGTTATCCTCTAACTCTAATTAGTCTGATAATTAGAGAACAGTAACATTCCCCCTTTGTGATCTATAGAAAACTAAACATAGGGAATAAGCTCTATAATTACCGAAGAAATTGGGAAAATCTCTGATTTATGAACATATAAATGGATCAAACAAAAAGAAGAAGAATTTGCGAGTTTTGCACAAACCAGCACTGCAGGAGGTTGGAGGGTCTTTCTGGAGATCCTTCAGCTCCTTCAAGATCCGTTTCGACGCCATTTTCGCACTGAAAAATCCCTAAAAAAAAGGAAATCCAAGTGAAACCCTAGATCGATCCACCTCAAATTGATTCGAATCCGGAAAACTTTTTTGAATCGAACAAGAGCACAAAGTGTTGATTTCATCAGCTTTTTTTCTCTTTTGGGTTAATCTAAAAAAGAGAAAGATTTACCTCAGAAAGATTCTCCAAACTCGCTTTATGATTCACTCCAGCAGATGCTTACAAGAAAGAAAAACGAGAGAGAAAGTTTCGGTTTTTATGCTTGAAGAAGAAAGAGAGAGAATATTTTTAATTGGATAAAATATTGGTTTTTATAAGTAAATAATGGCTGCTTAGGAAATATCTGTAAAAATAAATTTAATATAATCTAATCTATTTCAAGAAAAACAAAAATATAAAGTGGATGGGCTATATTTCATTTGACCCCACTTAGATTCCAATGATTCATGATGGATTTTAAATTGTAAATTTGTCTTTCGTACATATTCTCTATTTTCCTGATTAAAATATAGCAAAGTGTAGAGATATAAACGGTTGAATAATTTTGTAAGAAATAAACAATCATGATCTAATGAAATTTCATCTAATTTTTTCACGTAATTTTTGTTGTTTAAATATCTTTTTTTTTTGTCTGTCGACGTTTCTAATTATATCTTATAAATTTTGTTAATCACAAAATTTAATGTCACATTATGCGGTCATCATGTCATCATAGTGATTAGTGAGATTTTTCTTTTTTTTTTCTTTTTTTTTGGTGGGCCTATTACTGCAAATGATTTAAGACATACAGGTTAAATAAATAATAATCATGAATTAATAGTCGTGTTCAATCCGTCATATAACCCTTGACTATATCGATGACGTGGTAAAGATGGACGATGTTGACAAAACACATGGCAGGTGAAATGCATCGTTTCATCTATATTGAAAACGGCAAATAGTTTAAAAAATTATGTCGTTTTAAAACAAAAAACGGCTTACGGCTAAGGGTTTTCTAAACCTAAATCAAACTGGGGAAAAATCAGAAGTTAGAGTTTTCTGGAAAAATATCCCAGGAACCTATTGATTTATTTGAGTCGAATCGTAATAGGTTTTAGATGGTATCATGAGGGTGTATCGATTCGGGTATTGGGTTCTACTACGATTCGAGAATATCAAAGTTTACAGAGCATAAGGAGAATGGATTGAAGGAGTAGGGTTTATTCGTGTTAGAAGGGTTCGATTGGAGCAGTTAGAAGAGTTTGATTGGAGTTGTTAGAAGGGATCAATTTGGTTGGAACACGGAGAAATAAAGAATGAAATACGGCATCATCGTTGAGGTAAGTATCGAGATTTTACAATTTTCTCATTCTTTTGCGTTTTTATATTTTGGTGGATACTTGTCAACTAATGATTCATATCATGGTGGAGAGGCACATGAAGTGGATAAGATGGTGAGTGAATCCTTTAACTTGAGTTATGATTGCACACTTGTTGTGGATCTCATCGAGTATAATGAAAACATGAGGAAAATCTCATGATTTCCACAGAAACGCCTGACAAGAAAGAACACATAAATGATGATGAGATATTAAGAAAATTTGTCGATTATGCTGTCGAATCAGGGGGCTATTATTTTATTTGTTGTCCGGGAAGATGATCCATATATTGGTAGGTGTATAGATAGAAGATAGTGATCTATGGTACTTGTCAGATGATAGTGACAGTAGCAGTTCAGATTCAGATGATGAGGATGTTGATAATGATAATGATGATGATGCTATTGTTGGTGAGTTTGAGGAGTAGAATGATAGTACTAGTCGTGGTAGCGATGTGGCCATTGTTGAGGTAGATGAAAGCAAGTATAAGAATTTTAGGTTGGGACAAGAATACAAGACAATACAATCCTTCAAAACTGCTATTACTCGATATGAATGAGGAAGAAGAGAGACGTTAAATATGAGAAATCAGATAGTAGGCTTGTAGTTGCTCTTTATTCAGATAAAAAGTGTCCATAGAGGATTTCTACATCTATCAATACCAATAGTAATAAAGTGGTTGTTAGAGTTTTCAATGATGAGCATGATTGCACTTGGCAAGGTAAAGTCTCACATGTGACCAATGCTCGCATTGCTACATTGAATAATTCATGATCAATCAATATATCTCAGCAAAGCAATATCAGAAAAATATTTTGAGACACATCAATGTTTCAGAAACAGTTTGTGAGAAGACATGCCTAAGGGGCTTGCAGACTTTTGATAATGAGCAAGCAGAGTCATTTGCAAGATTTTTTGATTATGTTGATGAGTTGAATAGAACCAATCCATGATCCATAGTTAAATATGAGGTAAGGAAAACAAAATTTTATAGATTCTATGTTTGTTTTCATATCTCAAAGATGGGTGAAATGCATCATGTAGGAGAATAATTCATATTGATGGGATATTTCTGAAATAGAGGATGATTGCCTAGCTGTTAGTGGTTTGTAGAAGATACCTTAATGATCAGATGTTTCCCATAGCTTGGGCTTGGTTTTAAAAAGCACGCTCGAGGGGAACCTCCGTGCAAAGTGCAGCAAGGCGCATCAATGCGAATGGAATGGCGTCTCTAGTGTCGAAGACGAGGCACAATCGAAAAAAACGTGCCTGAGTGCACCTAAGTGTGCCTTGACAGAAGCTCAAGGCAATCGAAGCGAGCGCTTAATAGATTTAGGCATTTGTTTGTGTGAATACCTTAAAGTTTTTAAATTATGTATGTATTTATAATGAGATCACGTTGTAATGATTCATGTTTGTAAAAATAAAAGGAAAATAAAAAGAAAATATCCAACATTCATTAAATTCTAATGAGAATATATGAGACCACGTTATTATACATTTTACTTTTATCAATAAAAATTATTCGTCTTCCTTGTTCCAATCCAAAACCGTACTCATCCTCTATCCTTTTTTATCCATTATAAGCAGAAAAATACATTGTGTTAGTTGTTGTCATTAGCAGAACGTGAATTAATTGAACAAGAAAGTGTTGCGTATGTTTTTTATCTGCTTCATCTGAACCTTTTTCATTTTTTCTGGTTCTTCTCTGCTTCCAATTCCATCATCATGTCTGAAACATTGAAGAATATAGATCCGGGAAGAAAATATGAGATTCCAGACCCAAACAATAATACCAGTTGAAAGTGTCAGTTTTGTATGATATGAGTTAAAAAGATGGTTATCGTATGAAATAGCACCTCATTGGAGGTTTTAGGAATTCCTTTAAATGCAAGTTTTGTCCCGAATATGTAAGGGATGAAACAAGAAGATTCATGGCTGAAAAAAAAGAAGCAAAATAAATTACTCAGATGATGCCATCAATACGTGAAGAAGATGACGACTATGATGGTTATGAAGAGATTAATTAAGAGGCAAGCAGCCCAGGCCACAAAAGTGTGCTTAAAAAGTGAAAACACGAAGTTCCATTGAACATGCATGTCGCTACTCCTCCTCCAGATATCTTGCAAGGAAGAAAAGAACGGAAAGGAATTTTTGGAGCTTGTGATAAGGAGGCGAGGGAAAACAAAATTTAGGGGTATAGATGGGTGGTTTTATGATGTCGGTGTTGCCTTTAACGGTGTTATTTATGAAAGTTTCAATGAGATGATTAAACTAATTGGTCAATATGGTCTGGGATTAAAGTCACAAACTATGCATGAACTACGGATTCCTTTTCTTAAAAAATAAGTATATGATACTCATAGTAAATTGGTTGAGCATAAAAAAGAATGGACATCTAAATATTGCTCTATCATGTCTGATGGATGGCATGATTCAGTTTTGAAAAAGAATATTGTCAACTTTCTAGTCAACTCTCCAAAGGATTTTGTTTTCATGAAATCGAACGATGTTTCAGAAATCGTGAAAAATGCAACATTATTGTTTGAGATGCTTAACGGTATGGTTGAAAGAAGTTGGAGAGAAAAATGTGGTTCAACTGATAACAAAAAATGCGTCGAATTATGTGAGAACTGATAAAAATATATCTACTTATTGTTTATGATTTTTTCTTAAATAAATTTGATTATTACTATCTTTTTGTTATGTTTAATTCATCAAACTGCATTGGGATATTCAATATTGTATGCTTGTTTTTTTACACCGTACGTTAGCAACTTGTCAATATTCTGTAGTGAGAATCACACTACTTAATTAGGCAATTAAGCTAATTGACACCACATTTAAATTGTCTAACAAAGTAATAGTATGAATTATTGATTTGACTTTAGTCTTAGACATATTTAACTGACAAAATGGCCAATGTGATTCAAGCTGCATTGTTGATTTGGTTTTAACTGAATCTGATTTGTCTGTTCTGTTTTTTATTTAATCTACATGAAAATTACTAAAGTCGAACGAAAGCATCTCTATTGGACTCCATGTGCGGCGCATTGCATTGATTTGATGTTGGAGGATATTAGAAAACTCCCGTTGGTGAATGGTGCACTAGAGAAGTTCATATTCATGAATGGCTATATTTATAGTCACAACTCTCTTGTGAAAATGATGAGAAAGTTCACAAAGCAAAAAAATTTGCATAGACCATCTATTACGAGATTTGCGACATATTTCATTACCCTTGCTCATTTTCACAAGCAAGCGACATCTTGAATTATTGATTTGGCTTTAGTCTTAGACATATTTAACTGATAAAATGGCCAATGTGATTTAGGCTGCATTGTTGATTTGGCTTTAACTGAATCTGATTTGTTTGTTTTTTTATTTATTTAATCTACAGGATGAGCTTTAGTCTTGAAAAGATGTTGTACTGTTGTCTTGCTTGTTCGTAAATTTTTATTCCCTGATGTGAAGTATGTTTTAACTATTAGCTTTGATCAAAAAAAATTGTAAGATAAAAGAGTTTATTTGTTGTACAATATTGTAATAATGCATAGTGCAAATGACTTGGGTCTAAAAGCTATTGTTGGTAAAGATTATTACAACTCTCTCCAACTCTCCATGAACTTCCCTAGGGATATTGAACTTTTGTGCGCCTCTGATCGATAAGGCATGCGCCTTGTTGCGCCTAGGCTCAAGACCCCATATTGGGACAGTTGTGCCTTGGTGCGGCTCGCGACAATTAAAACCAAGAGCTTGGACCATTGTTGATGTTGAGAATAAGCCGAATTGGGTGTAGTTTTTGAACAATCGGTTGAAGATTTGGAGCTAAGAACTGGAAATGGGTTGACTTTGGCTAGTGACCAGTGTATTTCAGCAGTGAAAGATGTGCTCCCATATGCAGAACATAGGTTATGTGCAAGACATGTTCATACAAATTGAAAAAAAAACATTCTGGAGTAGATTTTGAGGACTTATTTTGGGTTGCTGCAAATTATTACTACCCTGTCGCATTTGCTAGGAAGATGGAAGAGCTGAAGAAGCTTTCCCCGGCTGCCTATAGTGACTGGAAGCTATCTATTTTCTGTCATTAGTCAAGGTATGTAGTCCTTTTGATTTAGTTGCATTCCTAGTCCATAATGTCACGTCATAATGAAAGTTATCATCTTCTGTGCAAGGCATATTTCAGTGAGTTTTCTAAGTGTGATTATGTTGAAAACAACATGGGAGAGTCATTCAATGCAACAACTCAGATTACAATAACCAAACCAGTGGTTGAGATGTGAGATGCTTGAAGAGATTAAGAGAAGTGTGCTAACAGGTAATGACAAGAAATGGTCTAAGGCAGAGAAACCAAAAGGGGATTACACTCCTAGATCAAGGGCTTTGTTAGACCAACAGATTGAAAAAACAAAGAATTGTAGCCATTTAAATTATGGTTTGGGTGATTATGAGGTTGGAAGATCTTCTAAGCCTTTCATCTGCACTCTTATATATATGCAAAAACCTATATATGATACAGGACCAATACATCTGTCGAGGGTAAGTTTTTGATAGGATTGTGCATTTCTATGTTGTTGTGCTTATTTTATACTAATATTATGAGTGGCTATTGCAAGAAGGTTACAGTGTCTTTACAAGCTTTTTCACTGGTGATGACTACATTCATGTTGGCAGGTCTATCATTGACACAAACGACAACATAGTCCTACCAAACAGTCAATATCGAGCTAGAGAACGCAATAAGATGAATGTTTCTCAAAGACGTGACCGTGGGAGTGCTCCTTGGAAGTGACAGTCTTGGTGTATTGTGTTTGTGATAAACTTTGTTATGTCTTCATGTCAAACCTTATTGTTTCTGCTTTCTCTACTACTATGTTCGTGATAAGCTTGGTTATGTGTGTGGTAAGCTTGGTTAAACTAGTGTGTTTTGGTATCCAATACATAACGCATGAAAAGCTATCTTCTTAGTCAATCATAAGACTACTAAATATCCATATAATCACAACTAGGTAGTTAATTAGAATATTACAAAATACCTGAAAATAACACAATTAAAAGACCCTTTGGAGGACAGAAAAATAAAGGATCTTCATCCGCATAAATTTTTAGACATACTTGTACTTAACCTACTTAAACAGTTACTCCACTCTTCTACTTAAACAAGTAGATAAGTGCAGCTAACACAACCAGAACCGCAACAAGAACATACTTTACCTCCACGGCGTATCCTTCATCTCTCTTGGCAAGTAACTCCTTCAGCCTGACAATCTCTCCTTCATTCTCAACTTGGAGCTCCTTAACGTGTATAATTTCATCACAACAGTTATGCATCTTGACACGCATTGTCTCCACATGTGGATCATCACCGTGGGTCTGGCCACCTCCAATTCTTCTAAGGCTTTGAACCCTATATACATTCTCGAATTTCCAGTCTTATGATAGTGATTTCCTCCATAATTGTCTCGTTCCACCATTTTCATATGTGACAGCCTCCATCTTACACATAAACAACGCCTCGGAATGCCATATTCACTATCGGCTTTTGACCCCAGTTTTCACACTTGCTCGCGACGAAGAGCTTAGACTGTAACTGTAACTCATTTTCATTATCATCACATCAAAGCGAATATATTAAGATATAATATCAACCCGATTATGATACAATTTCAACCCAAATTCTCCAAAACCGATACTCAAATGGCGAATGTACTTCACAGTGACCACGAGATCAAAATTCTAACTCGCAGACACTCGACAACACACACAAAGCTTCGATTTGGTAAAATATGAAATCGATGTCCGAAATTATACGAAAATTAAACTTAGCAGCTTAAAAACTCAAAAAAACTCAAAATTCAAATCAACAATCGACCTAACTACAATTAAAAATCGACCTAACTACAGTCAAAAATCAACAATAAACATACCCACACTAACTGGAGAATCAAGCTTCAACACTCACGAGCTTTAATTTTGTCGGCAATAGCCTAGGAGAAGAAGATCTAGAATGAACCCCTAAAATTGTTTTTCCCTAATTTATCAATCCAACCCCGACTTCATACACACGTTTAACACGTGCTAGATAAAAAAATCACAAAACAACATGATTTTCGACTGTGGGAGACATTCCAAAACGATGCATTTTAATCTCCGTAACCGATATAACGTCCGTTAACGCCAAATGTTATATAGCAGGTTGAACACGACTTCATTGGTTTGACCTGCATTTTTTGCAAGTCGAAGGTAAAGTTGCAAAAATTAAAAAAAGTGAGTAAAGATTGGGTACAAGTAATTTGAAGGAATTGGTTTGATTGGTAATACAAATGTGTATGTTTAAATGGTTACTAATTATACAAACGAAAAAAATTAGCGATATCAAAAACACTATTACTGTATATTTCTGTTATCGTTTATTTTTTTTATTTTTATTTTTACCGTGTTGTGTAGTTTCAATCATTGTTCAAAGTGAACAAAAGTCGAATAAGATTTATAGTAAAAAATGACAGTTTAAAGATAATTTACATATATTTTTAATATCTTCATAGTTTATGATAATTTTTTTGAGTATTTTAGTTGTATTTTAGCGGTTTTAAAATTCAAGTTTTTAAAGCAATTCTTGTTATTCATTTATAGACACAAATTACACGCTCACCGAAAATATGAATAATTGTAATTAGGAAAATAAAATATAGAATACACGAAATATTTTGAATTCGTAGCCGTAGCCGTAGAGATTTTGTGGATTTGGGATCTAGGAAACAAAGTTGCAGTGTGTGATCTGAGCTGTTCAAAGTATGCATAGTCATTGATTAGATCGAGCTATCTTTGCTTCACAAGACTCTGAGTTATTGGAAGTAATTTTAAAACCAAAAGTTTGGCCATCTTTCAAGTGTCAAGTTTTGGAAATGTTGTGGCACTTATCTCTTTTGACAGGGTGAATACTGGAAGTGGAGACTCCAAAAACGAATAGAAATGCGTTTCTCATTGCTCAAAGTATTACGAGAGAAGATAAACGTCAATCCTATGTGGGCTTGGGACATCCATCTTGGCTTTCTGATGTAATTGTTTCTGAGAAACCATTGGCCTCTGTTTAGTGAATGTTTTTAGTGTCGGTTGGTTACTTCCTAGAGGGAAGTGTTTTTTGGCTAAGTCATTTGAAGGGTTTGGCAATTGGTAGGACCTTAGAACTCCTCAATTGGAGGCATTTTTTGGACCGGGTATAGCTCAATTCTTTAAAAGTTTTGTAGCCCTTTGGGCCTTATAATATTAAAAAAAATATATATATATATATAGGTTGGAAACCCTCTGTATCATCTAGAGACTTGGACGCTAACTTTAATGAGGGCTTTAGGGTTTTGGCTTCAAGCAAAAAAATCTCCGATCCAACCGAATCAGACTTTTCGAGAGACCGATAGAGAGCGAGAATAGAAGAGAAACTCTGAGATCGGAATCAATGGAGTCTACGATTTCGTTGAAGCCGAAAGGAAAAGGGAAAGGATCAAAGGGAGCTTCTTCTTCGGATGAGAAATCGAAGTTGCATCTCGTCAAGGAATGGAGCAATTGGTCACTGAAGAAAGCGAAAGTCGCGACTCACTACGGTTTCATCCCTCTGATCATCATCATCGGCATGAATTCCGACCCGAAACCCCATCTCTTTCAGCTCCTTAGCCCTGTCTGATCTTCCAATTTCTCAGAAGCCAGATCAATCGATTGTTTCCCAGATCTTCTCCGGTTTGGCTTCATATCCCTATGCGTAGTTGTCTTGGATTCGCCGAATCTTCTTTATGTTTTCATATTTCTTTATGTTTCTCTTACTTACTGTATGGAATCATTTGGGTTATGATAATATGTGAAATCGATTTATGTTTTGAATCTATGTTCTATGGAAATTTCTTTTTCAAAGTTTGGTTTCTCAACAACGTTCATATACAAATTTAATCAGTAATGATCGAAAAAATGCTGACGCTTTTGATTTGGAGAATTGAAAGTTGTTTTCTCATTCTGCTGCATCAAGTTGTTGGAATGCTTTGGTATCATATTCACAATATCTGTTATATGAGCTCGATCTTGAGCCTTCAAGGCAACACAAGCCAAACCTATTTGCAACATTTCAACCATCTCTTCCTCTATATCCCCGTTTGTTTCATTAGCTCGATGTCGAATACTTCTCCGGTCCACTCTTTCGACACTACGGACCTTATCCAGCTTTGCTAAGTCCATGTTTTCGTCTTGTGATAACGGACTCGCTGGTAATTCCCTGTTAGAAGCTCGAGTAACACCACCCCAAAGCTGTATACATCAGAAAACTGTGTGCACTTTCTTGTGTCTGTTATTTCGGGAGCGTGGTAACCCGAAGAACGAATGGTAGTATGAGGTAGAGATCTCGTGATGGGTGTTATGCCGAGATCGCAGATGCAGCCGTTGCATTGCGAGTCAATGAAGATGTTGGAGTTCTCGGTTGTGAAAGTTTATTTCCTGCAAAAGTTGAGTTCTCGGTTTTCGATATCGATACAGACCCCAAAGGAATATATATAGACCAAGGGAAAAATAGAGATAACTTACGGTGCAGCGAAATAAAGCTGAGTTCTCTTTAACTCGTTTTCTTCTTCGTTGATCTCTTCATTCATCTTCTCTGTAAATCTTAAGTGATTTCGCCGATTGGAGTATTATTCGCCGGTTGAAATACTTTCCCAACGATAGTTGACTATCTTTGTACTTTCTCGCCAATTCTATCGGTTTGTTAAGATTTTACTGTAATTGTTGTCGCTCTATAGTTTCAAAGGGACGGGGAAATTGATGATGAGGAAGTTCAGATTCTGAGATTTCGTGATGACAATCGGTGTGAGTAAACTAATAGCAACGAATAATCATATTTGACTATGGTTTTATGTGTTTGAGGTTTCACCATTGTTTCTTGATTACAAAATCTGGGTCCGTAGAGGCGCTTGGCGGCTAGGAGCTGCCGTGATTTTGATATATTCGGGTTAAATATTGGATTCTTGAGAATTATTTTTTCTTCATTTTAGGCTAAAAATCGAAAGATAAATGGTAGATCTAATAAAATTAAGTACAAAATACATAAAAACGAGAATTAAAAACGAATGAAGTGAAGAAAATCACTATTACCATATCCATATTCATTATAATCTTGATGATTAGCATGCTGATCATAGTTATTATTAATGTTCATTTGGATACCATATTTAGAATATGATTGATCATATAATTATTTTCTTTAATATCGTTTAATTGTATCCATATTTCAAAAAATCATTAGTTTCACATTTTTACTATTTTTCTTTGATTTTTTATTTTAAAATATTTGTACATACTAACACCTTATTTTTTGGTTTTGATGAATTCAAATAAATTTGAGATAACCCATAATCTCAAACGTGTTCGATTTATACAAAAAATACTTATATCTAAGTCACGTGTCATGCAAATTAAATTTTATTAGGTAAAATATATTTATTTATATGGAGATATACCATATAATCTTGCTATTTCTAATATCTCCGATATATTTTCAAATATTCTAATCCTTATTCTAATCCCACATTTAAACGTGTGGATCAGATGATTATTTGAACGGGATGGAGAGTAAATTCGGTATAAATAAGCCCGAAATGGAAGGCCTAGTTAGCTTAAGGGAAAGGAGCACAGCAGTTATTGGGCTTCGAAGTTGTTGCGGCCCAAAATTGGAAACAGTCTGGCCCAAGAGATAAACGCCGTTATGACAGAGACGGAAAGCAGCGAAAAAAGTTTTCTGCTCTTCATTTGTTTTTCTTTCGGTTGTAATCTGTAGAGAGAAGAGAGAGAAAAGGAAACGAGAGATTATAGTGGGACAAACTCGTTAGGTCATTCACTTTTCTGCAAAATCAAACAAACGAGTGAGATAGAGAGAAAGTGAGAAGGTCGCGAGACTCGGTTTCTCTACAGCTACTGAAATGGCGAACGACAATAATTTCTCCGGCTTGCTTGAAGAACTCAGTGAACTGGTCGCCGGAGACGACAATGCTCCGGAGATTCGATTTCGGGCTACGTTGTCCCTTCTCTCGGTACATCACAATCTCTTTCTCGAAGAATTACTGTCTCCTGTTTCTTAGCTATGTCTCTCGAATATACGGGAACAAACTTGTTAGGTTAACCTCGGATGGTTGCGGTTTCATGTGGTTGTTGATGAAATTTACAGCTTGATAAGATGCATTCGATTGTTTATTTTAGACTCCAATTATCGATTGTTATTTTCTTTGACTAGAGATTTTGGGTGTTCCCGTCTTCACTCTTCATGAGTTTCGCTTTAATGCTTTCTCTTGTAAACCAATTGCAGTCCTGGGGACGGAGTATTACTTGAAACTGTTGGATCTCTCTTAATGTTGCTGCGTTCCAACTCAAGGAAGGCGTACCGGATGTTCTTCCATGACGCTATGAAGGCCATTGAAGGTGAGAGTACCATTTACAACTTTCTTCCCTGTTTGTCATAATCATGTGCCCTTTCCCAACTGATAACAACTTTCATGGACCACAAGTATGTTTTTCTTTATAACATTAACTCTTCATGTCCACTCAATTTCAAGGAGGTTGTCACATTGTTTAAAAATCTGGTTTCCATAAGTGCAAATAATGTTACATGGACCAACTTTTTAATTGGAGATAGTTGCTTGAAAAAATGACTCCGCGAAAATAATATGTTCTGTGGTTCCAAAATCCTTCAATTTCACTGGACTAACGTGCCTTTTGTATGTTGACCAGATATGCAACCTCTTGTATCACTTCATTCCAATGACCCGGAACTCGGTGAATTTAGGTGTTTCTGTATGTCCGCTTCTGGAATTTGGGGTGATTCTTGTCATCTCTGTGATCTGCCAGATACTAATAATCCCGGAGATGGTCTTTTGTTGAACTTATTGGGACCCAATAGATGGCAAAATTTGGATGAAACTCATCTGTAAAAGCCTTACTGTGAGGGGACACTCAGCGTTGAGGGTCTCATCCGTACATCATTTGTTAAGGCTGCTTGTTCCTTAGTATGCTGTGGCGGTGCAGATGTGCAGATGGTGAGTTGCTATTTTTTCATAAGCTTTGTGATTTGGTTTATCTGATCGGTTGGTTGTGTAACTGCTGCATTTAGTTTTATTTGAAGACGTGTTTTGTGGGGACATTTATCTCACATCTGATTTTTATATGGAAGGCATGCTTTCAATTTGCTTCTCTTGCCGGATCAAAATTTAGTCTCAACATCCTCCCTCATGTGGGCTTGATACAGTCAATCATCGACCTTCTAAGTGCAGATGACGCAGAACTTCCTGTCTACAGGTGTGTTCTCCAACATGCCAAAGTCACAGCACATGATTGTGGATTAATTGATTTTTTTTTGGGATCTTCTCTGTTTACCTTTCTCGCAGTTTTGCATGGAATTTTTTTTTGAAGTTACACCTTTTTCCACTTGTTAAGTGAATCTTTTCCTATGAAGTTTCAGAAATAAAGACTTACCTTCATTTTGAACTTCAAATTCTGGGTTTGTGTTACAGGAATGCGATTTATGATTCTACCATTGGACGTTGCCTGACGACCGTATATTCCAGCTGTTCTGATGTCGTTGTCAAAGTAACTGCATAAAGTTTAGTGTTGGTCTTCCCTCGTGCATTACAGAGAACAAAGAGTGAGGATCTTAAGGTATATTTGGACACTCCATTGAATTTCTGATCAGTTCTCTTTATTTTTTTTTCGCTGCTGCTCTTTCAAATACGTTATGGGAAATCATATAATCATGTTGGGTATTTATGTATGTAGGCCTCCCTGTGCAGTGCATATGTACGGATTGTAAAATCTTGTCCTCCTTGTATCTGGAAGCTACATTGCCTTCTAGAGTTGCTTCATCTTTCAGAACCTTGTTTTCACTTGATAGAATGTTTTAAAGCAGTTCTTGTTGTTCTTAGACCTGATTTTGTTCGAGGTGAGACAGCCAAATGTGGTAGCCATACATCAGCAGCAAGCGATAGACTGACCAGGGTTTAACGTTGGAAAAAGAAGGCACATTAACGATGGAAGTACCTATGAAAGGAAGTGCCAGAAAGTTGGTGCTGATACTCAACACAGGGTTTACATTGCTCCTGAAGTTGCCGATGAGACTGATGATGCTGCTAGACTGTGGGATGCTTATTTCAACTGTAGAATCTTTAAAGCCTCCACCTTCCAGACCTGGAGATTCAATAGTGGCAGCACTTAGCATGCTCACCAATGCATTTTGTTTATGTTCCTGGACTGACATGGCTCATCACTTGTTTCACCAGAGGTATGCCTGGATTCCCTGGCTTGTTGAGCAGGTAACCAGAAAAATCCCCAGTCCCTATTATTTATCAGCGGTTTCATTTTCAGTTTTTCTGAAAGATTTGGATGTAGGTTGGGAAAGAAAATCCTACCATGTTCGATATTTCTATTTACTTGGAAGGGATTGACAATGCGCTGCTCGTGCCTGGTAAATTTCCTTGTCCATGAAGTCTTGACATTTTCTTTTCAATGCCAAATAATATGTGGTAATCTTTTGCTCTATGCCAGTTTTGGATCCGGCATTTCTTGATGTATTCCCCTTTCATCAGGTTTACAACATGAATATACTAGTAAAGGGAATGATTTAAAACCCATAGAAGCCTTGTTGAATCTTCCTTGGACAAGCTCTCGACTGTTTAAGACGAGTAACTGTCGATTAAAGTCGAAGTTGTTATCGGTTGGGATATGGACAAAGCTTGGTCTACATGATGGGAGTGAGTTTGATGTCTTCGATAGGGCTTTTACTGATGAAGAAGTGCGAGCTGTCACTGTTAGCTATGTGCCACTAAAAGTTCTTTTCTCTGGTCTCGCACCTCCTCATCTATTGCCAAGGCTAGAGTAAGTTTATGAAAAAAACTGACACGATAAGTTTTTTTTATATTGCTGTTTTTGCTCACAATTCCTTTAAAAGACATAGCTTAACTGTTCCTATGTCTTACATTCATAGGCATTTGTCAAAAGAAAAGCATTTGATGGTTAAGAAGACAATTCCTCAGTCTCATGGCTTCGTATCGTGCATTTATGGATCAAGTACTACGGGCTCAGAAAAAACTGCATGCCATTTATTCCCAAATGAAGATTTAAAGAAAGATCAGACTGTGAATTGTCTACTTCAAGGGTTCCAATGTTCAAAGTGTGATAAAAGGAAAGATGAGAAGCATTTCAGAATAATAAAGACTCGAGAGATGGTGAAAACGGAAATAGACCATCAGTTTGATTACTCTGACCTTCAATCCTTATATTTTGATCTTCTCTTGGATGACTCTTCCGAAGAGACTCAACTAGCCTGTGTAGAAGTAATTCGAAGAATTCTTGGCCACGTACCCCGAGATATTCTATCCAGCACAAGGTCCCAATGGATAAAATGCATTCCACATCTGTTACTTCATGTAAATAAAGATGTAAGGGAAGCATTCAGTGCTCAGATTGGTATCTTTGTACAGCATCCTATTCTGAGCTGTTTGTTTCCTGATGAAGACGATAAGAAGAAAAGTTGCGCAAGGAGGTTCTTTGATTTGATTGTGCATTCTCTAGAAAGGGCTAAGGGCTTTCCTGTCATCATCCAGACTATCTTGGAAACGGCAGCTGAAGTTATGGTAGCTGTTGATATTACCAGTGAGCTTTTCTTGTTTTCTCTTTTTCTTCTGATTGATCAGCTTCAGCATCCCAACTTCATCGTCCGAATAATTTCGGCAAGGTTAATAAATCGGTCATGCTACATCCTTGTAAAAGGGGGATTTGCGATGATACTTTTAGTGAACTATGCTTCCTTGAGGGAAAATCCACTATGATCAGTATAGAGACTCACGTCGCTGCCTTGAAAAAATTGATGCCGCTGGATATCGTTGTGCCAATTCAACGATGTTTTACCATTAGCCTACCAGCTTTCGATATGAACAACAGGGGAGGACACTCTTCCAGCGCCTTATCTGGTCCAGATCTACCATCCCTTTAGCTGCCAAAGAAGGTATGTGTTTCCATTTTTAACGGATTGGAAGCGTCCACCTAATTCCATATGATTCTCTGCGTATATCTCATTGTCTCCAATATACGCATTATACCATAACATAATTACATTTTATCTTCGATACTCAGTCCTGCAATATGCCTTACCAATCGATTATATTTTGTATATTCAGATCATTATAGTGGGAAGTGATGGTATTCAATATCCATTCTTCTTCAAGCCCAATGATGATCTCAGGAAAGATGCTCGGATGATGGAATTTACTAGGATGATAAACCGCTTGCTATCCAAATATCCCGAAAGCAGACAAAAGATCTATATATCCAGACTTTTGCAGTAGTACTTCTCAAGGAGGATTGTGGTATGGTGGAATGGGTTCCACGTACACGGACACTCAACAATATACTAGGTGGTACATACATGTGTGGTGTGCGGACAAAAGATTCTCGTATTAAAGATAGGTATGCTAAATGTGAGGTTGGAAAGAAGGCTGAGATGCAAAAGACCAAGATCCTCCCTATGAAGGCATCTTCATGAGGGTATGTGAAATCTGTTGTTTTCAGCATCTCAGATTTCTTTCCATCATCACATTTAGCATACGTATCTTTAATATGAGAATCTGTTGTCCGCACACCATAGTCCATGTATGTACCATCTAGTATATTGTTGAATGTACGCGGAACCCATTCCACCAGACCACAATCCTTCTTCAGAGGTACAACTCCAAAGGTCTGAATATATAGCTTCTTTTGTCTGCTTTCGGGATATTTGGATAGCAAGCGGTTTATCAGCCTAGTAAATTCCATCATCCGAGCATCTTTCCTGAGATCATCCTTGGGCTTGCAGAGGAATGGATATTAAATACCATCACTTCCCACCAGAATGATCTGAATATACAAAATATGATCGATTGGTAAGGCATATTGCAGGACTGAGTATCGAAGATAAAATGTAATTATGTTATGGTATAATGCGTATATTGGAGACAATGAGATATCAGTACAGACACTCGTCAAGCCTGATTATTCCGATAAAACGAAACTAATCATCAAGACGAGCTAGTACAGACACTCGTCAAGCCTGATTATTTCGATAAACAAAACTAATCATCAAGACGAGCCAGCAGATAACAGAATATCGATAAGCAAATAGTCGGAATCACCCAAACAATCAAGACTAAGTGAATCTGTGCAAGAAAACGAGCTAAACATGTAGCCCACGGTCATGAATTCACCTGAGCCAAATGGATTTGTTTGCCTTGATCCGGTTCAGTTCTGACACCTCTTGTCGCCGATCACCCAGACACGATCGCCGCTACCCACAGTCTCGATCAGATCACCCACGAACTCGAGTTTTCTCTCTTTCTCTCAAGTTTTCTCTCTGAAATCTCTCCAAGTCTTTTTCCCTCAGTTTTCAGCCTAAAATCGAGAATAATGGGCAGGTTCTCGTTTTGATAGAGCAAACTACCCCAAATATCTGCCCAGAATATGCTTAGAATATACTTCAGAATATTCTCCCGAATATGCTCTAAAGGAATATTCCTCCGAATATTCCTTAAGTCAAGTCAACACGAAGTCAACAAGTCAACCCGTGTTTTTGATCCAACACTTAGAATATTTTCCCATTCGATCCAGTTTGGATCAGTCAGTCCCATCGCGTACTGTCCCGTCCGGACTGTCCAGACCGACCACGTACTTGCCCCTCCGGACTGTCCAGACTGACCGTGTACTGTCCCATCCGGACTGTCCAGACTGACCGCGTACTGTCCCATCCGGACTATCCAGACTGACCGCGTACTGTCCCATCCGGACTATCCCAGCCCAATTTATCACTTCTCTCGGCCAAAACTGCTTAAACTGTCCGGATCCATCTTGATCCCTTTGATCCTTAACATTCGGATTCAACACCAGACTTTACCGAGCCAACTAGTCTGCGGAACACGGGTGTTACACTCCGCCTCGGGATCCTAGTTTACCCCGGATTGATGTACGGTCGTACAACCAAAAGGTTGAGACACGTCAAACCCACCGGAAGTGCACCTGCAATAGTTTGACTTTGGCGTCAGAGAGTTTTAAGGAATGAAACCCTTTTTCGCTCTCCCGGAGACACTCATGACCATGCTCTTTTACAGGAAATGACATCTTTCCTGACCCGATTCAAAGGTCTTCGTAAGCAACCTGACGAGTCGTCGTGTCACCCTTTCACCTTAGAAGACGAATGTCCTACCCAAAGCAATCGAGTTTATTCCAAAGATGCATCATATATCGATCTAATATTTGAGATCTGCAATCCCGTACAGAAGACTCGAAATCCGATCCAAACAAATTTATATATATATATATATATCTCAGTAGTACTACACAAATAGTAACAACAAATTACCATAACATAATTAACAAACAAATAAAAAAATTATTTGATTGAATATAGGTTCAAAATGGTTTACAAAGGTAGAATAAATATGGGGAAACGGTCATTTTAATCACGAACTGTGCGTTTTGCGCAAAAAAAAATACAGACTTTTGAATGAGCCGAAATAGATACAAACTCGTGTTGACTCGGCCACATTAGATACAAAATTAGTCAACGTTAACATCCATTTAAGAGATGTTAAACGGCGTTTAATGTCGACGTTAAGTTAAACGCCATCGTTTTAAAAATAGAAAAACAACAAAAAAAAACGGAAAACGGTCATTTTAATCACGAACTGTGCGTTTTGCGCCAAAATAAATACAAACTTTTGAATGAGCCGGAATAGATACAAACTTGTGTTGACTCGGCTACATTTGATACAAAATTAGTCAACGTTAACAGCCGTTTAAGAGAAGTTAAACGGCGTTTAATGTCGACGTTAAATTAAAAGGCCATTATTTTAAAAACAGAAAACAACAAAAGAACCCCAAATATCTATCCTAAACCCCTAATTCCTTCTTCCTTCTCTATCTTCTTCTTCCTCTCGATTCCGACAACTCTATATCTTCTTCCTAAATCCCTAATTCCTTCATCTGCTTGTGGTGATAGCAGAGGTTTTGTAACAGAAGGTAATGACTCTGGAGTATGTCTTTTTATCAACGAAGAAGACAAGAAAGAGCTTCCGAATCTCGTAACCGAATTATTTCTTAGAAAACCGATATTTGGAGACGGTACACTACTGTAAAGATCAATCGACTGCCTACAAAAATAACATTACATAAGAGATCAAATCAACTAATAATTTCATATTCCTCTTAACCTACAACGTTGTGGAAGACACGAAGGACCAATTTGAGCAAAAAACATAAGCTTTGTGGCCAAATCACAATTAATTGAAATGGGGAATAGAGATAAACATGTAACTCTGTGGCCAAGTCGTAGTGTAAGAGCTAGGCTTAGTGTGTTGTTCATTTTCATCATAAGCTTCAGAAGAATTCGAATGTAGATGAACCTGTTGTTAAAACGATGGCGTTTTAATTTAACGTTGATAATAAACGCCGTTTAACGTCTCTTAAACGGCTGTTAACGTTGACTAATTTTGTATCTAATGTGGCCGAGTCAACATGAGTTTGTATCTATTCCAGCTCATTCAAAAGTTTGTATTTATTTTGGCGCAAAATGCATAGTTCGTGATTAAAATGACCGTTTTTCCGTTTTTTTTTTTTGGTTGTTTTTCTGTTTTTAAAACGATGGCGTTTTAATTTAACGTTGACATTAAACGCCGTTTAACATCTCTTAAACGGCTGTTAACGTTGACTAATTTTGTATCTAATGTGGCCGAGTCAACACGAGTTTATATCTATTCCGGTTCATTCAAAAGTCTGTATTTGTTTTGGCGCAAAACGCACAGTTCGTGATTAAAATGACCGTTTTCCCAATAAATATGGGTGATTTACAACAAGAACAAAAAAAACTATAATTTACAATCTAACCAAAACTTTAGAGAGAGATAGGGAGAGATAGAAAGAGAAAAAAAGAGATTTTGGTTAGTTTGTATATTATAGTTTTTTTTCTTAGTTATATATGCCAATTCTTCTAAATATAATTATATGAAGTTGAAAAATTGATTAGTGGCATAAGGAGGTTAAATTATTTTTTACCAAATTTTGTTCATTTTTCAACTTGTTTTGGTGGAATGAGTTATGACAGCATGCATTGCGTCTTCAGCACTGTTACCATTAAACCACCCTGATATGCTCGCTTAGCAATATCTACGATCTCGAGTAGTGACCATTCTATTTCGTTGAAAAGTTTATTATTTAGTGCTTTTTAATCTAGCACATGATCCATGGGTAGGATCGAAGGCATTTTTCCAAAGCTTTTCGATTTGGTATACGCCGTAATAAGTAACTAAAATTCTCCTAAATATTCTTGGACGGGAAAATGTTAGGTGATGAAGTGATAGTTGAGAGGGACCAACATTGAAGAGTTGGTTGGCATGTAAAAATACATGATTTACTGTCACTTATTAATTTCTGCATCTCAGGCAGCACCGATCCATATTCAGATACTATTGTCTAGACGTTCATTTAACGTCAAAGCCTTAGAGAGTGATTGCCAGAGGATATGGTGCAGTTTATTCGGTGTTGGAACTTTCCAAACGTACTTCTTTAAAACATTTGTCGAAGTTGTTGAAAAAACAATTGAGTTTATGTGTCCAACTTCCTTCTGCAGATTTCATATCCCAATTTGACGGTGTAATTTCCTAATTTTGTGTAATCCAAGCAATAACCATCAATTTTTAACCGTAGTGAGAGTGTCAAGCTAAGAATCAAAAGAATATCTGCTAGAGTAACATATGCTCTGAGGAGATAAGCATTCCAAGAATTAGTATTACTGTTAATAAGATATGATACTCTTAGCAGGGGATTGGTGGTACGTGACCGGTACCAGGTCCGATCTGTGCTCGACCCGCATCCCGACCTGCTGATAGTCCCGCCTAACCCGTGTCCCAGATCCCGTCCCGCATGCTCGACCCAGCCTCGATCCGCGATGCTTCTCTTGACCCGAGTGACCGAGGCCACTATCGGTCACGGTTTCGACCCACCGTCCAGACCGAGCCATCCAAGACCAAGGTAAGTTTTTTTTTTCAATTTTTTTTAATTTCTAAACCGATTTTAACCGGATTTAAACCAAAAACAACACAAAAATCTGATTTTTAAGGCTTATCTCAATTTCTTTTTGTGTCCAAAAGACACAAGTTCATCTCTTTCTATCCCTAAAGTGTTCTTGAACTCAAGAACCCAAAAAAAACCAAATTTTGGGGTTTTTGCTCAAATTACTAAAATTTGATTAGCTTTTCAAAGGAATTTCAATTCCTAATCCAATTCTTCACTAAAATCAAAGGTATGTTTTCTATAATCCCTATTTTTTTTTGTCAAATTTTAAGTTTATGCAATTTTAGGATTCTCATGGATTTAGATTAAATTCACTACGTTGTTGGAGAATTTGTTTAGAAAAACATGTGTAGACATAAAATTAGTATTATTAGTGAATTTATTACATGTTTAGCATATTTAATTCAATTTTCACAAAAATTAAACTTTTTGGATTCTTAATTAAAAACGAATTTAGATGTTTTAAATGATGTTAATGTATTCATTGAGATGTGATTATCCTATAAACATAGGATTTGTATGATTTTTGACACATTAGAGCTTAATTTGCAAAATTTTGATAATTTTTCTAAGTCATTAACCTTAAATCCGAAAATTATGTTTTAACTAGGAAAAAATTGATTTCATTCTTACATGTTTCTTATGTCTTGATATGCTCTAAATGATTAAAATTCTCATTAGAATCAATTCTTTTGGAATTATCCATTTTCAATGCAATGATCTTCTTCGGTTTGGCTTCATATCACCATGCATAGTAGTCTTGGATTCGCCAAATCTTCTTTACGTTTTCAGTAGCTAGTTTACTTTCTGTATGGAATCATTTGGGTTATGCTATATGTGAAATCGAATTTATGTTTTGAATTATATTCTCTGGGAATTTTCTTATACAAAATTTTGTTTTTCAACAAAGTTCATATACAAATTTAATCAGAAATGACTGAAAAAATTGTTTTAAGCCTTTTTTATTTGGAGAATTGAAGTTGTTTTCTCATTCTGAATTATGTTCTCTGGGAATTTTCTCTTATTCAAGGTTTGGTTTTTTTCATCAACGTTCATATACAAATTTAATCAGTAATGATCGAAAAAATGCTTTGAGGCTTTTGATTTGGAGAATTGAAAGGTGTTTTCTTATTCTGAATCAAGTGTTGGAATGCTTTGTATCATATTCACAACATCTGTTAGATGAGGTCGATCTTGAGGCTTTAAGGCAACACAAGCCAAACCTATTTGCAACATTTCAACCATCTCTTCCTCTATACCCATTTGTTTCATAAGCTCGATGTCGAAAACTTCGCCGGTCCACTCTTTCGACACTACGGACCTTATCCAGCTCGCCAAGTCCATGTTTTCATCTTGTGATAACGGACTCGCTGGTGATTTCCCTGTTAGAAGCTCGAGTAGCACCACCCCGAAGCTGTATACATCAGAAAACTGTGTGCACTTTCTTGTGTTTGTTATTTCAGGAGCGTGGTAACCCGAAGAACAAATGGTATTCTGAGGGAGAGATCTCATGATAAGTGTTAATCCGAGATCGCAGATGCAGCCGTTGCATTGCGAGTCAATGAAGATGTTGGAGGATTTGATGTTCCCATGGACAAACTTTCCGTTATCTGCTTCATGGATTATAGCCAACCCTCTTGCTGCACCAATGGCAATTCTCAACCGGGACTCCCAATCCAGAGGTACTCGGTTGTCTTCTCTACTTCCTGCAAAAGTCGAGTTGTCGGTTTTCGATTCAGACCCCAAAGGAATATATAGACCAAGGGGAATAACGGAGATAACTCACCATGCAACATTTCAAAGAGGTTTCCTTGACTGTAATAGCTATAAACAGCGAGCTTATCGTTCTTGGAATAGTAGTAAGCTTTTAGCTCAGCTACATTCTCATGCCTGATTCTACCAACGATCTCCATTGTTTGCTCAAACTCTCTTCTTCCGACAACCACCTCCTCCAATCTCTTCACTACTACCGTGGTTGTGTCCTCCACAGCTACTTTGTAAGTTGTAACAAAAGCACTTTTCCCCAAAATTTCTGCAGATGCAGCTAACAAATCATCCAAATCAAAGGTATAGTTACTTCCTCCAAAGAAGACGATTTTGCCATCTTGATCATCGTCATCTTCTGGCGCCCAGTTACCGGAAGGAGATGACGAGTCTCTCTTCTTCGACTTCCATGAGAGCCTAGCTTTCACGCACCGTTTCCTTCTCAAACAACAAGCCATCATCCCGCACGTTGCAAGCCAGAATCAACAGAAAAGCAATCAATTCCACAGGTCTCAAGATTGAAATCAGATGTTCTCCGAGGCTCTAAGCTTGGTCAAACTTGCTATCATTGTTAGACAGATGAAGAGTTTAATGATCCTTCCAACCAGATAAATCCGCAGGTAAAGGACTCGAGATAGAGATGTGACAACAAACAATCTTCAGACAGGGGAAATCAAGAGTGGAAAGCTCTGTTCCCGTTGCAGACCGGTTATGGTCTGGTCTCGCCCGATGAGCTGACGTTCCAATAATAGGGAAGGAGAAAACTCAAATCTTGTAAAGAAATCAAGCTCTGTGTTTCCAAGCACTGAGAGAATTACAAGGAAGAAGAAAGTCCAAAAAGAAATCTCCATTGTAGAAACACAAGTCTCGTCTCTATCTAAACCGAAATTTGCTTTGTCTCTATCTGTCACAGAGAATCTTTTGTAACAGAAGAAATTTATATTTTAGTGAAGAATAATAATTTAAAAATGCGAATAAAATTGATACGACAGTCGGTAGGCCGGCAAAGATCTTGGTAATAGTATTATCTTAAGTGGACAACATAAGCATGGGAGCCGCATTTGATCTCCTCCCGAAATTGAAAGAAGAAAATCAATTTTACCCGTTTTCAATGTTGGTTAATTTATTTACGTAAAACATAATTAACGTAATAACAGAGCAGAGTGGCGCAGCGGAAGCGTGGTGGGCCCATAACCCACAGGTCCCAGGATCGAAACCTGGCTCTGCTATTTATTTTGATTTTTTAATTTTTTAATTTTTTTTTTAATTTCGAAAAAAGAAAAAAAGCTAAGTAACGCTGATTGGTTATCCACCGTATTAAGCTGCTCCAGTCCATACGTGATAATACTTCTCGTTCTCGTGGTTTCTCGGAGAGGAGGAGTATCTCCGGCGAAGATGTTTCCGGTGTAGTCTTCTTCTTTGTAAATCTTCCGATCTTTGGTTTTCTCAGTCGATTCTAATGTGTTATTACTTTATTGATTCTTGTCGCTTTATAATAGTTGATAAGGACGAGAAAATTTGAGTATGGTTTTATGTGTTGAAAATTGGTTAAACTCTTTGTCGAAATTTGATGGAGTAAGACTGGAAGAAGCTCATTTCAGAGGAGCAACTATCTCACTCCCTAGTACGTTTTTTTTCCTCTCTTCTTTCTTAGTGATGAAAAAGTGAACTTTTTTTTAATTTCTTAGGAATGTGAGGATTAATGAACAAAATTCTTGTTGATGGAGATGTTAGTTTGAGAGTTTTGAGACGGATTCTCTATCATCTCTTGATGAATCTGCTACTATGATGTTATGTCCTTAGTGTTTGTGTTTTAAGTACTGAGAAATTATGTTTTGGTGACTCACATCTCTCATTTGGCAATTGACTTGTTCATATGTTATTCCTTCAAGTTTAGTGCTTGGACAGGCGAAAGAGAAGAGCTCGTAGTTCCATATGTTGGAACAATTTTGTATTAAACAAATGGGCCTTCAAAGTGGGCTTTTGTGTTATGGCAAAATTGGTTTGAAAGAGTGAAGAGAAATGATGGTGTTGATGTTTGTCCCACATCGACAACATCAAAAACCATAGTGTAGTACATATATGTACAAAATATGTCTTTGTTCAAATGGTTAACACTATGGTATGTGGAAGAAAAAAAGATGTCTTTTAATTTGCATTTAGGGCACTTGACACTTAGGTATGTGTTGTCGGGTCGGATCGCGGTTAGTTCCGGGTCAAAGATATTCCTTCAGATATACTTTTTGACTCCAAGAATCTCGCCAGCTCGCAACTTCCCTCTCTCCACCAAAACGAATCCGAGATCTCCTCAACGAGATCACGTCTCAGAGATTTTCGGATTTTAAAACTTCTCTCCGCGGCTATAAAACAAGCCATTTTTCATCTCTCTTTGGACTTACTCTAAAATCTGTTCTCAGAACGAAAAACAACAATCTCCCTAAGTAAAAAAATAAGTCTCGAGAATATCGTAGAATTTTTAAGTTCGATAAAACCGTCGTTCGAGTGCTAGCGAACACGGTTGTTTTGTGGTTGTATCCTGGGACTCTTGAATCACAGATTTCCGTCGCACTGCAGGTAATTCTTAGAGTTAAGAAAAGAGATCTATAGTCTGGCTTTCATTGTTTCCCTTTCCTTAATGCTTATGATTCTGTTGTCGTTATTATTTCGCCATTTTCGTAGTGTTCCAAATTTTTGGTCCTACATTCTTAACTCTAAGAATCCGGTTGTTGTTCTATAAACATCAAACGGATTTAATACGAGAACAGAAATGCTTCAAACGAAGTTCAAGCCTGTATCGCAACCATTTCACAAATGCTTTCGCGATTGCTTTACTGTTGGGAGAAAGCGAAATGGTTTAGCATTTGTGGACGCTTAATCAGAAGATTCGAACGCGCTTTTGCGGTTCTATTTGGTTCGATAATTATTTTTGAATTGCGATTCTAAACTGAATATCGAAACCTACTGTTTTGTTATTCTTTACAAAACGTTAATGATTTAAATTTGTCTTATAATTAAATCGTTTCTGATTCGAAATTGTGTGTTTGTTTTTTCAGAAATGGAAAACAAAAATGCCAATGTCTCCAACGTTGCTAAAGTTAACAAGACCACCATCAACGTAACCAGAGCATAGATCGATACTGGCAGCTCGGTAAACCTGATTTTTAAAGAAACATTAAAAAAGATGGAGATCGGGAAGGAAAATATCAAACCAAGCTCAAAACCACTTACCGGCTTCAACGGGAAAAAGACAATGACGGTTGGGACCATCAAGCTGGCCGTGCACACCTGAAGAATCACGAATCTCGTTAAATTCGTCGTCATTGACAAACCAGTGGTGTATAACATGATCATGGGAACACCGTGGATCTACTCGTTGAGAACGGTGCCATCAACCTACCATCGGTGCGTCAAGTTCTCAACCAAAACTGGAGTCTTTACGATCCGCGGAAATCAGAAAATGGCTCGAACCTGTTTTAACACCGAATAAATCTGCATATCAGCAGCCCATATGAACCTGCAGCCGCCAAACCAAAGGGAGAACTAATTACCATGGTTAACCTAGACAGCGACAGACCGGAAAGATGCGTCGGCATTGGCTCCAAGCTAAATGAAACGAACTGGTCCAATTCCCGCGAGAAAATCTCTCGATGTTCGCTTGGTCAATAAAAGATATGAGAGGCATCGACCCTATGATCACGAGCCACAATATAAACGTTGATCTGACCTACAAACCGATCAAACAAAAATGATGAAAGCTCGGCCTAGAGCGGGCCCAGGCCGTAAATGAAGAGGTCGGGAAGCTACTCGAAGCTAGCTCGATCTCTGAAGTAAAATACCCAGAGTGGCTAACCAACCCGGTAGTAGTAAAGAAGAAGAGCGGGAAATGGCAAATTTGTCTCGACTTTACCGACCTTAACAAAGCCTGTCTGAAGGACAACCACCCGCTCCCCTACATAGATCGACTGGTCGAGGCAACTGCAGGAAACGAGCTCTTCTCTTTTATGGATGTTTTCTCAGGATACAACCAAATCATGATGCATCCCGACGACCGTGAGAAGACTGCATTCATTACAGATCGAGGAACCTACTGCTACAAAGCAACAACACTCGACCGAGATATTTGACATGACATGTTTGGCTCAATCCAAGTAGGCTTAAGGTTGACAAAGACCCATACATAAGAAAGTCATGGTACATCTACACGGACAAGCAATAGACTAATAAACCATAGAAACTATACTCTTGCAGTTGTTTAAACTCACTGATGAGACCCTCATCACTAACGAGATCCTCGTCACCAATGAGAACATCATAACTGATGGTCTCGTCACTAACGAGATCCTCGTCACCGACGAGACCATCATAACTGATGAGACTAACATCATCGATGAGACCATCATCACTGACAAGACCAGCATCACCGACGAGACCATCATCACTGACAAGACCCTCGTCACTAGTGAGACCATCGTCACCGATGAGGACACATTGAAAAAACCCTCGAAGGGACGAGATCGGCAAGAACCCTACAAGATCTGAGATCAATAAACCCCTAGAAGGAAGAGACTGACAGAACTGTTAAACTAGGAGGGGACACATTGATTTTTTGTGTGTGTGTGCAAATAACCCTATTGATTTAATGTATCTATTTATTAGAAAGATTATTTAGTGTATTAATAAAGGGTAAAGTAGAATTTTTAATAGTTTTCTTAGTATGTGTGAAATTTTTTAGAATGACATTCTTTGTAAAACGAAAGTAGTATTAAATATTTATTACGTTCACTACAATTCTCATTAATATTTCTTAAAAAAAGTTCAATAAAAAATTTAATGGGAATCGTTTATGCCAAAATAAATTTTGTATTTAGTTCTTTTAAAAATCATATAGCCAAATAGAGTTGAATCAGATTTGTAAAAGTTAGCTAACCTTACTTCTTTTAACTAAATGTGACAATGAAATAAGATTTCCAACTTTATATAGCCAAGTGGAGCCTATGTTCACGTAGATACATCTTTAATATACGGACACAACACATGTCATAAGGGTAATAATATACCATAATGTTTAAATAAAAGAAAATCAGATGAATTAATTAAATAATTAATTGTTGATGAAAAAGAAGTCACACGTATCTAGTAGACATTAATGTCTTTTATATTTCTCTTTGTCTCATTTATTTTGGTATTATTGTATATAGAGTTATGACAATATAAATTTCTCTTCACTCTTTGATTGTCACTCTAACTCTCTTCTTCGAAAAAATGAAATTAAGTTGTATGAGGGTGATGTTATTCTTGTTGGGTTATATCGTGTGTTTCGACAAGATGGCGAACCTCAATAATTCTTTTGTGGGTGCAAAAACATTGCAAAATTTCAACGATTTTGAAATTGAAAAGCAACTTTAAGTGTAGATTTTTAATATAGATACATATGAATGTGTAGATTTTTACAAACAACCAGTGTTTAACCATCCGTCAATGAAAAACACTATGAAGTATGTATTATACTTAACATATGTGAGTTGGATCATTATTCTAGTCATCAATACAAAATTTATTTATAAATGTAGATGCATCGAACATTATCCCTAAAAAGTTCAAAAAAAAATAAAAAAATTTGGTTACTTGTGGGAAAATGGTATTAGTTGTCACATTGGTACCGTACCTATAAAGAGAATCCCCAAAAATGAACTATTGAAATAAAATATGTTCTCTGAAAAATATTGGCCCCAAAGTTCTTGGAACTTTCCTTATAATCAATCTAATGTTGATAGTGACCAACATCATGTAAGTAGTATATTATTTAGCATGTAAATATAATACGTTTTCAGTGATTGGTTTGATCCAACTATTGGGGTTGGCGTAAGATCAAGCAAATTCGTAGTCGTGGATGAATTATTGAGGCTAAATTTGTTCTCTCAAAAATATAAACCCCAAAGTTCTTGGAAATTTACTTATAATCAATCAAATGTTGATAGTGACCAACATCATGTAACTAACATATTATTTGTTATGTTTCCATCCAAGGAATATATATATATATATATATAAAAGCAGTATCATATATACTATTCTATTAAACTCACAAAAGAAATGTTGGTTATGAATATTGATGATGATTAGTTTGCGGTGGTCCGTACCAAAGAAGGAGAAGGGAGAGTCTACAATGGAGCATCAATGATTCTCTCTATACATGATCTTAAAGTTAGACCTCCACAATACAGTTCTGCTCGTATGCATGTTCAGATTGGAGACGATTATATTCAAACTGGTTGGACTGTAAGTTTGTTATCATATTTTTTTTAAATCTAATTTGAGTTGTGGTCTAAATAAATAGTGATAAATAGACATTCTTATAACCGTTGAAAATTTTAAAATACTTACTTTATAATTGCCCTAAATATGTTTACATTTCAGGTAAATCCAAAGTTATATTCTGACAGCAAAACTCGAACTTTTGTGTTTACGAAAGTAAGTTTATTATTAATATATGTATGTCTAACATATTTATTAATCATTCATCCAATCGTAATATTTTAAGTTTTTCTATGTACTACTATATATTTATAAGCTGGGCATAACGATGTATAGAATGATACAGACAGGTGAAAATCAGTGTTATAACAGTTTGTGTCCAGCTGGATTCATATTGGTTCGTTCTGATCTTCCTCTTGGTTTGGATTTGAGTCCTCCTAGTGTTCGTGGTTCTAAGGTTTACATAAGTTTACATGGCTTACTCAAGGTTTGCTAGTTATTAATGTGTTTTTCTCTTTTCTAATTTATGAGATTGTTATACTTATTATCTATATTTATAACTCTGCAATTTATGATGTTAAACGTTATGCTTCAAAAAAAAATTATTTAACAAATAGAAAATATATCAAACAAATCTAATAAAAAAAGGAATGTATGTAATAAATATCACACACGTAAAAAGAAGAAATTTTCAACAATTTATTTTTTGGAAGTTACATGGCGTTTTAACATATTTTTTTTCCAACAAATATATATGACATGTTTCATAAAAATAGTGATATGTTTTTGTTTTGATGTAACTATTGATCAAAGGACAAGGCAAATGGTAACTGGTGGTTGGAGTTGCAAGGAGAAGAAATTGGGTTTTGGCCAGCAAATCGATTTAAACAGGGCCCTTCCAACAGAATCGAGTGGGGAGGAGAAGTATATAGTGAATTTATGCTGAGTCCTCCAATGGGAAATGGTTATTTTCCGATTAAACATCCCTTTTTTGATGCCATTGTCGCTAATATAACTATAGTCAACGAGAAATTTGAGACTGATGATCGGGTAAAGAAAACTGAGGCATTCTCGGATAACACCCGTGGTTATAAAGTGATAGATAGTTTACATTCACAATTTCGGTCCAAACATATGATACACTTTGGAGGTCCTGGAAATATCTGAAAGAAAGAAGATGCTTTTATGTAAAAGTTGGAAACAAATTATGTTAAACAGCTTGTAACCGAGCATCTAAAATAAATTGTTCACCTTCCTTGCATGTCATTTGTTTTGGTGTGTATATATATACCAAGATATATCGTCAAAATCTTCTAATAGAATAATGATGGTAAGAAGGGACTTCACAAGTAATACTTGCAACTCTTAAGCTAAAACTGAGTAGGTACGTAATTTCACCATTACTTTAAAAAAAATAGAAAGACCACAATTTTGAGACATGGAAAGACTAGAAATAAGTCAAAAACGAAGGAATGAGAATGGAGTGACACTAGTTCGTAAGAAGTTATTTGTGGTGTATCATGACGTACTTTGGAAATAATTTCAGTGAGGGAGGAAGCAGAGAACATAGTATTTCGAGGAATGAAGGGCCAAATACAGCCGGAAGAGTGACAACAAGTGATCGGAAAAGTGACTGAGAGTGGTCGAAAAAGTGATCGAAACTGGTTGGAAATGGAGACTAGATCTAGGAGGAGAAGAGAGAAGGCTCGGTGTTTAGAGAGGAGTACTTAGAAATTTTTTTAAACAAGAAGTAAAAAAAGGTCTCCCTTATTTTCGTTGGAGAAAATGGTATTTATAGAGTTTTATCAGCCCAAGTTAAAATACCGGATCACGCATCCTAGGTAAGGTCGAGTCTGGACCCATTGGTTTGGACATGTACGAAGCATTCGAGTGCTTTTCACCTACCGCCCATGTGTTTATGTGCCAGCTGGCGACAAGTTAGTTTTGCGGGTTTGGGTGATGTCACTATCGTACGAGGTGCAACGTGTAATGCGGTGGGTAGGCACCTGGTAGTTCCTCGGAATCATCCTTGTCTGCATTAATCTTTCCATGGAGCAGATGCTAGCTGTTTTACCTACCACATGCGCAAGGTAGATAACATTAACCGTTTGACCGAAGACCAATTTAAATAATTGGATTCACGCAAATGAAATTAAATTATCATACTTCGCCCGGGTTTCTGATACGGAAACCCAAGCTACGTATCTGGTTCCCCGTCTGCTTTATTACCTGTACATCTAATCACTCAGTCTCCAGTCCAATTTGTCCTTAGTTGTGTGGTCACACCGTTCAGGATGAGGGGGTGAAGACAGGTGGCCTAACCGGTCATATTACTTGAACCATTGTAGATCATACCCAAATACCTTTAAGACCGACCCAATAGACCAACTATACAAATAGCATTAAAAACTCGTCTAAACTAGTTACACGTGGTATTAAGAAATTCACTTAAGCTAAGAGAATAAATGTATTCCAAACAGAACATAAATTTACACATCTTTAATATAGATACACAACACACGTCATAATAGTAATTATGTACCATAACGGAAAATAAAAGAAAATCAGATGAAGTAATTAAATAAGTAATCTTTGATGAAAAAAGAAGTCACATGTATCTAGTAAACATTAATGTCTTTTATGTTTCTTTTTGTCTCATTTATTTCAATATTATTGTGTATATATAGTTATGATCATATTAATTTATCTTTACTCTTTGATTGTCACCCTAACTCTCTTCTTATAAAAAATGAAATTAAGTTGTATGAGGATGATGTTATTCTTGTTGGGTTATATCGTGTGTTTCAATAAGATGACGAACCTCAATAATCGTTTCGTGGATGCAAAAACATTGCAAAGTTTCAACGATTTTGAAATTGAAGAGCAACTTTAAGTGTAGATTTTTAATATAGATACATATGAATGTGTAGATTTTTACAAACAACCAGTGTTTAACCATCCGTCAATGAAAAACACTATGAAGTATGTATTATACTTAACATATGTGAGTTGGATCATTATTCTAGTCATCAATACAAAATTTATTTATAAATGTAGATGCATCGAACATTATCCCTAAAAAGTTCAAAAAAAAATAAAAAAATTTGGTTACTTGTGGGAAAATGGTATTAGTTGTCACATTGGTACCGTACCTATAAAGAGAATCCCCAAAAATGAACTATTGAAATAAAATATGTTCTCTGAAAAATATTGGCCCCAAAGTTCTTGGAACTTTCCTTATAATCAATCTAATGTTGATAGTGACCAACATCATGTAAGTAGTATATTATTTAGCATGTAAATATAATACGTTTTCAGTGATTGGTTTGATCCAACTATTGGGGTTGGCGTAAGATCAAGCAAATTCGTAGTCGTGGATGTCCAGGGACACATGAGCTACACTACCAAGTCCGAGCCGTTAATTTTATCATCTCAGGCGGAGCAAGTTGTTTTCATTCTTTACCCTCGTACTCGGGTCCGACGTGATCAGAATTGATTGTCCGTTATTAAAGTTAATCCACGGGGTCGAATTGTTGGGGGGGGGGGGTTAGCTGATGCTGATGATGACCTACCGCCAGTTCAACCTGAAAAGACAGAAGAAGTTTACATCTCCGTCAATGATATGGCTAGAATTGAACCGCTTTATAGCGGAGTCCGACGAGTTTGATGAAGGAGAGAAGTTGACGATGACGACGAAAATAGACAAACTTATGTTTCCGATCCTGATGATGATGAGTAGTTTTTAGTATCGTTTGTTTTAGTAAGGTTTTGCAGGAATTATATAATGTGTTTTTAAAAAAAAAAACAAATCCAAATTGCGACTAGTTTGCGGCGTCAAGTCGCAAATTAGTCACAAAATGTGTATTTTGCGACGAGTTTGCGAGGAAACGACGCAAATTAGTCGCAAACTGTGAATTTTTGCGAGGAGTTTGCGACACAACGACGCAAATTAGTTACAAAATCATAAGCTAAATTATACCCTAAATCCTAATTATACCCTAAACCCTAATTAGACCCTAAACACTAATTATACCCTAAACACTAAAGATATAAGTGTGTAAATATTGTTACATATATTGATTTTTTAATTTCTCGGACAACATCTATCTTTTGGTTAAACCTGAAGAGCTTAAGAGTACATAACTATATATGTTTCATGCATGATGAATCGATTACTTTACTACCGATTGTCGAATCAGTTATATAATTGCCCGAAATCGTAAACCCAAAACCCTAATGTATATTTATAGCATGTTTCTATGTATCACCTATGAGTTTACCCTAAATCATAAACTATAAACCCTATTTGTATACTGTTTGATTGTTTTAGTCGCAAATACCTCGTAAAGTTTGGCAAGATTTGCGAGGCATTTGCGACGCCACATGGCAAACGCCTCGTAAAACTTGGCGGTTATAAAAATAATTAAGTTTTTTTCTTTTGCCACGTGTTGCAAATTTGACCAAATTTTCGAGGCATTTGCCACGTGGCGTCACAAATGCCTCACAAATCTGGTGAAAAATTACTATTGGGTGAAAAATCGGTGAACTTTTGCGATGAAATTGCGACTAAACTGCGATTCGGTAAAATTCTATATAACCAGCGAAATTCGTTGCTTTCTCCTCACAACCATCCTCTCCACATTCTCTCTACACCTTTCTCTCTCTAGAAAATAAGGTATTTTTTAATTTTAATTTTTAATATTTTATATATATTTTTTAGAATGGTTAGGATAGAAATAGGTATGGAATAAATTCGTGTATTTTTTAGATATTTAGGTAGATAATATTAGTTTACGTATGTAATTTTAGATTTAAGTAAAAATATTAGTTTTTACATTTAAATGTATTAGTAAACATTTTTATTGCGTATAGAATTTAATTTTTTTAAATATTACATTGCAGATGGGTGATCCGAGGAATTGGTATACTAGTTTTCTATCTGTCTCAGGCACACCTGTACCACGACGTGGCAGATCTAACTCACGACACGGAGGTCCTACTACATCGACTTCTCATATCCCGGAATTTGAGTTGCTTGGGGATACGAATCCTGCGATTCGTGAGATGATGAGGAAGAAGAAAGAAGCCGCAGCTGCAACTGCAGGAACATCCCGCGATGGTACCTCGGATTATGAAGATATCGAATAGCTTGTTTTTATTTTATTTTATTTTCATTGTAAAAATACTCGGTTTGATGTATAATATTAATTAAAATTAAATTAAATTATTCTTATTTTTTTATTTATTTATGAAAAATAAAAAAAATCAATTTTTAACAAATAAATTAAATAATTTTTTTTTTTACGAAAAATAGATTTTTAATAAATAAATCAAATACTTTTGCGAGGCATTTGCGACTTCAACAGCTACGTAAAATTGTCGCAAAACCTACTCGCAAATGCATAGCTAATTTTCCACGCAAATGCCTAGCAAATTTAAATACGCAAATGCCTCGTAAAACTATGTCCTCGCAAATTGGTCGCAAATCAGATCCACGCAAACCCCTCGCAAAACTACATCCTCGCAAATTGGTCGCAAATATTTTGCGACAAATTTTCTTGCCTCGCAAATTTGCGACGACTGTTGCGGGGATTTTACATTTGCGGCCAGCTAGTTGCGACGATTTCCCCCCAAAAGCTTCGCAATTTTTCATTTGCGAGATATTTGTGACCAAAAGAATAGTCACAAATAGACATGTATTTTGCGAGGACAAATTCTGTTAAACAGCTTGTACTCGAGCATCTAAAAATAAATTGTTCACCTTTCTTGTTTTTCATTCGTTTGGTGTGTATATATAAAAATATATCGCCAAAATCTTCTAATAGAAAAATGATGGTAAGAAGAGACTTCACAAGTCATATTTGCGTATTTCCAACCCATTACTTCATTTTCTAACTTTAAAATGGAGTTGAGTTTTATTCCAACTTTATTCCATTTTGGAGTAGAAAATGGAGTGAAGAGTAAAAAAAATAGAGTAATGAATATGATTATTCTATATTTGGAGTAAACCCATTTTTACTCCATTTTGGAATTTTAAATGGAATAGGGTTGGAGAAAATTTTACTCCAAACACCATTTTGAACTGAAAAATGGAGTGGGGTTGGAGATGCCCTTGAGCTAAAACTATGTAAGTTTCTTCATCATTAGTTAAAAAATGTTACAAAAAGGCAAAAGAAAATTTACTTCTTCTTTTTCTTAGCACCAAGAATAGATTTTGATAATAGATGAAAGCCAATAAACCACTTGATGAGGGTATATAGTGTAGTCTTTTTTTATAAGTAATAAAATTGATCTCCCAAATGAATTTGTAAGTGCATATATTGACAGCTAATACTTGCTTGTCAAATTGTTGGTGCGAATATTCTACAATCAAGAAATTAAAAATGGAAAATAGTTTTAGGGACCAGGTTTATCTTTCGATAATAAAAAATCAAGTGATAGATAAAAGAATAAATAACATAATATTAAGAATGTTTGGGATAAATTTATCTTTTTAGATTAGGCGAATCTCTTAGAACCATGTGTAGTTAGCTTAGGCAAATTTCTTAGCGCAATTGCTTAGACCGGCCTTATGGGCCAATTCTAGAGATATGTAGGTCTTGTCTTGCAGTAATCCATATATTTCCACATGTACTTCAGCCCATAGCTACAGTCTGGATACTGATTGCGAGATCCGAATCAGGTAAGCCCTTTTGCTATTAAGGTGACTTTACATGTATTTTCAGCCTGTAGTAAGTCATCCTGGATCCAGATAGCCCGCAGCTAGGTTCCCCGTAGCCAGACAACACGTAATCAGGCAGCTCATAGCCAGACAACACGTAATCATGCAGCTCATAGCCAGACAGTCCATCGCCAGACAGACAACCCGTGACCAGACAGCCCGTCATAATAAAGCCCGTCGTCGGACAGCCCATAGCCAGATAGCCCGTCGTCAGTCTGTAGCCAGACAGCCCATCGCAAGATAGCCCATCGTTAGATAACCCATTGCCAGGCTGCCCGTATGCAGGTAGCCCGTAGCCGGCTGCCCGTCGCAAGATAGCCCGTCGCCGGACAACCCGTCGCCGGACAACCCGTCGCCAGGCAGCCCGTAGCCATGTATCCCAGATCCCGGTCCAAGTATCTACATCTTTAAGAAGACTAGGATTCTACATTCAAATATCTACACTTTTAAATCTTAGTGGACTAGTCAAAGAGTAAATAATATTTGTGACAGTGTGCAGTATGGACCCTGTAACATGTCAGTCCTGCACCATGTCAGGACCCTACACCCCGTAAGGACCATGTACTCCTTCAGGACCCTGCACCCTGACAGGATCTTGCACTTCGTAAGTGTTATACTCTATATTTTACTGATTATACTATGATTTTTAATATATTTTCTATGAATTTTATTACGGTTTATGCCTTCAGCGGTATTTTTTTTATTGTATTTACAGTTTTAGAGTATTTACAGGGTAAATCATCAAAAAGATGCAAAATGGATCAAAAGAAGTGTAAACCATGTTACATCCATTCACACAAGTCAAAGAAATAATCCAAGTCATAATATTCACAAGATATGCATTTTTCCACGTTGGACAGAACATAAGCACAAGAAGTTTACCCTTCGATGGAGGTCTTAATCAACTTGGAATTGGATGATGGTGACAAGATAGATTTTTAAGTTAAATTTCTAAAGCAATGTATGTCTGGCTCGTAAGAGAAGCAAGCGCAAGAAGCTGATCCAGGGAAGGGCCATTACCGGTCAGGGATTTCCCCAGGCCTCGTGTCGGCACACTCTTGACCGATACTCCAGTATTGCTCAAGGATCCTGACCAATACTCCAGCCTAATACTGACATGTTCAAAGCAAAACTTCATTTTTTTGCCCTAAACGAAACCCTGATAGACCTTAAGCCTATATATACTTGTTTTTAGCCTCTTGTTAGAGATAAGCCTTCATAATACATTATATTTTACCTAGAGAGTATCAGCCACGTTTCTCCCATTGTTCTTTATTGGATTTGAGTTTTAAGAGCCTTCAAGAGGAGATCTTGTTTTGTACTCGATATAGAGAAGAATCATAATCCTTATCTCTTTTAACTCCAGTTTATTCATGATGTTTTCTACATATTCTTACTGTTTTGATTCCATAAACATGTCTGAGTAGTCATTTAGTTAGGTTTTAGATTTCAATGAGTTTCATAATTTGATATTGATTGATGATTGTTTATGGATATCATTATAGTCTTCATATTTACTTATTCTCAATGCATGATTGGTTGACCTCGCATCTTGTGATCTTATCTTAGGACAATAGAATCTCGAAAGTGCTGCATCTATTTTTCTGAACTAGTATTTGATAAGGTAAGCGTCTTAACCTGTGAAAGTTGGGTTAATGAGTCTAGTTAACTTTATCAAAACCTGAACGAATTAAAGCATGCTTTCTTCTTGTAATAACCTGCAAAAATTGAGTTTATTACGATGCTAAAGCTGTTGGAGCCACGAGAGTGGAAAGACTATACCATCGTGTTATGTGTTCTGGATGGTTTTTATCCAAATCTCTGAAATCAATCTATCTTATCGTTGCGTGATTCTCTGCGAATATCTTAATGCCTAAAGCTTTTCTCCCATTGAATTTACATCTTTTCTAATTACTTGTTGTTTTATTTATTTTCTTATTAATCACCTTCGACAAACTTATATTTGGTTCTAACTTGATTTAATTCATTATAATTCGTAGTATGATTGACAAGTACATGTAGATTCGATCCCTTATCTATACTAATTGTGATTGGTGTGCACTTGCATCTGGTTTATGTGGAGTGGTAAAACTCGACACACATCAATTTTTTGGCGTCGTTTCCGGGGACTTGAAGAATAATACATTCGAATATTTGACTAAAATCTAGTCTATAATGTTTTAATTTTCTGCTTTAATTTTTTTCGGTTTAATTTTTTTTTATTTCACAATCTGATTTCGTTTCTTTTGTTCTTTTTCTGTGTGTTTAAGGTGCATGACTAGACGATCTAATATAGAAATTATAGTTGAGTCCGAGCAAGAGATAGAAAAACTCGAATGAACCCTTCGGAAAAAAAAACAACAACAAGGGATGGATGAACTAGAAACAAAAACAATCAAACTAAAGAAGAACGAGCTGCTGCTAGAGCTAATGCCAATGTTTCTCTCTTGTAGCAACCTTGTGGTGGAGCTCAAGATGATCAACCTGCCCGAGATGACATTCGGAACCTACCTCCATTGGGTGGAGTTCGGAATCCCCCAGCTCATGTTGATGATCAACATCTAATTGCTCTGGTGAATTTACCAAATCAACAACATGCTCAACACTTCTTCTACAAAGGAAACTTTCAAAATCAGTAGCCATTGTTCCAAAGACAAGTGCCTTTTGTTCAGCATCGTCAACATCAGACAACTGGTGATTTTGACTTTTTTGATGCATTCTTCTTGGACAGAAATCCAATTCGTCCACCTCCTCCTCAAAGGAATGACTTCAAGATCAATGATATATCATGGTTTTTATGAGTTTTAAAGCCATGATATATGTATATAATTGAGTCTTTCATGTGTCTTTCGAGTCCTTTTCGAGTCTTTTACAGGTCTACACACAATTTGGGATCATTTGGACATTATGGAGCAATTATGGAGCATTGTAGCTGAAAAGTCGAAGTTGGTGTTTTTCAAGTTCAGCTGTGTCGACCAACGCAGCCATGTGCATCGGTCGACACAGCCCGATTTCTACACCATCACGTGAAAACCAAAATTTTTGGAGATTTGCAGTTTTGCCCAGAAGTTTCATGTATTTACAGAAGGACCCAATTCGTGTTTTAGGATATATTTTAGGGTTTTTGAGTTAGAGGGGGGGCATCTTAGATCTCACACTTTGGCTTGATTTTGCCCTGGGGTTTTTGGAGAAGAACTTGGAGATTTTAAGAGCTTGGGGCTGATCTGATACTTGTATTTCTTTGAGAGAAGATTTCGAACCCCTGTTTCTATCTTTCTTTTCTGATTTCTATGATATTTACTTCATTCATGTCTTTGATTTCAATTGATATGTGTGAGTAGATCCCTTGTTAGGTTTAGGGATTCTCATTAGGGATTTCATGGAATGATATATTGATTAATTGGTTAGGATTCAAACTTGATACTTCTTCACCTAGGGTGCACTTAAAGCTAGTTCTAGATTGATCACCTAGTATCTCGATTTTAGGTTGTTAAATTGGCACGAAAGTGTGATTTATAATCTGATAAAAACCTAGAGTGAGCAAATTAGATAATTGCAAAGAAATTTGGATTAGATAATTTGTGAACAAATCAAACCTGTGTTTAATGTTTGTTTAAGATTTAGGATTCGCAAAGAAATTTGGTTTCTTAAGTTTTAAACATAGTTAATTCTCGCAACGAAAGTTGGTTTATTTTACATTAGTGATTTGAGTTCTGGAACTTGTTCGTAATTCGATCTTAACCAGTTAATTGATCTTCATTACTTGATTTCCTGAGAAATTCCCTGGACCTGACGTTTTTCCCCATCTAATAAACAACTGTTTTATTTGCTTTGTTATTTCATTTATTTCATACTCGCTTAGCTGAATTCGAAACGAAAAAGTCTATCGTGAGGTTCTCGAGTCCTTGTGGATTCGACCCCTAAGTACTGCATCGATCTCTTAATTTGAGAGAGTAGCTCTAGGGATTTTAAATTTGAGCGATATCAAATTTTGGCGCTGTTGCCGGGGACTCTTTTGAGTTTCCGATAGATTTAAGTGTAGAATTTAGACTAAGTTTTTATTTTAAAGTTTTACTCACATCGTTTTATCTTTTTGTCCAGTGTGTTTCAGGTGTATGCCTAATCGTGTTACCAGGAGCAACAAGGACAGTCAGCTTTTGTTTCTTCCGAATCAGGAGCTTGCAAGGATAGAACGAGCGAACAGAAAAGCAAAGAAACCAGTGGAGATGGTTAATCCTGTGATTTTACGTCAGGACGAAGCTGGTGTTCTCAGGGACCAAGAGGGTCATGTTTGCAACGAGCAAGGGCAGAGATTGGATGGAGATGGAAACCCCATCGTGGCAGTTGCTGTTGAGAACGCGCAGGCAAATGCGCAAGCTGGGAGAGTAAGGACGCTTGGGGATTACAACAGACCTGACTCGGCCCATGATTATCCTTTTTCTTCGCTTATTTCCTTTCTTCATGATTATCCTTCCTTGTCTCGTAAATCTTCTAGGTCGGCAGAAAGTTATGGGTTTCTCACTTTGACTCGGCCCATTGTATCTCGAAGCCGCCGACCTACATCGACGTTATACTCATACTTAGTCATTTTCGCCTACAGATCCCAGTGAGTTGGGATCTGACCCCAACAAATGTGAAATTGCATAAATATTAAAAACAATTACAAATTTGATGATGAAACCCTATAACCAGTCCATATTTACAATTTCATTACGAAATATACAATTGTAACCATTATTTGCAATTTCATAACTAGAATACATATTTGCAATTGTATATTCAGTTCATATATTTTCAGTATTGACATATACAAAACAATCGCATATTCGAATATAAAAAAACAATCGAAATTTTCCCCGCGCATGCCGGAGATAAAAAACATAAAAGGTTAAAGTGAATATGCGAAATACAAATATCTGATGCGGAAGCTGAGTTTAATCTTACTGATAAATCCCACTTTGAAGTACTTTAGAGATTATAAATTTAACAAAGGTCACAACATAAAAAGTTAGTCTCAGGTTTAATGAAAATATATCAAATCTTTTTTCTAAGAAATTTCGGTATAGATAATATTTTATATATACCATTTTAGGATTTTCTAAACTTACAAATCGTCTAAGTAGATTTGCAAATTAAAGTATAAATTGCTTGGAATCAGAAGCGGATACACGGAATCGGAAGCGTATACAATACAGTGCAATGAAGCGAGTTTTTTGAAAAATTTAAGAAGCGGTACGTGTTGAAACATATCCTATATATATTAATAGAGAAGACATTCACAAAAAAAAATCATAGATGTCGTTCAAAAAGCGTTTTATGGGACATATCATTCAATTTAACCAATTAGAATATTTCAATTAAAACTATATGCCGTGGTAGAAATCTCTACATATTCTAATTAATTTTATAATATAAGCCCATTAATACATGTTTTACAAATTTAAACCCAACTAAATGTAATATTTTAGACTTACCATATCATCTTTTTTTTTTTATATTAACAAACTTTTTACTATTAGTATACTATACAAATATTTTTATTATGATGTAATCTATTATATATATGTAATCACACTTGTAAATATTTATACAATTCATTATTGGAAAACATATATTGTTTTTCGTTTGTTATGTCCCACAAATTCATATAAATCTAAAATTTATCTGATTTATCTTATACTCTATAATTTACACGAATAATGAATATCAATTTTACACTTAAAAGATATTGAAATAAATAACATTTGTTTATGTTTTGATCAATTTTACTGGAAAACGACCTATTTCCCCCTCGGAACTTCCATATAACAACAGATGTACACAGAGTTTAGACTTCGATCTATTTCTCCACAAGTAGGAAGTTAAAAATCTATTTACACACAGAATAAAAGTTCAAAATATGTATACACACAATAGTTGGTTTTATCGGTTTAAAATCTAAACCGGATACCAAACCGCCTAAACTCGTTACCAAACCAAACTCACGACCCGCTTCTTCATCTTCTTCACCTAACTCGTGAAAGAAAGCATTTTTTCTTCATTGTCTGAAACCAAACTCAGGATTCCATTACAAAGCTTCAAAATTTGGTCAGAATCACACTCTCTTGCTCTTTGATAGACTCACGAAGACGATTCTCTTTCTCATTCTCTTCTTTAGCCGCTAACGCATCATCAACAGCTTCCCAATCATCCACACACCCATCATCGTCATCATCGTCGTGTTCGCCTGCGATAGAGCCATGAGCGGAGGAATCGCTCTTTCACGAGCCACCATGGTTCAATAAACCACACTCTCCTCACCAAGCTGCAACAATATCGACACAGCTATCTCTTTCTGTCTCTGCGTTCCGATCTCCACGATCTCAACAAGCACCGGAACTCCTCCTTCCTCCACCACCGGCGGCTTCGATTCTGACACCGACATTAACACAACGAATAGAGAGTCGTCGATGCGTCTTTCTTCGCTTTGAACCCACCGGTTTCTAGAAGGTTCACGAGGAGAGGAACAACTAGAGATCGACAATCTGATTTTGTGGTCGGCCATGAGTTCCACGACCATCTCAAACCCTCGATCGTTTCTAGCTCTAGGAAATCCATCACTGGTAGATCTTTGATTACTGGTTGCAAAATTTACAAATCATATTCATAAGTCTTCTTCTTCTTCGTTCCTCTTCCACGAAATCAAAGAAAACTGTTTTATTTTCTGGGTTTAAAAGTAAAGTAAATCACACAAAACACCAAAAATTCTCAAATCAATTTTGGTGAGGTTTTATTCCATTTCTTCCCCGAATTGAAAATCGATCGAAATATTGAAAATTCTCAGATCGAAGTATTTTCTCTTTGGGTTACTTTTTGGGTGCTTCTTCGTTCGCCATTTTTACCGGCGGAGGTGGTGTGTTCGGAGTCGGTATCGTCTATGGAGCTTGATCGCCGGCAGAGGAGGAAGCGTCGTTGTTTGGAGGAAGGGTGGTTTATTATTTGTAATCGGGTTTAATTCCGGTTTATATTTGGGGTTGCATGGTTAAAATTGGATTGATAAACAGTAAACCAAAATTAATCGTGATTTATGTGTAAATTGGTTTCGAAATTTTATTTTGTGTGTATACAGATTTCAAACTTTCATTCTGTGTGTAAATAGATTTTTAACTTCCAACTGGTGGAGAAATAGACCGAAGTCTAAACTCTGTGTATATCTGTTGTTATATGGAAGTTCCGAGGGGGAAATAGGTCGTTTTCCCCAATTTTACACATAAAATATTAAAACTAATGACATTAACATATGTTTGATCAAAAATATTAAACTTTGTTACATTTATGCATAATACATATTATTTTGTGCGTTTATAGATGTTAGAATTCATATGTTTTGTCATATACGTTTAAATATTAAAAATTTATATATGTTAAAATCGATTAGTCAACCTATTTAATCATACGCTTGGTGCAGGTCAATCTAATATAATGAAGCATCAAACATAAAATCATATAATCAAAATAAACCAAACATTAAATCACATTATAAAAATAAGAGTGTTTTAAACAATACATAATATTAAATATTAAGTAAAAGATAAAGAATTATAATGCTAGAAGTCTCTAAAGAAACAACTTATCAAAGCAACGAGAAGAAGACGAAACGAAGAAGAAAACAAATACATGTGATTGGTTAAACATGATAATTAGTTTCAGAGAACCAGTTGGGGAAAAAAATGGAAATATTAATTATTTAGAACAAAAAAAGGAATAATAACGAGTGGCCAGCTAATTCACCTCTTCTGCCTGTGACTTATATGTTATGCATACATACATATACACACATCTAATTGTGTATATATATATATATATAATTATATATAATGTATGTATGTATCTGTAATGTTTTTGTCGGAATATATTTTGTTTTGTCTTTGGCTATGTTGCACGGAAGCTTCGTCGGAGGACCGATTCTCGCTTCGGAATCGGAATCGGAATCGGAAGCTCTCGAAAGCTTTCGGAAGCGCGGCAGAAGCGCGATTCCAAAAAAATCAAATTTGGAAGCGTTTTGGAAGCTTCGATTCCGTTTTGGAAGCTTTTTAAAAAAAAATTGGAAGCGTAAAAAAATAAACAATAAAAAAAATTAAGGATCTTCAGCACCAAAGCTTCAAGCTTTAGCAATTAAATTGTTTGGACAACCTTCTTCATCATCGTGTTGCGAAAGGAATTGGAGCACTTATAAGTTCATACATTCTGCAACAAGAAATAAAATTGCACCTCAAGGAGCAGAAGATTTGGTGTTTGTGCACACTAACCTTCGTCTTTTATCTAGAAGAAGTTCTGCCTACAAAGAAGGTCCTAATAAAATGAGGGATATTGGAGGCGACCAATTTGACTCGTTTGATGATATTAACCTTGAAAACCTTGAGTTTGAGGATTTTTCTCTTGATGAACCAGAGTTGGAGGCCATTCTGTTTGATGGAGCTGATGAAAATGAGGATGAAAACGATGATCTAAATGTTTGATTTTGAATGTTATGATTTTTTTTTAATTGTTATTTTACTTGATTTGATGTTGTTTAAAACAATGTATTTCAATATAATTTGGTATTTGGAATTTTATTATATATACATATTATATATATATATATATATAAACGCTTCCAACACGTACCCGCTTCCTAATTTTTTTTAAAAAAATCGCTTCTGCGCTTCCATACGCTTCCGCTTCCGCGTACCTGCTTCCGATTCCATGCAACATAGGTCTTTGGGCTTTAATTGGATGACTATTTGCAATATTTTCCAAAGGGACAAAAGTAATATGTTGAAAAATTAGAATTATGTAATAATTATTTCTCCGGTTTGGGTTTGGGTTTGGATTTGGATTTTATCTTTCAGTTTTGATTCATTTATTTTCTGATAATCGTTTGGATCTTGCTTCCCTTGTTTGGGATATTAGTTCTAAACGAATTTGTTTCCGTGTCGCACGGTTACAGATGGGTTAATCTCTTATCGATTTTGGCTTCTGTGTAATATTCTATCCCTATTAATAATATCAATTGAGATGATAAAACAAAAAAAAAAATTATTATCATACTGTTCACTTCAGCTTACCATCTTTCTTGTTCATTGGACAAATATCGTATTCGTTATGGGGTAGATTCGAGTGGATATACTCTCAAACACAAATGTATTGTCTAAAATATATCATTTTTAATCGCAAGGCCTATAATTCGTTTATAAACGTCCCTCGAGTAAATATTTTAAAATGATATTTTTCGTAAATTATTGTGACCATTATCAACGAATTAAAATTACAGCTATAATTATTTTTTAATTCATTTATATTAGAATTATGAAGCGAAACTTAATTTGAAACAAAAATTTAAGTGTAAAGGGTATTTAATTTGATATGAACTCTTCCAAAATTCAATCTCAAAGTTGGATATGAACTCTTCCAAAATTCATCTACTTGACATTTTACTTTCTGGATATTTTTTTTACTACGCCGCTGCGTTCCATTGTTGGTTGAAAGGCAAGGACCTAAGTTTCCTTTTAAGCTTTATACTCACTTAAAGTGTAATTAGTGATATCTGATTTTTTCGCTGGACCCCTGAAATATCATTTTGTTCATCGCTTTCCATATAAACTATATGTCCACTGGAAAAACTTCATAACCACAATTCAAATTATGGTGATTTGAACATCTCCAAAATAAAAATTATAAGTTCGGATAAACTAAACTAATAGAAAATTTATCATGTGTCGGCGGGATCAGTGATAAAGCTTATATCTATAGGGAATTATGACATTCAAAAATTTCATGATCAATCATTTCTTCCTCTATCTCACAACGATGACATATGATGTCATCATTTATTTCCTCTTTGATGAAACATATGATTCACCGCAAAGATCTTGAGGCAATCTTCCAAATAAAGTTTTATAACTTGGAAGGGCCACAAGTTTTTCATGCTTGTGTTTTTAGATTATTGAGACTCGGTCTCCAATATACATTAGACAAAAGCAACATTTTGTTTGAATGGGCCAGCCAATATCTTAATTATATAGTATACCTTCAAATTTTATAAAATGCCAAATTTTATCATCAACCTTATAATTCTTATCGATGACAAGCCCCCAAATTATATGGATGTTGTCATGTCCAAATTTTTTTGAAATATTAAGATATGCCATTCCTTTGTCTCAAAATTTATTAAGTTATTTACTTTTAAAGAATGGTGAAGTATTCGGTCCTACATTTTATTGCACGAGAAAATTCATTTAAATCCAAGGGTCATTCCAAACGGATATATTGTAACTTGAACCCAACCTATATCCAGTATTTTGGGCTAGGAGTTCTCGGTCGGATAGAATGCTCTTCCACACATGTTTAACCAATTATATCGTTATTGTTCCGCATTGTGTTGAACTGTTTTGGAAAAACGTAATCAGTTCGTTTGCAGAACTACAAAAAGCACGAAATCAAAGATCTGTTTTATTAATCAGATGATCACTGCAACAAACTAGAACTAAGACACTGCGAATCTCTAGACTATAGTAGCGTCTAAAAACTTGTTGCTGCTAGTCTCTTGTTCTTTAGGGTTGTTGTTGGTTTCGTCCCTTGTAGAGTTCTTGTCGATCTCGTCCCTTCTAGATTTCCTGTCATCTCATTTCTTCTAGGGTTCCTGTCATCTCATTTCTTCTAGGGTTCTTATTAATGTCGTATCTTCTAGGTTTTTTGTCGATATGTCTTCATCGGTGACGATGGTCTCATTGGTGACAAGGGTCTTGTCAGTGGTTTCGTTAGTGATGTTGATCTCGTCAGTGATGATGGTATTGTCGTTGATGTTGGTCTCATCAGTGATGATGGTCTCGCAGGTGACGAGGATCTCGTTATTGACGAGGGTCTCGTCGGTGCGTTTAGACAGTGGCGAGAGTATAGTTTCTACAGTTTATTAGTCTACTAGATTAGGACCCGTGTATACGCGGATTTATAATTTAACTAGATTAGGATCCGCGTTGATACGCAGATAAATACATTAGATATTAATATTATTAATATAAATATTTAAGTTTAATTAATAACTCACTAAATTGTCAAAATATTTTAAAATACTATTTAAACGCGGAGTTTAACTCGTTAGAGATTAGTTTATATCCTAATTCTATTTTCCTAATCCATATAATGTGGATCCGAAAATATATATAAGCGGAATTCAAATCATATTCTTAATAACAAATAAAAATATTATATTCTTACCCGTTATAAATATTTATTAATTATGTGATATAATTGTATAAATAATTCAAATATTGTATAGTTAAACTAAGAAAAAGAGTAAATTTCATATTAATAACCTCATAAAACCTATAAAAACATTTACAATTAACGTTACCAAACATCACATAAGTAACTGTGTAACGCCCCGAAAATTCTAAAGAAATTTTTAGAACGTTACTAAAACAAAATTAATTATTTATCATAAACTTCATAATAAATAAAGTTTAAAATATTTTTAAATTTAAAATCTGAAAACAAAAATTGATAATATAAAGGAAAAACTACCGAGTCTCGCTCTAAACCCCCGACGAAAGGTGATCACTCAACCTCTTGATTCCTGAAATTTATCTGCACGGAAATCAGAACTTAGGTGAGCGAAAAAATCGCTCAATGAGACTACAAACCCGACACACATGTACCAACACGGTCTGACCCCGCATAGTTAATGTTCACGTGTTGGGTACAAACAAACAAAAAATTTCAGATTTAGAGAAACATAACTAAACTCAACAGATCATAATATCATCAGTAGAACATAAATAAACCGACATAATATAATAACTTACAACAGAGCAGAATAATCAACTTAGCAGAATAATCATCAGAACAAAATAATCATCAGAGAAGAAAGATATCATCATGACAGAGCGACCATGTATCTAGCAATGCAATATCAGAAGCTGAATGGTATGACCCCAGCATTGCTCAACCCAAACCAGATACCAACAGAATATATACATAATATACTCGATAGCCATGCTGGCGCCTACCGAGGTGGTAATGAACTACGCCACAACACTAGTCGACCCCAATACCACTAACAGAATACTAGAGTATAGAATACATCCGTGGGAGTGCCGACTGCCACGGATTGCCCAATAGAGCTACTAAATCAGAATAACATGCTTATACCGGTCGTAACAAAACTAAACATATATCGCATCAGAATCATGATCCAGACTTAAAAATGATAAACATATACTTTTAAATATCATGCTTTCAGATAATTTATTATTCCTTAATTCTTTATGGCTAAATTAATTTAATTAAATTAAAATCACAAAATTTTACAATTCAAATTATTATTCTAAATTTTCCTAAAATATTATACCAGCATATAATAATACTAAGGGAGTTAGAACTCACGTGTGATTTGGTTTTCGGATCCAAAGGAGGTTGAACCGACAATCCTACAACGCCCACAAATACCAATACGAACACTTAGGTCATGAACTCCTTGTTTGGAAACTTTAGTAGCCACTGTCCTTCATGATTACAACATAACGTTTTCTACAGATCTCCAATTTATATGATTCAACTGGAATCAGAAACCAGACTCATATACCTTTGTATTGAATATTTAAATGCTCAAAACAGAGTATTATTGATAGGATTTTTGAACCATTTTTGTGGACACAGAAACTGTTGAGCGATGATAGCAGATCCAGAATTTTCAGTCAATCAGTGCTTATTGTTCAAGCGATAACTTTCAGATATAAATACCAAATAACACGATTCTTCTTGGAAAACAAACTAGACTCCCATAGCGTCGTAACAACTATCTAATCATTCAAATCGGATACCATTATATATAGTTTTCAAGGTTTAAAATTCAAGTAAAAACTGTAGATCTAAAACTGCAGAACCAGAATTTCACAGACGACATACTCACCTTGCATCTGCTATAACGTTCGACTCAAATCTCAAAATTGATTGGTTCTTATTGATTATGAAACTAGACTCGAGTAGCTTTGCAACAAGTACTCGATCGCCTTAATCGAAGCAGTTTAGGGTATGTTTTTGTTTCTTGAAACATGACTTAATATTTTAGAAAAACAGAAACGAGTTATCTAGAGGAAGGGTGATGAATTCTGAAACTAAAAACCCTAATACTCTTTAAGAATGCTATTTAAAGGGTTTTATTTATCATCAACATGAGCTTTTAATCTTTGATAATTATAGTTTTGTTCAAAAAAATTAATATCTATCAAAAACATCTTTTAGTTTGATAGAATTTCAGGATATCCAATTAAATAAAAAACCTTCAATTTTCTGGATGTTACAATTCCACCTCCCTTAAAAATATTTTTTCCTCGAATTCAGAGGTGTGACTGAAACATGTGATGATAATTCATTTTTTATTTTCAACTCCAACTCCCATGTTGTTTCTTGGGTGCCATGATTTCTCTAAGAGACTTTATTGAGAAGAATAGTTTTTTTTCTTGAATTCAGTCAGCATAGTTTCCACTATCTGTATCGGTTCTTCTTCATACCTCAAGTCTTCCTAAACTTCAAAGGTTCAAAATCCACAACATGCAAATGATCTTGTTGATACTTCCTTAGCATTGATACATGAAAAACATTATGTACGTGTCCCAACTCTAAAGGTAATTCCAACCTATAAGCTATGATACCCACATTCTCTCTGGAAGTCAGGATGATAAGAACGTTGACTTAACTGGTAGAAAATAGGCTGATTTGGTTAACCGATTTCTACTACCCAAATCGAGTCATTTTCCTTTTATGACTTTGGGAGTACAATGACAAAATCCATAGAAACATTATCCAATCTCCACTCTAGAACATGTTATAGCTGAAGCCTACCACTTGGCTTATGATGCTCTATTTTCACCAGTTGGCACACACTTAGATACAAACTTTGCAATATCACCTTTTATACCATTTCATTGATAAAAAGGTTTAAGTGTCTGATACATCTTAGTGCTACATGGATGAAATATATCACCATGTTGATGCTTTTCTCTCAAAATCACATTCAATAACTCATGTACCTTAGGTACGCAAACTCTGCCGTTGAGATAAGACTCCATCACTCTTAAGCTTATACCCTAATTCACCAAAATCCTCAAGTCTCTCACAAATAGGACTAGTTTACCATCCTGCCTCTGATCCTTGGGAATTCATGTCAGCAATTGATCCTTCTGTATATAAATATGCAGCTGGCTCATCTACTCCACTATGTCCCACTGTGATTTTGGTATGCCACTTAAACTAGCTTTCTACAAAGGACATCATCAACTACATCAGCCTTCGCTGGGTGATAGAGAATCTCACTGTCATAGTCGCTTAACAACTCAATTCATTTTCTCTGTCTCAGGTACAATTTCTTTGGTGAATATAAAATTTTATGGCTTTTGTGGTCTGTGAAAACCTGCACTTACTCTCCATTGACGCCACAACTTCAGTGCAAAACTACTGCAACTATTTCACGGTCATGTGTGGGAGAGTTAACTACATGCTTATGCAACTGCCTAGATGCATAAACGATCACTTTATCCTCTTGCATCAACACACAATCTTGTCCTGATAAAAAAAACATTAGTGTACGCCACCTACCTTACATCAGGTCTAGGAAAAAAATAGCACTCGAGCAAATATTAGCTTCTTCTTCAGCTCTCTAAAGCTTTGCTCGCAATAATCACTCCAATTAAACATAACCCCTTGCAAAGTAGTTGAATAAGTGGTTTAGCGAACTGAGAAAAAATTTCGATGAATCTTCGATAATATCCTACTAATCTTCAAAAACTGTGAATCTCAAAGACATTGTTTGGTTGCTTCCATATAGTGATTACCTCAATCTTAGCAACATCGATTGCAAGACCTTCTCCTCATACCACGTGTTCTAAAAATCTTATTTGCTGAAGTCAGAATTCGCACTTGCTTAATTTAGTATACAATTCGTCTTCTTTTAACCTTTGCAGTATCCATCTGAAATGTTCGGCATGTTCTTTTGAGCTCTATGAATGAACAAAAATATCATCTATGAACATAATAAACAAATTCATCCTGGTGCGGTCTAAACACTCGATTCATCATATCCATAACTACGGTTGGAGTATTAGTTAGACCAAATGGCATAATCGCATATTCAAAATGCTAGTATCTGGTCAGAAAATCTGTTTTAAAGATATCGCTATCCCGAATTCTCACCTGATGATAGTGCGATCTTAGATAAATCTTAGAGAACCAACTCGTTCCTTGAAGTTGATCCAGTAAATCATCAATCCTAGGTAGGGGATACTTGTTCTTTATAGTAACACGATTCACTGTCGGTAGTCAATGCATAATCTTATACTACCATATTTCTTCTTTACAAATAACAACACATGTGCACCTCAAGGAGATGAACTAGGTCGGATAAAACCTTTCTCCAACCCATAAGCTATTTCTTTAGTTCTTCCATCTCTGATGGAGTCATCTTGTAAGGAACTTTAGATATCGGTGATATCCATGAAGTAAGCTCAATTCAGAATTTAACATCATGAGTTGGCGGCAATTTCGGTATGTCCTTTTGAAAGGTCTCAACAATTTTTGACACAATTGGAACTTTTTATTTTTCCGAACTTAGGTGAGTGCTTCTCTCCACTCACTAGAACTGCCAAAAACCTCAACTAACCTTCAGTCAGCAATTTCTTCGTCTTCATAAACGAGATAATTGGCAACCAGAGAGTTACCCTTTAGAACTACAAAGTTATTCCATTGAAGAAACTTGAATTGCGAAAGTGGTCTTTTTTCGACGACAATACATATTCGCAAAATGACGAAAAAACTTGACAAATCATAAGATAATATCTTAAACCCTTCGTAGGAGTAAAATAATATCAACTAAGAAAAATTAGTACACTGCTATTTTTTAGCACCCCTTCTGTATGTATCATTTTCTCTTCCAAAAATTTAAAAGTAGCAATAAAGTAGCTCAAGAACTCCACCAATTTGATAAATTATTTTGTAAATAAAATTCATACTCAAACTTTTATTTCACCATGATCTAATAACTCTCAAACTCCAATCCCAAAAATCCTATTGCGAGACCGGCATAATTTTTCCATTATAAAATCCAAATTCTAGTAAAACAATTCAAAAAAAAAATATATGGGCCCAAAATATTTTTCAAAACAATTGAAAGCATATAGTACCAGGGTTTCATAAAACGATGCTCTGATACCACATGTAACGCCCCGAAAATTCTAAAAGAATTTTCAGAACATTACTAAAACAAAATTATTTATTTATCATAAACTTCAGAATAAATCAAGTTTAAAATCTTTCAAAATTCAAAATCTGAAAACAAAAATTGATAACATAAAGGAAAAACTACCGAGTCTCGCTCTAAACCCCTGACGAAAGGTAATCACTCAACCACTTGATTCCTAAAACTTACACGCACGGAAATCAGAACTTAGGTGAGCGAAAAAATTGCTCAGTGAGACTACAAACCCGACACACATGTACCAACACGGTCTGACCCCGCACAGTTAATGTTCACGTGTTGGTACAAACAAACAAATATTTATAAGAATTATATTGTAATTTTAGATATAGTTTTTCACTAATAAAATAAATTAATATATAAATATTGTATGTTTCAATTGCGATATTATTCTACTTCCAATTAACCACAATAAGTTTTTTAGATAAGATATTCTTGGAATTGTAAAAAATAACCATTGTAATGTAATTTTTATCATATAATCCAACAAAATTAAGAAAATTTTGTCTTCAATGTCAAATAATAGTTTATCTATGAATAATCGACAACCAACAAAAAAATTTCAAAATAATCGATGATTTTGTCTCGAATGGCCCTAAATTGATATTTCTTCTCGGCCGGTTAGAAAAAACTTAAAATTTAAATCAATATTATAAATCATCTTGATTTTATGTACTTGTGAGTAATAACTATCGAGTAAACTTTGTTCTCTTACAAAATCATAAAAATGCATAAAAACTATTAAGAAATTAAAAGTTGGTGCATATTAATCATTTCATTACTCAGTTAAGACTTAAGAATTTATCAAAATGAACAAATTCATATTTTTTTTTTTTGACACAAAATAAAATGAGTAAAAATTACTTCTTTTTTTCAAACTTACATAGAACATATAAACCATTAGACATCAACGATAAAAATTAAATACGATTATATTTTTCATTTTCATTTTATTAGTTTTATTGATAAATTATCACTTAATATACCTAGGAACATCTCATATTCTTAGCAAATTTTTCGAATTTTTTCAATGGAAGTCGTAAGAGATTCAGCAATACTGGCATTTTTTTGGATATATTATTGTTGTTGTTCGAAGTCTTTTGTAAGCGAACATATTCAACTATATTTTTCTAATTGAAAAGTGATTATGAATTCTTGTTAGAATCCTTCCATATTTAACTAATTTTGTAGTACTCCAAATGTTTTTCTTAAAGAAATATTTCAAACATATATACTCAATCGACCTAAAAAATTAAAGAATAATAGAAGAACAAAAATTTAATCATTTCAGATTTGTGGAGTTTTGATCCAAACATGTAATACTTGAATTTTACTTTCCCACAGAGGATTAGCTTCGTAAAAATTTTGCATAATCAAAAACATTTAAATTTGTAAAGCTGTTGATGATTATTAATGGCTCATATACACTTTGACAGTCCAACCACACACAAATTCTCTCTAGCACGTGGTCCAATTGATTTTTTATATCACTCGAGCTTCTAATGAACTCTCTTGGACCTCACTTTTTTCTTTGATAACAATCCATCGAGTCTTTCATTTAAATACTAAAAGTATCTAAGACTAAGTACATTGATTTTTTGGTTGAGTCTAAAGTGTAAAAGAGATTAAAAAAAAAAAACATTCAAACTCTACAAAGATCATCTATCTCACTGGAAATTAAACATAAGCAACACCATACATGCACTAATCAATCGATCATGTATCAATCAATAAATATACAATTTTTCGTTTATTTTACCTTTCTTGCGACAACGAATTTTTTTCAACTCATATATTTCATTGTTTCCCTTTAAGTTCTAGCCATTATATAAGTCTATGTTTGACCTATAGATTGGCAATAACAGGACAATAATATAATATTATGATCCTGTAAATAAATGTTTTTCATAAATAAATAAAAAAATATTTCCACAAACCACTATATTTGACTTTCTTTTTAATAATAAAAAATAACAAAAGTTTTGGTAATTGGTAAGTTATTATTGATTTTTTATAATTAAGACTATTACTTACTACCTTAAAATGAATAAAATTTCCGAATCTATAGTATATAAAAGAAGGAAAATTAAAATTAAAAAAGTCCACAAAACTCGATTTACCTAGGAAATCCTGAGAGAGCAACAGCAGCTGCAATTGGAATGAATCAAATCTGCTTTGTTAAATATTCCAGGATATGACTATGATATAGAACTAGAACTAGAACTAGAATAAGTCCTGGTCTATGAGTACTTACCCAAGGCTAGCCTGGAGTTTTGAAATTACTTGAAATTATGAGTTTATGAAATAAAAAAATTATGTCTTAATTTCCTAATAACGACAAAAACAAAATTAACTTAATTCTAAATGGTGATGTGGCATATAACTATTGGATGTTTTAAATCCTATGTGGACCGCGTTAGAAGCTAATAGCTTAAACTTTTATATAGTATAGATGTCTAACCTTAGAACTCATTATGTTACTTGGCATATTCAACTATTTATGTTACTGGACGGATACAATTTTTTCGATATCTCTTTTTTCTTCTCCTATATCACTTTGAATTTTAGTTTTTCCCTTAGATTTGATCCAATGATTAAATCATACCCAATAGTGTCAGCCACTGTTCTAAAAGCGTTCTAGGCATCCGCTTATGCGGTGATAGGGTCTCATAAACCGTGGCGATTACCTTCTAGACCGCCTAAACATTATGGTATTATGATAATAAAATAATATAAATTTCATTATTTATAAATCATGATATTTGATATATTATGCTATAAAATAACAATCATAATGAATTTTATTATTTATAAATGATGTTATTTCATATATTTTGCTCTACATATTTAACATATTGTGTTATTTGGTAAACGTTTAGACCGCCTAAAAATTGTCTAGGCTCCGATTAGGCATTCTATGCAATAGGCTCTCGATCCCCGCCTATTTACCGCCTAACGCTTTCTTGAACATTGAATTGGTTGCAGCTTATTAAAATAGATATCAATAATCCTATTAATTACGTTCACTACACTTTTCATTAATATATCTTGAAAAAATTAATTAAAAATTAATGAAAATCATATATGCCATTAATCATGTTCACTACAATTCTCATTAATATTTCATTAAAAATTCAATCAAAAAATTAATGGGAATCATATATGCCAAAATAAATTTTTCATAACTAAATTTTGTATTTAGTTATTTTAGAAAATCATATAGCCAAATTGAGCTGAGTCAGATTTGTAAAAATTAGCTAATCTTCTTAGTCTCTTAACTAAATGTGGCACTAAACTAAGATTTCAAATTTATGTAGCCAATATGAGCCTCAGTTCATGTAGATACCTCTTTAATATAGATACACAACACACATTATAATGGTAATAATGTACCATAATGCATAAATAAAAGAAATCAGATGAATTAATTAAATAATTAATATTTGATGAAAAAAAGAAGCTACAAGTATCTGGTAAACATTAATGTCTTTTATGTTTCTCTTTGTCTCATTTATTTTGATATTATTGTATATATATAGTTATGATCATATAAATTTCTCTTTAATTTTTTATTGTCACCCTAACTCTCTTCTTAAAAAAAATGAAAGTAAGTTGTAAGGGGATTATGTTATTCTTGTTGGGTTATATCGTGTGTTTCGACAAGATGGCGAGCCACAATAATTATTTTGTGGATGCAAAAACAGAAGAGCAACTTAAAGTCATCAAAGTTTGTTTAATTTTATTTTAAAAAATTTTAGAGCTTATCTATTTACCTTGATTTCTACGTATATATGAATACACATTCTAACATTATGACACATGAAATTTTACAAAGTAATTTTCTAATTTATTTTGTTTATGGATGGTAGACTATACATGGCGATTCCTATGAATATGTGAATTTTTACAAACAACCAGCGTTTGACCATCCTTCAATGAAAAATTACTCACTCCACTACGAAGTATGTATTATACTTAACATATGTGAATTGGATTATTATTCTAGTCATTCATACAAACTTTATTTTAAAATGTAGATGCGTCGAACATTATCCCTAAAAAGTTCAAAAAAAAAAAAAAAGTTTGGTTACTTGTGGGAAACTGGTATTGGTTATTTCATTGGTACCGTACCTATAAAAAGAATAACCAAAAATGAACTATTGAAATTAAATGCGTTCTTCGAAAATTATAGGCTCCAAGGTTCTTGGAACTTTTTTTATAATCAATCTAATGTTGATAGTGGCCAACATCATGTAAGTAGCATATTCTTTGAAATTTTTCCATCCAAGGAATATATATAAGTAGTATTATATATACTATTGTATCAAACTCATAAAACAAATATTGTTTATGAATGGTGATGATGATTAGTTTGCGGTGGCGCGTACCAAAAATGGAGAAGCGAGAGTCTACAATGGAGCATCAATGATTCTTTCTACACATGATCCTAAAGTTAAATTTCCACAATTCAGTTCTGCTCGTATGCATGTTCAAATTGGAGCTGATTATATTCAAGCTGGCTAGACCGTAAGTTTGTTATTATATATTTTTATTTAATTTGAGTTGTGGTCTAAATAATAATATAAAAAAAATAAAAATCATGATAAATAGATACTTTTATATTCGTTAAAATTTTTAAAACACTTACTTTAATATTATTGTCTTAAATATGTTTATATTTCAGGTAAATCCAACGTTATATTCTGACAGCAAAACTCGAACTTTTGTGTTTACGAAAGTAAGTTTATTATTAATATATGTATGTCTAACATATTTATTAATTAATTAATCTCAATATTAAGTTTTTCTATGTACTACACTAGGCATAACTATGTATAGAATTGTACAGACAGGTGAAAATCAATGTTATAACAGCATGTGTCCAACTGGATACATATTGGTTCGTTCAGATCTTCCTCTTGGTTTGGCTCTGAGTCCTCCTAGTGTTTGTGGTTCTGAGGTTCGCGTAAATTTGTATGGCTTATTCAAGGTTTGCTTTTTGTTTTGATGTGACTATTGATCAAAGGACAAGACAAATGGTAATTGGTTTTTCGAGTTTGAAGGGGAAGAAATTGGGTTTGGCCAGAAGTATCGAGTGGGAGAGAAGTATATAGTGCATTTATGTCGAGTCCTCAGATGGGGAACGGTTATTTTCCGATTAAAAATCACTTATATGATGCCACTATCACTAATATAACTATAGTCGACGAGAAGTTTGAGACTGATGATCGGGTAAAGTTTACAGAAACATTCTCAGACTGATGATCGGTTATAAAGTGATAGATAGTATACATTCACAATTACGGGTCAAACATATGATACACTTTGGGGGTCCTGGGAATATCTAAAAGAGAGAAGATAGTTTTATGTAAAAGTTGAAGACAAATTCTATTTAATAGTTTGTAACCGAGCATCTAAAGTAAATTGTTCATTTTTCTTTTTTTTCATTCGTTTTGGTGCATATATATATATATATATATATATATATATATATATATATGTATACAAAAATATATCGCCAAAATCTTCTACTAGAATGATGATGGTAAAAAGAGACTTCACAAGTCATATTTGCCACTCATAAGTTGAAAGGATGTTACAAAATGGCAAAAGAATATGTACGTCTTCTCTTTCTTAGCATCAAAAACAGTTTTTGGTAATAGTTGAAGGCCAATAAACCACTTGATGATGGTATATAGTGTAGTCTTTTTTTTATAAGTAATAAAATTGATATACTTTCCAAATGAATTAGTTGAACCCACGAGAGAAGTGTCACACAGAGGATCGTGGGATATAATTGTGATATATCATGGTTTTTATGGGTTTTAAAGCCATGATATATGTATATAATCGAGTCTTTTATGTGTGTTTAGAGTCCTTTTCGAGTCTTTTACAGGTTTACACACAATTTGGGATCATTTGGACATTATGGAGCAATTTGGGATCATTTGGAGATTTGCAACTTTGCCCTGAAATTTCATGTATTTACAAAAGAACACAGATCGTGTTTAGACTATATTTTAGGTTTTTTAAGTTTTGGGAGGCACGATTACTCAGACTTACACTTTGATATTACCTTGGCTTTTGACGAAGAACTTGGAGAGATTTAGAGCTTGGGGCTGATCTGATACTTTGTTCTACTTTGAGAGAAGATTTCGAACCCCTGTTTCTATTGCTCTTTTATGATTTATATGATATCTATCTTATTCATGTCTTTGATTTCAATTGATATGTGTGAGTAGATCCCTTGTTAGGTTTAGGGATTCTCATTAGGGATTTCATGGAATGATATATTGATTCATTAGTTAGGATTCAAACTCAATAGTTCTTCACCTAGGTTGCACTTAAAGCTAGTTCTAGATTGATCACCTAGAATCTCGATCTTAGGTTGTTAAATTGGCACGACAGTGTGATTTATAATCTGATTAAAACCTAGAGTGAGCAAATTAGATAATTGCAAAGAAATTTGGATTAGATAATTTGTGAACAAATCGAACATGCGCTTAATGCTCGTTTAGAATTTAGGATTCGCAAAGAAATTTGGTTTCTTAAGTTTTAAACATAGTTAATTCTCGCAACGAAAGTTGGTTTATTTTACATTAGTGATTTGAGTTCTGGAATTTGTTCGTAATTCGATTTTAACCAATTAATTGATCTTCATTACTTGATTTCCTGAGAAATTCTCTGGACCTGACGCTTTCCCCATCTGATAAACAAACCGTTTTAATTATTATTTGCATTTTTATTTAACTTATTTCATACTCGCTTAGCTGAATTTCGAAACGAAAAGGTCTATAGTGAGGTTCTTGAGTCCTTGTGGATTCGACCCCTAAGTACTGCATCGATCTCTTAATTTGATAGAGTAGCTCTAGGGATTTAATTTGAGCGATATCAAATTTTGGCGCCGTTGCCGGGGACTCTTTTGAGTTTCCGATAGATTTAAGTGTAGAATTTAGACTAAATTTTTATTTTAAGTTTTACTCACATCGTTCTATCTTTCTGTCCTGTGTGTTTCAGGTGTATGCCTAGTCTTGTTACCAGGAGCAACAAGGACAGAAGCTTGCGAGATTAGAACGAGCGAACAGAAAAGCAAAGAAACCAGTGGAGATGGTTAATCCTGTGATTTTACGTCAGGACGAAGCTAGTGTTCTCAGGGACCAAGAGGGTCATGTTTGCAACGAACAAGGCTAGAGATTGGATGGAGATGGAAACCCCATCGTGCCAGTTGTTATTGAAAACGCGTAGGTACATGCGCAAGTTAGGAGAGTAAGGACGCTTGGGGATTACAACAGACCTGATGAGTTTTATGCGAATAGGTCTACGATCAGACTTTCTAGCTTTGATAGGAACGATTTTGAGTTGAAACCGTCCTACTACACGCTGGTTGGTCAGCATCCTTTCCATGGATTGGCTCATGAACATCCTATGGACCATATTGAGAGGTTCGAGGACTTGGTGACTAGCATGAAGCACAATGGAGTCAGTCATGACTATCTCTTTTGTAAGCTTTTCCCACATTCTCTTAGGGGTGAAGCAGCTTATTGGTTGAAGCAGTTACCAACAGGATCTCTCACCAATTGGGAAGATACCATGAAGGCATTTTTGCGTAACTTCTATGATGATGCGAGATCAGAGGATTTAAGGAATAACATCTCTCAGTTCACGCAGAGACCGACTGAAATATTCAAGGCTGCATGGGTGCGATTCAGAGCTTACCAACGAGATTGTCCGCATCACGGTTTCAGTGAGGTTCAGTTGCTGGGTATTTTCTTCAGAGGCATGGATTGGAGATATCAGATGGCTCTTGACTCTGCAAGTAATGGGAACTTCAACACGAGGTCCCCCGAAGAAGCTTATGTGTTGATTGAAAACTTGGCGTCTAGCAATAGCACCAAGAATGCTGATTTCGAGAGGTAGAAACAAGCTGGAAACATTGATGGAAAACAGATTGCTGAGTTGAAGAACAAGTTAGATTCAGTTCACAACATTTTGGTGAACAAGAAGTCAGTTCAGTTTACTGCAGAGGTTGAGACTTTCGAGCCCGAAGAAGAAATTGAAGAGGATGTCAACTACATAGGTGGGACTGGTTTTCAGAGTCAAGAGGTTTGGAAATCAACAAAGCCGGGGTGGTTACAATGGCTACGGTCAGAGGAGTAACTTTACGGGTAATCATAACTCGTCTGGGTATGACTCTAAGCCTCAGTATCATAAGCCTTTCCAGAACAACAACAATTTCAGCAGGACTTATGGATATTCATCTTACCAAACACCTCATGCACCAACTGAGCAAAGTGAGATGAAATATATGCTTGAGCAGATACTAGAGGGACAGCAGAAGATCACAGTTGACTTTAATGGGAAGATCGATGCCATGTACATTGATTTGAATGGTAAGTTCGAAGCTTTGAGCACTCATGTCAAGAAGCTAGATACTCAAGTTGCGCAGACTGCTGGGTCTGTGAGAAGACAAGATGGAGTCCTTCCTGGAAGGACAGACACTAATCAAGATGTTGGATGCTAGTGAGCGTGTGATGCAGTTAGTCGCTCACGAGGAGCTCGTCGATACCTCACCAAAAGTCGCGGTATTGAGTGATTGGAGCGAAGATAAATCTCCCAAAATAGAGCTCAAACAACTCCCTACGGGCTAAGGTATGCATTTCTTGGACCGAATTCCACTTATCCTATTATTGTTAATGCTTCATTGAACAACGCAGAGCTCACGTTACTGCTAAGTAAGCTGCGTAAGTATCGCAAAGCTCTTGGCTATTCTCTTGATGACATTTCAGGTATCTCTCCGGACTTGTGCATGCATTGGATCCATCTCGAGGATGAGACGAAGTCACCAATTGAGCATCAGAGACGGCTGAATCCTAATCTGAAGGAGGTAGTTAAGAAAGAGATTCTGAAACTCCTGGAAGCTAGGATCATCTATCCTATCTCGGACAGTGATTGGATTAGTCCAGTACATGTGGTTCCTAAGAAGGGTGGAGTCACAGTGATTAAGAATGAGAAGAACGAGCTGATTCCTACGCGGAGTGTGACTGGACATAGGATGTGTATTGATTACAGGAAGCTGAATGCTGCGACAAGGAAAGATCACTTTCCGTTGCCGTTCATTGATCAGATGTTTGAGAGGTTGGCTAACCACCCCTACTACTGCTTCCTAGATGGATACTCAGGCTTCTTTTAGATTCCAATCCATCCCGAGGATCAGGAGAAGACCACGTTTATGTGTCCCTATGGTACATTTGCATATCGCAGAATGCCATTTGGACTTTGTAATGCTCCTGCGACATTCTAGAGATGTATGATGTCTATATTCACAGATATGATTGAGGATTATATGGAGGTGTTCATGGATGACTTCTCAGTCTATGGACCATCTTATCATGAGTGTTTGGAAAATATGTGCAAGGTGCTAGCTAGATGTGAAGAAAAGCACTTGGTTCTGAATTGGGAGAAGTGTCATTTTATGGTCAGAGATGGTATTGTTCTTGGGCACAGAGTTTCGCAGAATGGGATTGAGGTTGATCGAGCAAAGATTGAGGTTATGATGAATTTGCAGGCACCGGATTCAGTTAAGGCTGTGAGGAATTTTCTGGGGCACGCTAGTTTTTATAGGAGATTTATCAAAGATTTCAGCAAGCTTGTTAAACCATTGACTGCTTTGTTGTGTAAGGATGTGAAATTTGAGTTCACTACCGAATGCTAATCATCTTTTGAATAGATCCCGCAAGCATTAGTAAACGCTCCAATTGTAAGTTCACCAGACTGGGATTTGCCTTTCGAGGTGATGTGTGATGCCAGCGACTTCGCGGTTGGAGCTGTTCTGGGGCAGAAGAAGGACAAGAAACTTCATGCTATTTACTACGCTAGCAGAACACTAGATGATGCGCAGAGGAATTATGCAACTACCGAGAAAGAGTTGTTTGTTGTGGTGTTCGCGTTTGAGAAGTTTCGTCCGTATTTGGTTGGTTCTAAGGTGATAGTACACACGGATCACTCAGCTCTGAAGTACTTGATGCAGAAAAAGGATGCAAAACTAAGGTTGTTGAGATGGATTCTGCTTCTCCAAGAGTTTGATATTGAAGTTCGAGATAAGAAGGGAGTTGAGAATGGAGTTCATGATCATCTTTCTAGGATCAGAGTTGAAGATGATGTCCCAATCAATGATTTTCTGCCTGAGGAGAACGTATACAAGGTTGAGATTGGTCAAATTTTGGATTTAGAGGAAAAACAGCGAAATTGTCGAGTTGAGGTGTCTGTGTCGACCAACACACTTGCTTGTATCGGTCGACACAGGTCGAACAAGAACCCAGAATTTTCAACGGTTCAAATTGGGGACTACAACATGGATTTATGCGCTGTGACTTTCCCGATCGACCATGGTACGCTGATATTGCCAATTACCTTGCTGCTGATGATAAGCCAGAAAATTTCACGGGATATGCCAAGAAGAAATTTTTGAGAGAGATTAAAAGGTTCTACTAGGATGAACCTTACTTGTACAAGCACTGTGCGGATGGCATGTACAGAAGTTGCATTGCTGAGACTGAGGTTCCGGATGTACTGTTTCATTGTCACGGTTCTGAGTATGCTGGGCACTTCGCGACTTTTAAGACAGTGTCTAAGGTTCTCCAAGCCGGTTTTTGGTGGCCTACAATGTTCAGAGATGCTAATACATTCATAGCTCAGTGTGATGCTTGCCAGCGAAGGGGAAAGATTAGCAAGAGGCATGAGATGCCACAGAACTTCATCCTGGAGGTTGAGGTATTTGATTGATGGGGTATTGATTTTATGGGACCGTTTCCTTCATCTTACGGAAATCGGTATATTTTGGTTGTTGTGGACTATGTGTCTAAGTGGGTGAAAGCTATCGCTAGTCCAACCAATGATGCCTCTATGGGTCAATCATATCCCTACCCCGGAACCTTATTTTGATGATGATCCATCTGCGTGAAGCTTTCATACCAAGCTTGGAGTCGGGTCTTCTATTTCCTCTACCGGGAGTTCGATTAGGAAATCTGCAAGGACTTGAGATTTTGCTCAGGTTCAGCTTCTATACTCGATATAATATTCGCTAAGTTCGATTGCCCATTTAGCTAATCTACCGGACTGGCTCGGACTATGCAAGATAGATCGTAAAGGAAAAGTGGTCAGGACTACTATAGAGTGTGACTAAAAATAAGGTCTTAACTTCCGGGCGGACATTACTACTGATAATACTAACTTCTCCATCTGTGGATACCTGGTCTCGGCATCAGTTAGAGTTTGGCTAACATAAAAGATGGGCTTCTGATCGCTACGCTCTTCTCGGATGAGTACTCCGCTTACTGCAATTGCAGAAACAATCATGTAGAGGAACAATGGCTCGCCTTCCACTGGTTTCACGAGTACTGGAGGATTGGCTAAGTATATTTTCAGCCGCTAGAATGTTTATTCACACCTCTCTGTCCATTCTAACTTCTTATTGCCGTGTAGAGTATCGTAGAACGGTAGGCATTTGTTGGTGGATCGTAAAACGAAATGGTTTAAGGCTACAACGCGTCCTGTTAGTCGTTGAACTTCGCATTTTGTTTTTGGTGAAGTCATTTGTATCAGAGCGTTGATCTGCATTGGATTTGTTTCGATGCCTCGGCGGGTGACTAAATATCCAAAGAATTTTCTGGATGTCACCGCAAGTTCAACTGTTCGAAACATTCTGCTGGTAGATAACATGATCCTTCTCCTCGAGGGAATTTACCAACATGTCATATATATACACTTCCTACGTTTTTCCAAGCTGGCGTGAGAACATTTTGTTCACTAGACGCTGATAAGTCACCTCGGCATTTTTGAGGCTGAATGGCATGACATTGTAGCAATATATCCCATGATCCGCTATGAATATTGTCTTCTCTCTATCCTCGGGATTCATCAGGATCTGGTTGTATCTTGAGAAAGCATCCATGAATGACAACACAGCTTGTTTCCGGCTGTTGCCTCTACCAAATGGTCAATGTGTGGTAGTGGGAAACTATCCTTCGGACATGCCTTGTTCAGGTCGGTGAAGTCCACACACACTCGCCACTTTCTGTTCTTCTTTTTCACTACGACAGGGTTGGCAAGCCAGTCTGGGTATTTAACCTCAGTGATTGACCCGTCTTTCAGCAGTCATTCTACTTCCTCATTCACAGCTTTTGCTCTTTCGAGGCCTAGCTTTGTCCTCTTCTACTTTATCAGTTTGAAAGATAGATCTACGTTCAGGTCGTGAGATGTTACATCGATGACAATGCCCGGCATGTCTTATGTTGTCCAAGCGAAAGTATGTACATTCTTTTTCAAGAAAGAGGTCAATTTTTCTTTAATAACTTTGTCTAGTTTGGCTCCGATCTCGACGCATCTTTCTATACACGGAGAGTATCGCATGGCTCCCTCAGAAGTATATCTTGATACTTGGAGAGCTTAGTCGACCTCCCTCAGAGGTATTTGTGACCTTTTTGTCTCACTAAGAGTCCGGGGTTCCTTTACCCGTTTAACTCCCTAATATGTCTCATGTCGAAGAATAATTTTCTTCCCACAACAACAGAAATCTTACTCACTATCTGCTTCCTATCCACTAGCCATTAACCATCTGCTTCTAACAATCTGGTTTTTCTCTTTGGCATTTTCCCGAGTCTAATGTACTTAACAAGTGGAGTATGCAAGAGTAATCGGAAGTCTGGTGAAGCGGTGTCACAAGTGGAGTATGCAAGAGTAATCGGAAGTCTAATGTACTTAACAAATTGTACTAGACCCGATTTGGCGCACTCAGTAAACGTACTTAGTCGTTATACCAGTAATCCGGGACATAAGCACTGGAAAGCTATAACTAGAGTATTAAACTACTTATGTTATACCACAAATCATGGCCTGCACTATGGTAAAGAACCAGTAGTTTTGGAAGGATACAGTGACGCAAACTGGATAGCAGATTCCAAAAACTCGAAATCCACTAGCGGATACATCTTTACACTTGGCGGTGCAGCAGTGTCCTGGAAATCTTCCAAACAAACTCTGTTGGCCAGATCGACCATGGAATCTGAGTTTATAGCTTAGACAAAGCAGCAGAAGAAGCAGAGTGGCTTCGAAATTTCTTGGAACATATCCCAATGTGGGAGAAACATGTGCCTCCAATACGTGTACACTGTGATAGTCAATCAGCTATAGCACGGGCACATAATAACCTATATAATGGTAAATCGCGTCATATCAGAAGACGACATAAAATTATTAGACAACTCATCTCAAATGGTGTAATCAAGTTAGATTACATTAAGTCAGGAGACAACCTAGCGGATCCATTTACTAAAGGTTTGACACGAGATCAAGTTGCAAAATCATCAAGAGGAATGGGTTTAAAGCCTACGAATTAAGAGGATGTTTGATGGAAACCCCACCTACTATGACTGGAGATCCCATGATGTAGGTTCAAAGGGAAAACTAAATCAAGCCGAAACTGCTAAGAGCACTGAGAGACTATTATCTTCTCCCAGTTCCCAGGATGATGTACAGTGCTTCCTGTATGAGTAGAGGACAAGCTTTGCTTTTAATGATTTGAGTCAATAACTTTGAGATATCAATGAAGTATTACAGGATACTTCTGCAAACAAAGTTAATGGAAAATCACCTTGTGAGTGTGAAATGGGGCCGTTTCTAGGAGAATGAAGGAAAGGCTATATTCTCCAAGTTCACTCATGATTAACCAGGCATGTTCAGGGCCACAATGAACACAATAGAGAACTTAGTTCTACGAGAAAACGAAGCTGGGATATAACTGTTGTCTCGGTTTACACCAAACTCCGGATGGTTCAAGACATCATATTCACCATCTGGACAAGTAAACCCGACAGATATTAACAATGAGTGGTTCAAAGTTGAAAAACACCACCAACTCAGACACAGTTAGTTTTCGCATATACTCTCGAAAGTCTGTCTAGTCTAGTCAAGTCGTGTCTAGTCTAGGCAAGTCATGTATAGTCTATCGAGTCTGTTGAGTCTTCATATTTTTAGAGTCATTTCTATTCATGTGGGGGATTGTTGGAACAAACTAAATGGGCCAATGGGCCTAGTTAGTTGTAGCAAATTTTGAAGAGAAATGAAAGTCATTTGTCCCACATCGACAAAAACAACTTTTTGGCTTAGTATAAATATAGACAAAGATATGTCTTTGTTCAAATGGTTAACACCATGGTATGTGTAAGAGAGGAAAAAAAAATACCACACGCGCGTCGCCGCCACCGAACCGAACCGGGCCGGGCGTGGGCCGTGGGCTCGGTGGCTCGGTGGCTCGGTGGCTCGGTGGCTCGTTGGCTCGTTTGCTCTTTTGTCTTTTAATTTGCACTTAGGGCACTTGGGTACTTGGGTACTTGGGTATATATCATCGGGTCGAGTCTCGGTTGGTTTCGGATCTCGGTTTCAGTTGGATCCGCGTCCGAGTCAAATATAATATTTTTTTGATATATATCTTTTGACTCCATAAATCTCGCCCAACGTTTCCCACTCCTCTCTCCACTCGGTTGAAACTGCTGAGAGATTTTCTCCACGTGAGAGAGATTCTCGGATCACAGAACCGCACACTAATCGTTTATAAAACAAGCCTTCTCTTCACTTCATTTGCCATCAAGTCTCTGATACTAATCAGAAACAAAAGATCCAACTCTCTCTCTCTCTCTCTCTTTTCGTCTCTTCTTCAAAAGTAAGTTTATTCGAGGGTATATCGTAGATATAGTTCGTAGATTCTGATTTTGGGTGTCGCGAATCAGTCTCGTCAAGGTCGTATCCTGGGATTCATTATCGCATTTGACCGTCACACTACGGGCGATATTTTGAATTAAGGAAAGAGATTCATCTCGCTTCCTTGTATTGTTTTTCCGTTTCTATTTCAATTTTGATTCGGTTACGCCTTTATTTGTCGTTTATCAGTTTCATAAAGCAGTTTCTAATTCCGAATCTAACAAAATCTTCATCAGAAGACTTAGTTTCTTCTCTGGATGAACCATCTTTTTCCTCTGCACTCGAATAGGCCATAGGAGCATTCTATTTCGCTTGCTTTGGTGTCGTTAATCATAAGTAGGAGAGAGAGGAGACAAAGATCTGAGACTTGTTGTCGCCGTTTTCTGGATTATATTGCTCAGAATCAGACTTAGACTCGGTTTCTGGAGGATTTTGAAGACTGGAATTTTGAATCGATTTCTTCTTAATAGGTTTTAAAATCGACAGAGTGAGTAGTGGATTAGAAGATGAGATTAACAAACCCATGAACCGTTTGGCTCTGATACCGGATCCGATTGGTAACCTAAAGCAGTATAAGTTTTTCAGCTGTAAGCTATTACAGCATAGTGAAAAGCTGTACAAACTAATTGTAAGCAAAAGATGTACAAATAAAGGTGAGTGTAATGCTTTTGGTAAAAAATTTGGTATCGCTTTTGTGATTGGTACAATCTAAAACGTTACGAATTGTAAAGTTGCTGTAAACTTATTAAATTTGTTACCAATCAAAGCCACCATGTAAGCAAATCCAAACAAGGGTTTATTCATGCTCATAAGAGCTTAGTAAAATAGATAATAAAGATTAAATATGAAATAGCTCATTAGAGCTTTATTAAGAGCAATAAAATAAAGGAAATGAGAAAGCTTAAATGAAGAACACCAACATATTAATATGGGTTTTCTGCAAATAAATCCTCCAAGTGGTAAGTTTGCGACTTTACCCTTAAAGTCATTTAAATGCAGGTCAATTCCGGAAATAATAGTCAACCCGCAATATAACCCTCGTCCGTGTATAGATTTTTCAATCTGTATATAACTGTGTATAAGCTTTCAAAACTACGTCGTTTTGTATATTTGAAAGAAAATAAAATTATACATAATGAAGATTTGAACCCATAACTTAAAGGAGTAACACCAAACTCGTTACCAATTGTGCTAACAGAGATTTATTTATAATACAAACATATTTATTTATAAACCTATTACAATATCTCCTCCGACGGAAGAATTCATCTCCGTCATCTAAAACTCGTTCGTCATCTCGGAACCGGAAATCTCGGCCGTGTTTTCCTTTGTCATCTCTGTGATTGCCCTAATTCCATCCGATTTGCTCTGAAAGTAATCGATTGTGATTCTCTCACGGCGAAGAAGATTTCGAATGTTGAAATTGAACCTGAGATTCTCTCTTTGTTAGATCATGGAGGTGGAGAAGAAGTGAAGCTCAGATTTCTTAGAATAGAATCCGTGATCGAGATCCGAAACTTGTGTTTTATCCGGATCTGCTCCATATTCACCTAAAACCCATCAAACTAAGAACAAAAAAAAGCAAAACTTTTCAAATTTGCACAAGAGACAAGTCAAAACCCAGAAAATCTTTGAATCAGAAAAATCTTTCAGAAGAACCATAATGAGAAAAATTACAGATTTTTTGTTAAAGAGAGAGACTTTGAGAAGAGTAACGACGGTGTCGAAGAGAGATTTCAGTTTAATGGAGTTGGAATGATCGGAGAGAGTGGAGTTTCTGATGAGTGCGAAAGTCGGATGATCTGATTCTATGCTGAAACAGGTCAAATAGTTCCCTTCTAGTTGCTCCGATTATTAAAACTCTGCTCTTCTTCTTCTCCTCCATTTCCCACTATTTGTACAATTTTGTTGTAGAGAGGATTGGTGATTTTTTTTCCTCTTACATATAGGGAATAACAAAAATCAGACATTTATTTTGTTCCCCAAGACATTTTCGGCATTGTTACATCCGACAACATTTGTACTAAAAATTTAATATTTGCAGAGGTGTAGAAATGGCGATTGCATCTTCTTCTAAGAGAAAGTCATTTATTCTAATAGGTTTATAAATAAATATGTTGGTAACATAATTAAATCTCCGTGAGCACAATTGGTAACGAATTTGGTCTTACTCTTTTAAGCCATGGATTCGAATTTCTATTATGTCTAATTTTAGTTTCTTTTAAATATACAAAACGACGTAGTTTTGATAGTTTATACACGGTTATATACAAATTAAAAAATCTATACACAGACGAGTGTTATATTGCGGGTTGACTCTTACTTCCGGAATTGACCTGCATTTAAATGATTTTAAGAATAAAATCGCAAACTCTAACCATTTAGAGGGTTTATTTGCAGAAAATCTAATTAATTTCATAAAATGATAAATGAAGAGAGTTGCTCAAAGTTGCTTACAATGATGACATATTTATACGAATACATGCTAAAAGCTAAAGCTAGTTACATGGATCAATATCATGGCTTTTGGACTTGGGTCCATGTGGGCTCAGAGCATCTCCAAGAGATACCTCAAATTTGAGGTTTAAAGGTGTTGCCCTCCAATGGTAAAACCTCAAATTTAACTTTTAAAAAGAAAATTTTGCATTTTAGTCCTTCCAATTAATCAAAATTAATAAAGATCATATAATTTTTATAAAGAGCTATACATCCATTAAATAGATAATACAAATAACATTAATTGATAAAACATTACATTAGAATATAAAATTAGATATAAATAATAATAAAACACACATAATAAACTATATATTACAAATAAAATACTAAATTACTCAATAAAATTATTTCCGTAATGCTCACAAATATGATCAATCAATGCATTTCGAAGTGATAAATGAGTCTCTTTATTATTTAATTTTATATGTAGAAATTAAATTTATAAAATATATGTAAAATATTTATGAGACATAAACTTGTAAGGATTAAAATGATAAAAAAAAATTAATAAGATTATTTTTAAGATATATCTAATTGTAGGGACTAAAATGCAAGAAAAAGATAAAACCTCAAATTTTGAGGTTTTGAGGTTTTGAAGTTTCTCTTTAGAGAACCAAAAATGAAGTTTTGAGGTGTCTCTCGGAGATGCCCTTAATAACCTTCACCTCCTCTTCTTCATTTCGTTTAGGGTTGCTAGCCCAATCAGATCGCTGCGATCATCCATCTATTGCAACCGAGAGGAAGACAAAACACCAGAGATTTATCTTCAAAGCAAACGCTGATTGGTCCATCGTCTCCCACAAACCCACATATACTAGCGTCCTGTTAGAACGACCAACAAGAGCAATGAACGGCGAAATCAGGACGATAGTATCCGAGAAAATATGCTCCTATATTTTTCAGTTTGTCTACTTCTTAATCAAAAGATTGGCTTATTGAAATCATTATTCAACAGAAATTACTCGTATCGGTATCAACTAGAAACTTTGTCAATTAAAGCGTATTGGCTCCTGGGTTGGAGAGCTCAACATCAAGTCTTGGTTGAAACTACATACTATGAGAAAGTGCCAATTGCATCGAGTGAGTTTTAGAGCAATGAAGCATAATTGCCAAATATATACTGATTTTGTCGAAGTCTTTTTCTTTGTTTTGCTTTGACATGTTTACACATGAAAATTTTCACTTTTGGTTTTATCAGTGATTTTTTAATCTTCGATATTGATGAACTCATTCAATTATTTTGGTTTTACAGCTGCATCCCATCTAATTTTATGGAGATTGAGACGGTAACTAGAATACTCCTTATTGAGCGGTTGATTGAGGTGTATACAGAAAACCTAAATTCTCCTCATTTGGTTTGTTGTTTCAGTTTATAGCAACTCACCATTGTTTGCACCAGGATATTCTGCAGGTACATTACAAGTTATATCTGATGGAAGACACTATTTATCTCACATACCTAATGCGTTGCTACGATTTTTCTCTCCTGTGTTTTGACAAGTGTTTCAACATAGTTAGTGCAAAGTCTAAATTATAAGCTAAAGACCAAATTCATGGTGATAATGTTATACCATACTTTTATTCGCAGACTGTTTTAACATCTCCGATTGGAGGGGAATTTCTCATTACTACTTACTTACTGAAAAAGCTTCGAGAATAAAGGAATTAAGTAAGTTAAACTATTTTTTACACTAATCTTTAATTTATCTTAGAGCAAATATATATGAGTTTTGCTCCTCATTTCTTTTGCAAATTTAAATCCTTTCTTCTTGACATAGGAGATGTGAACTTTCACTTGGCGATGAGACGGAACAATTGTGGGATTTGTCTCATTAGAATTGGGATACTTGAATTTAAATCTAGCCAATTGCTTGAGACCTTAAATGAGGGTATTTTTCATTTTCTTTCTATCTCACTCAGCTATATACTAAGTAGCCACCTTAGCTTTACCGATGTGATGGATTTATTTGTAGACAAAACATGTTCAAACATTTCAACTACGACGTATGAGCTTCTTGATGGCCAGTAAGCTCCAGTTTATGTCTACTGCACTTTCTCCCTTCAAATGTACATGGTACAATCGCTTTTGCTTCCATTTATAAGTTTGCGATTGGTTTCGACTCAAATTTTACCTCTACTCATAACATTTGTTCAAGTTAAAATTATGTTCTTTGTTGGATCCAAGTCGTTAAAGCCAATGGTATACAAGTTTAAAAGAGTGAGGCATAGAATTTGGAAACGTACACTTAAAGTTGAAATTGAGAATGAACTTTGATTGAAGAAAAGATTTATATTTATGTTTCCTTTATTCTCTGTGGATTTTCGTTCTTTTCATATCTTCTGCATACCCTTTTCCTTAATTTTTGAAACTATTCTCCTCGCTGGTTTCTGTTCTTGGTGATACTTTTTCCTCTCTACTCTCACTCTGTAAATTTTTATTATTATTAGTCAGGTAGAAAACAATGGTCTTTCTTTTTCAAGATGAGAAAGTGGCGCAGGCCAGGAGAGAACTGCAGAGGAGATAAAGATTGAGAAAAAGAGAATTGAAGCGAAAAACCAAGCCAGAAAACGTTATTTTAGAACTTCTGCTGTAATAGAAGACTACTTCACTTCCATTGCCAACTTTGCTTAAACCAGAGTTGAAGCAAGGACAGAAATCTATGTTGTGTTAGAGTTGTATTTCTATGCATTGAAAAAATATGAGTTTGGGTATAACTCTATAAGTATGAGTTGTGCTATACAATACTTACTTCAACATTTGGAAGAAAATAAGAATGGATATTCTTTGATATGCTACATGAATGTTTTCATATACACAAGCTAATTCTGGTCGAGATATATATATATATTAGATTAGAAACCGCGTTGATAAGCGGGTAAACACATTATAAATTATTGATATAAATATTTAAATTTTAAGTAGTAATCTGATGAATTGTCAAAATATTATTTAAATGCGGATCTTAAATCATTAGTAAGAAAAAAGTAAATTTCATGTTAATAATTTCATAAAAATACCCGAATGGGACCTCAACACCTAGTACCGAAATATCCGAACCGAATCTGGAACCAAACCGAGAACCAGACGGATACCCGAAACATAAATTAATCTAAAGATATTTAGATTCTAGATTGGGTATGTTCATGTTGTTTGGATAAACTTTACAGTTTTTTCTTTGTTTTTTTCCTAGTTAATTCGGTATTGTGGGTATATTCGGATAAAAATAACCAATTTGAATATATTATTTGATTTTTTACAGTTTTTTGTTATTTTTCGGATAATTAGGATAAAACATAATTGAACCGAACCAAACCCAAAAAAATCCGAGTACTTATGAGTATTTCGGGTAAAAAAAACCGAACTCAAAAAAAATTCGAGTACTTATGAGTATTTCGGGTAAAAATACCGAACTCGAAAAAATTCAGGTATTAGCAGGTTTCGAGTATATACTCGGACCTGATCCAAATCTGAAAGGAACCAAACCGAACCTGACCCGAAGGTTATAAAACCACGAATGAGACTTATAGTCCTAAACTCGAAAACCCGAAAATCTGAAAATCTAAACCGAAATGTTAGAGATGGCTTTCACCCCTCAGAAAATGGGCATGGCCCAAAACTACTCCAAGCCCATCCGATAAGAAGCTCACAAGAGAGAAATGCCCAATCAAATGGGAAATTAGGATTAGTTAAAAATAAAATAAAATATTTTCTTATCAGAGCATAAGGGATCCAAAACGCTGAGTTTAGGCCTCTAACTCGAGAACAAGAATCCGACCAACTAGAAAAGAAACTACCTATTCCGAGTCTCACAAGTTCGGCAGACACGTCCGACCTCATCCATCCAGCTCGGCATTACAGATCTTCCGTCCTCATTCAGAAAAGATTCAGCTTGGCAAAAGGGACTCCGGCTTCATATGCCGACTTCGTTATGTGGTTTAATCACTTACAATCTGAACTATATTTTCTGTAATCTTGTATTTCCGACCTTAATTTAATTCAACGAGAATTTCCGAACTCCTTCTTCCCTTTAAATATCGAATTGTCCATCCTGAGTCCAACACGAACCCGAATGGATGTCCGAACACCCATACCTATTGAACTAAGAATTGAAATTTTCGTGGGCTGTGATCGAAGAGCTAAAACAAAAAAAAGCCAATGAGAGTTTTGGGTCGTGAAGGCCCAATTGAAGCCCATAAATGAGGATACGGGTATGTAATCGCGTGGAGTGGACAAACACTAAATCGACAAAAAAGCAAATCAGCCGGTCGGGTTCGGAAGGAAGACGATGCTGCTGCCACTGTTCGGAAGCAGAGAGGATAGGGAGAGGATTGAACTTAAGAGGGAAAACTATTTTCTTCAACCCAAGAAATTTGATGTAATTCTCTTCTGAGTTGATGTCACAATCCTGATTTCTTATGCTTCTACTAAGACAAGTCAATCATCCATTCGATTCTAGGGTTTCTTATTTTGTTAGTTGATTAGTATTTGCAATTTCTAGGGTTTCGATGACAAAGATGGATCTAGTGGACTGGCAGAATACATGTGCGATGATAAGTCTCCTTGTAGCGGCTTAGTCACTCTTTATGCTATGATGGGTCTTCACCGTTACAATTTGCTTCAGGTCCGTCGAAACTAGCATCTATCTTGTTTCTTTATCCACACGCATGCTCTTATCTATTTCTTTCTTTCTTGATTAGGGCACAAACTTACAGCTCAGTTTCGTAAAGAAATACAATATGACCACTGCTGCTGCTGCTGCCTCTTACTACATCACTTTGGTTGCCAAGGATCCACCTACCTCTTCCCTTCAAGCTTTTCAGATTAAAGTTACTGAACAAAGTTATGGCAAATTCATTTTGACCTGCTATATTGCTAGACCTCGAGGTAATTAAATATTCGCTGCAATATTAGTTTGTATACATTAAATAAATCATCATCTCACTTAATTGCAAAATTATTCTTGTATAGGGGAAACCAAGAGAAGCGATCACAGTGTGGTTAGAGAGTTCTTCTCCACAGATTGCTTGCCTGAGTGGCCGTCAGAGAATCCTTTCGAAAACGCCGAGCGATTTTACGTGGTAAGAACACACTTGAGTTTTGCTTTTTTTGCTCTCATATGATCTACAACTAGTTAGTAGTGATTTATATGTTTTTTTTTGCAGCTGAAGAAATCAGAGCTGCGAGACTGGATTCTTCTGTATTTGAAACTTGCAGTTGGCACAACTGACAGGAGCAGTGAGGACCATGATCTCTCCAAGTTGAAGATTGTGAAAGTGGCGATGGATACTACGGAAGATGCGAATGATGGCAATGGACTCAACGCCAAAAATGTGATTTTCTGCATAAGGTACAAGGACTCGTGCGAGGCTCGGGTTGGTAAGGACGTTGATCGCATCGCTATAGTCAGAAGAGCCTTCAATGAGCAGACGGGATGCTTCAGTCTCGTTGGTCGGAATCAGAGTTCAGATATTATACCAAAGAATTCAGAGTGCGCAACTTTTCTTTAGCCGGCGATTAGGCGTCCACAATCCGTGGCAGTTTAATCGTAGGTGGTGCAATGCATACAAAATCTGTGGCCTGGGCCTGGCTCGTCGTTGGCAGTATAATCGTAGGTGGTGCAAGGCATACAAAATCCGTGGCCTGGGCCTGGCTCGTCGTCTGCACAAGACAAGATCCATTTGAAAATGTGGATCAAATAATAAACTATAGTGGTCTACTAAGTTATTTGGTGCATTTGGATTGTTAAGTGGATCGTTTTGTTGCAATCTGTGGTTTTTAATTGTGTTATTCTGGTTGGATAGTTTTAACAAGTAATTTGATTTGATGCAAGTAAAATAGTTAACAAACATAACTAGTGTTATTTAACAAACATCCTAAACACTAAATCATCCAGTTTCTTCATGCAGTCATGGTTGTGCAATTAGTCCTGTCAATAATATCCAGATGCAACTAATAGACTAAAAACATGATTTTATATTAGTAAACTTTTTAATAATTAAAATTATATTTGTGATTAAATAGTTCTCAAATTAATTTTATGGATAAATAAATTTTAACTTTTTCATAAAATAATTATCAAGTTATAAAAAAACTATATAAATTTTTATTTTATGAAACTAATTTAATTGTAGCCATTCATACAGTTAAACCATAACGTAAACAATACCATTAAAAATATATAAAAGTATTTAATGAACTATAAATTCAACAAAATTAAAAAAAAACATTAATTTTTTACGAGAAAATGCTATTTTGAAAAGGAAATGGTATTTTGACGGAAAACAACTATTTTGACGAAAAATGCTATTTTGGTGAGAAAATGGCATCTAGGCGAGAAAAAACTATTTTGCGAAAAAACACTATTTTAACGATATATTTTGGCAAGAAAATGCTATTGTAACGAAAAATGCTATGTTGACGAAAAATGCTATTTAGGCGTGCAACCGCTATTTTAGCGTGAAACTACTATTTTGGCAACAACAACAAAAAAAATTGGTGAGAAAACTCTATTTTCGATGTGGAAATGTTATTTTGTTGTGAAAACACTATTTTGACATAAAAACGCTATTTTACAAACACATTGGGCCATGCGGGTTCCCCGTAATAATTATGACCAATTATATGTTTGTCCACTTTTATTTTTAAAAAGATAGTTTCTTTAGTCAATTTTATTCTTTACTTAAATTTTTCTATTTTGCAAAAAAATGCTATTTTGAGAAAATGTTATTTTGGCGTGAAAATGCTATTTGTATGAAAATGCTATTTTGACATAAAAATACTATTTTGGCGTGAAAAATCATGAAAACTTTATTTTGACGAAAAAACATTATTTTAGTAAAAAAATATTATTTTTTTTTGGCAAAAACGCTATTTTGGCAATAATTTTGGTGGAGAAATGCTATTTTGGCAATAATTTTGTTGGAGAAATGCTATTTTGACAAAAAATATTGTTATGGTGAAAACGTTATTTTGTTGAAAACGCTATTTTAAGACTATTTTGAAGGATAAAACGCTATTTTGATGTTAAAACACTATTTTTATGGAAAATATGAAAATAGTTTTATTTAACAAAAATGATCAACACTGAGATATGAAATATAATTTGATAAAAATAATTTTAATATTTTATTGTATCGAAGGGTATTTTAAATTTTAAATTTTTGATTTTTGAGATCGAAATTTGCATCTAGATTTAGATTCACTTTTTTCCTGCGTCTCAACTTTCTAGATTTTTAGGATGCAATGTGTTTTACATATAAACTCAACATCCAATCGCAAATTTTGTAGTGGTTTGTTTTCAAATTGTGTAGAACAGAAAGTGAATATGTGGTAAGGTTGTCCGACGAGAGAAATGCACTTTGGTCAATAACTCGAGTAATGTGACTCGAGTAAAACCAATTGAACAAAATCAAAATTTGAACCGAGTTTCAAATCACTTTTTCGGTTTGGTTTGGTTTAAATCGGACCAACTCAATTTGGTTTTATCAAAAATTAGAAACCAAAACGACGTCGTTGAAATCATCCCCTTCTACCTCACCTAACAAAAAACTCTTCACCAGTTTGTTTAGTCGCCTTTGTGTTTGTCTCTTCACTCCATCGACGAGTCCGTCACTTTCACCGTATAAATATCTCCGCCACTCTCTCTCTCTCTCTTCTCTCCTCACCAAAACCCTAACCTCTCTCTCTATCTCTATCTCGCTTCAATGGAGTCCGTCGCTCTATCTCGCATCGGTCTCGCCGGACTAGCCGTAATGGGGCAGAATCTCGCCTTAAACATCGCCGAGAAAGGATTCCCGATCTCTGTCTACAATCGAACCACTTCCAAAGTCGACGAAACCCTAGATCGTGCTTCTGAAGAAGGAAAACTCCCAGTTTCTGGTCAATACTCGCCTCGCGATTTCGTACTCTCGATTCAAAAGCCTAGATCCGTTATCATCCTTGTCAAAGCCGGAGCTCCCGTTGACCAGACCATTGCTGCGTTATCTGAATACATGGAGCCTGGGGATTGCATCATCGATGGTGGAAATGAGTGGTATCAGAACACAGAGCGACGAATCGATGAAGCGGAGAAGAAAGGATTGCTTTATTTGGGTATGGGAGTATCTGGTGGTGAAGAAGGAGCTCGTAATGGTCCTTCGCTCATGCCTGGTGGGTCTTTCATGGCGTATAACAACGTGAAAGATATTCTCGGGAAAGTCGCTGCTCAAGTTGAGGATGGTCCTTGTGTGACTTACATTGGAGAAGGTGGATCAGGTAATTTCGTGAAAATGGTTCACAATGGGATCGAATACGGCGATATGCAGCTGATTTCGGAGGCTTATGATGTGTTGAAGAACGTTGGTGGTCTGAGCAACGAGGAGCTTGCGGAGATCTTCACGGAGTGGAATCGAGGTGAGCTTGAGAGTTTCTTGGTTGAAATTACATCTGATATTTTTAGGGTTAAGGATGAGTTTGGTGATGGAGAGTTAGTGGATAAGATTTTGGATAAGACTGGTATGAAAGGTACCGGAAAATGGACTGTTCAACAGGCGGCTGAGCTCTCTGTGGCGGCGCCGACGATTGCTGCGTCGTTGGATTGTAGATACTTGAGTGGATTGAAAGATGAGAGGGAAAACGCTGCAAAAGTGTTGGAAGAAGCTGGATTGAAGGAGGAAATTGGTTCTGCGTCTCATGGAGTTGATAAGAAGAGGTTGATTGATGATGTGAGGCAAGCTTTGTACGCTTCGAAAATCTGTAGTTATGCTCAAGGGATGAATTTGCTTAGGGCTAAGAGTTTAGAGAAAGGTTGGAACTTGAATCTCGGCGAAATGGCTCGGATCTGGAAAGGCGGGTGTATTATAAGGGCGGTTTTCTTGGACAGGATCAAGAAAGCTTACCAGAGAAACCCGAATTTGGCAAGCTTAGTGGTTGATCCTGATTTCGCCAAAGAGATGGTTCAGAGGCAAGCCGCATGGAGGAGAGTCGTGGGTTTGGCCATCTCTGCTGGGATAAGCACACCGGGAATGTGCGCAAGTCTTGCGTATTTCGACACTTACAGGCGTGCAAGATTACCTGCAAATCTTGTTCAGGCGCAGAGAGATCTGTTTGGAGCTCATACATATGAGAGAACCGATCGTCCTGGTGCATACCACACTGAATGGACTAAGCTTGCAAGGAAGAGCAATTAGAGCATCGGCACAGTCCCTTGAGGTTTACTCGCTCTCTCTCTCTGTCTTGTGGTTATTCTGAATTTAGCGTTTGCTTCGCCGAAAGCTCCCATGTTGTGTAGGGCTTTATTTCATCATTTCATCCTTGAAAAAAAAGTTTCATGCTTTTTAGGCATAGAAAACAAAAAACAAACAAACAAATTGTTTCAGCTTATTTTTGTTCAGTTAAAATAAGAAAGGCAATGCCCTGACTCTGTCTCTGTTGTTACTTGTCTGAGAGTTTTCTTTGATTTTCTGTGCTGATTTGGTTCATGTTTGTGCTTTTCATCTTTAATATTTCAATTTTGCAAACCGAAACTAAACCGAATGGAGTTTATTTTATGCAAAGGGTTCGAAGAGATAGTTCCAAATTTTTCAGTTCCATGATAAATTTGAAACCTCCCCCTAGTCTTAGAATCTTGCAGTTTTGCTCTTAAATTGACGATTTTCTTCCTGTATAAATGGCGCGAATGAGTCAACAGAATTAAACTCAAAATATGTACACTCAAACAATAAACTTATTGGGCTGTTAGAGAAAGAGCCCATTATTGTTTTATTAACATACGAATGTTATTAGGCCGTGCTATATCCATTATCTTTTTCTAGATATAAGAAAATGTTCTTTGATAATTTTTTCTTGTGAAATTAAATCATTACTTACTATAAAAATATCCTTTTTGTTTGTTTGTTCAAATCTTTGTATAAGATTAGAGCATTAACTCGACAGGAATACAACCATTTTACGGGGACATAGATAAATCCGTAAACCGATAACTGACATTGATTTTGTACAAGAGATAAACAGACATTTCTAAAAAGAATTGGAAAAACCTTGTATCAAAATAACAAAGTTTAGATTACATTCGAACATTTACATTCGAAAAAACCAACGAAATCATATTTTTCAGTATGGAACTGATTACAACGGTAGAGAGAGTATCTTGAGATATAACTTGTCGACACCGGTCATCGGAAAATTGCATAGCTTTGTGGTTGTATGATCAGAAAAAAAAATAAAAAAAAGTCACATAAATATTTATTTATAAATGCCAAAAATGTATATAACCTTTTGTCCATAAAAGAATGTTTTTAAGATTAGAGATGTGCAGACGCAAAGAAGGAATTCGAGTAAGATAGATAATGTCTTTTTAAGAAAAAATACCTTAAAATAACAAAAAAAAAATTAGGCATGTGCTATTTCGGATCATCATATTCTACATGTGTTCGGTCCAAATCATCCAAATTTTTGGATGAGAGTAGTAAAAAATTATATGTTTAGGTCAGATAATTTATTTTTATTTTTTAATGTTGAATTGATTTTATTAAGATAATGAAAAAATAAGAACACACCAATAGATAGCTCAAAAATTAGATCCGATAAACCGAAAAAAATAAAGGACACAAAGACTATTAGAAAACATGACCCATAAAACTGGAAAAATCGGAGCACACCACAAAGTGGCTAACTGATCAAAAGCCATAAAATCGCTATTAGTTCTTTCTCACCTTTTTTGCCAAGATTTCCAAGAACAGAAGCTTTGAGAAATAGCGTCGGAAACCACGACAACATTTGATCCGAACTTCTGAACTTCTTGCCTCGCTTGTTAATATGACGACTTCGAAAGTTTATACCTTGAGCTTCCTTTGAACGGCTAGACGGAAGAACCTCACGAGTAGCGATAAGAGACCGTCGATTGAAAGCCTGGACCGATTAGGTCGAACTTCGTGACTTGAAAACGGTAATAGGAGTCAAGAGCTGAGACAAATCTCGTCCAGATCTGAGACATAGATCTAGTGGAGGATACCTAGAAATTAGGCCGCCCAAAACCGATTCACCATCCACTTGAAGAAACATGGATGGTATAGGACCGACTCGGTTAAAGGCGAAAGAAACCACCGGCTACAAAGATAAGAAGAGAACATCGACAACGAAGGAAAACCAAAAGTCGGACAAAAACTCGTTTTTGACCCCGAAAAAAAAATAGATCTAGATCTAAATCTAGAATCTAAACCATCGTTGAGCAAAAAAACGAGATTTAAAACAAATATCTAAGCTAATTTAAACCAAACATAGAGAGAACAGATAGGCAAAGAAGCCAACTCCAGTATTGTGGAAGCCGTCAGAGTTGGAGGCCGAAATCAGCAGATGAAAACCTTAGAGAGGAGATTGGTTTTTTCAGATAATTTATTTTGACAGACAATTATAGGGATCATGTAATTATTCATGATATCCGAATTACCAAATTTAGTAATTAAAAATTTTAAATTATTTGTAAGTTCTTAAACATACTCAAAATTATCTAAAACTTATTAAAAATCATCTTAAAGTATTTAATTACTTGAATTACCCGTCTCATAGTATTACCTGACCAGATTTTTTTTTTTTTAAATATACTTCATACAGTAAGTTTTGATCTTTTAAATACTCTTATCTAATCTCTAACTGCTATTATCCAATCATTTACTCAAAATAAATGTAACGGCTAGTAAAATTCGAATGTGACAAGACTTTTGTTATCCAATTCTTTTTCAAAAAGGCTTAGACCTTTCTTTTACTCTACTCATAAAGATTGAATTTGTGACCTTGTTACCTTAATCCACGAGGGGTACTTGAAATCCGTATTATGAGATCAACCATTGATTTTTATTAAAATGATATTTGTCTAATTCATCATCTGATGTTACGGTGAAAGACATCAGATTTTGACTATTTTCCATGAAATGAAATTGTATTATTATATGAAAATATTGTAATGAATTATTTGTTGACGCAATAATTACAAGCAAACAAAAGATTCCTGAAAAATATGGCCCATGTGGTTATGGATTAGACAAATGAAATAACACAAAGGTATTTGATTGGACAAACAATGGCAATAAATTATAATTCAATTACTAAAGTTCATCGTTTATGATGATAGATTCGAAGAAAAACAAAAATCAGACTACTCTACGAAACTTGAACCAAAATAATTAATTAACTTGAGAGATTTTGATCAGAGTAGCAAGTAATCTCGTGGAAATAATAAATGATATTTTAGGTTAGAAAAAATTAAATTAAATAATTTTTTAATTTGTATGCAAAAACTTTAAACATCATTTAAAATGAAACAGAGGGTTAATCGATGCAGCGTCATCGTACTAACTCATGTGCCACTTGCTGTACCAGACGCAGTATCACAGACTTAAAAGGCTTTCTTCCTTTTTACGTTATTATTGGTTTTGGGCTTTTAGGTTAAATTTCTATTTCTTACTTCTCGTTATTTCCTTTTCAGTTGTTAACAATAAGGAGTCTAGGTTTAGCCTCCTCTATTTAAATAGTGTTTTTGCTTCTTTTGTAAGGCAGCTTTTGATAATTAATAAATAGAAATTTCTCTTGAAACCTTGTTCTTGATTAGATTAAATTCATCAAAACAGGAAGTCGGTCTCAAGTGATTATTCGAATTCCTTGATTGAGCGAAGCAGGTCCCAAGTGAGGATTATCGAATCCATTGGTTGATCTGACTATCCAATTCGTATGATGCACCGGGTTGGTATCAGAGTCGAACGACGTTCCTTCTCGATAGCCAAACAGCAACAAAACCCTCCATTAACGGAGAATGAGATCTTGTGTCAAACGCTGGCGGATCTCAAAAAGCAGATGCAACAACTCACAACGTTTATCAACGTCTTTGTGTTGCGACAAACTGCTCCTCTCATGATGAAACTTGATACGGCGAAAGCGATAGACATGGATGATGATGATGTCGATACGAAAGACGAGAAGATGATTTAGATACGTATGATGAATATTCTAATGTTGACGATGAGGCTGGCGACGAGGATGATGAGGATTATGAAACGGAAAAAGACGAAGACTTCTTTGCAGAGCAGATTGTTGATCCAAGCTATGACGTATTCAATGAAGATGACATAAAAGGCGACGATGACTCTTTAGTAGATCAGATTGGTGATCCAATCTTTGACGTGTTCGATGAAGACGATACCGAACTATTAGCGGTGGAAAGAGTGGCGGATGAAAGAGCTATCTACGATGGCCCAATCTATGATGAAGACACATTAACGATGTCATCAAAAATATATTCCAACGACTTTGAATTTTTCCATGAAACTTTTGGGATCAGTTATGGTGATGCAAGGAACTCTACTCTAAAGGATACACCTACTTATTTGCAAACGATACCAACATCAATTGGTTGAAGCGAAAATTTGTTTTTGATGAGCAATATGTCCAACAAAAAGGAAGCTCATATTGACGACATAAAATCAGAACGTGTTCGAGCATTCGACGAGAAAGACGATGATACGTATATGGATTGGAAGAAGCAGCATATGAATTGTGGTGTATGGCGAAAGGATGGTAATCGACAAATCAATCGTGAGCCACCAGATCGTGATCGAAACAAAGATCCTAAATTTGCAGATCCTATAGTAACACACATATTTTTTGTTCCAACAAGCAGTGGCTCATAACGTAATGAAGAGGATACAAAGTTGTTGGAAACCAATGTGCGTATTCTGAAGTTAGAGCATGATCAAAGAGATAATGTGAGTGAAACATCTCTTACAGAGAGACATTCATTGGAAAATATGATCACTAAACTTTGGGAGGCTCTTGTGTTAGAGCAAGAGAAAAACATGACTTTGGAGCTTGAATTGAATGAGATACATCGGAATATCAGAATGTTAAACAATGATCCGTGACTTCAGACAAGATTTTAAGCATGGAAAGAACTGAAAAAACAATGATTGGTCTTGGTTATCAAGGAGATATGTCTAGTTCACAAACTATCTTTGTTAGAGGTACGTATAGTGAACCAAACGAAACAATGGTTGTATTAGGTGATGAGTCTAGTTTTATTGGAAGAATGGATAATGCAGACAAAAAATTTGTTAGATTGGGTGACCAAACAATTTCTAGACCAGAGAATGGGTTGAACAATGTCCTAATTGTGAGTAGAATAAGGACAGGAACAATAGACATAAATCTTAACACAACCCCATATATGTGTGGCACTACTATGGAAGCTTTCTCACCAAGGTTGGGTATTATAACATCAAAGCCGTGCAAAGGTGTTGTTGAGTTTATAAGAATTTGGATGCAGCTTATATATGGATCGGTTATTTTATGCAAACAAACATAAGATCAACACGTGGGCAGAAAGTAATCTGATTCTTGAAGAAATTACCCATGATACAATTGTGTTATACAATCATGAGTCTTTAAATACGGAGAGTCAACATGCTTTTATTTCTTGGTGGATGCAGCCTTGTGCGATCCTTTCTCCGCATCTTCTCGTATTGGACGGATTATGTTTTGGATTCGACTCGTAAACGGTCACGAAAGACCTGTGTTTTAATGATATTGATGCTGTCTATGGGCTGGTGGTGTTTTATTTTTGCTCTGTTTTGGTCCATATCATCACTGATTTGAAAGTGACTCAGTTTGTTTGGGTACTTGCTCCGACTGCTCAGCTTATTCCGTTTAGGTGTGAAGAGGTTGCTTTCATATCAAGTTCACTGGTTTCAAGTGCACTATGTACGTGGCTCCAATGCAAGGAGTGCAAAGCTGTGTTTGCAAGTGCATCTAATATGATGTGGGTCTTGAAATGTCTCAATCTAAACTTTCGGTGAGATCACACTTCACCGTATTTTGGGATTGTTAGTGGATGCATTCCCGTGTTTTTCATTCATCTTTTCAGCCGTAATTTTCACTGTACGAGTGTAGTGTTGTGTTCTTTCACGCCTCTGGTTTTTTGCCTCTATTGTTTCCTTGGCGGTTTCATATTGCGAAAATTTTTGCAGAGATGTTTGCAACAGGACAACATCGCTTCCAGCGTCGTCAACGGGCATATCATATTCTTCTTCTTTGGTTGGGTCGGAAGGCTATAATAAGTTTCTTCGATGACTTACTCAATATTGGAGTAAGGCCGGAAGCGTCGATTTTACGCCACCGTCAAATACTTACTCTTCTCCAACGTGAAATCGTTTTCCTTAACGGGCTATAGCGCAGTCTCGGCATCGATTGGATGTTCTTATCATTATTGGGATTTTCAACGACATAACAAAGGTTTCTTTGTGGTGTTTTTGTTGGACGTTTTATGTTGCATTGTGGGGTATTCATGGCTTTTCTCTTCGACGAGAAAAGGAAGACAAAATATTTGTGGCCACCATGTATTTTTGAGGTCTTCATGGTTCTTCTTCAAACGTTTCCAATTGAGTTGCAATATGGAGTTTCTCAGTGGGGAGTTAGAGATGTTGCTTGTGAGTTTTTTTGGTGTCGTAATGTTGCTGGCGAATCAAGTAATATTTTGTGTTACATTTTGGTTTTGAATAGTGTACCACAACCTAATTGGAAACACATGTCTTTTAGTACAGTTGGTATGAGGGTCGTGATGGACTCCTTTTACAAGCTACTCTTTTGTGGTTCCTCATTGGCGACACCATTTACATCTCGGTATCAGATAATGAATCTCTTTTGTACGACTCTTTTGGTGTCTGAACAAGAGTACGAACTAGCCATTGATTGGAACTTACTCTGGCGATATTCGGTTTCACATAATGTCATTTCAAGAGATACTATTACTGGGAAGACAGTCTGTTATTGGTCCTTACCACAGAAAATATCGAGAGAGACTAAGTTATTATCGCTATCAATAGAGTCATGATTTAGTGCTTTCACATGGGAAAATGGAGTTGTGGTAAGTCCAAAATCTGGTCAAGAGTACAAAATCAAGACAAGTGCTCGTTAATATATAAGGTTACTTTTGCATCTAGCAAGCTGGGTTGGGAGGTGCTATCAACAGATAATTTGTCTCTATATGGCATACTGAGTGCATTATATGTGACTAATGTGGAGGTCTTCAGCCAACGTCATGGTTATAACTTCGCAAATACTTGCGGCTTGCTTATCTCTCTCAGCAATAACACCATTCCAGATTCAGAGACGAAACTTTTCTTACTCGAAGGGACCTGATGCAGCATCATCGTACTAACTCATGTGCCACTTATTGTACCAGACACAGTATCACATATTTAAGAGGCTTTCTTCCTTTTTACGTTATTATTGGTTTTGGGCTTTTATGTTAAATTTCTATTTTTTACTTCTCGTTATTTCCTTTTTAGTTGTTTACAATAAAGAGCCTAGGTTTAGTCTCTTCTATTTAAGTAGTGCTTTTGCTTCTTTTATAAGGCAGCTTTTGATAATTAATAAACAGAGATTTCTCTTAAAACATTGTTTTTTATTCGATTAAATTCATCAAAATAGGAAGTCGGTCTCAAGTGATTCCTCGAATTCTTTAATTGAGCGAAGCAGATTCCAAACGAAGATTATTGAATCCTTTGGTTGAGCTGACTATCCAATTCATATGCGTCACATTAATAAAATCCATTTAATACATAATGTGTATTTATCACTCTTTTCTGTTAAAAGAGTATATTTATTACTCCAGACATTTGGTAATAATTGTCATTTTTCCTACGTTAAAGCTAGAAAATTTGTCATTTTAGAAAACGTTTTACATTATTTATTTTCCAATATTTCATTTTTATTGTCAATTTCAATCTATTGTGAGAAATATACTTTGTAATTAAAATTAAAAATTTAAAGTCTTGCATACAAACAAAACATAGTAATAAAATTGATATTCTGATATATTTTAAATATTATTAAAAGTTATAAGAAATTAATATTAATATTGTTTTTGATATTTACCAAGTGCCATCATAAAATTATTGGAAAATTTATTGGATGCCTGCCCCACGCTGTATTGTCTCCCTGCCTCATAATAATAAAATCTTTTTCTTGAATCTGAGAATTTATTCCATAATTAATTCGTTAAATTGTGCCGAAATCATTTGGTAAATAATATTTTCATTGCCGACATTTGGTAAATAATAGTTTAATAAAAGAAAACTTTTAATTATGCTAAATCGAATTTATTCTAGTGATGTGATATAATCGGATATCCAATCATTTATGAAAACTCTTCTAATCCCAAAATTTTGAATTGAATTTTTTTTTAATACTGATTTATTATTCTATTACAAATTATGAGATTTGTTATATCGACGATTTTATAATGGATAATTCTACTACTTTACGAGGATCCATGCCAGACGATTCTACGTGCACCACGCCAAAGATCTCCTGTAAAATTCTCCGTTAATCTGTATAAATGATAATAAATCGTACTTTCTGAGATTCGAACCTCAGACCTTCTGATATAGAATTATTAATGAATCTTTGATCAACCCCTAATTGATTCTGTTTTCAAATAAATTTTTCAGACATACATTTTTTCAATTTTAACTTAAATCGAATTTTCTATGATTCTTTTCTCATTTTTTAATATTTTTTTACTATCAATTATATATTTTTAATTTTTGGACATTAGATGATGATAACCATGTTACTACTTCCAGAATATACACTTTACGGGACACGATTCAATGTTTTTGTACTTGTTAAAGTTCAATGTACATAAGATGTCATTTAAACATATAATATATCCGACAAAAAAAATAATATAATATATAGATTCTTATCACTTCTTTTCATAAAGATTTAACAATTGAAAAAAATAATATTTTATTTTTTTACTAGATTAGGATCCACGTATACGCGAATTTATAAGTTTTTTTTCACATATGCTAAAACCTGATCGAATAACTGACATATATCGCGATCATGTTAATTACAAAATAAACACATCAAACTTTATATAATAAAATATCTATATATATATTAGTTTTATGCTATGGCTTTTATTTTTAAAACGCCATCTTTGGTTATAATTTTTCTTTTTATGAAGTAGTTTTGTGAAATGTATATGTAAGAATTTTTTTTTTATTTAATTAAAGTCTTAAGCTAAAATCTTAAGCCTTGACTAGTATCTTAGTTGAATAGTAGAATAACATAATATAATCAATTAGCGGAAAATTTTGAATTGGATAAATGTTTTTCAAAATAATCATAAAATGCTGAAAACTTGATTAGTAACATTTTTACTCTTTCTATTTATACTTTTGACACGTTTGTAATATATAACGGGATAATTTTTCAAAAACATGAAAATTTGATGAAAAATCTGAATAATAAAAAATAGCGGAATCACATTTTTTAAAAATGTGAAAAGTGGTATATCATTCATTACCTCAGAAAACAACTAGTGTCTTATATTCAAAACAAAATTAAGTAGCTATCTGGCCAAATGATTTTTCATTTTGCTGGTTTTTTTCTTTTTTTTTTGCTATGGATGTTAATATCATTATAAATGAAGGGTAAGGTTTTACAAAAAAAAATGTAAACCTTAAACTAGACTGTCTTGCCAAAAACAAGGGAACAAATTAAGAACAGTGCCCCCGATAGAATTCAGTTGATCCACAAAGACATTAAGTTTCCAATTTGTCTTTTGTGCCTTCTTGAAGAGATGGTGTTTCGTAACTCTCTGTTGATCCACTTTGGTGGTTTATGGATCGATATATTTGTGATACATTTGTTTAACAACTAAAGATTTTGTGTTTGATTTTAATTTTTATCCAAAACATTCCGATTTAAAAAATGATACTATATCTGAAGAAATTGTACTTGAATTCCCCGAGTTTTAAAACATATAATTAATTCCCGCTTTAAAACCTTAACTAATACATAAGATTTAACTAAACTTTAATGTTTACGATGCTGCATGTTCTAGACAAACGACTGCTCAATTTGGAACATCAAAGTACAAATTTAAATGCTAAAATATTACTATAATTTAAGATAAAGATGCATCTTAGCAAGTTGGTCATTACATAATGATACTTTATGTCATCGATATTCTCCTTCTCTCTTTACATATATACATAAGTATAATATAGTTATATTATATGCATCAGTAGAGAAATATATTGCTTTGTGTACATATATGCATACATGAGCCTAATAATAGAGAAAAGGCTATGGAAGAAAGGCTATGTGTGACAAAGATTTTGTAGGTACTTATCTTGAATCTTTGAACTTCATAAGAAGCAATACAAGTACGCATTTAAATCTTCAATAACATTTAAGTTATATATAAACAATTACTTTGATTTTTAATTCAAATTATATATATATATATATATATATATATTCTAAAAGTTAATTTATTAAGTTTCGAAGTTTCGATCTATAATTTTTTATAAATCTGATAATTTTACAGTTAAATAATTCTTCGTACCACGAGTTTAGTAGAGGGATGTGTATTTTACAAAAATAACTTTTAATGAGTTTTCACTTTTCCTACATCACACAAATTTTCACAAAGCATTGTAAAAAACGTTTAAGAAATATTGGATTAATGAAAACAAAAACTCTACCTGTGTATATATATTCTTCATTAAGCGGTGGAGACTACTTGAAATAATTTACTCTAATTAAATATTCTTTGTTTTTAGTAAAGATAAATGCTTTTTATATTTTTTTTTCTACAAGTTACAAAATTTAACATACCAAATATAGTGCTTTAAGTTCATTTAGTAATCTTAAAAATGCATCACTCTAACTAAATAATACTAAAATACGAGTATATTTGAAAATGTCATATAAATTTACATAGAGAATTATAAAGATCAATTTTGTGAAACCAAAAATAGAGTCTAAAATTTCTCTCTTTAAAAAATTGAAAGAATATTAGTGTAAAAAATATTATGAGCAAATTTATTTATGAACCATATATACGCATTATGAGTATTATAATTATATATTTTGTCCTTTAAATATATTTTTTCGTCTTTTCAACCGCAGAAGCAACAGGCAGAATATCCACGTGTACTAATAGGTTCATTGTAGACAAAATTAAGATCCCTTTTATTTTATTTTTTTTATATCCAATTTATTAAATAATATTCTTATGTACTTATTTATATCAAAAAGCAAGTTTCCTGGGAACAAGGTCCGGCCGCTCGAGTGTAAAGCAGACAATTATTATGAAACACAAAGCAAATTTCGACATTTTAATTGATTACAGAAAAGAAGAAAATTTATTTAAAATTCAGCATAATGAAGGAGTAGTCATGTTTGTTTAATGTAAATCGATTGGTGTCTTTTTTTTTTACACCAGTATCTTGAAAAATTTGATACACACTAGAATACGAATTGATGGCCGGGTTGTTGGTGTAAATAATTTCATTGATAATAACATAAAAATTGGCCTATTAACACCCTAAACACTCAATTGTCTCATCTTCATTTGACGAGTTGAAATAGTGCAACACTTTAGATCATTAAAAAACCTGATAAGTGGGTTACTCAACGTCTACACTCACCATAAAAAAAATTAAACTTCCTAGTTATCAAAAAAAAAAACACCCTAAACATTCAAAATTAGATCATATAAACTAGTTTTACTTTTTCCGCATAAAAATGGTAACATAGATTTTTAAAAACTGACGAAGTTTCAATTTAAAATGGATTGGTAACAAATAAAGAAGAATAATTAATGCGTTTTATATATGTTAGAAATTTCACATTTAAAATAATATATGAAATAAAATATTGTCAATTAATTTTAAATTAGAAATTTATGTAATTTAATATCATATACTAAACAAATTGTAATATTTTTTAGATGAGATTTCTAGTAGGATATAAATTTATCATCAACTCCTCTAGTTACTACACAACTCAAATAAAGACTAAACATTAATATAAATGGACAAAAAAAAAAAATAAGAATCGAACAAAAACGTGGAGAAACTATTAACCACCCACTTATTCGATAAACATCTATATAATTTCAATTTGTTAGTGATAAAAACACCCAAAAAGAAATTGCATAAAAACATTGTGGGTTTTGCCGGTTTATGTTTACCTTTGTTTTTTGCTATATAAAGCCATTAATCCTTCATGCTCTTTAGACATCTCTCATCTCTCTTCTTTTCTCTCGTTTTCTCAATTAGCTCTTTCTTATAAAATCCATATGATGCCTCAGAGCAATCGATGGTCATCTAGGGTTTATCTTGAAGAATAGGTTGATTCTAGCACACACATAGAGGAAGATTCTTGCATCAAGAATCAGAAACATGGGCTATCTAACTCACTGTTTGTGGTTTTATGCTATATATAGTATAATCAAAATTGTTTACATGTGCTTATATTTATGTATGTGTATAGTAATTTGAAATGTTTATATGGTTAGGGGTGTTGGGTTGGTGGAGGAAGAGAGCTTTCTTCGGTCCACTCATGGAGTAATATGTGAGATTTAATTGACTCTCGACTCATTCATCCAAATACCAAATGAAAAAATATTTTCGCATATGGTAAATGAATGAATGATGCGAGAGACAAATTGAATCTTCACTTCTCCATACTTGGACTGAAGGGAGCTCCCTTTTTATATTTTTTCGGTATTACCACATTTTACTTATATATACAAGCATTATGTGTAACTCAAGGTCAAGTTCAACAATCATATGATATAAATAAGTCTAACACTCGACTTATATATATATTGTTTATGGTGTTGTTTTGCAGATTCAGTCGTGGGCCTCCTTGAACATCTTCCGAGTCCAATCTATGAAGATTTTTATCTTTTTTCTTTGTAATGAGCTGGCAATCTAATGAAATAAAGTTTCAATACTAGCTAGAAGCAATAACGATCTTCCAAGATAAGGTTTTACCAGTTCATCAAATAATGTATTTATTTGTATTTCATGTAAAAAATTATGTATCAAGATTTCGATCAATTAAAAGTGACTTACCTGCAAATAGTTTAAGCTATCACAAGTTTAGATATTGATCTAGCTTTTGATCCATGAAATCAGATTATACGAAACTAAATAAAAATGATATGAAATAATCAAAAAAATATATCTTTACATGTGTTTGAATAATTAGGGTTTTGACAAAAAAACCCTAAGCTAGGCTGTAAAGTATCAAATTCATACAAAAGACAGAGAGATCTGAGTGTTCAACGACAACATCACCTCGGGTCTTGATCTCTTTTCACTGCAACAAGTTCCTAGATATGTCTTCTTCATGGTTGGAAAAAAAAGCCCTTTAATGACTAAACTACCCTCGGCTACAAATCTTCTCAGGAGGGTAAAATCGTACATTAAGATCGACATCTGACGAGTGTCAACATCATCATCATGCATTGATCTACAATTTGATCTCATGTACTACATTTTACAACTTTAAATTTGAATTAGTTTTGTGAAAAAGGATTTAAATTGGGGTTACTGTTAATAAATAATCAGAACTATCATTTAATCTAAGTTATAATAATCCATGGAGCATGACTAAATATATGCTAGATTCTTGTAATGATGCTACATCTCCACCGAATACAAAAAAGGTTTTAATTAACTAAAATTAGTAAAAATATTTATGTGACTATTCTTAGTTAACAATAAGAGATCATTTTTTTTATTAATTGAAGAAGTATCATATTTATGCTATTTTAAAGCATACAATTGTATGCCAAATATAGGTGACAATCTTTTTCCAATCCTTTATAATATTGTTTGTGTGTATATATATTTCTTAATTGTTTACCCATTGTTCTTTCTAAGTAACATGTGTAAATTTTCTTGTCTTTTGACACGTGGCATAGTCCTAGGAGAAGTGAGGTTGACACATATATAGGTTAACATCGAATATGTATACATTATGAAACTAACCACATGGTTTAGTTTAATTTTAAGAAACGCATGTGTTAGATTAATTATGTTGGAATTTCAACATATACTAAATTAATATGTGAACTTCCAAATTTGATAGCTGATTCATAATATGTCGTAATTCTGATCAAAATCTATTTGGTTTTACACTGTAATGGCCTAAAGCAATCATCCATAAGGCTAATAACATTCTAATATCGTTTAAAACGCTAGATTCAACCGATGAAAGGACATATATCTTATATTGATATACATACTTTATTAACTTTTGATTTTACATGTATAATTAGTTTTAAAGATGATTCACTAAATTCGGTAGTGTGTATTTGTGATTCGTAGATAAAAATAATTATGAGTATTTGAGATTTTGAATTCAAGTATTTGACATAAATTCGATATTAGTGAATTCATTAGAAGAAAATCAAATGCAAATCCAAGTACCCCTAAATCATCAGAAAAATTATACTATGATTTATTCGAATCTAGGGATTACAATACACGATTTAGCAAACATGATGAGACAAAAGAATATTGTAGGTGGATTATGGCATTTGACTTTACTCTAATTGGCACACTCAAAAGAGACAATGGTGATGAAGAGAAGAATGTAGGTCTCGTTATATTTTACAAGTTTATATATATATTATATATACACACTTGACGATGTGACATCACAAAATCTCTTATAAACTACAATAAAGTGATGAAAAGCAACACCTGAGAATGTGAAATTGTTAATTGCCTGGGTACACTTAATAAATCTTGTAGAGTATTTTCTGTCTTTTAATTATTTTAAGATAATTGTCACTAAGTTTCTATTCTCTATAACATATGTATTCACAAATCATGTGTGCCACTTAACCTTTTTCTCTCTTAGTTATTTCTTAAAAAATACAGATTATAGATTGAAAATCATCATCAGTCGTGACATTCATTATTTTCTAGAGTGACAAAAATTCATATAGAACTATGCCTTTATGTAATGTTATAAATTGTGATTTGTAACATCAGATTGTTGCTCATAACTTGCATTCGTAAAACTGGTTTAAACGTTGAATGTATAATAAAGAAAATATCTTAGTAAATATGTATAATTTCTTTTTCATAGTTTGTCTTGTATTGTATATAAATAGAGTTGTACGTTCAGTCATAAATTAATAAGAAGAATTCTATTACTACATAGTATCAAGAGTCATTCTTTCCTAAAACCTCTAACTGTTCCTTCTTCTTTTCCGAAAACTCTAAAGAATTTTCGATGACTTTCTCTGTAACTTCTGCTACTTCTAACGCCGTCGATGTGATTAATTCCGGCGACTCCAACCAACTCTTGGTTCACATCAATATGGCCAACGTGACAAAACTCGCCTCTACCAATTTCCTTACTTGGAGCATACAAATCAAAACTCTTCTCAGAGAATATGATCTCCTACGATCCATTGATGAATCAATTCAACCAGCGCTAAAGATGATCAAAGTTGCTGCCAAGGAAGAACTCAACCCTGCTTTTTCTGTTTGGAACCAACAAGATTCTCTCATATACAGTGCCCTTATAGGCTCCATCAAAGTTGCTCACCAACCTCTCATCGCCACAGCTGCTACCTCTCTTGAAGCATGTTTACTCTTAGCCTCTACCTATGGCAAGCCTTCTCGTGGACACATCAAACAATTGAAGAATTGTGTTAAGGGAACAAAATCAGTGGATTAATATATGCAATTAATGAAGACAAAGTCAGATGCTCTTGCTTTGCTTGGTAGTCCGATTGACCAAGAAGATCTTACCGACATCATCCTTGACGGTCTTACTGATGACTACAAGTCTATCATTGAATATGTGCATAATCGTGACACACCAATATCCTTTGTTGAGCTTCATGAGAAGATAATTAATCGTGAAACAATCCTACTTAACTTACCTTCTCCATCAAACTTCCCGATTACTGCACATCATGTCCAAAACAGAGCACGTAATTGGCGTCAACCAGCTCAACAATCTGCTACTTCGTACAATAAGAGGCAAGTCAATTCATCCACTGGTTCTCAACTGTATCACACTAGAAATTCTAATTGTCGACCCTCTAAACCCTATCTTGGTCGATGCCAAGCTTGTGGAACAAAAGGACATAGTGTGAAACAATGTCCTCTGTTTCGTATTGTTGCTCAATTGACTGATTCTCCGCAAGCCTATCCAGCCTTGCTTCCACAACCAGAGACTCCATCATGGCTCATGAACAGTGGTGCCTCTCACCATATCACCTCGGATCTTGCCAATTTGTCACTACACTCGCCATACAACAGTTCTGAAGAAGGTCAAATAGGTGATGGTAAATGACTAGAGATAACACATACTGGTTCATCTCTTCTACCAACTCCTACTAAATCACTTCAATTAATTAATGTTTTACGAGTTCCTTAGATTGCTAAGAACCTTGTGTCGATTAAAAAGTTATGCACTGACAATCGTGTTTCTGTGGAATTTTCCCCCATGACTTTCATGTGAAGGATCTCAGCTCGGGGACGCCAATCATAACAAGACTCACGAAGAACGGAGGGTATGAGTGGCCATGTCGAGATTCCAATCCCTCTATTTTTGTCTTCTTTAAAATGTTCGTTGTCCCTTTGGCACTCTAGACTAGGACATCCTTCTCTATCTACTTTGAATTCAGTTGTTTCTAAAGCTTTTCTTCCTGTTTTGCAAAAGCCTTCTCCTTTTTATTGCACTAATTGTTCTCTCAACAAAAGTCATAAATTTTCTTTTTCTACAACTTCTATGTCGTCTTTCAAACCACTTGAACTTGTCTTCTCTGATGTCTGGACATCCCCGTTATACTCCATTGATGGCTACAAGTACTATGTAATTTTTGTTGATCACTTCACCCATTATATATGGTTTTATTCCATACAGTAAAAATCTGATATAAAAGAGGTGTTTATTCGATGGAAAGCTTTGGTTGAGAACAAACTTCAACAATGTCTCATCTCTCTTTATTCCGATAATGGTGGCGAATATATCTCCCTAGAAAACTTTCTTAGCAGCAATGGAGTTACTCACCTAACCACACTACCTCATACACCCGAGCACAATGGGTTCTCTGAGCGAAGACATCGTCACATTGTTGAGACGGGACTATCACTTCTCTCTCACTCCTCAATCCCTGCCACCTATTGAAGTTACGCTTTCACAGCAGTTATTTACTTAATTAATCGGTTGTCCACCCCTACACTGTCAGGAGACAATCCATTCACGAAGCTTTTTAATTAAGCTCCTAACAATATGAAGCTTCGTGTCTTCGATTGTCTCTGCTACCCATAGATTCGTCCTTACATCACCCATAAGCTTGATCGTCGGTCTGCTCTGTGCATTTTTCTTGGTTATTCGCTCATGTAGAGTGCGTTTCAGTGCTTGGATCCGTTAACAACAAAAATCTATGTATCATGGCATGTCCAGTTCATTGAAGACTCGTTCCCTTTCAAATTTGTTTCCTCTCCTTCACCAAAAATCATCCCTGTTTTCTCTTCCTCTTGGACTCCACATGTTTCTATAATCTCGACATCGTCACTATCTCCTCCATCGGCTTCGTCGCCCCCAGGTTCAGATTCTTTACCGGAAACACTGATGGACTCTACTACACCTTGTGTTGCCTCTGATACTGCAACTGCGAATCTCCCAGGCCCTCTTCTAGAGATCGTCCATGTTCCACCTGCAGAAATACAGTCCTCGCTGCAGTCCACTAGAGATCAGTATAGTTTTGACTAATACTTCTAACGATGTTGACGTTGTTTTACAGGATCCTACTGTTGTCGTCGTTGATACACAGCCAATGTATGCGGCTCAAACCCCAAACTTGCATCTGATGATAACTAGAGCTAAAAACCAGATTTCCAAGTCCACTAAGAAATTTTCCACGGCTGCCACGGTTCACACAACTGATGAAATTGAGCCCTCATGTGCGACTCAGGCCCTGAAAGATTCTCGTTGGCGACTAGCCATGAGTGAAGAGTTTGATTCACAACTACGATATCATACCTGGAGTCTAATACCACCGGATCCATCTTACAATCTTGTTGGTAACAAGTGGGTATTTCGCATAAAAAACATGCGGATGGTTCTCTAGATCGCTTTAAAACTCGCCTAGTTGCAAAAGATTTTCATCAAAGGCCTGGTATTGATTATCATGAGACTTTTAGCCCTATGATAAAGCCGCCGACGGTCCGACTTGTTCTTAGCGAAGCAGTTTCCAATGATTGGCCTTTTTGTCAATTAGATGTGAACAATGCCTTTTTGCAAGACATTTGACAGAAGATGTCTACATGTCTCAGTCTCTTAGTTTTATTGACAATGACAAACCCAATTATGTTTGTAAGCTTCACAAAACTCTTTATGGTCTCAAATAAACTCCACGAGTATGGTACACTGAGTTAAGCAGTTTTTTGGTTGAATCCGGATTTGTTAACTCACTTGCAGACACGTCTCTCTTTGTTCTCATCTCTGGCAACATCGTAATCTACATCCTTGTGTATGTTGATGACATTATCATCACTGCTAATAACATCAACAAAGTAAATCAGTTCATGAAGCTTCTTAGTGACAGATTCTCTATTAAGGCATTGGAGTTTTACACTATTTTTTGGGTATTGAAGTCACACGTTCTACCTCTGGACTGCATCTTTCACAACGTAAGTACATCAATGACTTGCTAGCGCATGTAAATATGTCCACTGCTAAACCAGTTGCCACGCCTATGATGACGAGTGATAGACTCTAACTTACATCCGGTACCGCTCTCTCTGACGGATCTGAATATCATATGGTCATTGGCAGTTTGCAATATCTACACTTTACTCGTCCTGACATTGCTTTTGCCGTAAATAAACTCTCTCAATTTATGCATCGACCAACTGATATTCATTGGCAAGCTACAAAGCGCGTCCTACGTTATCTCGCAGGCACTCATGATAATGGCATTTTTCTTCGTCGCGACAATAAACCAATCCTCCATGCTTTCTCCGATGTTGATTGGGCTGGTAATCGTGATGATTTCACTCTACCAGCGCGAATATTGTTTATCTTGGTTCTCATCCTATGGTCTTCCAAGAAGCAAAAATCTGTTGCTCGTTCTTCTACTGAAGCTGAGTATCGCGCTGTTGCAGATACTGCTGCAGACTTAAGATGGATATACAGTCTTATGAAAGAACTTGGGATTTCTTCCTCCTCTCAACCGGTCATCTATTGTGACAATGTTGGTGCAACATATCTTTGTGAAAATCTGGTGTTTCACTCACGCATGAAGCATATTGCTTTGGATTATCATTTTATCTGTGAATTGGTTCAATCCGGCTTTTTGCGTGTCTCTCATGTTGCCTCCAAAGACCAACTGGCTGATGCTCTGACGAAGCCTGTCTCTCGTGCCTCACTCGCTGTACATTCTAGCAAGATTGGCCTCTCTACCGGTCGTTCATCTTGAGGGGTGTATAGAGAATAAAGAAAATATCTTAGTAAATATGTATAATTTCTTTTTCATAGTTTGCCTTGTATTGCATATAAATAGAGTTGTATGTTCAGTCATAAATCAATAAGAAGAATTCTATTTCTACAAAATGTTTCATGACTGTTTGGACTAAAATGTAATTTAAGATTAAACAAATCGTGTAATTTTAAAAATTTAAGCTATAAAAAAATTTAAAAAACCATTTATAATTTGTGTAACTTAGTTTAGACAGTTGATCTTAGGGATGTTTGGATCCAATTTTACAAAAGTCTAAACAACTCTAGCAGGTAAATGGTTGATCCACGATCACTTGACTGCTTGAAAACGCGGTTCGCGATGACAAAACTAGCAGGTAAATGGTCAAGACAATTATGGAAAACCCATCAAACAATTATGGAAAACCATTAGAAGTGAAAGTATACTACTGTCGTCCCGTGATTAGGTTCTAGGCCACGTAGCTAGTGACTTTCTTATCCTTTTTTTTTTGAACAACTATTTCATATATGAAAAACTTCTTACATAGCATTGGATACGAAATCGTGCAGTGACTTCTTTACTAGCGAATCGGCGAACATATTGGTGGATCGCGAGGTGTAAGAGAAAGAAATGAACGTAAACAGAGATGACAAAAGTTTTAATATCATGGATGATTCCCGATACTTCTTTGATATGATTTTCTATGTTAATAGCTCTGGTGAGCTTTTGCGCATCTGATTTGATGCAAAGGCTAGTCCATCCCAAACACAAAGCATGACTTTCTTATTCTTAAAATACACAATGTAACACATTTTTTGTCTAATGTAACTCGAAGTTGTTTTCCAATCTTTGTCTTCCGATTTTTTTCTTTAATTTTTGACCAAGTCTTATAAAGATCTAAATATTTATTTTATCTTTAGATAATCCTGGATATTTTGTCCAAGCCTACTAACAAACTCTTGTGTACTTAATACTTGTATGTTTAGAATGCTATTTAGTATTTAAATATGCATAGTTTTTTTAGTGCTATTTTTTATTGTCTCGAAATTAAATGAGGAAATGTCTAAACTTCAAAGTACCCGATTTGGTCACCTAGTATTTTGTCATATTTGAGAGGAGTGATTCGATTCTTGCATGATGAAATTTCAAAGTTTAATCAATGGGATTTCAAAAACAACATAACGGGTTTCCAATTATTATAAAGATATAGACTTTATTTGTAAGAAATTTTAAATTGAAAAATATCTTAAGTAATTAAGCACTAGATCAAAGTGCATTGGTAATGTCCAACATTTAGGATTCGGTGCGCAATTTTGTTCTATTTGTTTGTAACCAACTACAAACATAATGGTCCCCAAATTATCATAATCTTGAGAAGATCTTTGAACAAATCAACCCACTTCATAAAAATAAAATTTTAACCATATAGATAAATTAGAAATGCTCCAAAGCTTAGGGGCACTTTTGTAAAATGCTGACCAACAACTTTGTCAACCCTTCAACAACTACAAAAGCACTAAACTCCATTAAGTCCACTTCAACGGATCTTGTCAACTTCAAAGGATTTGTGTGGAAATGAAGCTGTCACTTTCAGGATATTTATATATGATTTCAAGGGAAAATTGACTTGAGACAGGCTTCCTTTAGAAACAATGTGAAAGAGCAAGTTAAACATGAATCAATATGAACCAATCTCCACAAAGAACAAGTTGAATAGAATGTAATAGTTACCTACTAAACTCTTCATTGATCATGAGATGTGTTTTGGATCCCCAAGTTTCACAGAAAAATTTCTTACTCAATCAACTTGATAGCGGCGTCCTATAAATCAAATGTTCAAAAAAGTAGTTGGTCGCCTAAGCTCAAAATTTTGCCTTTTCTAACTCGAAGAGTAGTTTTGATTTCTTATAAGTAAAAATAGCTTCAGAGATTATGCATATAATTTTTATAAACAAAATCTATTGTATGTAGAATTGGCTTCTTTGGCTTGAATATAACATATGATTATGCAGGCTCATGAAGGCCTAACATGTAACCATCAGAGCATCTCATTGCTACAACCTAGCTTTAAAAACACAATCACAAAATGAAACTTGAATATCTTCAGAAGAGATTGAAGTTGTTACCTTTCAATGTATCTCATACTTGATAGTGCCATCTAATTCTGCTTCTAACGCCATAAGTTTGGTCACTGTTGTATTAATATATGTGACCATCAACGATAGAAGCGATGAGTATCCCTTCTCAGCAACATGATTGCTGCGAAAAATAAAGCCTTTGAGAGATCTTCTCAGCGGAAATTACAAACAATGTAACCACAAAAGGTGGAGAAACATAGATCTTATCTGGTTAAAACATAGTATCATTTCCAATATTCAATTGTATATTCTCAAAATACAAATGTAAAAGACTATTAGGCAAAATAAATTCATTAGTGAAGTGCCAATGGAACTGTGCCATGTGTAAACATCTAAGTAGATGGAGCTTGGAAGAAAAATCAGTAGCAACTATTTCCATCATTTCTGGAAAGTACCGATAGCTTCTGGAAGTTTCCATAAATTTCGGAAGTTTCCGACACTTCTAGAACCTCCCAACATTTCTCAATGTTCCCGATGCTTCTAGAAACTTCTAATGATATTTGGGACTTTCAAACGAATTTTCTAAAATTAAGGGAGCCGATGAAAATATTCACTTTAAGTGATAAATCCTTTATTTCCAGATATATCAAATGAAATTGAGTAGGATAAGGATTTGGGCACATCGATCAAATTCCTAAAGAAAACAGGGTTTGGTATGAGTTTATGAAAATGAAGCTTGGAAACAAATCAGAGGGAGGAAACAATCTAGCAAAAATCTTAGAGAATAAACTTTCGCCGCTTCAATTGAGAACACATGGTGAATGATTTGAAGCGACGGGACCATCGGGACCAGATATTCGACAAACGAAGATCGAATCCCTGAAGATCCTTCACCAGCAACTGTTTAAAGTATTCAATCTGTTGTAATTCAAAACAGTGTTGATTTAATATTCTCTATCAATGAATAATATTTATTTTTGTCATTCCATAGAACTGTCTCGATTCAAACTCGCTAAAATTTGTTCAAACAAAAAACCAATGGGGATGATGAAAATTATGGTCGAACACAAACACCTTAATTAAGGATAGTATCCGAGATCCCAAAAAAAAAAAACAATTAAACTTGTTCCTAACCAGCCAAATAACATATGAGTTTCTCTTGCACAAATAATCCAACAAAAAATCTCTACAATTGCAATGAAGTATAGTGAATTTGACTTGAAGGAAAATAAAAAACTTGCAGCTTCATTAGTTGAAGAAAAAAGCCGACCAAATGTTCTTTAGACGAATAAACCCAGAAAAGTTTTCATTGAGGCAAATTATCAAACAGATTGTGTGCATTGAGCGAGGATAGAACAAAAACGAAATAAAACCTGGGAGATTGCATAAGAGCTAGCTTGAGAGGAGCAGAATCGAGCTCTGTCCAGCCTAAAGTAACGACATTGACGGAGAAGTCGAGACCTTGCGCGTAGAATCAGAGAATTAAAAATTCAATAATCCAAAACTCGTTGAATGCAATCGATATAATCAATCTACAGATGCGTCCGATTTACAGAGACAATGAATATGAAACTCAAGGATCTGTGTGTGTAATGTATCCGACAAGAACTCTTGCCAATTTCCGAACCAAATCAGCCTTTGAATAGTCGAAGACGCGACCTCGAACTCTTTGCGAGCTTAGTTTTCAAAGTATTATCCTTTACTCCTTGAGCTATCGCAATAGCAGAAGCTTTAACAGACGTCTCGGACGAGCCAAGAAGATCAGGTGTGACTGTTCTTGAAGTCCAATGTCGAATTGGGCTCGCTTGTCTTCGAGAAGATGGGTAACTACAAGAAGCTTGATCAATTTCACGACTTTCAGACAATAATCTTCTGTGTGTCCGAATCATCTCCCCCATCACATCATTCTTGTTTGTAGTAGCACACTGATCAATTTCATCTTGTGCCTCTGGTTTGTTAGTTTTAACAGGCTCTGCATCTTCTTCTTCTTCGATGGCTCGGGTTTTCTTCGCCCACGCCATTTGATCCTCAAACTTCACTTGAAAACTCGACGGGCTTCCAATCTTTCCTTTTGGCTTTTCATCGCACAAACCGTCTTTGTTCGGTTGGTTTGGTTTCTCAGTTTCGTCTACATGAGACTCCGCGGGTTTCTTGAGCTCGAAGCAATTTGAATCGCTTCCGGAAGAGTCTTCTTCGCACTCTACATCCCGGGGAGGTGCACTCAAGGTGTTAAACGGAACTGATTCAAGTGAATTTCTGCGGTTTCTCGGGTTTTCATTTCGCTTCGCCTGAAGGAATGTCTCTATCTCAACCTCGAGTTTATCCAACACTGAGCTATTGTTACCATTCAATGTATCTCCACCTTCTAATCTCATCTGCATCCTTTCGTCAAGCCACGACTCCGCGATATGAAGAACCATATGATCTCCTTCTTCCCGACCCGCCCAATCCTTATCCAAATTCTTCTGCTTTAAAACGCGAATTTCCTCTTCGTAACTCTTGATCCCTTTCGCAAACTCATCGCACAGAATCTCCATCGTCATCTTTGATTTATTGCCTCTCTCAAGCTCCTTGACACAGTTAGACAACGTAGACTTCACTTCCGCAAGCTCTCTTGCCAATTTCCTCTGCAAACTCTCAGAACGTTTTCTAAGTTTCCGCTCATCTTCTAACTCTTTCCTCACAGACTGAACCGCAGAGCTTATTTTTTCAACTTCCTTATTCTTCCTGGAGAGTTTTTCCTCAGCGAGTTGCTTCACCACACCGTCCAGCTCGTGTCTATCGGCGTGCTGGTACCTAAGAAGCTCTTTGATTCTAACACGCGAATGAGCCAGCTCGGTTTTCAGAGCTTTGATCAAGGAGATATTGGCGGCATGCTGCTCCTCAAGGCTCCAAATACGGTTCAATACCTTAAGAAGTTCGGTTGATGTCTTGATATTGTAATGAGGTTCTCTAGACGGTCTTCCTCGGAACTCCAATGAGCTACTTGGAGTTACTGGTTTGTTGTATGTCGCAACCTGCAAACCGTAATCCATGTGTGAATTAAAAAATCTCATAAAACACACACAATCAAATGCTATTGATGCATTCCATAGATTCCTTAAGCTTAAAACAATTTCTTAACCTCGAGGGAGCTTCCGTAGCTAGCAGGAGATACAGGTTGAAGAGCATGATTTTTTCTTTCGATTGATTGATGATGCTTCATCAACATTTGACCGATCTGCCTCCTTAGACTTCCCGCACTCTCTGGCTGAGACAACGCAGAACCATTCCAGAAATTGAAGAACTCCAAAACCAAACTATCTTACGAAAGCCTTAACAGTTTAAGGTAATATAAGCGAGCTGCGCATTATTGATAAGAATACTCTGACTGAAACACCAGTATCAATCGCACTGTGTAAAGAAACGAGTAATCTTCATAAAAATATCACTCGTCACCAACCTAATCTCAGCTAACAAATATGATTATAATGAGCTGATCAGAATCAAATTGCTACGAGTAATGTTTTCTAAGTTCTAGCTTAATAGCTCGGAGTTAGAAACTTAGCAAAACGTAACAATCTGTTTGCCATTGACACTTGAATTCATTGCCAGATCCAATACCCAATCAGTTGCAATTGCAGAGCTAAAGAGCCAAGAACAGAGCAAATCTAAACTAAACCCAGAGCATCAAAATCATCAACTATCATCACGACCCACGTTACAAAATCCAAACTTTAACAATACCCATAATCATAAACCGATAATGATTCGAGATTCATAGCTAATGAATCAAGGAAAAACCGATCAACTGTCACAAAATTCCAGAAAAGGGTAGAGAGAAGGACAGAGACCTGATGATGATGATCAGGAGAAGGGTCACGGAGGAATTGAGAGAGGTCGAGACCATTTTCCTTAACCGTAGCCTTGCCGTGGCGTTGTCGGCGGTTACTACTTCCGGCGAAACTATTTGCGCCGCGGTGCATTTTAGAAGCATAAGAAGAGAAGGAGCGATCTTCGTAGTAGTGATGAAACTCCCAGAAAGCAGCAGCTAGCTTTCTAGAGGAAGAAGAAAGGTTGTTAGGGACGAAGCTAACGTGCACCGGAGTTAAAGGTTGATTATTTCTATTATTATGATTCTTCAATTTTTCCACCAATCTTTCTACTTTCTGTCTCGCTTCATCTTCTTCTTCTTTACTTTCCATCTTTTTAGGGCAAAAAGCAAAAAAAAAAAAAAAAGTTTCGACTTTTTCCCTCTTTTTCTTATTATTCAATCCAAAATCCCTTTTTTCCCTCTTCTATAATTTCTCAAATTGTCTTGTGAATTTGGTTGAACCTTGGATACTTTTGATGTGGGGTTTCTTAATTTTCTTGATTTCTCTGCTTCAATGGCTACAATCAGTTTGTTTGAGTCACATCACTGTCATATTAATTGCGTCACTAGCTTAAGATTAGTAAAAGAATTACTATTAATTAACACGTGGAAATCTGGGATCTTGGGATGCTGTAATATTCCGACACTACCGTAACTTGATGTTCTTGGCTTGTGTGTTTGTATTGTGCCATTTTCCTCTTTCTTCGTATCCAACACTTTTCATTTTCTTTGTTCCACAACTCCGAATATTTATACTTATCATTTGTGAAAACCAGTCGCACTTTCCAGTAGTAAAAAAAATCAGTTAAAAAAAAGGGTAAAACAATAGTTAAAAACAAACTTAAAAATAGCAATAAAAAAAAATAATGAAAATATAATTACTTTTAAAACATCTAATGATGTTATCATTTTTGTAATTGATAACTATTAAAATGATATACTATCTTATATTGATACGGCAAATGTTATCATTCAAACCCAATATTTATGTGGTTGATTCAAACCTATACGTCAAATACACACAAAAATGTCCCATTATCTTTTGGTAGAGAAAATAACCTTTTGATTCCATGAAATTCAATATTTACGTGTATGCTAGATTTTTTATCCGCGTCAAAATCATAAAAAAATTTTAATATATCGAAAAAATTAGAAATAGTAAATATCAAATGGTACATCTTCCATATAGATAAATATAATTTATCTTACAAAATTTAATTTGCAAGACATTTGGTTTGAATGTAAGCATTTTTTGTGTAAATCAAATACGTTTGAGATTATGAGTTCTCTCAAACTTATTTGAGTTAACCAAAACCAAAAAAATATCGCGTTAGTATGTAAAAGAAAATTTAAATAAAAAATTAAAGAAATAATAAAAAGTGAAACTGATGGTTTTTCAAAATTCAAGCATTAGTTTTCTATTTTCAATCAATAAACCTATCATTTTTTTTTTGTAAAAATTGTAAAATATTTTATTTGTAAAGTTGTACGTTTATAACAAAAGTTCAACTTTAATTAGAGTAATATGGATATAATTAAGCGATATAAAAAATAATAATTATATGATCAATCATATTTTCAAATATGGTATCCAAATGGACATTAATATAATTTTTATAAAGTAATTGACATCGATAATTAATTCATCGTTAAAATATTATGTTATATTATATTTTAATATTTTAGAATGTTACGTTTTAGTTGGATTTAAATTTTTAACACATGTATTTGTGAGTTCATGTTAAAAAATTAATGAAAATATGTAGAGATTTCCACCATGACATATAAAATTAATTAAAATGTTTTGATTGGTTAATTTAATTGATGTGTCCCTTAAATTTCTCTTTGATTGACATATATGATTTTTTGCACTTATATCTTCTCAATTAATATATATATATATATATATATATATGATGGAGTGATATATATGTCTTATGTTTTATGAAGATTGTTCTTTTTATTTTTTCTTTAATATTATAATATATCTTTTCAAACTGGAAATTTGGTTTTGGTGTACAAAATAAAATCAGATAAAACCAGTAAAAACAGAACACAGACGAAAATTTAGAAAATCTAATCGCCGGCGATAGAGAAATCCTCGATCTCGCACACCGGTAACCGAACTTCGATTATTACTGATGTGTCCTAATCACCGAAGTTAGACCCGGCCTTCGATTTTGACGATGACGTTTTTTATTATTTTAAATCACACATTTTAAAAATATTCAATATATTTATATATTTAACTACTCTATTTTATCCGACGATGCATTTTTGAATATCCGATGATACCATTTTTAATAAAGTTGCACAATTGATTTTTGGCTAGTATGAAATTCACATGAACATCTCAAGCTTGGTCTATATTTTGGTACGTGCGAGTCAACGCATTTCATACTGGCACAATTGATTTTTGGCTAGTATTTAACTATTCTATTTTATCCGACGACGCATTTTTTGAACATCCGATGATACCATTTCTAATAAAGTTGCACAATTGATTTTTGGCTAGTATGAAATTCACATGAACATCTCAAGCTTGGTCTATATTTTGGCACGTGCGAGTCAACTGAAGAAAGTTTGGTAAAGAAAAGAACAGCCCAAGGAGTTTCCCACGTGCCATTGCAACAATTGTGTTTTAGAGAGCCCATTAACAAACTTCGTAGTGTCGGCCTCTTAATACTTCCATTCATTATCACACAATTTTATTTGAAAGTAAGATTTTTTAATCAAGAAAGAATATGTGATACTAGCCACTAGGTAGTGGGTAATAATCCGTGCACGGCACAAAGACAAAAAAAAGACTACTAAACAATACTGTAAATTGTGATTTCGGAAAGGAGGTAAAAGTAAACTATATGTAATTATATAAGTATTGGGTTTTTTTGTCAATGATATATATTCACCCTATATTCATCTAACAAAAACACACAAGTACATGTATTTCAATCCTAACCTTTCATTTTAGGTTTTTTCGTTACCTTTAATATATATATATATATATTTTTTTTTTTTTTTCTGCTATACCCCTAAGTCACCTATATTTATTTTAAAAGGCTAATTATTAAAAATCTTTAAAAAAACAGAGAATGCACCAATTATAAGAACCAGAAAAACCATCAATAGACTAAGCAAAAAACGAAGAAAAAAAATGCAAAAACTTACTAAGAGGACACGCGTTTTTCACTGTTTCAAAGCTTTTTGAGCCAAAAAGGATGATCCAAAGCTACGTACGATTGAAAGCGGTTTTCCACCGTAACACTTTGTACAATGTGAAAAACTCATATATTTTAAAACATTGTCTTCACATTCCAATCTCCAATTATTGAGGTAAGTTAAACCAAGTAGAATTTTATATGCTTGATATTGGAATGAAGGCCAAACATAAGGTCTATTGACGGCACCTACCAAATCCACATCTTCTGATGTAAAAATGATCTAGTTGACTTTGTGGTAGCACATAGTTTCTATAGCCCACAAAATACTTTTAACTTTGCTTCCTCTAAATTATGTATGCTCGAGAAACTCTTCTACTGTGCATAACAACAACTCCACTCGCATCCCTTTACACCCAAGAAGCTCTCTCCAAAAATTTCTTCTTTGACCATGACACTCCAATAACGCATTTTAATCATGGAGTAGGTGGCAGTTTCCACTTTTTATTTTCTTTTGCATATCAAAGTTTATAAAGCTTTACATATTCTTTTCCATGGCTTGTAAAGAGAACAAGAGATAGATTTTTTTCTTAATCTTCATGAACATTTATGTTGCTAGAAAAACCTTTCCTTCAAAGAAGAATTTATTCTTATTCTTAAGAAAAACAACCATACTATCCAAGGAAAACTCGATAAAATATCTTCGGTATAAGAATTTTTTTTTCTATAGATAGTATGTAGTGAAAATTGGCAAAGACTAATTCATTGTCAAAACCATCTTTTGGATAAGGAAAATCTGAGAGAGCCCATGCATACCATGCTGTGGAGCAAAAGAATATAACATGATTACTTGATTCCTTTTCTTTTCCACAAATTGATATCTCATATCAATGCACATCCTTCTCAAGGAAAATTTATCAACCACTGAAATGGCTTCACTTAAAACTCTCCACAAAAATAATTTGATCTTTAAGGATGTTTATAAGGACCAAACCTGCACCTTGAGATCATTAAATGATGGCTTCATCTCTGTTTCTTGAATGACTTCAGACTTATTCATTTGGATTGCTAGTAAGTGGCCGAATTTAACAGTGTATATACCACTTTTATTAAATGGTAATATGTGTTAATTTTTTTTTTGTTGATAAAAGGCATTCTATTAAAAAGCAGGTGATCAGTTACAGCATGATAAAATACAAAATAAGAACAACACTAAGGGGAAGGCAGAACAAGGCTGCAACAAATCGAACGCTAAAAAGGATACTAAAAAGATTATTCCTCGGACTCTAGGACCGGGAAGAGATGGCACACCTCAAGAAGATAGCGTAATCCTCACTGATCCAAAACACTGATCGGGGGCAAAAGGGAAAGAGCAGCCCGAGAAGACACACAAAACCAGGCACACAAACTCATCTTTGCCGAGATGAGCAAGCACGACCGAGAAGAGGCAAGAACCGAAGCCAAGTCAAATCCTCCGATCACGTCAGACTGCACAAGCACGTAGCACAAAACCAAGGGACCAAATCGTCAACTTGAACAGATTCGAGACACCACCTTCCGAGTATCTCTTTGTCGCGAGACAAACAAGCAACAACCTGCAAAAAACAACCCCAACAGTGACTCGAATAGACACTCGCTGGAACCATGCTAAGTTGGAGAAGCGAAGGCTGAAGAAGCGTGAAAGCAGGAGGCTTTGAAGCAACAAGCAGGGGAAGAAAAGAGACAGCCTCTTGAAACAAAAGCTGAATCCCAAAGAAACGCTAACCGAAGCTACGTAGACCCAGAGATGCGCAGAGGATAAGGAAGAAGCACCTAGAAGGCCTATAAGCCACAAAACAGAGGCCTCGAGCAACGTCAACAAACATCAAAGTCCAGAAGTAACCACACAAGTCCAGAGCAACTTAGACAGAGGTGAACACTTACCCGGTCTAGAGAGGAGAGAGCCCTAGACAAGGTGAAAAAGCTCAGCAGTGGCAAGGCCAACGGCAACCGAGAGAAAGCGGAAGGCAGAGAGGGGGGGGGGAGCTAAAGCCATGTATCTAACCTTTCCGTCCTCGAGCATAGATGAACTGAGACCAAACCGAACCACCACTAAACCCAGCCGCAGAGACTCGGCAGAGGAACCGAAGAACAAACCCTTGACGGAACAGCAGCTAAGATCTGACTAAAACCTGACACAAGCAAAACCCTGAGACATCGTCCTCGAGCATCCACAGAGGAAAAGCATCTCCCGAGTATGAGCCAAACAGAGGAGCCGCCGAAAAGAGGAACTCACGATAGAGCTTTACTAAAACCAAATCTGAGACAAAACCCTTGAGCTTCCAAGAAAAAAATAACCGAAGAAGGAGAAGTGACACTTTGGGGTCCCTTTTCCGATGGCGATGAGAGACACCACACATCGGAGAAAGAAATCGGAAAAAATGGAGGCAGCGATGCTCGGGTAAAAGTTTGAGACAGAAAAATGCATCTCAAAGGCTTTTAATTTCTTTACCAGAAGATGATTGGTAATATGTGTTAGTTTAAAAGTTACTAAATGAATATACATATTATAAATATACATAATAAAAACCATGATTTGTAGCATAGTCATATGTGTTCTTTTCATAAGTTTCTTACCATCCGATTTTAAACTCAACATAGTTCATGTCATATCGTGTGAACAGGTAAAGTATAAAAGATCAGTTATATTATCAACAAGGCTTTTCATTATCATGAAAGACTTCAAAATCATAAATATAATACCTCTATTTTTTATATAAGTAAATATCTATTAGAAAACCATAAGTTCAATTTAGTAATTAGCTTGGAGAGTCGGAGACATAGTCCGATTCATGAATTATCAGATCATAGATATTTCATTCCTTTTTTTGTATATATATTTTTTTATTTAAATATAATGTTCAATGACCTGGGCTTATCTAGTAGAAGTGTTCACCACTATATATTAAAAAAAAGATTCTGGTTTGAATTTTCTACCGTGATATCATGAAAAATAGAATTTAACAAGAATATTCGATGATTCAATTCACATTATGTTTGTGTAGAGTGTAGATTCACCTAAACGTCCATGACCGTTGCACCATATTCTCTGGGGCAAACGTAGTCATACACATCACAATTATTATTTATTATCATGTTGTTTTAAAAAAAAAATTATATATTCATTTGACATCGTAAAATATGAATAACAACACTTGTTCATAGATTTTGCATTGCATCATTGACATTAATAGTATATTTAAATGATGAAAAAAATAGTATATTTAAATAATAAAATAATGACCTTTTTTTTTTTCATCAATAATGATTAACGATCTATTTCGGCTAAAAAAAAAAGAAAATAATTGCTTTAAACATAAGTTATTGTTGGAGTGATTTTATACTATCCATTAAAGAAGTGCCACATCAGTAATCCAACATGTAACTGCAGTATTCCAGGATAGAGTAGGCATGTTTCCGAAAAGTAGCGGGATGCGGCTTTGACGGACTATGTCGGTCATAGAGTCTCACTTACCGCCGCGCAGGAAAACTGCCCGCTACTTTACGAATGGGACAGGTGATGCGATTTTACGAAGGGTCTCGGCCAAGCTAGAAACCAAAGGTAAAGAAAACTCTTCTATAAATACCAAGGATGGATCCTCACAAAGGAGGAGGTCAGGCGGAGGAGGAAGCCCCGCCAAGAAAGAGATCCTCGCCGGGAAAAGGCTAGATGGCAGACAGTAAGAATAAGAGAGAGATACCGAACTCGCAAATAAAATCCGACGAAGGGATTCCCTCCGAAGAATATTTCTAATAGCACAATCCCTAGGAAGAGAGTTCCAACCCCACTCTCCCTAGAGTTCTTTCTTTATTCCATCATATTCTTTCCAGATATAACAGACAGCGGTACTGATTTTCAGATGTGGCTCCAAACTCAGCACAAACTCACTTTCCGAATAAATTTACTCTTCATTAGAAGCCTGATTTAGATGTCATAGAGTTTTCGGGAGAAAAATCCTTTTTCGTCTTCCCGAATACCTTTATGACAATGTTACGTGTCGATCAAACCGCCTCTTTAGATGACATTGGCAACCGTCTTCCCGGAGTCACCGCCCCAGACGAGAGTGTCGTTCATCTCCAGAGTGGACAGAACTCCCCTCGAAGCTCTACATCTTTCCAAGCAAAATCCAAAATCTACTGTAAGAGACTCAAAACATTCTGACAGAGAACTCGAAATCTAGGCCGAACAGTTATAAAACTAATGGATGATATGGTATGAATCAAAGCCATAATCTAAACTGTATAACATGTAAACGTAAATGCACATGTATATGCAAAAAATTATAAAATAAATTACGTTAGTTTTGTGGTAAATTATTAGCTCGCTAGATACAATAAAAAGAATATATATAATTGGTAAAAAAAAAAAAAAATTGTCAACAAGATCTACTGATTCTGATATATATATACTGATTTTTTTTTTATTATTTGTGGAAAAGTAAAATCAAACTCCAATATTCCAGCACATTTTTCTACCACTTGAAAATGAAGTTTTCGGCTAATAATAAAAGATTTAGTGGTATAAAAATACATTTTTAACAGATAATAAAAAAATAGTTTAATTGGAAGAAATTATGGTAAACGATGTTTGCTAGTATGAAATAGCGGTTTAAATAACTCTGATTGTGATATTATATATATGAAAATATATTAAAAAAAATTAAACTTATGTTTAAAAGAGTTCTATCTTTTAAAATTTTTGATTGAAATAACAGATAATATATTTTTAATAGCCTTCCATCATAAAACAATTTACATATATATAAATTATTCTAATGGGATATTTTTTATTATTATTAAGGAGATGACTTCCATAAAACCAGCTTTCTAGGTTTGTCTTGTGTCTCTAAAATAAGTTTATATATTTTTACTAACAACAGCAAGAGGGATATAGATATGGATGAATTAGGTGTATATTATAAATTCATGAACATCCATGTGACGGCAGCACTAAAAGGAAACTCGGCACATTTTGTTATGATAATAAAAAAATTATTAGAGATAAATTATGCAATTGTAAAAAAATATTGTTGTGAGAAAATTATGCAATTGTACATTTTATGTTTATCATCAAACTTGCAAGACTGCAGAACAATTAAAAAATTGATTTAATCAAAAAAATCTTTAAATTCATTTTAAAACTCCAAACTAAATTTTTAACGAAAAAAATCCTTCAACTAAAAATTTATTCTAAAATTAACCCTATAGAAAATCCTAAATAGCTTCGTTTAAAAATATGTCAATTTGATTTGTTAAAAGACAACATATGTTTGCGATTTGGTGATAAAATGAAATAGTTTTTTTTAATAACAATATTATGTTTGATATAGACAAGAAATCGATATAAAATTGTATATAAATATAAACGTAATGTCGTTTTTTTAAGAAACCATGTTATTTTACCAACAAATTGTGAACATATGATTTTTTAATAAATTAAAATGTTGTGTTTCATTAAACGGCAACTGTTTATGATTTTTCATAGACGGAAGGTTAATTTTGTTAACTGGTCTTTAGTTGAGATATTTTTCGTTAACAATCTTAAGTTGAATATTTGTCTGTTATAAATTTAGTTGATGGTTTAAAAATGGATATGTTGATATTCAATTCTTTTCATAAAATTTTTAAAACTTTAAGGAGGCAAGAGAGAGTGATGGCAGCGGTGATTTTTAGGGTTTAGAAATGTTCGTCGGTGGGCAAGGTAAGATCGGCTTCAGATCGGTGGGATATGATTTTTTCCGGTCAGAGACTCAAGACGGATGGAGATTGTTTCGGTTAAATATTTTTTGGTGCACAAGAGACTATCGATATATTATTGAAAATTTTGATCTCTTGGCAGATCCCAATATGTTGATGATCTGCTGGATTTACGATCCTCAATTTCGAATTTTGGCAATCAGTATTTTGCAAATCGGAGGAGATAGCGGGTCAGGGGAAAGTCAATATATTTCCCATAGATGAAGAGCCGATTTGAGATCGCGGATTGAGGTTCAATTTCAAAATGACATTAAAAGGAGATTGGGAATATTGGATCTCGATCCCTTATGGATCTGGTTTTACTTCGGATATGAGAGTTTAAGACTACTTTTGGAAAGGAATATGAAGCGTTGGAGGAATGTATGCGATGTTACAAAGCAAATTTATGCTCGACAATTAAAGCCATATAGGATCAGAGATTTGAGGAGGAAAATCATGTCAGTATATCAATCTAATGATAACAGATCAATCTACAAAGGGAGATTGATTCTTAGAGAGGTGTATAGGATGTATTGGGGAAATTAGATTGGCATCACCGAGCTCGACAACTTTTTTCCTTTCATTTCTTTGTGATTTCAGGTTTGTTTACTACAGACTTACGAAAGGGCAAGTTCTCTCTCGGTTCAGAAGTAAAGTTGCTCTTGATACTTTACCTCTTCAATTTTTTTCTTCTGGTTTTTATGTCCTATCTCTTGACCCAGTTTAATCAATGGCTCGGAGTAATATGCTATCGAATAAGAATATGGAGAAGTCACTGGCTGCGATAACAATGAAGTTGCAGATAAAAGTCCCTCATTTCGATAATTCTACCTTGGTTCACGGTTATTTGAAGATCCTCTTTGGAAGGTGTATGAACCTCTTGTTCATGCTTCCTCGCATCTGGAATAATTTATGAAAAACCTCTTGTTCATGCTTCCTCGCATCTGGAATATCGAAGAAAGAGTGTTAGGAGCGGATTTGGACTTGGTCGATTTCAATTTGATTTCAACAGAGAAGTAGATATCAACAAAATAATGAAGATGGAGCTTTTTCATTTTGACCATTGGATATATTTGTAGGTAAGGTGGGAACCAAGGGTGTATGTTTATACCCATCGGATATAATGTTTTGGGCCAGAGTGGTTGGAGTTCCCCTAAACTTCTGGGCAGACCTTACCTTTCGAACCACTGTGAAGGCTTTGGGAGAGGTCAAGGAAGTGGAGCTCGACAATGGAATGGTTCAAGTTGTGGTAAACGGTTTCAAGCCTATATGCTTTGAAACGATGGTGGAATTCCATAGTGGTGAAGATACTGCGATTACACTTAGGTATAAGAGGTTGTTCGGGTACTGTCGGAAGTTTTTATAGTCTGTGTCATGATCAATCGGAGTCCCAATACAAGGAAATATTGTGGCAATGAGCTTTGTCTCACCAGGTGAACCAGATGCCGAGTTACATAGGGGCGGTGACTAACAGAAACAACAAGATTCTCGAGAGTGGTAATAAGTTGCAATACATATTGCAAAAGAGAAAGAGACCGGAATATGAGGCTAGAGATGAATCTGAGCATTCAAGGCATCATAGAGATAATCGTATCATAAGAACAGAGAGGGCCAAAAATATGGTAGGGAAACATCAAGGTTCAACAGAAATCAAGCCTCAAATTACAACTATGGGACAACAAATCTCGGAGCCATAACAGATGATGCTTGCGGCTGTTCATGGTGGTGGAGGGATTAACCTGTCTATTGAAAATGCAGAAGGAAAAAAATTAGGATGATAATTTGGATGCTTCAGGGGTTGAGAGTCCTCTCTATGTATCAGGTAAGAAGGTGCGCAAAGCTCTCTTCCAATCTGATTTGGATATTGCTGGAATATCGAAGGAAACTGCTACCAGGAGAAGTGATGATATGGTTAATACGGAAGACAATGGAGGTATTCCTATGCTAGAATATTGAGAAAATGGGAATAATGGAATTAATAATCTTGCAAACAATGATCATGTATTGGTTGCAGATGAGCGGGACCAAGCTGTTACGAGGACGGAAAATGCAGTCACTATGATGGTGGAAGAAGAGGAGGTTGCATACGATTTGGTGAGTGGAGTACATGGGGTATTGCAGCCAATTGTAGAAGGGATTAGAGCCATAAAGGAAGGTTTCATGGAGGAGGAACTGGGTGATGATCATGAGGATGTGATGTATGAACAAGGGGAAGGGATGGAGAAGGAGGTGCCTATTGGAGATCTATGGTCATAGAAGAGGAAGCAGAAGGTACTACTGGAATTGATACTGAGGTGAATCAAACAGTCCGACCAGAGAGGGAAAAGGTGGTCAAAGGAAATACTTTTCTTAAAGGAGCTAGGTCAAAGAAGTGGTTGGTACAAACCATTGTCTCTCCTCGCAAGAGAAATGGGTCAAAAATGAGGTCCAATTCGGAGAAGGCCTCTACCCGGAGAAACCAAGGAAGGGCACATGTAACAATGGAGACTCTCTCCCACCAACACTCGGGCTGCAGATTCTTAGTTGGAATTGTCAGGATCTCGGAATAAGCTATATACGGGAGCTATGGAATAAGCACAAGCCATAATTTTTATTTCTTTTGGAAACTAAATAGGATTTGAATTTTATGCAAACCTTTCAATTTCACTTAGGTTATAATAAATTGTTCACGGTTGATCTGTGTGGTGCGAGCGGAGGACTCACTTTATTTTATAATAATGATTTCAATGATAATGTTTTATTCGCAAGTAATATAATAATTGATATTGAAGCGATTATCAATGGAAAAGAGTTTTTTTATCTTTTGCTTATGGAGATTCGGTTCCAAAATTACGTGATCAAGTTTGGGAACGGTTAACCCGAACGGACATTTCTCAGTTTGAACCATGGTTTCTAATTGGAGATCTCAATAAAATAACGGGCAACCATGAAAAACAAGGTGGAAAACTAAGGCACGCATCAACATTCAATTCCTTTAATCTTATGATCTAAAATTGTGGAATGTTAGAATTTTTGTGCTCAGGAAATAAGATGTCTTGGAGGGGATGGAGAAATTCTATGACTATACGGTGTCGGTTGGACCGAACCTTGGCTAATAAGGATTGGCACAACATTTTTTCTTACTCATTTGTGGAATATTTGACCATGGTTGGATCGGATAATAGACCGATTATTGCCATAATTGAAAACAAAATCCCTCTGTCGGAAAAATCAATTTAGGTTTTGATAAACGTTGGATAGGTTGAGAAGGCTTAATCGATTCAATAAATACAGGCGGGGAGATAAATGCGGGGACGACAGTCTTAAATTTTGTGGATAAAATTAGTAATAGTCATATCAAAGGTTCTCTGCCAACGACTAAAATTATTTTTACCAAATCTTATTTCGGAACACAATCAACCTTTGTGTCAGGTCGGTTAATCTCGGACAATATTTTTATCGCCCAGGAGATGTTCCATGGATTAAGGACGAATAAATCATGTACGAACAAATATATGGCAATAAAAACTTACATGAGTAAAGCATATGATCGAGTGGAATGGCCTTTCATCGAGAATCTTCTTAGAAAATTCGGTTTTGCAAAAATGTGGATCACATGGATGATGTGGTGTGTTAAATCGGTACAATACATGGTTCTAATAAATAGGCAACCAAAAGGATGGATAATTCCGAACAGAGGACTTCGACAAGGTGGTCTTTTATCACCCTATTTATTTGTTCTGTGTACAAAAGTACCTATAGCCAACATACGGAAGACAAAGAAGGAAAAAATCTCTCACATGCCTAAAATTTGCGCGAGCTAGCCCCTCGATATCTCATCTTATATTTGTGTATGATAGCTTATTTTTCTGCAAGGCTAACAAGGAAAAGTGTCAGAAAATTGTGCACATCCTAAAACAGTATGAACTAGTGTCTGGACAACAAATTAATTTGTCCAAATCTTCCATACAATTTGGTAATAAGGTTGAGAATGCAGTACAAGTTGAGATCAAAAAACTTTTAGAGATTTTGATGCTTGGGGGTATGGGATCATACTTGAGTATTCCAAAAATTTTGGGAAGCGCAAAGAAAAAAAAATCAATTTTGTCCGAGTAAGACTTCAAGATCAAATTAACGGATGGACCGCAAATTTTTTTAACAGAAGGGGGAAAGGAGGTTCTAATTAAGTCAGTGTCTTCAGTACTGCCATCCTATGTAATTTCATGTTTTAGATTATCCAAATCAATAACTACGAAACTTACTAGTGCGGTGGCACAGTAGAGTTCCAACAGTCACCAAAAAGGTCTGCATTTGTTGGCATGGAAAAAGCTATGCCGAGGTAAATCAGAGGGAGTGCTTGGGTTCCAGACCATTGAGGATTTTAACACCGCCTTGTTGGCAAAACAACTTTGGCAACTAATGGATAACCTGAATTCTCTTTTCACAAAGTTTTTCAAGTGACAGTACTTTTGAAAACTGGTCCAACGGACCAAATTAGATCATACTCCCCATCTTTTGGATGGCGAAGCATTTTATTGGATAGACCTCTGCTTAAAAAGGACTAATTAAAAGAGTTGGTTCAAGAGTCTCTATTTCAGTATGGACTAAACCTGGGATACCAGCTACACGCTTGAGGCCAGCAACATGCAAGGGTAATAACTACTATCAATCCTTTACGGTCAATCATTTATAGACCCACTGAATAGGACGCGGAACATGGATTTTCTAAATGCGATAATTATTCCAGAAGATGTGGAAATAATTTAAAGCATCCGGGTGAGTAGTACTTGGAGATCTGATACTATATGATGGTATTTTACTAAATCTGAAAAATATACGGTTAAATCAGGCTACTATACTAAGCATGATACTTCACTATCCGGCCGCAGTGAACAGGTGTACGGACCAGATGTCCGACCTTTACATGCTTATACATAGAAATTAAAATATCTCCCGAAAATAAGGCATTTCATATGGCAAGCTTTGTCAGGATGCTTATCAGTAACATCGAACCTGCACAACAGAGGAATAAACTGTGATACACAGTGTGCACGATGTGGTATGGAGGAGACAATTGATCACGTTTTATTTGAAAGTCCTCCGCAGTACAAATTTGGGCCATTTCCAAGGTGTCATCGGCGCCGGGTGCTTTCCCAATGGCATCAGTGTTCTCCAATTTTGATTATCTTTTCTGGAGACTTCCACGTGAACTTTCGGAACATACATTTCCTTGGATTATCTGGTACATATGGAAAGCTAGAAATGAAAAGGTCTTTAAAAACCGAGATCGAGATCCATAGGATGTATTACAACTTGCAAAAAAATGAGATAGGATATAGGAGACCGCACAAGTTGATGTTCTCAACTCGGAACAACAACACAACGCGGCCTCCCGAATTTCACCAAATTTTTTAGGTTACCGTTGTTATATTGATGGTTCCTGAAAAGAAACCGACATTTTTTCAGATTTGTGATGGCATTTTCTTACAGCAAATGATGAAGGATCAATTTTAGGAGCAAGAAATCTACGGAGAATTCTCTCTTCTTCATTCTGAATTGGAAGTATTTATTTGGGCTATGAACTGCATGATCGCCCAACAGAGGATGTCGGTAGCTTTTGTTACAGATTGTTTTGAACTGGTGAGGATGGTCTCTACATTAACGGAATGGTCGGCTTTCTCAACATATCTCGAAGAATTCTCAAGGAGTAAGGAGTTATTTACATGTTTCTCTCTCTTTCTCATTCCACGTTCTTTGAACTCCAAGGCAAACAAATTAGCAAGGAGTGCTCGAATACTTCTGCATGATTTTTTAATGTAAATTTTGTTCCCCGATTAAGATTTATGGTCACTGTGGCTTCGGCCATAGCTGTGAGAGGGCTCTCTCTTTCCATCTTTTCTCATTTTGCTTTTTTCCCTTGTTTAACTCCATGGTTGAGGATTTCTTCTAGCTTTTGAGATCTGGTCTAGGGCAGCTGTGGCTCGGCGGCGGTGGCTCTTGGTCTTCCGGCTGGTTGCTTGCATTGGTTTCTTCCTTTGTAAATCTTTTTTTTTAGGATGGAAAGAGATTGAAGAGGGTTTCCTCTGGATCTATCTGTTGGTCTTCCTAGGGTTTCAGAGGCTCCTGGGTTCTGAAGGTGTGGTTGCGGCAGCGTGGTGGTGATTATAGTGTTATGGCTGGTGGCTCTATCTTCCGTAGATCTGCTTCTTTGAGGACGGGATGAGTTCGTCGGAGGTTTCCGCTGGTTCTGGCAGTTGGTCTTGTTAAGGTCTCTGTGGTTCTTGGTTCTGATGGCGTGGTGGCTGAATATGTTCTTTGTCGTTGGCACAGCTGAAGGTGGTGTCGATTTTGGCATGGGTCCTCTGGATTTCTCGGCTTTGACAGGTCGGTGTGGTGAGTCTTTTCTCTTCCTCTCCTATCTGTATGAGATCTCGGTGGCTTAAGGTCTGTCTCTAAATCTCGGGTGAGATGTTCAGGTTTCATGTGTCTGCTCTTCGCCTTCCTTGCTTCTGGCTTCCCTGTCTTTGCTAGGTTCCTTGTCGTATTTGTTGCCTCCTTGGTTTCGTCTCTATTTATCCCTTCGGCTTCGTTTCCTCTAGGCACGGGTTTCATCTGGTTGGAGATGGTGGCGTTGGCTGTTGTTTCTCTCATGGGTTAGCTAGGTTTTGTCTCAAGGCTTCTAGGCTGAGCCCTCGGCCTGATTCCCGTTTGGGCTTTACCGGAGTTAATCCGGTCAAGGCTATTTTTGTGCTTGTTGTTTTGCTTCTCTGACCATTTTCTGGAGGTAGTTCCAGTTTCTGGGTGTTTGTCTTGTCTTGCAGGTCCTTCGCCATCACTTTGCTTACATGGTCTCTGGCCGGTTCCGATTCTGGTGATGTTCTTTGTGGTTTCAGCCGGTTTTGAGTGGTTTGCTCCTTGTTCCTATAGCTACAGATCAGTTCGGGATTTGTCATTTCTTTGGGTTTTATTTCAGGTGCGGTAAACAATAGGTTATTTTCCACCGTCTTTGGTCTTGCCGAAGGATGAAGTCTTTGCGCTATTTGATGAGGTAGTACTTAATCTCAATAGGAGTTTTCAGGTTACTGTATTTCCATGTGTTAGTGATGTTTGTTCGATCGGTTTGTTTAAGATAATTGCTTAGTTTCTCTCTATTTTCCGGTATGTAGTCTAAAGACCTTGTAATATCTTTCGTAGTTCTCATTTCGATTAATAATCTCAATTGATTAAAAAAATATATATATATGAACCATTCTAAATTTATAAAGTTATTAAAAAAAAATCTCTAAAACTATTGTATGATCGCATAATTGTATAATTGACAAAAATACGTGAAATCATTTTACGGCTATCAATAACGCAATGATTTTTTTGTGGTTTTATCGATGACAAAAATAATATTTTTGTATGTATATATGAAAATAAAATTTCAGAATAAAAATCGAATTCATAGGTTGATAGAATGAATTGCGGGCATGTCTTTTTGTGTATTTTTTACCACCATGCGACTTGGTTAAAAATAATAACCTTCATTATATATTTTATATTTCCAACAAAAAGTATTATAATCCCCACAAGAATTATGAAATTCAGTCAGAAACAAAAGTTGACTTTTACATTTAATATTTTATTATTTTTTCATGTGTAAGAAATTATCACCGCCTATGATCCATATAAAACTTCAATCTTCAATCTTCTTTCCTCCTTACTTTCTTTGCTTCTTCGTTTCACTTAACCTCACAAATACATATATTTTCTCAGTTTTTTTTAATTAATATTTAAAAAAAAAATTTGTTTCTAAAAGATTGATTTTTTAATTTTTATACATTTTTAACAAAAATATAATGATAAAATTGTAAATTTCAAGACATATTAATTAATTTTATTGAATTATTATTGATTTAGAATTATGAAAAATTATTTAGTTAAAAAAATAATGTATTTATAGTTAAATATTAATTTATTTTTTTAATATTTGTGAAAAATTTAAAACATTAATAAAAAACGAAAAGAGTATTATATACTAGGTGGTTGGTCCGCACCGTATGGAGGCATTAATAATAAATCAAAATTTAATTTTAATATTATATAATATGATTTATAACGGTGCGAGCATTAATAATAAGTAAAAAGTTAATTTAGTAATATATAATATGATCTATAATTAAATATAAAATTTTATTTGACTTATTTAAACGTAACAGGTGTAGGTGCGAGAGTTTGTGGAAACCAACAATTAATATTTTAAGCACTATTGACAGATTTATATGATATGCTCGTCTCAAATAAAATATTTTTGATATTTTAATTACATTATGTTTGATTTTGATATTTAATTACATTATGTTTGATTTAATAATGATATTTTGCGAGAGTGAGGGATAAGGAAAAAAACCCATGCGAGAGTACATAAAAAGAGATTTTATTAACATTACGATAAAACAAAAAAAATTCCATGCGAAAAAGAAAACACAATGGTCATATCGACAATTTAACCTTTTTAGACATAAAAATATTAACTCTGTACATATCTTGCAGCTATATGCATTATTGGATATCTTTAAATTTTGAGCTTTGATAGAAACTGATTTTGAAGCTGCAATGATCGGTCTATTTTTTCTTTTTGTTAAACCATTTATACGTATTCCTATAATGTACAATACGAAAGTGATTTTGTTCGGTCTTAAGAAGCAGTGTGTAGACTATATAATATTTAGAGAAATAATTAATATGTACTTATCAGATACAACATACGGCTGAAAAAATAACACATAAAATACCAAGAATTGTAAAACTCTCATTTATTTTCTATTATTCTTATCGATTGGAAACGAAGTATTTTATCTGCCAATGTCATCAATAAGACTCCAAATATTTCAGGTTCATCAGGATCTATAAATTCTCTCTCTTATTTTTGTAAACGTAGAGTATCCTCTTTAAAGAATTCCCCTCTCCATATAAACATGTAGTGTTTCTCATATGTGGTCCTAACATCAAGAACCTGAGAATTAGGGAGATGGAGAACCTAATACATAATATTTTATTGACTCACATTGTAATTACGGATGGAAAATTGCATATCTAATTCGCTTGGATGAATTACGTTTCTTGACTGAACTTTTCTAGAAGGCTTATGGAAAGGGGAATACATTATTCTACTTCGTTATTCTCGAGAAAGTAAAATAGACCAACACCTCGAACACTATATAAGTCACAAATCATATATCTACAAAAAGATGAATTCTACTTTACTAAATTGGAAGAATCACATAAAAAGTTGAGGATTTAAAAAAAAATACATATGGTTCACAAAATCAGTAATTTTTTTCTCATAAAAGAAAACTGACAAAGAGAAGATAGTAAGCATGTAGACCATCAAAAATTTTATATAAACCAAGATTTTTAAGATTCAATTCTTACTAAACACTACAGTATTTTCTTTTTAAAACACAATATACTCTTTAAACAAAACCGAGATTATCCCTCCGAGATGCTTAACTCTAACAACCACATCCTAGTCATTATTAGCTATCTACAAAACAGAGATTTCACTATTAACAAACACAATATGCATTAGGCTTATATTAGCTTGAACCGCTTGATGATATGATGCATATGTCTATAAATATCACTTAAAAAAACATATCATTTATTTACTATCACCGTGTTAGTTTTGTCAAAAATATACATTATGCAGGTGTTAATCCGTGTTATGACACAACACCAGTACTAATACAAATTATGGTCTATTTTTGCAAATTTTGCTTAAAATTTTGGCCTATCTAGCAAATTCGCTCTTGAAATTAATAATATATATTTTTCCTTGTTAGGCTTGCAAGGGAGTGTCATCATTTTGAACAATAAAACACTTTGTATACTACTAGAGTGTATGATTTATATTTTTTTTCGTCAAACTTATTAAAATCTTGACTCTGTTGAAGGTTTATAGTAGAAAGAGCATAGCCTCACCATTCTGATGGAGAAGAGAGAAAACACTTTTGTAAACGGCTACCTTAAAAGGGTTAAGGATTATGGATCGACCTTTAATCAAAACTTCCTTAAACTGAGCAACCAAATTTTTATCGATTGATGCATGCATCCTCGTACCCTAAAATTTGAAAGCAAAACACTTAATAAAACAATTCAATATATATACGAAAATAACCAAACAATAGATGATATTTATACGCTAACATATAACTAAAAGATGATAGAATAATATGGAACTAACCTCCGCATCCTCTACGATCATGTCAATGGGTTTTCCCCACTTGGCATAAGATGACTCATACAGATGCAACACCGTCACTTTGACCTTACAACTCGTTGAAAGAGGAGTAAGTTCTCTTAGAAACAAAATAGGAGTAGACCTTCTTCTCGTAACCGGACCCATAGTAATGCAACCTATTGTTAGAAATAAAATAAGAGTAAGATTCTTAGGGTTTACATAGATAATGTCAGTTAGAAAAACAAAAATACTAAAAGATCTAAAACAGTAAAATAAAATAGTTAATATACAAAGAAAACGTACCTTCTTAATCGTAGTTGTAAGCTGTGAAACCTAGCAAACATAAGAACACAATCAGACCAGTAATCGAACAAACAAAACTAAAAGACTATCAAAAGTACAAACTTATGATCAAAGTGAACAAATAGTATATATGAATATAAAAAACAGAAACAGACTACGAAACTAAACTCTGAAGTAAAGAGAGACCTAAGATTTGTTTAATTACGAAACAAAGAGACAACTATATATAAGCATTGATTCTTAGGGTTTACATATGATAATTTTCGATTCTTATATATATCTATACTTTAAAAAATTACAAAACAAAACACATTATATTCGATGCAAGTATTTATAAGCATTGATTCTTAGGGTTTACATATGATATTTTTCTATTCTTATATATATCTACACTTAAAAAAAATTATAAAACAAAACACATTATATTCGATGGCATATATCAACAAAAATAATAATCGTGAAACAATAATAGAAAAAAGTGACTATTTAAACCAATAAGAATCGAGTAATTTCATTATAGTTGTAATAAGATTATCTAAAACTCAATTTTCATTCTGGTGCATAGTTAGCTCTCTAATAATATAATAGATTATATATATACAACAATGATATATTTTATATTTCCAACAAAAATATGATAATCCCCACAAGAATTATTAAATTCAGTCGGAAACAAAAGTTGATTTTTTCAGATTCCCTTTGTTTTTCCTTTTCGGTGCATCCTTTCTGCTAGTTTTGTTAAACAAAAACAAATAACAAAATTGAACAACTTAGCAAATCCTTAAAATAAAATGCAAAAGTAATTATAAAGTAATTAGAAAATAATTATAAATTTAATTGAGATAGGTGACTTTAATAAAAAGGAGTGACTAAGCATTAAGAATCTGAAAGAGAGATGAAGTTTATGAACACTGCATCTCTCTCTCTCTATTTAAGTCGTAGTCTCTAAGTCAAATCGATCCAACTTTTTCTTTTTGTTTCCCTAATTTTGTTTGTCGTCTTCTTCGCCTGCAATTTCTACGAAACCATCCTCTAAATTTCTCGTAGATCCTTTACATGTCGGCTAATTTCGGCGCATAACAATTTCGAAGTTTAGTGTGGATTTTTTGTTGAATCAGAAAATCACTCGAATTCTTCAGGTAGCTCGTTTTCTTCGTTGAATTTCTTCACAATGCGTTGATTTATAGGGTTTTATTTCTTAGTTAAGTTTCCAGGAATTTCTAGGTTTCTCGCGAATCGTAGTTTCAATTTTCAAGTGTAATTAGGAATCTAATTTTCCCGCTCTCGATCGTATCTGGGTGCAACTCTATATGCATGTATGTGTTTTGGTGCTGGAAAAGTCCCTTTCAAAATCTGATTAATAATAACTTTACGATTTTTTTATTATGATTTGGATTATGATTCTTAATTGGAATCTGAGGTTTATCTGAAATCTTGGAGATTTTACAGAGTAGTGTGATTTCTCTTATACATAAGCAAAAGTTTTTGCTACGAATTTAAGATTTAAAGCTTCATTGTTTTTTTGGTCTGCAAGAATGGCTACGAATTCTTCAACTGGAAAAGCTTGTCCAGCTCCAATGAAAGCAACCTCTAATGGAGTTTTCCAAGGAGATAACCCGATAGATTTCGCATTACCTCTTGCGATTCTGCAGATAATCATTGTTGTGGTTCTCACTCGTGTTCTTGCTTACCTTTTAAGACCTCTGAGACAACCTCGTGTTATTGCTGAAGTCATTGTAAGTTTCCCTTTATCTCTGCCAATTCCTTGGAATCTTGATCAAAATATACTGTATACCGGTTTTTTGCTGAATGATTGATTAATCGTTGATTTGCAGGGCGGGATTATGCTTGGACCTTCTCTTCTTGGCCGTTCCAAGGTTTTTCTAGATGCTGTGTTCCCGAAGAAAAGCCTCACTGTTCTTGAAACTTTAGCTAACCTCGGGCTTCTCTTCTTCCTTTTCCTCGCCGGATTAGAGATTGATACCAAAGCCCTTCGTCACACCGGGAAAAAGGCTTTAGGAATTGCCTTGGCCGGGATCTCTCTCCCGTTTGCTCTTGGCATTGGTTCTTCGTTTGTTCTCAGAGCAACAATCTCCAAAGGAGTAGACAGCACCGCGTTTCTCATCTTCATGGGTGTGGCACTCTCAATCACTGCATTCCCTGTGCTGGCCCGTATTTTGGCTGAGCTCAAGCTTCTAACCACAGAAATAGGACGACTTGCAATGTCAGCAGCTGCGGTTAACGACGTGGCAGCTTGGGTTCTCCTTGCGCTAGCCATTGCTCTCTCGGGATCTAATACCTCCCCAATCGTCTCTCTCTGGGTTTTCCTTTCTGGGTGCGCTTTTGTTATCGGTGCTTCTTTCATCATTCCGCCAATCTTTAAGTGGATTGCACGGAGGTGCCACGAGGGAGAACCCATCGAAGAAACCTACATTTGCGTCACTTTGTCTGTAGTTCTTGTTTGTGGATTCATAACCGATGCTATTGGAATCCATTCCATGTTTGGTGCTTTTGTGGTGGGTGTTTTGATCCCAAAGGAAGGACCTTTTGCTGGTGCACTCGTTGAGAAGGTGGAGGATCTTGTATCCGGTCTCTTCTTGCCGCTTTACTTTGTGGCGAGTGGTCTGAAAACTAACGTGGCCACGATTCAAGGAGCTCAGTCTTGGGGTCTTCTGGTTTTAGTCACTTTCACTGCCTGTTTCGGTAAGATTGTTGGCACTCTCGGTGTTTCCCTCGCATTCAAGATACCTATGCGAGAAGCTCTAGCATTAGGGTTCCTTATGAACACTAAAGGATTGGTTGAACTCATCGTCCTCAACATCGGGAAAGATCGAAAGGTACCAACTTTTTTCAATCTTTAACACATTGCGTCAGGAAATATCTGATAAAGGTTATAAGTTTTCTCTGTTTTGGTTTCTGCAGGTTCTCAATGATCAAACATTTGCCATAATGGTTCTAATGGCTCTCTTCACAACATTCATCACCACACCAATTGTTATGGCAGTTTACAAACCGGCCAGACAAGCGAAGAAAGAAGGAGAGTACAAACACAGGACGGTAGAACGAGAGAACACAAACACGCAACTCCGTATCCTCACATGTTTCCATGGAGCAGGAAGCATTCCTTCGATGATAAACCTCCTCGAAGCCTCAAGAGGAATCGAGAAAGGGGAAGGACTCTGCGTCTACGCTCTTCACTTACGGGAACTATCAGAGAGATCTTCAGCTATTCTAATGGTTCATAAAGTTCGCAAAAACGGAATGCCGTTTTGGAACAGAAGAGGGATCAATGCAGGATCAGACGCAGATCAAGTGGTCGTTGCTTTCCAAGCTTTTCAGCAATTGAGCAGAGTTAATGTCCGACCAATGACAGCAATCTCATCAATGTCTGATATTCACGAAGATATCTGCACAACCGCAGCTAGAAAAAAAGCAGCGATTGTGATTTTGCCGTTTCACAAACATCAACAGCTCGATGGTTCGTTGGAGACGACACGTGGAGATTACAGATGGGTTAACCGGAGGGTTCTGCGTGAAGCTCCTTGCTCCGTCGGAATATTCGTTGACCGTGGACTCGGTGGTTCGAGTCAAGTCTCTGCTCAAGACGTTTCTTACTCCGTCGTGGTTCTCTTCTTCGGTGGTCGTGACGACCGTGAAGCTTTGGCCTATGGATTACGCATGGCGGAGCATCCCGGAATTTCCTTGACGATTTTCCGATTTGTGGTTTCGCCGGAGAGAATCGGAGAGATTGCTCGCGTCGAGGTGGATAACAACAATCAGAATGTGAAAAACAACCTAAAATCGGACGAGGAGATAATGTCTGAAATCAGGAAGAAATCGTCGGCTGATGAATCGATCAAGTTCGTGGAGAAACGAGTGGAAAACGCCGCCGTGGATGTTAGATCGGCGATTGAGGAAATGCGGCGGAGCAATCTGTTCTTGGTGGGTCGAATGCCAGGTGGAGAAATCGCATTGGCGATTAGGGAAAACAGTGAATGTCCGGAGCTTGGACCTGTCGGAAGTTTGTTGATATCGCCGGAATCTTCGACGAGAGCATCGGTTTTGGTGATTCAGCAGTATAACGGCACCGGAACAGCACCGGATTTGGCTTCATCTGGAACGGAGTTATTGACTTCTTCGACGGATAAAGACTCGGGATGAAAATTAGTGGTTAAATAAGAACGGTTCGGTTTGGTTATGGGATTGGTTACGATAGTTAGTGAAAAGTTGGTTAAGGAGTACGGTTTAATCAAATGACTGCAACTTGGAAGTCGGACTTTGTTCTCAACTGTTTCATTTTTTTTTTTAATAACTGGATTGAGTTTGAGTTTGCTTTTGAAAATTTCTTGTTGATATTGGATTTACGATTAAATAAAAATTTGTCTATAAGGCTTTTCAATTATTATAATAGGCTATAGCTATCATATCAAAGGTTAAACTTCATTCACTAGCTAAGGATTTTATTACATAGTTATCATATCAAGGTTTTCAAATGTGGAATCAAATTCTCAACCTTCGTTTAGTGGTCAAAAATTTCATTACATGTAAATTGGGTGATAGAAATTATTGTTTCTTCGGATTTGATTCATGGAATCCCTATGGGCGTCTTATTGAGTACTTAGGCCAAAACTGCCCACAAATCCCCGTTCTCCCAATAGACTCGAGTCGCAGAAGCTGCAACAAAAACATGATGGTGCTTTCGAGGAGCACGCATCAATGAAGCATAAAACATGTTCTCCCATTTGACCACGGTTCATCTTAATATGGCGGTCTCGGACACCTTTTTTATAGCTCAGCAATCTGGATCCTCGAAGCAAATATTCAAATTCAAGAACGTTTGAAAATTAATACGGGGTCTTCTTCCAAACAAGTTTGGTTCAAATGTGCTATTCCAAAATATGCTTTTTCCATGTGCCTTGCATGTCTAGATTGGCTGCCAATCTTATCTCGGATTGCTTCATGGGGATTTGTTCAAGATAAAACATGTGTTCTTTGTGAAATCTATGAAGAAACAAAAGATCACCTTTTTGTGGTGCCGGTACAGCTACGATCTATGGAAGCTTTGTAGGCTGAGGTTACAATCTCATTTCATGGGGTTCAACACATAGCCGATATTCCTAGATTGATTAAAAAAACCGGTGGTCCCAAATCTGGAAGTATCACTACGATTGATAGTTGCTCATGCTACTATTTATGCTATTTGGCGAGAAAGAAACAATATAATCTACTCAAACATAAGGCTTCCAGCAGAAGTCCTTTCTAAGAAACTTGATTGAGAAGTTCGGAATGTTTGCTATGTTAAACGCCTCCATCCTCGTTGCATGGATACCCTTTCTTTGTGGTTACGAGACTCACTATCTCGATAATGTATTTTAAATGCTCCGGCTAATTGATCGGAATGCCCCCTGTTGTTTAGGCACCCATTTTTTTTTTCATGTATTCCCTCTCTTAAAAGAATAAAATCAGAAATTATATTTATGAAAAAAAGGTTATAGCGAATACATGTAAAATTTTTTATTTTTTATTTTATATATAAGTTTTCTTCTTATTGTAACAGTATCTAGATTCTAGACCTATATATAAGCAAGCCGATCATATAATAAATATTGTCGGTTTAATAAGGCCATCCTTATTTCCATTTTTCCTAATCCTAGCTGAAGATGGAAACTCTGATGGACGTCTTATAAATAAACACGAGAACATCGATCATAAGAACAAAGAGAGACAAAACAGTTTTGTTCTTAGCCTAAGCATAAAATAATCACTAAAGCTTTTTCGGTTTACGATATGGAGAGCAGACCGACGACATGGACTGTAAAACATGAATCCTCCCCGACGACATGGATCGTAAACTATGAATCCAAGACGCACACGATCGATTCCAAAGTTTCAGGATCTTTCTCACTAAGGATCCGAGGAATTGATCGGACTCTTATCCGGAGTCCTAGCGGTCGTGAATCTCTGGTTAAACAGAGAACCATAGGGGGTGAGAAAGATGCAGAAGTAGCAATCGTATCTGAGATTCCACCTGATTTCCTCGATGGGGAAGAAATATGCAATAGATATGTTGCTAACGTGTTGTCCAAGGCAAATATCAACATCTGGATGCAGCAACGCGTCGTTCCTAACATCTCCAAAGACGCGATTAATATGAACCGCCTTCATGGAGAAGAAAAAGGTTTCATGGTTGAAGCTGAAGCTGAAATTGTTAAAGAAACATCGATGAATAACTGGTTATGCGTCGATGATTATGACTCTGAAGGTCGAAGAAGAATACCAATAGAACAAGACTGCGTCATATGTCTAGAAGAGTTATCGTCGGGTGGGCAAAAGAAGAAGATAATGAAGTTGCCTTGTTCCCACAATTTTCATAGGGATTGTGTTCTCTCGTGGCTGCGTCGCAAGCATTCATGTCCATCTTGTCGTGATGACATTAACAATCCTCGACCGAAGAAAAACATCTCAAGTAGGATTTTAATGTAAAAAAGAAGAAAACAAAAAGAAGTATTGTTTTTTTCTTTTTCTCTCTCTCTTAGATTTGTCTTTCAAACAAATATCAATTGTAAAAGGATCTAAAAGATCTCTCGATATTTATGTTGGATTCACGATTAAATAATAATTTGTTAAGCTTTTCGATAAAACATGTGTAATTTTGATTTATCAGTTTTATTTGTTTCATAATTTTATCGTTTTTTTTTGTATATGATGTCTACGTAAGTGATTGTATAGTTTCAATGGTTTTGTATGATGCTTATGTAAATTCGATTCAAAAATTAATAAATTAAATTTGGAGAAAGCTATCTCAGATAACAAAGAGTGGCTTGATTTTAACCAACGTGAAGTTATATAGTGAGGTAGCTAGAATCATCCTTCCACCATCACCAAACAAGCTGATATGTAATATTAATGCTTCATGGAGAGAAAGATTACAAAAATATGACATATGAAGGGATCATATATATGGGCGAGATGAAGTGATATGATCGCTAAAATTTGTCCTAAGCTAAAGTCAATCTTAGAAGCAGAAGCAACTGCTATCTTATGGGTGATGTCATGTATTGACATTTAGGATTTTGAAGAGATTTGCTTTGAAAACGATTCTAGTATATATTGATTCAAGTCATTGGTATTTCTCAAGACTAGCCGAGACTTCAGACATTTACAAATATGCTCCTTCTCTTTGATTGATGCTGGCATGTATCAAACCCCGAGTTTGACCTCTTGCCGATTCTAGAGTGGAATTCGGTTCTTTAGACATTTACAAAAGAGATCTTGGGGTGGAGACGTCGGAGACTCGGACCATCTTTCACATTTAAAGGGCGTCAAGCAAATCAGTGTGTATACCTCATTGCTATGAAGGCGAATCTCTTTTCTATTTATCATGCTGAACTTGAAAATTGTACCCTAAATTGGTTGTTACCAATTGTTAAGATTGATCAACTTCTTGGTTGTGGTATAGAGTCAATATGTTTTGAGTTTAAAAAAAAAAGGGATCCATCTCTTATATATTAAATTAGAAGTCAAACAGAACATAAAACTTTCAGTATTTACTATTTATAAACAGAACATAATTTATTTTATTTATTCAGAACATTCCCTAGAATTTATTGTTTATAGAAATATTTAACATAAAAAAAAAGAAGTAAATGTCAGAAGTGGGGTTTGAACCCACGCCCTCTTACGAGGACCAGAACTTGAGTCTGGCGCCTTAGACCACTCGGCCATCCTGACTTTTGTTAATGTTGTCTTCAATATCCTTTAAGTATGGATATAAATAAGTTGACATCAATATCACATCATGGAGGGGCTGTTAGGAATTTCACAATAGTTCTTTTAAGTTTTAGGATGAAGAATTGACTAAAGATAATAATAACCAACAACAATATATAATATTCATCTGAGTTTTCTCTCAAACACTTAATTTGGTTAAAACCCAAAATTACATAATAACAAGAGACAAAAGGGGTTTATCAACCAACAGCTTCTAAAACAAACATGTTTTGAAACATCACTACGATCCGATGAGAGGAGTAACTCACATTCCTCAATCCTTCTTCTTGTTCAGAGCTCCTCTTGGAATCTTACTCATTATCTTACTCAAAACCTTCTCATCGAGTACTGCGTATTGCTTCTTGATCTCCTTCGTCGCTTTCTCGCCAAAGGCATCTACTTTGTCCTCGTACTTTTCGTAAAGCACGGGAATGGTGAAGAGAAGAACAGTAGCTGGAAACAAAAAGAGAGATAGTTATCAAACAATGCAAGTGTGATTTTAGTCAATTGTGAATGCAGTAAGAGGCGTATTGGTTCGTTACCAATATAGAACAATGTCAAGAAGTTGCAGCAGCTGCCAATAATAGACAAAACCCACAAGCCAGCAATTACCTAAACGATGTGCGAGCAAGTGTTAGCGCTTACCAAGATTTATAAAAAAAAACCGATTTTGCATCAAGGTAGATAACATGAAAGAATACCAAGATAAACTTCTTGAGATCTCTTCCTGATGCAATGTTCCTAAGAACGGTGAAGGCACGGTTAGCTTCAATCCTTAGTCCAGAAGCAAGTTGGAGAACAGGATCCTCGGGGATGTGAACTTCCGGGATATGAGGAGTTGCCCTGAAAACGTACAATCGGTTGATTTAATGCATCATTATCTCACACTCAACCAACATGTAAGAGATGTTTTAAAAAAACTTACTTGTGGATGAAGGTACAAGCATTAGACCACAAGAACAATGCTGCAAGAGCAAGAATCGAGAAGTGACAGATAAAAGCGAGGAAATGGTATTCGATTAACTCGAATAAGATCCAACACGCAGTTACAGCACCCAAGACTCCACCAGATACCTTCTTGTTCCTCCAAAGGAATATATCAGCAGCTACATGCAAAAACAGTAAAGCTCGATTTAACCGATAAACAAAGTGAAACTTTCCACATAATCTCTCACAAATTCGAGCAGCAAGTTTATGTCATCATGAATAAAAGACACAGCTTGAGAATCTGAGTTTTTTCAAAAGATTTAGCATTCTTTCGATCTAAGCAGAAAATTAAGTCTAAGAGTTTGATTTTTGCCCCAAATCAGCAATACCCCCATAAATCTCAGCTTCAGCTAAAATCTAAAATCGCTACAGAGTTCGGAAAATCGCTATATAAGAAACTCAATCGACCAAAATCAGAGTTGAGTTTTGAAGAGATAAAGATAGATCCATACGTTTTCCACCACCGAAAACCTTATGAACAGGTTTCTCCCTTCCGAAAAGTCGATAAATCTTCGATTTGAAAGACGATGACGAAGATGTCGATTTCTTATCGTCATCGGAATCATACGAAGACGATGAGTCACCATGGCCATGAATCTTCTCAGCAATCTTCTCCAGTATCGATTCCTCGTGCTTGTGATCTTCCACCATTGTTGTTGATTCTCGAAACTTCTCACAAAAACCCTAAAACTTTTACTGGTTTAAGAAACCAAGAGTGAGAGAGAGGACAGTGACGACAAAATAAATCAATCGTTTCTAAATAAGAGCGTGTATTTCAGATTCAATCTCAACCGTTGATTTTTGTAACTCGATCTAATCCGTTGGTTAGATTCGGATCCGGGTTTCGAACAAGTAACCGTCCACGGTGGAAATTAAAATTTTTATAAGAATTTTAATTTTCTATAAGATGTAAACATCTTTGCCACGTAACTAACGGTCGTTAATCAATGTGAGAATTTCCGGTAACGTCTCCGTTAGTTAAGCGTTCTCGGCAGATAGGCTCCATAAGTAATGAGCCCTTGGACGGCCTTACATAGTATTTCATTAGGCATGTGTACGGCATTGTAGGCAGGAACTCCGGATTAGTACGAAAATTCCTACCTATAATGTGAAAGAGTGCTTAAATATACACAAATTCAATAATATTTAAATTATCATATCCAAACTTTTAAAATTAGATGTACATATGGCTAATGGATTACGGTGTTAGTTTATCCGTTAAATGTGTTGACTGGAATGCTGAGTTATTTGACAAGTCAGATGAGTTTTCGGCTTATTCATGCCCCAACCCTAGGAATCTATGAAAATACCTTCCCAAAGTCTAAATTTTTTTTTTAAAAAAATGCTCGTGTGTCAACTCCACAATCACTCTCACCAATTTCATTATAACATGACAACTTGTTAAACATAATCACAATTTTTATATAAAACTACTTCTCAATGCTATTTAAAATCAAATGAATATATATTTATTAATAATTTAGAATTACGTTTATGAAAACTAAACAATTATGTAAAAAATTGTTAATTACGTGTTTATAATCTAAACAAATAAAAAGATCACTATTTACAAAATTGAACACACTGAGCATCCTGTATTGAAAATAAAAATAGCATATTACGATTTTAAGAATAAAAATAACATATTAGATATATACATATAATATGTACATATAATCATGGTATGTATAGTTTTAAATCACACATTTCAATATATTATTTTAAAAAATTATATTGTCGAGAGAATATCTTCTAATATCTACTAACTATATTTACATACCCAATTTTTAATGTAATATTCTTATATTAGAATTTTCTTTAAACAAATAAAACTATTTTTAAAACTAATACATTAGATACTTCTGTTAACTTTAAAAAACAAATAGTCCACAATCCCTAGACAATACTTGCACTACTTAGTCCCACCAAATACTGATCATAAATACTCATATAATTATCAATCATGTATACTTATGATACAATTCATAAGCATAAATTGTTATAATATTTAATTAAACTTATAAGTATCATTTACTTGAATAATTTAGCTTTCTTATATTAAAAGTTATAATAAATGATAAAATAGTCCACAATCCCTAAAACTTAAATTCATTTGAAAAGATAAGATAAATTTGATCAAAATTTAAATAGGAACCGAAATGATATTAAATCGTTTTGATATATATTTTATTTTAAATATTATTATTCACAAATCAAAAAAATTTATAATCGAAAAATATTCAAAATATTAAAATCGAAAGGTATTTGCACAAATGCCTAGAGTTGGGGCACGAATAAGCCGAAAGCTCATCTGACTTGTCAAATGACTCAGCATCCCAGTCAGCACATTTAACGGATAAACTAACACCGTAATCCGTTAGGTATGCGTACGCCTAATTTTAAAAGTTTGGGTAGGATAATTTAAATATTATTGAGTTTGGGTATGTTTAAGCACTCTCTCACATTGTAGGCAGGAATTTTTGCATTAACCCGGAGTTCGGACACGAATAAGCCGAAGTGCCGTATTTCATGGGTGAAAATTGTGTTTAGGAGCTCTTTGGGAAAATTTGGACTATTTGTTTAGGCGATTTTTTTTTTGGTCAACTTGTTTAGCCGAATGTCAAATCTAGTAATCTAGGAAAGAATTATGCGTTTATACCCATAAATTATAAATTATGTAGACACTTTTATAAACATAATTAACAAAGTAGACACTTCTTGCTATTATGACACTTTTTTCACTGTTCAATGTTCACAATTTGATAAACCGATATTGCCCCTCCACTCTCTTTGACAAAATCTCCTCAACTCTCATCGATCAGTTCTCTTTCACTCTCACGGTGGTGGAAACGGCGGTTCTTCTTCCTCATCGTCACCGCCCCCTCCTCTCCACTCTTCCTTTTGTCTGTCTCGCTTTCTTCCTTTCGTCGTATGGATTCCACACATTTTCTGTGTCTCCGAGGATGATATCCTCCACCTTCATGGCTGTGTTGCTCTCGTCCTCATCATGCTCTTCAAATTAGGGTGAGGATACAATTTATTATCCCCGGATTTCGCATTTAGTTTGGGCAGTTCGGTTTTCCAAACTTTTAGACATCGTTTATGGAAATTTGATGTGAAAATTTGAGATTTTGCAAAAAAATAGGAGAAGAATTGTGAATAGCTCTGTTATTGAATTGTTTGCAGAATCAGATTCTTCATATGTGTTCGTCACTTAGAGAGAAATTGTAGTTATGGGTATGCGAATATAGTGAAACAATTTGGTGTCATTACGCGATGCAACTTTCTGTCGTGGCTATTTGTGCAGAACCGTGGAGTCAATCGTTGGTTTATTGTAAAGATGAATATTTTATGATGTTGCATATGCTTTGTTTGATTTTAGCTCGTGGGTTTGTCCAAATTTCAATTTTTAGTCTTTGTCTCACCAGTCACCATGAGTTTAGTCCTGGGTTCGTGAATCAGATATTTTGTTGCATGTTCGCAGAACTTATCAACGTTAGGAAGAAACAAGAGGCTCTCCAGATGTTAAATGATCTCTGTGAATTTGCTAATGTACAAGTACAGAAAGTTGTAGATTTCATTGTTTTCTATGTGAACTTTTAGTTTTGGTGTTAACTTTTCTCTTTATAGTTCGTGCTTATGTGGGTATTGAAGTCATGTCCATGCTTGCATATACATGGAATCTCTGTCCATACATGTCCATAATTACTCGGTACCATAGACAAATTATCATGACCATCCATAATGAACAATTCATCGTATCCATGGATAAAATACCATGGACGTTTAAGAAAAAATTACTCATTGACAAGTTATTATGGACAAGATCTTGGATAAATTATTACTGACTATCCATAATGCACAATCCATTCTATCCAAACGCTTTCCATATCACATCCTCCATCTCCTATCATCCAAATATATTATCTTTGATGGACATTTCAAAGTAACGGTTTTCTTGTGAGTTTCAATCAACGAAACAAATTAACTTGTGTCACTGGATAGGGTTATGCTCAAAGATTATTAAGCCAAGGATCAATGAAACACTTAAAACACATTTCAAATTAATAAATGATTATAGATCATAAAGTTCAGAAGCACTAAGACCATCTCCAATGGTTGTCTCTATTTTTTTCCTCTAAAATAGAGTAAAAAATAGCAATTCTCTAATTCTTCCCCAATGGTTACCTCTATTTTAGAGATTGCTATTTTTAACTATAAAAATAGCATTTCTCTACTTTTTCCTCTATATATAGAGGAAAAGTAACATTCCTCTATTTTAGAGATAGAAATAGAGGTGAGTTGGAGTAAATTTTATTGTAAACTAGAGTTTAGAAGAAAAAATAGAGATGGATTGGAGATGCTCTAAAGAGATCTAAAACCAAAATAATTCAAATGATTACAGATCAATGTTCATTCCTAGTGTATATGTTGCTTTCTTCTTGTAGTGGATCCATGTTATTTCTTGGTTCTGATTTCAAGGCTTAATTTTCCCATCAAAACTTACTCCTAATCTCCATGCCGCATAATTCTTGTAACTATTCAAGCTTTTTCGTAGACATTAAAATCATTGTTTATTTGGCAGCTCTATATCAGTTTAAGCAACAAAAACTCTCAGCTTGTAAGCCACTCTTAACACCAACATCGGTTAGTAACATGCATTTTTGTGACCTATTCTAATTATTTGATAAAAATTTATAGTTATGTTTCTTGAAATTTACATTCTCATGTCATGTTTTGCAGGTTATAACAATGTTTCTATTAATGACTTTTGTTTTCATTAACCTGTCTATTTTATTTGAGCTATAAGTTATGTTGCAAACTTTTAAAATCTTTTAATGGCAGGCTATTGAAATTATATACCGGTATGACGTTGAGTGTATTCATGAAGAATATAAAGATAGAGAGGATGAGTGGAGAAGAGATCAATGTATTAAGATTGTGTGTAATTAGTTAAAATTATGATATATTGTCCATCTGGATAAGAATATATGGACGACGTATTTATGGATAAGTTGTCCACGATAATGTGTACACGAAAATCTGACCACAAACATATAAAATTAAGGGTTAATTTGGTGAATAACCAAAAAAAAAAGTATAACTAAGAAACTAACCAAAAGTGTCCTATGTGGCAAAATCATACCCATTAGATCTAGGGGAATTGATTAGTTTCTTAGTTATATATATATATTTTTTGTTGGTTATACAACACAATTTTCCTAAAATTAATACAAAATTCACCAAATTACATACACTGTCCATTTTTCGTTGAACATTAGTTCGCTACTAAATGGACATACTCATATATTCCATGGATCCATCTCACAAACCTGTCCTGTAACTCTATCAATGATTGTATTCATTGCCCAAGTAAAGCAAAATCAGAGGGTGTAGTACAAAAGAGATGCTCCTTTCGACTGTTGTGATCTTGCTGGTCAAGCTCCCAAAACTACCCCACCTTCGAACTGTCCCAACTTCATCTTTCCTTTTCTCTTATCTTCACTTCGCAGAGCTGTCATCTATACTAAAATCCAAAACTTCTCTGTCTCTCTCTCATATTAAAACCTAATCAAAATCCAAAAACACGATTTCACCAAACTCAAATGTTCCTTCAAATCACCAATCGGGCCGTCAATGCCTCAACTCAAACAACGAGAGCGAGAGCTTCGATAAATACCATTGAAGTAGACTACATCTTCAAAACTCCAGCGCGGTAATGAAATACAGAACAGTCGTTGCCATAGACAAAGAAACATCCACCGCTACACAACGCCTCTCCGACTTTGTTCTTCGCCGGAGACATCAAATAAAATAAAATCGACCCCTTCAAAATTTCTTACAAATTTTGGTGTTTTCGAGGAAAGATCGAGACTTGTGTCATCTTTCTATGTTGGAGAAAATGAAGGTGACGAAGATCCAAATGGTCCATCAGGAAATCGAAGTAATCAATCACCATTATCGCTTCCGCAAACTCTGAAATATTTCCACAGACATTTGCTTGCCGATGTTGTAATGGGAGACGTCATTCACACGATCATATCTCCAATCGAGAGAGCGAAACTTCTATTGCAGACCCAAGAGAGCAAAATCACCATTATCGGAGATAAATGACACGCGAGGAAGAGAAGATCTAAAGGATACTCGATTTCATCTTTAGTAAATGAGTGAAAGAGAAAAAAAGTTAGAATGGTAATAGATCATGGAAAAAGTAGATTATTAGTAGTAGAAAATGTCTACATATATAATAAGTTTGTAAAAAGTGTCTCTGGTGGTAACAAACTCTATAAAAAAAGTTGAAATAAAAAAATTCAGTAAAATTGACTATTTACCTTTGGACATTCTAGTGCTTGTTCATAAGGAGTTTTAGAGTGTTTGTTCAGCCAACTACTTTAAAAATAAAATATATGAGATTTCATAATTTGATATTATATCTTAACCGAATACAACAATTTTCACTTGTTTTGTTGACGGATCTTGAAAAGAAAATGAGCCAACAAATAACGTAGATTGGATTTTGGAAGTCCAATACTGTACAATAGGTATCTTAGGATCTAAGATGTTCGACGAGGTTTAATGTCTTTCCACACAGAGATGCATGGACTGTCATTGGTCATGACTAACTTAAAAATTAAAAAGCGTTTTTGTTTTTTTGTTTATTACAAATTCCAAAAAGTTCATTTTTATGGTGTCAAAACCAGAAAATGACAAGATTTTCAACTGGAACTTAGTAAATTGACAGAGTTACGAAATTTGTTTCTAGAGTTTGCTCTTGTTCATCGACCGTATGACGAAAATACTAAAACTGATTCTTATTCATAAACATTCTTGTTCCTTATTGGTCTATATATACATATAATGTATTTGTGATCGTTATCAACAAGTGCATAAACATCTAGAAGTATTTGATCGTTATCAACTTATAGATATTAAGGCCCCAAAATATTGACGATCCACAATATCCCAAAATGCAGTGTTTTGGAGAAGAAGAAACTGGTCACGACTCACGCACGTGGGTTGATTATTCTAGTCTTGGCCTCGAGAACTAATAGGACCCATTCTGCTGCTGAATCGTGACACGTGTTCAACACGTGCTCCACTGTGTCTACATCACTCTGGAAGGATTTTTGGAGTAATGGCAAACCAAAAGATCAACAAAATCAGGTTTGAAAATGAAAGCTCACTTATTTATTTATGTACTTTTCCCATATAAATATTCAAAAATAATTAAATTTTATATGCACATAAATTATTATATTTTCGTAATAAACCAAAATGAAGGTTATTGGAAATGTGTATCAGTATATTATAGAAGTTTTAGCAAGTGTGAACTGAAATTTGAATATTATATAATATTTTTTAAAAATAGGTAAAACGATTGCCTAAATAATTTTTTAACAGTAATAATTATATTTTAGATGGTAAATTCAAATGAAAAAAAATTAACGGTATATACGAAGTTAATTTAGACTTTTTTTTTATTCAAAATTATTATTTTACTTGTCTAATCTTTTTGAAATAGATTTTTAACTTATAAATATAATTTTTATTATGTTTTATTGATTTTAGGTTGATAAATAAAATAATATATATATATATATATATATATATATGTGTTATTTTATAAATATCTAAAATCGTTTAGATTTTGATTAAGTGTTTTAAAACGTTAGATATTAGATCATTGTCTGCTTAATATTAATCTTTTTTTTTGAGCATTGATTATGTATAATAAAATTTATTTTATTTTTATATAATTTTCTATATCTAATTGTATGGGATATAAATCATTTACCTAACCAACTTTTAAGAAGAAAAAGAAAAATTGTTCCTTTTTTTTTCTTTCAAAAGGAAAAGATTAACGGACCAAAAAGAGGAGAGAATTCTAAACAACAATGTCAAAAGATTACGAGCGCTATGACTAACTTCTGGTGGAACGTTTGTGGAGATAAGTGCAAGATTTATTGGATCTCATAGAAAGAGATATGTAAATCAAAAGCCAATGGTGGATTAGACTTTCGAGACGATTTCAACCAAGTTTTGCTTGCGAAACATGTTTGGAAATTACTAAATGAACCGGATTCTTTACTGGCAAGGGTGTATAAAAGAAGATATTTATCTTCCAGAGACCGATAACTGAGCTCATGGTCCGTGCAGCTGCCGATGATGTCCGCTTCCTTCTGTATCTCTATCACAAAATGATGGGAAAACTGAATCAACGGTCATTATGACATCTTGCAGTTCGTGGTGCTTTGTACTGTCAGTGTCTCTACTGCATGAAGGATGCTGATTTTGCTGATTGGCCAACTGTCCCTCCAATACTAGATAACCTGAGGCCAGAAGATCAATGTCCGGAAGAAGAAATCTTGTCAGTGCTTGATGTCCCACCAGGAAAGATGGGACGTTTGATTGGAAGGAAAGAAGTTTGAAGAAGTAACAAAATATCAACATAGTCCGAGTATCTAACATTAAATGAGAGATTGGTGGAACTTGAAGAAGTAACCTAGTGTTTTGTGAAAACGGGTTTGGTGTAGATATTTGTGATTGGACCGGTGAAGGAAGTGCGCAAGACGGAGGCTATACTGAGAGGAAGAATGATAGACTGTTGAAGGAGAGGAGGATCCTTTGTAATCTGTCTTTTTGTCTTTATCAAAATAGTTTGTTACAAAAAAAAAAAGTTTCAAAAAAAGACTATTTCTTTGGGAATATAAAACGGGAAAATCGCATAAAAAACCTTCAAGGTGGCACGCACTGACACTTTAAACCTCCAAAGTTTATCACTATCACTTTAAATCTTCAACCTGACATTATTCACAATATAAACCACCAACGTGACACTTTTCTACGCGCCGCCAAAATTTTAAACAGAATAGTAAACGATGTTAACAGAAAAGTAACTCCGTTTAAGATCAGTTAACTCCGTTTTCTTTAAAAAGGGAAAATTGCATTAAAAACTTTCAAAGTGGTGACTACTAGCACTTTAAACCTCCAAATTTTGACACTCACACTTTAAACCTTCAAGGTGACAACTTTAACTAAATAAACCTCTAAAGTACGTTTTTTATTTGCGCCGACATTTTACGGAACGAAATAGTTAACTCCGGCAACATAATTTTAATTTATGATTATTTTATTGTACACGTGTCAATTTATCAATTAAAATAAAATTTATATATTATTATTAATAAATGATTAAAAGAAAAAAAAGAAAAAAACAATGTTCTTCTTCTTCCTCCTCTGCTTTTCCTCTTTTTTCAGATCTCCTTCAATCGGAGACCATTTATTGCTCTGATTCTTCAAAAATCATGGCCCAGGTTATGGTGGGTGGAGAGGATCTAGCGTTGAGGAATCGGAGAACGGATTGGAGGCCGCGGTGGAGGATGACGACGAGGGTTTATGAGAGAGAGAATCGATAAATTGAGTTTTTGAAAGAATTAACTTCCAATTTAAGCCTCAATTCATCGTCTTCTTCAATCTCAAATCCTATCTCATCTGCTACATTGATCGTTTCGCCCACATCTTATATGACATTCCACAACCCTAGATCCTTTCACATCACCTTCTTCCTCGCGAAATATATTATTCCTAACAGAGTGTCTCTGTCATTGATTTCTTCTTAATCTTCATATTCTTTCATTCATCTTTGGAACTATGCAAAATAATTAACAACAAAACATAAATAAAATCTGAAATCGAAATTCATAGAAGAAGGATGAAGAAGGACGAACAGTGTTTATGTCAGATTGCTAGATAAGAGAAGAAAATTAAAGAAGAAGATGAAGATTAGAGCAAAAGCGGAGGAGGAAGAAGAACATAATTATTTTTATTTTATTTTATTTTGTTTTAATAATTTATTAACTATAATATATAAAAATAATATATAAATTCTATTTTAATTGATAAAATGACACGTGTACAATAAAATAATCATAAATTAAAATTATGTCGATGGAGTTAACTATTCCGTTCTATAAAATATCGGCGTAAATAAAAATGTACATTAGAGGTTTATTTAGTTAAAGTTGTCACATTGAAGGTTTAAAGTGTGAATGTCAAACTTTGGAGGTTTAAAGTGCTAGTAGTCACCACTTTGAAGATTTTTTATGCAATTTGCCTTTTTAAACTTAAAATGGAGTTAACTGATTTTAAACGGAGTTACTATTCTATTAACAGCGTTTACTATTCCATTTAAAATTTTGGCAGCGTGTACAAAAGTGCCACATTTGTGGTTTATATTGTTAATTATGTCAGATTGGAGGTTTAAAGAGCTAGTGATAAATTTTAGAGGTTTAAAGTGTCCAGTACGTACCATCTTGAAGGTTTTTTATGCGATTTTTCCAATATAAAACGTTGGTTTTGGTTTAATCCTCTGGAAGAATTTTTTACTGAATTAGAACTAAATTTGAAATTTGATTTCAGTTTGATTTCTCGGCATAGTTTGGTCCGGTTATGGTTCAACTCGGTTTTTTTATATGAAAACAAAAATAGTATATAATGTGTGGGAGCGTGAATCCACACTAATTGAATTTATCGAAGGTTTGCTAAGAGAGATGAAATTTCTAAGCAAAAACCACTAAGAACACAAACAGAGATCCAAAGGTGGAATTTTATTAAGCTGCTTTAGAAAGCTTTTATATGAGAGCAAAAGTATAGAGTTTTGCTAGATCAAATTGCGGATCCCCTTTTTTCAGAGGGTATACATGAGTATATATACAAGTTTAAGTCGGCTAGGTAAATCTCCAAAGAGATAAGGAAGATTTCCTAACTCCTCGGGATTTCCTTTTAGCAAAGCCTGCTGTTGCAATGGGCTTGGATTCATGGGCTCATCGTCTCGGCCCACCCATTCATTTGCTCAGCTCGGCCCAACTTCTTATCATTAGGCTTTGGCTCGGATGGCAGTGGCTGAGCAGCTCGGGTGACACCATGGTTCGCGGCTCGGGTGACACCATGGTTCCCGGCTCGGGTGACACCATGGTCCACCGCTCGGGTGACACCATGGCTCACGGCTCGGGTGACACCATGGTTCACGGCTCGGATGACACCATGGCTCACGGCTCGAGTGACACCATGGTTCAAGGTTCAGATGACACCATGGTCCACGGTTCGAGTGACACCATGGTTCACGGCTCGGGTGACACCATGATCCACGGCTCGGGTGACACCATGGCTCACGGCTCGGGTGACACCATGGTTCACGGCTCGGGTGGTGACATAACGAAAAATGATTCACTTGCCTTGATCCCGATCCGCTTACTCTGTCACAGGTCATGACACCCGATCCGTTTGCCTTATCATGGATTGGGGTACACGACCCAATCTTCTTCACCGTGGGTCATGACACCCGATCCGTTTATTTTGTCATGGATCGGGGTACACGACCCAATCTTCTTCACCGTGGATCGTGACACCCGATCCGTTTGTTTTGTCATGGATCGGGGTACACGATCCAATCTTCTTCACCGTGGGTCATGACACCCGATCTGTTTGTCTTGTCATAGATCGGGGTACATGACCCAATCTTCTTCACCGTGGGTCGTGACACCCGATCCGTTTGTTTTGTCATGGATCGAGGTACACGACCCAATCTTCTTCACTGTGGGTCGTGACACCCGATCCGTTTGTCTTGTCATGGATCGGGGTACATGACCCAATTTTCTTCACCGTGGGTCGTGACAACCGATCCATTTGCCTTGTCATGGATTGGGGTACACGACCCAATCCTCACCGTGGGTCGTAACACCCGATCCGTTTGTACTTTCTCAACTGTTAACTTCAAGTGGGTGAATATTTACCCCAACAGTTAGCCCCCCTAGCTGGTCAGTTTTGATATTAAAAGTGTCGAGGTAAAAAGCAGTCTGAAGTTAACATGCTCCGAACCAATTTTCTTTGCGACATCGAACTGTTTTTCACTGTAACCCCGAACCATTTTTAGTTGTCGCCCTGAACCGTCGTTAAAAGTTTGAACTCAGCTCGGGGGATTTTGGGAAGCTATCACCTTTATCGGGGAGTCCAAACATTTCTGCCGATTCCCGAGGTATATGACGTCATTTTTGCTTATATAACCCGTGATGCTTCCCACTTTCTTTCACTACTTCATTTCTTTGGAAATTTCTTCAAACAAGTAACCTCTCTCTTCTTTCTCTCTCTAATTTTTTTTGAGTTGATTTTTGCTTGATCCTCCGTTATTTCTTCCTATCCACCGAGCCGTTCGAATTTACCGATCTATCTTCAATCAGCTCCGCCTCTACCCTTGGGTTTTCCGGTAGTTCGTATGAAGATTTGGATCTAATTTCAAATTTATTTTGAAGATCTCGTCCTGTTCTTCGATTCCTAAAAAACTTCGATCCATTTAATAGGCTTTTGATAAACCCGATCTGTTTTTGAACTTTCCAAAACCTAGATCTTTGCTTCTGGGCTTCTGGAGACCTCGATCTGTTTGTCTCCCTTTTAAAGGACCGATCCATTTTCAAACAAAGGATGTCTCAGCTATCTTCGCCTGCGTCACCCAATCCATACGCCATATTGTCAGCTCAGACCAATCATCACTTCCCGAATCTTCATTTTCCCCCGATCTAGTCTTCGCTCAAAGTTGCAGCCGAGCAGATTCATCTGGCGCGAACACCCTAGAGGATTTGGATGATTCAAATAGTTCGGGGGTAGGACCTTCTCTTCTTGGTAGAAAAATGGTACTCTTCGAGGGCTGACAGCAATGCCGGGGCTCTTGTAGAATTCGAAATCCCCCGTCTTCACGATTCTCCGTTTGACGAGATGGCGAACCCTTTTACAGACATCGTAGATCACGTGCCAGCAAAGATTGAACAAGAGGATTGGTTCTACGATCCAGTAGTAGCAAGACAGGAGTTAGAGCGGTTGATGAGACTTATCCAACAAGCCCCAAGGAAGAGGAAAACAAAAAAGAGACCCGATCTGCCGGGTTCGACCCTTTCTACTCCAGATTCATTGTCAGCCCTTAGGCAGAGATTCAACATCTCGGAAGAAATCGAATTTGTTCTTCCGTCACCGGCTGACCGAGCCAACAAACCTTCTCCCAATCACTTCACCCTTTACTAGAGTTTCTTATATCGCTGCTTGCTGTGGCTCCCGATCCCAGAAGTGATTTTGCGGTTCCTATGGAAACATAACCTGGCAATTGCCCAGATCAATACTAGGGGAATCAGACATCTGATCGACATTCTCGTAAGGAGTTATGAATGCGACGTAGAAGTTGGGGTCGAACATTTGAGAAGTCTTCTCGAGTTCCGTTGTCGCAACAAAAGGGAGCTGAAATATTACATATCGGAAAAAGCCAAGAGGAAGATCATAAATTGATTCCCGAGCAAGGACGACAATTGGGAAAATTACTTCTTTTTTGTTCCCATCACCGAGGCGTCAGTGGGATCAAAATGCCTTGGCTTAGTCAAGACGAGCTAGGGAGAATTTGGTAGCCGACCCGTGGCTTGTTTTTGGGCTACGGCTCAGTTTTCTTTATTATGATATTGTCTTAGGTTTACTTATATTATTTCCTTTTTTATTTTTTTTGCAGCACGCCACTTTCAACTCCTGCTACCTCCTGATCTGTCTGAGATTCACGAAACGCTCTCGGCTCGAAAGTGCAACTGGACAAGGGATTTTAATCTCCAGAGAGTAGAAAGAGCCCGAGCCTTGTCTGAAGGTCAATCTGTTTGTTCGTCATCTTCTTACGATTCAGACGATAATATGGGAAGACCGACCTTCAGAGACAGAGCCGCAGCCAAGGCAAAGGCAGAGGCCGAAGCGAAGGAAAGAGCGAAGCAGGCTGAAGCGTTAGGTCAACTTCGCCTCCCGAACCCCCGGATCTCCGCCACTGTCGTCCCTGATCCAACTCCTAGCAATCGCCCTGAACCAAGTCTCAGCTTAAACTCAGAAGGGGCTGTATTAAGGCTTCGTCCCACAGAGTCGCAGCTGGTGTTGCACAAAGGCAAAGGCAAAGCCAAGGAAAGGAAAGGGCCGAGCCAAAAAAGCTAGGCAGATGACAGAGACGAGGGGCTGGCCGAAACGACGAAGCGGAGGCGTCGTGCTGAAGCTCCTCGACTTATCTCTGAGGCAATCCCATTGTCTGCCATCTTCCTTATTGCTGAAGGGGCCTATAATGATGCTGCGGCGTCCGCTGCCATCTTTTCAAAGATCACATGTCCAGGGGATTAGCTTCCTCCTCCTGACACCTTGTTTAGGGATAAAACCTACAATGAGGTGTCCCTTCGGGGCGTCAAGGTGCGTTTTCTATATATATATTTTTTTATTCACCGTCTTTACCCGAGCCGTTTTTTGTTTGCCGTTCCATTTGCTGACTTCCTCTCTTATTTCTGTACAGTTCATATCCCATCTCAATAGGATGGTCCTTGGATATGAGTCTGATGCCCGAAAAGATAGGGAGAGAGTTGAAAATGCCAGGAAACGAGCCATCGAGCTAGATGGGAAGCTCAAGGATATCGAGGCAAACCATGCTTCTGAACAAGAGAGAACCCTTAAGAAGATTAAAGCCTTTGAAGCCGAAGCTGAAGGGGACAAGACGCGTATCAAAGAAGCTGACGAACGGATCCTGAGATTGGAATCTGGTAGGTCAAAGCGGGATGCTCACATCGCCAGCTTAACGAGGCAGCTGGAGGCGGCGAATGAGCTTCATGAGAGCAAGATCGAGCAAGCCGTGCTTGAGGCCAAGCGGGAGATGATGATAATATTTGAGGATAAAATCTCCCGAGCGAGCAAACTTCTTGGCAGGATTAAGCGGCGAGCCGAAGGAAAATATGCTTGATCTAGCTCAGATCGAAGGCAACCTCCAGTTCATAGAGTTGCTTCAAAGCGACGAGCCGCCGTCACTTGACTCCAAGGCGAAGAGTCTGGCCGAGCAAAAAGGGGATCTAGATGGAGCCCACGAGGTATTTGCTAAGCTCGTGGCCGAAGCGAATGAAATTTTGAAGCTGTCCCCTGTTCGGTCTGACATTCTGAAGGAGCTCAATGATGGTGAGCCTATGGAAACGGCTGCTGTGAGTATCGGAATCAAAGATTTTTCTGGTTCGAACCAGGGAACGCCCGGTTTGGCTGCACTGGACTTGAAAAAGATGCCGGAGGGTCCGAACTCCTCTGGAATAAGTGTGGGAAGCCCGAAGAAGGTTCCCGACCCATCTCCTGAGAAAACCAGCGTAGAAGTCGTGACCGTACCCGAACCAGAGATAGCTATTGATTCTGTTATCGAAGAGCTTGAAAAGGGAGGTGTTACTGAATGCCCTGAAGGGCTAAAGTGAGAGGAAATCGAGAATCCCGAAGCTCTAGAATCTTATGATCCTTTATTTTTTGTATAAAATTTTTTAGTTGATGCCTGGACGGCTTTATCCGTGTTTGTAGTCTCATTTAAGAACTATTTCTTTTGTTTTGTTATTGCTCGATTTACTCGGGACATCGGTTTTTAGAAGGAACACCTTATGTTATCATGAAAAGCTAAGTATGCTCCTTCTGTTCAGTGATAAGTTTAAATGCTTTGCTTGCATTGTCTTGATAAGGTATAACCCTTTAGATAATTCTATATGAACAATTCGGCTTACAGTTATGTTACCGTAGACTTTCCTGCTCCGAAATTGTTCATGAGTTTTGCATAGTTTCGTTTGAACGTTTTGGTTTACAGATACATTTACCGCAAACGTATCTGCTCCGATAATGAACATATGCTTGTATAGTTTAAGATGGACATTTTGGTTTACGGATATGTTACCATAAACATATTCGCTCCGATAATGAACACAAAATTTCTATAGCGCGCTTTTAATCCTGAGACGGATGTGGTAGGTTAGATCCGAGATGGATGCAAGAGGTTACTACTGTGGCCACAGTAGTGAAGATGTGGTGAAATGCCTATCGTAGCTTAACTCATTCGAATATGTCTGTTTTGTTAAGACTTTGTGATCCTTGAAGGATGTTTAGATAAAGATGGGAGTATACGAGTATACGTATACGTACCCACTCCCCCCCTTTTGAAAGGAAGGGGGCAACTGAACCCATCCAAAGATGGGCTGCCTACGTACCCTTTTGCAGGGATCAAGTCGCCCCGTAGTTCATGTAAAGTAGCTTAGTGATAGTACTTTTTGAGATGCATTGCGTTCCATGATCACGGTACTGGAACATCCGTCATGCCGGCAAGTTTTTAAACGCTGGGTTTGACTACCTCTGTGATTCTGTAAGGTCCTTCCCAGTGTGCTCCCAATTTTCCGGCATTCGTCTCTGCTGTGTTTTGGAAAACTTTCCGTAAAACTAAATTGCCTTCGTAAAATCGTCATTCGGGAACATTGGAATTGTAGTATTTTACTACCGCGTTCTGATAGTTCTGGATCCTAATCAAGGCTTTGTCCCTTCTTTCGTTGATCAAGTCCAACTCGTCAAGCATCAATAGGTGATTGAGCCCTTCTTGTTCTGGTAGTAGTCTGCGGTGAATTCCTGGGAAATGTATCTTCGGTGGGATGACACACTCTGTTCCGTACACGAGGGCGAATGGGGTTTCCCCCGTTGCTCATCTTGGGGTGGTGCGGTTAGACCAAAGTACTCCTTCCAGTTCTTCAGCCCAACGTCCATTTTCTCATTAAGATGCTTCTTCAGGCCGTCGAGGATTTTTTTGTTGATTGTTTCGGCCTGTCTGTTCCCTTGTGGATATCTTGGAGTAGACTTGTTGAGTCTGATTTTCTATTTGTCGCAGAAACCTTCAAAACGATTTGAGATGAACTGTGATCCATTATCTGTCACGATCTCGTAATGCACTCCATGGTGACATATGATGTTCTTCCAGACAAGGGCTTCCACTTGTGCATCTTCAATGTTGGCATAGGAGTCGGCTTCAACCCATTTTGAGAAATAGTCTGTCAAAACCAAAAGGAATCGCTTTTGTTTTGAGGGATGTAGCGGACCAACAATGTCCATGAACCATCGCATGAACGGATATGGTGATGAGATTGATGAGAGTACTTCCGTTGGTTGGTGAATCATTGGCGCATGGCATTGACATTTCTCGCATTTGGCAGAAAATACCTTGCAATCTTTGATCATCGTTGGCCAATAATAACCATGACGTTTGACTTTTATTGCTAGTGCCCTTCCTCCAGAGTGATTGCCACATTAACCGTTGTGAACTTCCTCCATGATTGTTCCTTGCATCCTTTCCTTCCATGCAATTCAGCAATGGTCCAGAGAATCTCCACTTAAAGATATTTCCATCGAGTAAAACATAACGAGCCGCCTGGGCTCGAAGCTTACGGGCTGCCCACTTTTCAGTTGGTAAGGCGCCATCGTATATGTATCCTCTGATTGTGTCGAGCCATTTCTTGTCGCAACGATACTCTATTTCATCGTGGATTGTGGTTGCTCCGTCTCTGGTTTGGGGTTTAATGATAGGTTCGTTGTTGCTTTCTTCGACTGCCGATTCTTTGATAAAATCCTTGTCCATTGGATCGGTATCTTGGGTGGGTGGTGGGTGTTCCGGTTCTTCTAGCACTTCAGCTGTCTCCTCCTATCTGATTGTGACTTCTGTTGTTTGCTTAGCTGCTTGGGAACAGGTTACGACATTCACTGCACCGGTCAGATTGATGCTTGGGTGCTGGATGAATTATACCGGGATGATTCTCTTTAGATCTAGATTACAAGTTGATGCAAGGGCTGCAAATGCGTCAGCCAAAGTGTTCTCTCCTCGTGGAATGCGTGTAAGGATGAATTCTTTGAATTGCGTAGCTAATTCTTTGACGATCTTCAGATAAGCTTCCATTCGATCGTCCTTTGCCGCATACTCGCCACTGAACTGATTTGCGACTTTGGAAATCACAAAATGCGTGAAGCTGCTCGATCTTTAGGCCACCAGCAAGTTTTATCCCGGCGATCAGGGCTTCGTACTCTGCTTCATTGTTGGACGCGTGGAAGCGAAGGCGAAATGACTATTCCAACAGTTCGCCGGTTGGAGAAGTTAGTCGTATCCCTACTCCCGAGCCATTTTTGGAGGATGAGCCATCAAAGTGGAGTTTCCAGGGTTGGCTCTGTATTTCGTTGTCAATGCTATCTTCAGGTAGTTCGATAAGGAAATCGGCCAAGACTTGGGATTTCACGCATGTGCGTTTGCGATACTCAATGTCATATTCGCTCAGTTTTATTGCCCAGTTTGCTAGCCTTCCTGACTGACTTGGGCTGTGCAGAATAGACATAATCGGGAAGGTACTTAGGACGACGATCGAGTGAGACTAGAAGTACGACCTTAGCTTTCTTGCAGACATGACGATGGATAGCGCCGATTTTTCCATCTGTGAGTACCTTGTCTTGGCGTCTGTAAGGGTTTTGCTAACTTAAAAGATCGGCTTCTGTTCTCCACGCTCTTCCCAGATCAGTACGCCGCTTACTGTTGTGGCGGAAATCGCGGTGTAGATCAGTACGCCGCTTACTGTTGTTGTGGCGGAAATCGCGGTGTACAGAAAAAGCGGCTCCCTAGCTTCTGGTTTTGTGAGGACTGGAGGGGTAGCCAGGTAAGTCTTTAGTTGTTGAAAAGCCTCCTTACATTTTTCGGTCCACTCAAACTTCTTGTTCCCTCGCAATGTATCGTAGAAAGGCAGGCATTTATCGGTGGATCGTGAAATAAATCTGTTGAGCGTGGCTACCCTCCCGGTAAGTCTCTGCACTTCTCTCTTTGTCTTTGGGGAAGTCATATTGATGAGAGCGTCGATTTGCTTTGGATTTGCCTCGATGCCACGGTGAGTGACTAGGTATCCGAGGAATTCCCCAGACATGACCACGAATTTGCATTTTGTAGGATTTTGCTTCATGTTGTGAAGGTTCAGCTGTGAGAAGCATTCCTCGAGGTGAGCTACGTGGTCTTGCTTCCTTAATAATTTTACCAGCATGTCGTCTATGTAAACTTCCATTGTTTTTCCGAGTTGATCAGCGAATATCTTGTTTACCAGCCGTTGATATGTTGCTCCAGCATTTGTTAGGCCGAATGGCATCACCTTGTAGCAGTATATTCCACGATCCGTAATGAAAGCGGTTTTCTCACGATCGTCGGAGTTCATCAAGATCTGGTTGTAACCCGAGAAAGCATCCATGAAAGAGAGGAGTGCGTTCCCTACCGTTGCTTCGACTAGGCGATCGATATGCGGAAGGGAGAAGCTGTCTTTTGGACAAGCTTTATTCAGATCAGTGAAGTACACGCATACACGCCATTTTCCATTCTTCTTTTTGACCACCACTGGGTTAGCTAGCCAATCCGGGTACTTCACCTCAGTTATCGATCCGACACGTAGGAGTCTTTCCACCTCGTCATTCACTGCTTTAGCTCTGTCTGGCCCAAGCTTTCTCCTTTTCTGCTTTATCGGTTTGAACGTTGGGTCAACGTTCAGTTCATGGCTCGTTATGCTGATATCGATGCCAGGCATGTCTTCTGCTTCCCATGCGAAAGTGTTGATATTTTTCCTCAAGAATGCAACGAGTTCTTCTCTGACCTTTTCATCTAACATTGCTCCGATTTTCACGCATCGCTCTGGATGTTTATTGTCGATGCAAACTGATATGACTGGGTCGCAAGTTGGTTTAGACACTTCTTCGTGATCCTCCGCAATCTGTAATTGCTATAATAGTTTGGAAAGCTCTTTCACCGGTTCTCTATCGGTCTTTATCTTCTTGCGCTTTGAACTTGTCGTCGGATCGATCACCGGGTTTCTGAGCTTGTGTGCGGCGAGGAAGCAGACATGAGACTCTTTTTGGTTTCCTCATATTGTTTTCACTCCGTTTGGTGTAGGGAACTTGAGACAGAGATGGTAGGTTGAAACGGCTGCACGCATGGAATTTAACCAGGGGGTCCCCATGATGACGTTGTAGATTGCCGCGTGATCAGCTACGGAGAATTCAACGATTTTTGTCACCTCGCCAACTTGGACAGGCAGTTTGATTGTCCCAGTAGTCATGGTGGTTTCTCCAGAGAATCCAGTCAATGGTTTGGGGGGGGGGTAGATATCACTTCGGACAGGTCCACATTCATTCTTCTGAGAGTCTCAAAGAAGATTACGTCCTCAGTGCTCCTGGTATCTACCAATACGCGGGCCATGTCGCAATCGTTGATAATTAACTCGATCACGAGAGGGTCATCATGTGGTCTATTGATTTTGATTGTCTCTCTTTCCTCGAATGATATCACGTCGTTTGGAAACTTTGATGGTTTAGACCAGTTGATGGAATGCTTTGATTGACGAGATGGTATCCGAGCAATAGTGAGATCCTCCCATTATCATGCTTATCCTTCTTCTTGATCCGGAGGGTGGCGCTTCGTCATCTCTTCGATCGCGCTTGGTGTGATCTTCTTTTGTCATGTCAGGTCTATGTGCGTTCATATCCATCTCGAAATCCTTAAGGCTGATGTTCCCTCCAAGTTCGCCGTCTGCTAATTTTTTAGCAAGTTTCAAGCCTAGGATTCGGCAGTTGGCTGTGGAATGCCCGTAGATGTGATGATGCTCGCAATAGGCTATTTCATAGTAAGAACTATCGCTTTTGGTCCAAATGCTCCATGAATTTCTTCTGCGGCCTCGGCCTCTTCCTCGACCATAGCCGGGGGCATCGATTTGATAGTTATGGGCTCCTCGAAAACCACCCTCATGCTGCACATAGCCGGAACTTTGACTTTTCCTCTTTGTATTGGAAGGGGTTGAGACTTGGGGCGAGTGGTTCACTGCCTTTGTCTTCCCATACTTCTCGGTTAGGATCTTCATCTCTTCTTCTTCGGTGATGAAGTCTGCAGCTCGATGCATTGCATCCCGTATCGTTGTGGGGGCGTTTAGCGCAATTTCCTTGCGAAAATCGGAGTTGAACCAGAGTGCTCACTTCAGGGCCAATAAGGCTGCTTTGTAGCTCAGGCCTTCCACTTTGGACATGAGAGCTTTGAATCTTCTAATGAAACTCCAGAGTGTTTCATTCTGCCCTTGAGCCAGGTCCACAGATCAGCGTCGGATGTTATGGGATCCATGAATATGGAGTAATGTTTCAAGAATGTCGCGGACAGTTTGTTGTAGCTGTTGATGGAGTTCCGCTCAAGCCTAGAAAACCACTAGAGCGCCGGACCCTTGAGATGCTCCACGAAGAGAAGGCACTGTCCGGCGTCTCTTTCGTTTTTCTTGAAGTTAGAGCGTCCCATGGCTATAGCGAAAGCCATTAGATGCTCTTTTGGATCGGTCTTTCCTTCGTAGATCGGGACTTTCATCTTTTCAGGGTCTGGAATTCTTGTGTTAGTAATCTGTGCTGTGAACGGGATGTTCTATGCTTCCTCCAGTATGCGATCTATCTCCGGCACCTTGCTAGTCGCATTATGCATCATGGATCGGATGGCTTTTATGTCGGCAACTGCTTGGTCCATATCTGCTCGCATCATAGCCATCTCTTCTTTCTGGGCTCGGACTCCTGCTATGCGCTCTTCGTTGACCCGTGCTTGCTCGGCCCAGAGTATGTTCTCCTCCTCCTTGGTTAGCTCTTGATCTTCTTCAAGGATGGCCTCGCATCTTTTGGTTTAGGATTGGCCAACTTGTAGGGGTTCAGGGCTATCACGGCTCTCCATGTTTTGCTCCGTTTGGTTCTCTTCCTCAAGATTGATGATTGGGGCGGGCTCCTCTTCGATCGTTGTGTCGCTTACTCCTTGTGTTCCGGAAGCTAGGTTTGCTGAGCTTCAATGGAGTGGTGGCAATCTTCCACGGGTTCGTGGCGGGTTGAGCGGGGTTGAGAAATCTAGGGCCATTGGGTTGAGGTGCCTCCCGACCCGTCTTCAGCTTGCCCGTCATCGCGTTGTTGAGTTTTTCTTGCTCCTCCGCCTTCTTGAGCAGCGTCTCCAGCATGATCTTCATCTCCGTGAGTGTTGTTGAAGTATCTCCACCATCCTTAGATCGGTTCGTCTCGTCCTCTACGCCGGTGTTTCTGGCGTCGGCAGTGTTATCGTCTCCGTCATTGGCCATCGTCTACGGATCGGTTTTGTGGTGGTTCTTTTAAGTAAGAAATTTTCTTGTGATCCCCTCCTTCTAGCGCCAAATTGTGGGAGCGTGAATCCACGCTAATTGAATTTGTCGAAGGTTTGCTAAGAGAGATGAAATTTCTGAGCAAAAACCACTAAGAACACAAACAGAGATCCAAAGGTGGAATTTTATTAACCTACTTTAGAAAGCTTTTGTATGAGAGCAAAAGTATAGAGTTTTGATAGGTCAAATTGCGGATCTCCTTTTTCAGAGGGTATACATGAGTATATATACAAGTTTAAGTCAGCTAGATCAATCTCCAAAGAGATAAGGAAGATTTCCTAACTCCTCGGGATTTTCTTTTAGCAAAGCCTGCCGTTGCCATGGGCTTGGATTCATGGATTCATGGGCACAGTTCATTTGCTCAGCTCGGCCCAACTCTTATCCTTAGGCTTTGGCTCGGATGGCAGCGGCTGAGCAGCTCGGGTGACACCATGGTTCGCGACTCGGGTGACACCATGGTTCACGGCTTGGGTGACACCATGGCTCACGGCTCGAGTGACACCATGGTCCACAGCTCGGGTGACACCATGGTCCACTGCTCGGGTGACACCATAGCTCACGGCTCGGGTGACACCATAGTTCACGGCTCGGGTGGTGGCATGACGAAAAATGATTCACTTGCCTTGATCCCGATCCGCTTACTCTGTCAGAGGTCATGACACCCGATCTGTTTGCCTTATCATGGATCGGGGTACACGACCCAATCTTCTTCACCGTGGGTCGTAACACCCGATCCGTTTGTTTTGTCATGGATCGGGGTACACGACCCAATCTTCTTCACCGTGAGTCCTGATACCCGATCCGTTTGTTTTGTCATGGATCGGGGTACACGATCCAATCTTCTTCACCGTGGGTCGTGACACCCGATCCGTTTGTCTTGTCATGGATCGGGGTACACGACCCAATCTTCTTCACCGTGGGTCGTGACACCCGATCCATTTGTTTTGTCATGGATCGGGGTACACGACCCAATCTTCTTCACCGTGGGTCGTGACACCCGATCCGTTTGTCTTGTCATGGATCGGAGTACACGATCCAATCTTCTTCACCGTGGGTCGTGACACCCGATCCGTTTGCCTTGTCATGGATCGGGGTACACGACCCAATCGTCACCGTGGGTCGTATCACCCGATCCGTTTGTACTTCTTCAACTGTTAACTTCAAGTGGGTGAATATTGACCCTAACATAATGTTCATAAAAATTCATATATTTCATCTATTATATATTTTTTCTAATTAAAAAATACTTTGGAAGAGTTCTTTATGAACCAAAATATTCTATATATATCAAAAATATTTTTAATCAAAAAATACGTATGCAAAGTTGTAGGGGTAGGACGGATCCGGATGTCCAAAAATTTAAGGGTATCCGGATCCGTGAAAAAAATATCTGGATCCGGATCCGTGACTTCCGGATATCCGGACTTCGGGTATCCGACAAAAAATTAAAATATCCGCGGATATCCGGATCCGGAAAAAATAATTAAATAATTAAATTAAAACACTAAAAAATTAAAAAAATTATAAATTTCAACTATAAATTAAATTTTTGAATAATTTTTTCAAAATAAATATGATATATTAGAAAAAAACTAAAAAAATATATATATGCATATATTTTTATATAAAAATAACTTAATATATGTAAAACTATATGTTTTTAATATATTTAATGCGCCCGGATCAGGATCCGGATCCGTTTTTCACGGATCCGAGATTTTACTATCCGGATCCGAATCCGGACGTCCCGGATATCCGTATTTCCGGAGCGGATAGGAATGGATAACGGATCGGATACCGGATCCCGGATAATAATTCCACCCCTACAAAATTGTATAATTCATCAAAATGAATTACAAACTCTTCAGAGGAAATACAAACACTTTTATTTACGAAAATTTTTTTTTATCAAATATGTAATGTTAATTAATAAAATCATAAAGTATTTAACTAGGTATATAGAGAAACAATTATCGACAATTTTAATGAATTCTGAAAAATGGAGAATACGAATTCTACAATCCGCAGAACGTAATCTAAACAATATATTCGATTTCCTAAAATATTAGATTCATTTTCCTTATTCCCAATATTCAGTAGTATTATTTTTCAGAATTCTAAACTAAATTAGAATTGCTTTTCTAAACTTGGTAGAACATAGAGCAAACAGAAGAATACGTATTCTGCCATTAGTAAAACTAATTTTCGTAAAGGACTTATTCTAAATTTTGTTAATAAATGTTAGACATCCTATTATAACTTTTGTAGAACATAGAGCAAAGTGCAGACAGCCTATTCTAAAATTATCTTCTAAACTTCGTAAAACATAAATGAATTCTACACTTTGTAGAACATGTACTGTGCGTAGATTACATAATATGAATGTTCTAGAACATGTATAAAACGCAGAAGGTATATTCTAAACAAAGCATAACGAATTTTATAAATCTAAAATTTAATATATCGATTACCAAACAACAATCGCACATTTGACCAAAAAATTTATTCATTTGTTTCTCACGTGTTTGATAATTAAAAAAAAATTGATTATTTATACTATAAAAGTAGTTTAGGTATAAATGAAAATTTTGAAATAAAAGTGTATATGGACAAATTAAAAAAAATTCTTTATTTCTAATTTTCCCAAAAACATTCAACAAAATTTAATGCGCATATATTCACGTAGTTTTTTTTTTGAGTGAATTAGCTAGAAATACAAAAAGAAGTTTGAAATTGGCAATCTATCCATGATGTGACATAATCCTATTATTCATGTAGCTGGCGGCATAGAAAATGTCGATACAGTCCTCGTTCTCTTTATTTGCTTCAATAAATAAATAAAATATATAGAGTAATATATATGTAATATATATATATATACTAGATAACTCTTTCTCTTTCATCTCTCTTTTTTCTCTTTCATCCGAAGCTATAGAGAAATCATGGACAAAAGAAAAATTAGCCATTCATTGGTTTTGCGGCGGAGCAGGCGGTGGCAGTGATGGCGAATGAGAGTATGATGGTGGCGGAGTAGGTGGTGATGGAGGAGAGTAATCTATGGACGGCGATAGAGATGGAGGATAGTTCATGTAGATGGTGGAAGGTAAGGATGGAGAGAATTCAAAGAGAGAAGAGAGATGATGAAAAGAAATCCGGCGAAAATCCGACCATTGGTTGAAGGTTCAACGAAAATTTAATGAGATTCCGGAAAAAGTCCGGTGAAACTTCTAGATTTGTTTGCAAATACATACACACACACACACACACACACACACACACACACATATATATATAGCATAAACTTAAATATGTACACATGCATACGACTATTAAACATGCAGTATCAGGTATTACTGATAAATAATTTGTTATCGGTTATTACACATGTTAGTAGTCTAACATTGAATTTCGCAGACTAAGTCATACTCGAAGAGGTTAACGGTTAGCCGGTTATAAATAAATTAATATCGGCTATTACATATGTTAGCGGTCTAACAATGAATTTAGAAGAGTAATTCAAAGATGCAACATACTTGTATGTATGGTTAAAAAAGTATTGTACTGTATAAATATTATGTTTACCTCTAACTTTATGTTTAACACTCTAATTCAATATTTATCGCGTTAAAAAAACTTGTAACAAATTAAAGTAATATTAAAACACAAATACAAAGTTCAGCCTTTTCCATTATGCATCGCCTATTTCACTTGTTCACCATCTTCCATATTTCACTTGTTCGTCATCTTATTCGATTAAACCCCTCGATGAGCTCTGACGCTTGTTCACCATCTTCCATATTCAAATCCACCGGAGAATCCTCATTATTCGTCATCGGAACATGAATCTTTTTTCTGAATGTGGTGACTTCGTTCTTGAGAAAAAACGATGAACATATAATTAATTGGAATTGTAACTAGTCGTTGCGTTTATGGGCTTAAAAGTGTAAAAGTGGAACCATTGTAGGTTTACCTCTAATTTTATGGTTAACACTATAATTAAATATTTAGCTCGTTAACATTACTTGTAACTGGTTAAAATAATAATTAGATACAAATTTGAAATTTAGCCTTCTTCGTTTTTCTTTCTAGATTTACCTCATTAAATCTTCAATCTCATATGACATTGACAACAAACAAAAATAATCAAACATGGATTTAGTTTCACTTACATGATTTATCTTCCAAATTGAAAACTAAATCGCAATTACATAAGGAAATCAAAGAGAGAACAGAGAGAAGAGAAATAAGAGAGAGGAGAATTTGGTGGCGGTGGAATGTAGTGAACAACGGATGGTGGCGGTGAAAATGATAGGAGTAATTTGTGATTGTAGTGGTGGTGGACTGTAATGAACGGACGATGGTGGAGCGGTGAGTATTCTATGCACAGTGAAAACGGAGATGGTTGCGTATGTTGACGGCGGTGGAGGTGGTGGATTGTAATGGACAGACGGTTGTGGAGCGGTGAGTATTCTATGCACATCGGAAACGAAGATGGTTGCGTGTGTTGATGGTGGTGGAGGTGGTGGTGATGGCAAATGATAGTACATTGGCGGCAGAAGAGGAGGTGGTTGTGGCGGTGGAAGCGGAGATGTGGATTTAAGAGATTGTGTGGATTAGAGAGAGATGAAGGAGAAATAATGAAAAAGAAATAAATGATGTATATGTGCAGTTACATTTTTATGTATGTATATGTGTAGTTATAAAGGAGATTTTTGAAAATTTTTATTCTGACACTATAATGTATATACACGTATCACCTACATTATAGTGTATAGGGGTAAGTTTGGGTTATTAAAAAGAAAATAGTTGTCTAAATAGTGTTTAGTTATTCACCTAAATACCAGATCTATTATATTATTAGAGAGGTAACTATGCACCAGAATGAAAGTTGAGTTTTGGATAATCTTATTACAACTTTAATGAAAATACTCGATTCTTATTGGTTTAAATAGTCGTTTTTCTATTATTGTTTCACGATTATTTTTTTTGTTGATATATGGCATCGAATATAATGTGCTTTATTTTATAAAAAATTTTAAGTGTAGATATATATAAGAATAGAAAATTATCATATGTAAACCCTAAGAATCAATGCTTATATATAGTTGCTTCTTTGTTTTGTTATTAAACAAATCTTAGGTCTCTCTTTACTTTAGAATTTAGTTTCTTAGTCTGTTTCTGTTTTTTATATTCATATATACTATTTGTTGTTCACTTTGATCATAAGTTTGTACTTTTGATAGTCTTTTAGTTTTGTTTGTTCGATTACTGGTCTGATTGTGTTCTTAAGTTTGCTAGGTTTCACAGCTTACAACTACGGTTAAGAAGGTACGTTTTCTTTGTATATTAACTATTTTATTTTACTGTTTTAGATCTTTTCGTATTTTTATTTTTCTAACTGACGTTATCTATGTAAACCCTAAGAATCTTACTCTTATTTTATTTCTAACAATAGGTTGCATTACTATGGGTCCGGTTACGAGAAAAAGGTTTACTCCTATTTTGTTTCTAAGAGAACTTACTCCTCTTTTAACGAGTTATAAGGTCAAAGTGATGGTGTTGCATCTGTAGGAGTCATCTTATGTCAAGTGGGGAAAAACCATTGACATGGTCGTAGTGGATGCGGAGGTTAGTTCCATATTATTCTATCATCTTTTAGTTATATGTTAGCGTATAAATATCATCTATTGTTTGGTTATTTTCGTATATATATTGAATTATTTTATTAAGTGTTTTGCTTTCAAATTTAAGGGTACGAGGATGCATGCATCAATCGATAAAAATTTGGTTGCTCAGTTTAAGGAAGTTTTGATTAAAGGTCGATCCATAATCCTTAACCCTTTTAAGGTAGCCGTTTACAAAAATGTGTTTCTCTCTTCTCCATCAGGATGGTGAGGCTATGCTATTTCTACTATAAACCTTCAACAGAGTCAAGATTTTAATAAGTTTGACGAAAGAAAATATAAATCATACACTCAAGTAGTATACAAAGTGTTTTATTGTTCAAAATGATGACACTCCCTTGCAAGCCTAACAAGGAAAAATATATATTATTAATTTCAAGAGCGAATTTGCTAGATAGGCCAAAATTTTAAGCAAAATTTGCAAAAATAGACCATAATTTGTATTAGTACTGGTGTTGTGTCATAACACGGATTAACACCTGCATAATGTATATTTTTGACAAAACTAACGCGGTGATAGTAAATAAATGATATGTTTTTAAGTGATATTTATAGACATATGCGATCATATCATCAAGCGGTTCAAGCTGATATAAGCCTAATGCATATTATGTTTGTTAATAGTGAGATCTCTGTTTTGTAGATAGCTAATAATGACTAGGACGTGGTTGTTAGAGTTGAGCATCTCGGAGGGATAATCTTAGTTTTTTTTAAATAGTATATTGTGTTTTAAAAAGAAAATACCGTAGTGGTTTAGTAAGAATTGAATCTTAAAAATCTTGGTTTATATAAAATTTTTGATGGTCTACATGCTTACTATCTTCTCTTTGTCAGTTTTCTTTTATGAGAAAAAAAAATTACTGATTTTTTGAACCATATGTATTTCTTTTCAAACCCTCAACTTTTTATGTGATTCTTCCAATTTAGTACAGTAGAATTCATATTTTTGTAGATATATGATTTGTGACTTATACTGTGTTTTAGGTGTTGGTCTATTTTACTTTCTCGAGAATAACGAAGTAGAATAATGTATTCCCCTTTCCATAAGCCTTCCAGAGAAGTTCAGTCAAGAAACATAATTCATCCAAGCGAATTAGATATGCAATTTTTCATCCGTAATTACAATGTGAGTCAATAAAATATTATGTATTAGGTTCTCCATCTCCCTAATTTTCAGGTTCTTGATGTTAGGACCACATGTGAGAAACACTACATGTTTATATGGAGAGGGAAATTCTTTAAAGAGGATACTCTACGTTTACAAAAAGAAGGAGAGACTTTATATATCCTGATGAACCTGAAATATTTGGAGTCTTATTGATGATATTGGCAGATAAAATACTTCGTTTCCAATCGATAAGAATAATAGAAAATAAATGAGAGTTTTACAATTCTTGGTATTTTATGTGTTATTTTCTCAGCCGTATGTTGTATCTGATAAGTACATATTAATTGTTTCTCTAAATATTATATAGTCTACACACTGCTTCTTAAGACCGAACAAAATTACTTTCGCATGTACATTTAATATAGGAATACATATAAATGGTTTAAGAAACAAAAAAAATAGACCGATCATTGCAGCTTCAAAATCAGTTTCTATCAAAGCTCAAAATTTAAAGATATCCAATAATGCATATAGCTGAAAGATATGTATAGAGTTAATATTTTTATGTCTAAAAAACTTAAATTGTCAATATGACCATTGTGTTTTCTTTTTTGGCATGAATTTTTTTTGTTTTATCCTAATGTTAATAAAATCTCTTTTGATGTACTCTCGCATAGTTTTTTTTCTTATCCCTCACTCTCACAAAATATCATTATTAAATCAAACATAATGTAATTAAATATCAAAATCAAACATGATGTAATTAAAATATCAAAAATGTTTTATTTGAGACGAGCATGTCATATAAATTAGTCAATAGTGCTTAAAATATTAATCGTTAGTTTCCACAAACTCTCGCACCTACACCTGTTACGTTTAAATAAGTCAAATAAAATTTTATATTTAATTATAGATCATATTATATAATATTAAATTAACTTTTTACTTATTATTAATGTTCGCACCGTTATAAATCATATTATATAATATTAAAATTAACTTTTTATTTATTATTAATGTCCGCATGCGGACCAACCATCTAGTAATTATTTTGTAGTTTCTAATAAAAATAAAATTAATCTATTTAAAAATGCATAAAATCCGTAAAAAAAAACAAAGCATAAAAATTTATACGCAAAACAGTAAAGTCCGTTTCGGTGAACAGAAAAAGGTGACGGAGAATTTTTAGGGTTTTCGATTGAGCAACACAATTTGCCTTCAATCTTCCAGAATCAATCGACACTGAATCGTTTGCTTCAGTTTCAAATTCTAAAAATCTCTGTGATTCACTGGAGAAATTCCACTCGATGTCTTCTACGGCGGCGCTTCCGGTGGCTGGACATGGCTTACCGGAGAAAGTGAATAATGAAATACCAAAGAAGGTTGAAGAGTTTCCCGGGCTGCTCAAACAGGTTAGTTTTTCTTCTTGAGTTATGTTAAGATTGTGATCGGTGATTTTAGAGGTTTGAGAAGAAGAAGAATAACTGAGATAGAAGAGAACGAGAGAAGATGTCGAGAGAGAAAAGAAGGGTAGAGACTTTAGAATAAGAGAAATGTGTATTTGATTTCATGATCCAAACCGTAAGTTTTGGGTGGCATTAAATACACTGTGGCATATGTTAAACGACAGAGTTTATAGACTAAATATTATTGCATTAGACCCTCTGTTTCAGCTGGAGGATTTGATCTCTTAAGTCCACACTTAGCCGCTTTTAAGCTGAGACCTCTTTTCCTGTCTTCTAGCTACACGACCTGTCCTTGATTTCTTTTTGCAATATGCCAATGGAAAAGCCAGCTTATCATTACCCCCTCGAAGAAGAGTCAGCTTGTCCTCAAGCTGGAATTTCGGATATTGAGATGCAAGACGATTTAAAGGTTCCCAAGATGCCTCAAAGATTGGAAGCCCTTTCCACTTCACCAAGGCTTCCGGTTCTCCTAGACTGTTTGATCTCCTAAGGCCCAGCAACTCTTCTGGTTCGGTGTTCCATTCTAATTCAGATGAGAGAATCAAAGGAATTTATTGTACCCGAGTATGTGGAGATACTGCCTTCTTTAATTGTGAAACATGAAACACCGGATGAATGGCACTTTGTTCTGGTAACTGAAGTTTGTAAGCTGTGTTTCCAATTCTGCTAAGGATCAAATAGGGTCCGAAATATCGTGGAGATAGTTTTTCATTCCTCCTTAATGCCACAGATACTTGACGATATGGCTTGAGTTTTAAGTACACGAGATCCCCAACCTGAAACTCGATATCTCTGCGCTTCTTATTTGCAGAGCACCGCATCTGTTTCTAAGCTTTCTCCAAGTTGCTCCTTAACTCACTGATCATATCATCCCTATCCTGAATTAGTTCTTCCACAGCTGCGTTAAGAGTAGGGACATTACCATACCTGAGTAACTTAGGAGGGTCTCTTCCATAGAGGGCTTTGAATGGTGTGGTGTTGGTAGAAGAATGGTACGAGGTGTTGTACCACAATTCTGCCCATGGTAACCACTGACTCCACGACTTTGGTTTAGCACTTGCAAAGCACCTTAAGTAAGTTTCCAAGCATCTATTCACCACCTCTGTTTGGCCATCGGTTTGAGGGTGATAGGCTGAGCTTCTCTTGAGATCAGTGCCCTGCGTAGTGAAAAGTGCAAACCAAAATTCACTCAAGAAACCGTGTCGCGGTCTGAAACCATGGTCTCGGGAAACCTGTGTAACTTCACCACTTCTCGAATAAACACTTCTGCCACAGTCTTTGCTGAGAACGGGTGCCTAAGAGGAATGAAATGCGCGTATTTGCTGAGACGATCCACAACAACCAGAATCACATCCCAACCTTTTGAAATTGGCAAGCCTTCAACGAAGTCAAGGCTGATATCAGCCCAGACTTTTGTGGGGATAGGTAAAGGAGACAGCAACCCCGCCGGACATAGAGTTGAATACTTGTTCTCTTGACAAACCCGGCAGCTTGCTATAAATGCTTCTGCTGCTTTCCTCATGCCTCTCCAATAAACCTCTCGAGCCATCCTTTTGTATGTCTTCAGAACACCCTCATGACCTCCTATAGGGCTGGAATGAAATTGTTCAAACAATTGTGGGATGAACGATGATTTAGATGGTATCACTAAGCGATGATCCTTATACAACAACCCTTGTGCCAGCTTGTAACTTGAGTTGCTTGCTTTGTCCTTCTTTAGAGACTGTAGTATATCTTGTAGTTCCGGATCAGCAGCGATTTGGTTGGCTAGATCTTCCTTATCCAGAGACAGAGGAGCTGTGAGCCTTAACTCCGAGTACTGCTCATCATGCGGTCTTCTAGACAAAGCATCTGCTACCCGATTCTCACTCCCAGGTTTATACTCTATGGTGTAGTTTAACCCCAATAATTTCGACGCCCATCTCTGCTGTTCCGTAGGGACCGTCTTTTGATCCAATAGATATTTGAGACTGCGTTGATCAGTCCTAATCACCACCTTATTCCCGATCATGTAATGCCTCCACTTGGTGATAGCAAGAAATTCTCTTTCATAGACAGATTTCACTCTCCCTTTTGACGAAAATGCTTGACTGATGTAGGCTATAGGGCGGTTGCCTTGAGATAATACCGCACCAATTCCAGTCCCGGATGCATCAGTTTCTATGATGAAAGGCAGACTAAAATCCGGCAACACAAGCACCGGCAACTCCATCATAGCATCTCGCAGATTGCAGAAAGCTTCACTAGCTTCTACACTCCAAATGAACTTATCCTTCTTCAATATGTTGGTCAAAGGTCTTGCTTTTCTGCCATAGTCTTTAACAAACCTTCGGTAGTAACCGGTTAACCCAAGAAACCCTCTTAACTCTGTCACATTCTTCGGCTCAGGCCAACTTTTAATAGCCTTAATCTTCCCCGGATCTGCAGAAACTCCTTTTTCAGATATCACATGGCCAAGGTATGCCACTTCTGATTTCCCAAATTCGCATTTCTTTTCATTAGCATAGAACTGATTTTGATGCAACACATGCAGTACATTTCCCAAGTGTTGAAGATGTGCTTGAAGTGTTGAACTGTAGATCAAAATGTCGTCAAAAAACACAAGTACAAACCTTCGAAGATACGGTCGGAACAGATCATTCATCACGGATTGAAATGTGGCAGGGGCATTCGTCAATCCGAATGGCATTACGAGGAATTCATAGTGCCCTTCATGTGTGCGGAAAGCGGTTTTCTCAACATCCTCCTTCCTTACTCGGATTTGATGATAGCCAGACTTCAAGTCAATCTTAGAAAAAATTGTGGCACCTCTCAGCTCATCTAATAACTCTTCTATAACCGGAATAGGGTATCTATCCAGAATAGTGAGCTTGTTGATAGCTCGGTAATCTACACAAAATCTCCATCCACCATCCTTCTTCTTCACTAAGAGAACGGGGCTCGAATAGGGACTGATACTAGGTCTTATCACTTCAGCTTCCAACATCTCTTTCAACAGCATTTCAATTTCATTTTTCCGTGTGAACGAATACCTGTAAGGACGCAAGTTAATAGGGGTAGATCCTGGTTGCAAATTAATCGCGTGCTCTCTGGTTCTCACCGGAGGTCATTCCTTTGGCATTCTGAAAACTTCATGGTACTTATCCACAAGTTTTCGTATTTCTTGGTGCACAGCCTTGTTCTGATTTCTTGGCTCACCTTCAAATAAAGCTGTCAACTCCAGCAAGCAAACAATCACCCCATCTCTAGCTACCTTCACCATCGAGTTAAGAGATATTTGCGCTCTCATCAAAGTAGGGTCTCCCACTAACGTAACCCACTCTCTGTCTACCTTAAAACTCAATGTGTGTAGCCCCCAATTTATTCTGGTATCTCCTAACTTTTCCAGCCATGAGTATCCCAATACAATGTCCGTGGTGCCTAACTCGAAGAGCAAAAATTCTTCCACTATCTCTACTCCTTGTATCGCCAAAACCACTCCAGAACACTTCCCTTGCCCTGAGATTATTTGTCCATTTCCCACCGATACTCCAAACCCTCTTGTTTCAGTCACGGGAAGCCCAATTGCTCTTACAATTTGCTCCGATATGAAATTGCTTGTGGCTCCGGAGTCAATTAACACAATAACTTCAGTCTCTGCAATTCTGCCTCGCATCCTCATTGATCTCTCTGCAGTCAACCCTACCATGGAGTGTAAAGACAACCTCAACAGCCCCTGATTTTCTTCAGTAACCTCGGGCAGTTCTGGTTCAATTTCTTCTTCCAAGTGTTCATGTTCTGCCTCTGGTTCACCCCCTTCGTCTATCTCTAAGCATCTGAACCGTTGCTGCGATTTACACTTATGCCCTGAATAAAATTGTTCTCCACAGTGACGGCAAGGATTCGTTTTCTTAACTTCAGTCCCAGTGTTTACTCTCCTGTTATCTCTTGCAACATCAAAAGGTCTTCGACCCGGTGAATACTCATTTCCCTTCACCGGATTGTTGCTCGTATGCCTATTAGCTTGGATGAGCTCTGATGCGGCGTTGGTCCTCTGTGCAGGTCTGTATTGATAGCCTTGGCTGTCACTCTCTTGCAACTCAATCAGCCTTGCCTTAGCAATAATATCATTGATACCACTTGGCCCACAACGTAAAACTTGATCTCGCGAACCCCTCTTTAACCCTTTGAGGAACATCGACTCTACCACATCATTAGAAACGTGTGGAACTTCCACTAAAAGCTCCTCAAATCGTTCACGATACTCATCTACGGTAGCCCTCTGCGTTATACCCATTAACTGATCAACAATCGAGCCTCCCCTGCTCGGACCAAATCTTTGTTTAAAATTTTCTTTGAAGTCCATCCAATCTTTCGCAACGTCTCTATCCTTGATATATCTTAACCACGTCACCGCACTTCCCGTTAAACAAGCCATCGCCTGATCTAGCTTGTTCTCCTCCACTGTTTTGTTGGCTGCGAAACACCTTTCCACCCTATAAATCCATTCTTCGGGATTTTGACCTTCATAGAGTGGAAGCTCGAGGATCTTCCCTAGGGTTTCGGTTTTAGTGTCTTCTGAAGCTAAAGGTTGTAGCTTTTCTGTGGGTCTCAACGGAATCGCCGAAGGGGGAGAGGGAAGGATCCCATCTCCTCTCGTTCTTTCCATTGTCGGGGTAAAAAGACTTCCTTGCGCTTGGATTTGGCCACTGTCGGCTGGAGGAGTCATGAATCCGGCATACGTTACATCCCCAAGCTCCTTCCTTAGCAAGTGACCCAACGCCTCACGCACCCAAGCCTGTTCTTTCTCCATTTTGTCGAATCGCTCAAGCAGCTCGGAATCTCGACTGGGACTGTCTGTTTCGGTCGGATCGGAGACCGTTAGAGCTTCTGAGTTGGTCGCCATCTCGCTCTGATACCAGTGTTAAGATTGTGATCGGTGATTTTAGAGGTTTGAGAAGAAGAAGAATAACTGAGATAGAAGAGAACGAGAGAAGATGTCGAGAGAGAAAAGAAGGGTAGAGACTTTAGAATAAGAGAAATGTGTATTTGATTTCATGATCCAAACCGTAAGTTTTGGGTGGCATTAAATACACTGTGGCATATGTTAAACGACAGAGTTTATAGACTAAATATTATTGCATTAGACCCTCTGTTTCAGCTGGAGGATTTGATCTCTTAAGTCCACACTTAGCCGCTTTTAAGCTGAGACCTCTTTTCCTGTCTTCTAGCTACACGACCTGTCCTTGATTTCTTTTTGCAATATGCCAATGGAAAAGCCAGCTTATCATTACCCCCTCGAAGAAGAGTCAGCTTGTCCTCAAGCTGGAATTTCGGATATTGAGATGCAAGACGATTTAAAGGTTCCCAAGACGCCTCAAAGATTGGAAGCCCTTTCCACTTCACCAAGGCTTCCGGTTCTCCTAGACTGTTTGATCTCCTAAGGCCCAGCAACTCTTCTGGTTCGGTGTTCCATTCTAATTCAGATGAGAGAATCAAAGGAATTTCTTGTACCCGAGTATGTGGAGATACTGCCTTCTTTAATTGTGAAACATGAAACACCGGATGAATGGCACTTTGTTCTGGTAACTGAAGTTTGTAAGCTGTGTTTCCAATTCTGCTAAGGATCAAATAGGGTCCGAAATATCGTGGAGATAGTTTTTCATTCCTCCTTAATGCCACAGATACTTGACGATATGGCTTGAGTTTTAAGTACACGAGATCTCCAACCTGAAACTCGATATCTCTGCGCTTCTTATTTGCAGAGCACCGCATCTGTTTCTAAGCTTTCTCCAAGTTGCTCCTTAACTCACTGATCATATCATCCCTATCCTGAATTAGTTCTTCCACAGCTGCGTTAAGAGTAGGGACATCACCATACCTGAGTAACTTAGGAGGGTCTCTTCCATAGAGGGCTTTGAATGGTGTGGTGTTGGTAGAAGAATGGTACGAGGTGTTGTACCACAATTCTGCCCATGGTAACCACTGACTCCACGACTTTGGTTTAGCACTTGCAAAGCACCTTAAGTAAGTTTCCAAGCATCTATTCACCACCTCCGTTTGGCCATCGGTTTGAGGGTGATAGGCTGAGCTTCTCTTGAGATCAGTGCCCTGCGTAGTGAAAAGCGCAAACCAAAATTCACTCAAGAAACCGTGTCGCGGTCTGAAACCATGGTCTCGGGAAACCCGTGTAACTTCACCACTTCTCGAATAAACACTTCTGCCACAGTCTTTGCTGAGAACGGGTGCCTAAGAGGAATGAAATACGCGTATTTGCTGAGACGATCCACAACAACCAGAATCACATCCCAACCTTTTGAAATTGGCAAGCCTTCAACGAAGTCAAGGCTGATATCAGCCCAGACTTTTGTGGGGATAGGTAAAGGAGACAGCAACCCGCCGGAGATAGAGTTGAATACTTGTTCTCTTGACAAACCCGGCAGCTTGCTATAAATGCTTCTGCTGCTTGTTCCTCATGCCTCTCCAATAAACCTCTCGAGCCATCCTTTTGTATGTCTTCAGAACACCCTCATGACCTCCTATAGGGCTGGAATGAAATTGTTCAAACAATTGTGGGATGAACGATGATTTAGATGGTATCACTAAGCGATGATCCTTATACAACAACCCTTGTGCCAGCTTGTAACTTGAGTTGCTTGCTTTGTCCTTCTTTAGAGACTGTAGTATATCTTGTAGTTCCGGATCAGCAGCGATTTGGTTGGCTAGATCTTCCTTATCGAGAGACAGAGGAGATGTGAGCCTTAACTCCGAGTACTGCTCATCATGCGGTCTTCTAGACAAAGCATCTGCTACCCGATTCTCACTCCCAGGTTTATACTCTATGGTGTAGTTTAACCCCAACAATTTCGACGCCCATCTCTGCTGTTCCGTAGGGACCGTCTTTTGATCCAATAGATATTTGAGACTGCGTTGATCAGTCCTAATCACCACCTTATTCCCGATCATGTAATGCCTCCACTTGGTGATAGCAAGAAATTCTCTTTCATAGACAGATTTCACTCTCCCTTTTGACGAAAATGCTTGACTGATGTAGGCTATAGGGCGGTTGCCTTGAGATAATACCGCACCAATTCCAGTCCCGGATGCATCAGTTTCTATGATGAAAGGCAGACTAAAATCCGGCAACACAAGCACCGGCAACTCCATCATAGCATCTCGCAGATTGCAGAAAGCTTCACTAGCTTCTACACTCCAAATGAACTTATCCTTCTTCAATATGTTGGTCAAAGGTCTTGCTTTTCTGCCATAGTCTTTAACAAACCTTCGGTAGTAACCGGTTAACCCAAGAAACCCTCTTAACTCTGTCACATTCTTCGGCTCAGGCCAACTTTTAATAGCCTTAATCTTCCCCGGATCTGCAGAAACTCCTTTTTCAGATATCACATGGCCAAGGTATGCCACTTCTGATTTCCCAAATTCGCATTTCTTTTCATTAGCATAGAACTGATTTTGATGCAACACATGCAGTACATTTCCCAAGTGTTGAAGATGTGCTTGAAGTGTTGAACTGTAGATCAAAATGTCGTCAAAAAACACAAGTACAAACCTTCGAAGATACGGTCGGAACAGATCATTCATCACGGATTGAAATGTGGCAGGGGCATTCGTCAATCCGAATGGCATTACGAGGAATTCATAGTGCCCTTCATGTGTGCGGAAAGCGGTTTTCTCAACATCCTCCTTCCTTACTCGGATTTGATGATAGCCAGACTTCAAGTCAATCTTAGAAAAAATTGTGGCACCTCTCAGCTCATCTAATAACTCTTCTATAACCGGAATAGGGTATCTATCCAGAATAGTGAGCTTGTTGATAGCTCGGTAATCTACACAAAATCTCCATCCACCATCCTTCTTCTTCACTAAGAGAACGGGGCTCGAATAGGGACTGATACTAGGTCTTATCACTTCAGCTTCCAACATCTCTTTCAACAGCATTTCAATTTCATTTTTCCGTGTGAACGAATACCTGTAAGGACGCAAGTTAATAGGGGTAGATCCTGGTTGCAAATTAATCGCGTGCTCTCTGGTTCTCACCGGAGGTCATTCCTTTGGCATTCTGAAAACTTCATGGTACTTATCCACAAGTTTTCGTATTTCTTGGTGCACAGCCTTGTTCTGATTTCTTGGCTCACCTTCAAATAAAGCTGTCAACTCCAGCAAGCAAACAATCACCCCATCTCTAGCTACCTTCACCATCGAGTTAAGAGATATTTGCGCTCTCATCAAAGTAGGGTCTCCCACTAACGTAACCCACTCTCTGTCTACCTTAAAACTCAATGTGTGTAGCCCCCAATTTATTCTGGTATCTCCTAACTTTTCCAGCCATGAGTATCCCAATACAATGTCTGTGGTGCCTAACTCGAAGAGCAAAAATTCTTCCACTATCTCTACTCCTTGTATCGCCAAAACCACTCCAGAACACTTCCCTTGCCCTGAGATTATTTGTCCATTTCCCACCGATACTCCAAACCCTCTTGTTTCAGTCACGGGAAGCCCAATTGCTCTTACAATTTGCTCCGATATGAAATTGCTTGTGGCTCCGGAGTCAATTAACACAATAACTTCAGTCTCTGCAATTCTGCCTCGCATCCTCATTGATCTCTCTGCAGTCAACCCTACCATGGAGTGTAAAGACAACCTCAACAGCCCCTGATTTTCTTCAGTAACCTCGGGCAGTTCTGGTTCAATTTCTTCTTCCAAGTGTTCATGTTCTGCCTCTGGTTCACCCCCTTCGTCTATCTCTAAGCATCTGAACCGTTGCTGCGATTTACACTTATGCCCTGAATAAAATTGTTCTCCACAGTGACGGCAAGGATTCGTTTTCTTAACTTCAGTCCCAGTGTTTACTCTCCTGTTATCTCTTGCAACATCAAAAGGTCTTCGACCCGGTGAATACTCATTTCCCTTCACCGGATTGTTGCTCGTATGCCTATTAGCTTGGATGAGCTCTGATGCGGCGTTGGTCCTCTGTGCAGGTCTGTATTGATAGCCTTGGCTGTCACTCTCTTGCAACTCAATCAGCCTTGCCTTAGCAATAATATCATTGATACCACTTGGCCCACAACGTAAAACTTGATCTCGCGAACCCCTCTTTAACCCTTTGAGGAACATCGACTCTACCACATCATTAGAAACGTGTGGAACTTCCACTAAAAGCTCCTCAAATCGTTCACGATACTCATCTACGGTAGCCCTCTGCGTTATACCCATTAACTGATCAACAATCGAGCCTCCCCTGCTCGGACCAAATCTTTGTTTAAAATTTTCTTTGAAGTCCATCCAATCTTTCGCAACGTCTCTATCCTTGATATATCTTAACCACGTCACCGCACTTCCCGTTAAACAAGCCATCGCCTGATCTAGCTTGTTCTCCTCCACTGTTTTGTTGGCTGCGAAACACCTTTCCACCCTATAAATCCATTCTTCGGGATTTTGACCTTCATAGAGTGGAAGCTCGAGGATCTTCCCTAGGGTTTCGGTTTTAGTGTCTTCTGAAGCTAAAGGTTGTAGCTTTTCTGTGGGTCTCAACGGAATCGCCGAAGGGGGAGAGGGAAGGATCCCATCTCCTCTCGTTCTTTCCATTGTCGGGGTAAAAAGACTTCCTTGCGCTTGGATTTGGCCACTGTCGGCTGGAGGAGTCATGAATCCGGCATACGTTACATCCCCAAGCTCCTTCCTTAGCAAGTGACCCAACGCCTCACGCACCCAAGCCTGTTCTTTCTCCATTTTGTCGAATCGCTCAAGCAGCTCGGAATCTCGACTGGGACTGTCTGTTTCGGTCGGATCGGAGACCGTTAGAGCTTCTGAGTTGGTCGCCATCTCGCTCTGATACCAGTGTTAAGATTGTGATCGGTGATTTTAGAGGTTTGAGAAGAAGAAGAATAACTGAGATAGAAGAGAACGAGAGAAGATGTCGAGAGAGAAAAGAAGGGTAGAGACTTTAGAATAAGAGAAATGTGTATTTGATTTCATGATCCAAACCGTAAGTTTTGGGTGGCATTAAATACACTGTGGCATATGTTAAACGACAGAGTTTATAGACTAAATATTATTGCATTAGACCCTCTGTTTCAGCTGGAGGATTTGATCTCTTAAGTCCACACTTAGCCGCTTTTAAGCTGAGACCTCTTTTCCTGTCTTCTAGCTACACGACCTGTCCTTGATTTCTTTTTGCAATATGCCAATGGAAAAGCCAGCTTATCATTACCCCCTCGAAGAAGAGTCAGCTTGTCCTCAAGCTGGAATTTCGGATATTGAGATGCAAGACGATTTAAAGGTTCCCAAGACGCCTCAAAGATTGGAAGCCCTTTCCACTTCACCAAGGCTTCCGGTTCTCCTAGACTGTTTGATCTCCTAAGGCCCAGCAACTCTTCTGGTTCGGTGTTCCATTCTAATTCAGATGAGAGAATCAAAGGAATTTCTTGTACCCGAGTATGTGGAGATACTGCCTTCTTTAATTGTGAAACATGAAACACCGGATGAATGGCACTTTGTTCTGGTAACTGAAGTTTGTAAGCTGTGTTTCCAATTCTGCTAAGGATCAAATAGGGTCCGAAATATCGTGGAGATAGTTTTTCATTCCTCCTTAATGCCACAGATACTTGACGATATGGCTTGAGTTTTAAGTACACGAGATCTCCAACCTGAAACTCGATATCTCTGCGCTTCTTATTTGCAGAGCACCGCATCTGTTTCTAAGCTTTCTCCAAGTTGCTCCTTAACTCACTGATCATATCATCCCTATCCTGAATTAGTTCTTCCACAGCTGCGTTAAGAGTAGGGACATCACCATACCTGAGTAACTTAGGAGGGTCTCTTCCATAGAGGCTTTGAATGGTGTGGTGTTGGTAGAAGAATGGTACGAGGTGTTGTACCACAATTCTGCCCATGGTAACCACTGACTCCACGACTTTGGTTTAGCACTTGCAAAGCACCTTAAGTAAGTTTCCAAGCATCTATTCACCACCTCCGTTTGGCCATCGGTTTGAGGGTGATAGGCTGAGCTTCTCTTGAGATCAGTGCCCTGCGTAGTGAAAAGCGCAAACCAAAATTCACTCAAGAAACCGTGTCGCGGTCTGAAACCATGGTCTCGGGAAACCCGTGTAACTTCACCACTTCTCGAATAAACACTTCTGCCACAGTCTTTGCTGAGAACGGGTGCCTAAGAGGAATGAAATACGCGTATTTGCTGAGACGATCCACAACAACCAGAATCACATCCCAACCTTTTGAAATTGGCAAGCCTTCAACGAAGTCAAGGCTGATATCAGCCCAGACTTTTGTGGGGATAGGTAAAGGAGACAGCAACCCCGCCGGAGATAGAGTTGAATACTTGTTCTCTTGACAAACCCGGCAGCTTGCTATAAATGCTTCTGCTGCTTGTTCCTCATGCCTCTCCAATAAACCTCTCGAGCCATCCTTTTGTATGTCTTCAGAACACCCTCATGACCTCCTATAGGGCTGGAATGAAATTGTTCAAACAATTGTGGGATGAACGATGATTTAGATGGTATCACTAAGCGATGATCCTTATACAACAACCCTTGTGCCAGCTTGTAACTTGAGTTGCTTGCTTTGTCCTTCTTTAGAGACTGTAGTATATCTTGTAGTTCTGGATCAGCAGCGATTTGGTTGGCTAGATCTTCCTTATCGAGAGACAGAGGAGATGTGAGCCTTAACTCCGAGTACTGCTCATCATGCGGTCTTCTAGACAAAGCATCTGCTACCCGATTCTCACTCCCAGGTTTATACTCTATGGTGTAGTTTAACCCCAACAATTTCGACGCCCATCTCTGCTGTTCCGTAGGGACCGTCTTTTGATCCAATAGATATTTGAGACTGCGTTGATCAGTCCTAATCACCACCTTATTCCCGATCATGTAATGCCTCCACTTGGTGATAGCAAGAAATTCTCTTTCATAGACAGATTTCACTCTCCCTTTTGACGAAAATGCTTGACTGATGTAGGCTATAGGGCGGTTGCCTTGAGATAATACCGCACCAATTCCAGTCCCGGATGCATCAGTTTCTATGATGAAAGGCAGACTAAAATCCGGCAACACAAGCACCGGCAACTCCATCATAGCATCTCGCAGATTGCAGAAAGCTTCACTAGCTTCTACACTCCAAATGAACTTATCCTTCTTCAATATGTTGGTCAAAGGTCTTGCTTTTCTGCCATAGTCTTTAACAAACCTTCGGTAGTAACCGGTTAACCCAAGAAACCCTCTTAACTCTGTCACATTCTTCGGCTCAGGCCAACTTTTAATAGCCTTAATCTTCCCCGGATCTGCAGAAACTCCTTTTTCAGATATCACATGGCCAAGGTATGCCACTTCTGATTTCCCAAATTCGCATTTCTTTTCATTAGCATAGAACTGATTTTGATGCAACACATGCAGTACATTTCCCAAGTGTTGAAGATGTGCTTGAAGTGTTGAACTGTAGATCAAAATGTCGTCAAAAAACACAAGTACAAACCTTCGAAGATACGGTCGGAACAGATCATTCATCACGGATTGAAATGTGGCAGGGGCATTCGTCAATCCGAATGGCATTACGAGGAATTCATAGTGCCCTTCATGTGTGCGGAAAGCGGTTTTCTCAACATCCTCCTTCCTTACTCGGATTTGATGATAGCCAGACTTCAAGTCAATCTTAGAAAAAATTGTGGCACCTCTCAGCTCATCTAATAACTCTTCTATAACCGGAATAGGGTATCTATCCAGAATAGTGAGCTTGTTGATAGCTCGGTAATCTACACAAAATCTCCATCCACCATCCTTCTTCTTCACTAAGAGAACGGGGCTCGAATAGGGACTGATACTAGGTCTTATCACTTCAGCTTCCAACATCTCTTTCAACAGCATTTCAATTTCATTTTTCCGTGTGAACGAATACCTGTAAGGACGCAAGTTAATAGGGGTAGATCCTGGTTGCAAATTAATCGCGTGCTCTCTGGTTCTCACCGGAGGTCATTCCTTTGGCATTCTGAAAACTTCATGGTACTTATCCACAAGTTTTCGTATTTCTTGGTGCACAGCCTTGTTCTGATTTCTTGGCTCACCTTCAAATAAAGCTGTCAACTCCAGCAAGCAAACAATCACCCCATCTCTAGCTACCTTCACCATCGAGTTAAGAGATATTTGCGCTCTCATCAAAGTAGGGTCTCCCACTAACGTAACCCACTCTCTGTCTACCTTAAAACTCAATGTGTGTAGCCCCCAATTTATTCTGGTATCTCCTAACTTTTCCAGCCATGAGTATCCCAATACAATGTCTGTGGTGCCTAACTCGAAGAGCAAAAATTCTTCCACTATCTCTACTCCTTGTATCGCCAAAACCACTCCAGAACACTTCCCTTGCCCTGAGATTATTTGTCCATTTCCCACCGATACTCCAAACCCTCTTGTTTCAGTCACGGGAAGCCCAATTGCTCTTACAATTTGCTCCGATATGAAATTGCTTGTGGCTCCGGAGTCAATTAACACAATAACTTCAGTCTCTGCAATTCTGCCTCGCATCCTCATTGATCTCTCTGCAGTCAACCCTACCATGGAGTGTAAAGACAACCTCAACAGCCCCTGATTTTCTTCAGTAACCTCGGGCAGTTCTGGTTCAATTTCTTCTTCCAAGTGTTCATGTTCTGCCTCTGGTTCACCCCCTTCGTCTATCTCTAAGCATCTGAACCGTTGCTGCGATTTACACTTATGCCCTGAATAAAACTGTTCTCCACAGTGACGGCAAGGATTCGTTTTCTTAACTTCAGTCCCAGTGTTTACTCTCCTGTTATCTCTTGCAACATCAAAAGGTCTTCGACCCGGTGAATACTCATTTCCCTTCACCGGATTGTTGCTCGTATGCCTATTAGCTTGGATGAGCTCTGATGCGGCGTTGGTCCTCTGTGCAGGTCTGTATTGATAGCCTTGGCTGTCACTCTCTTGCAACTCAATCAGCCTTGCCTTAGCAATAATATCATTGATACCACTTGGCCCACAACGTAAAACTTGATCTCGCGAACCCCTCTTTAACCCTTTGAGGAACATCGACTCTACCACATCATTAGAAACGTGTGGAACTTCCACTAAAAGCTCCTCAAATCGTTCACGATACTCATCTACGGTAGCCCTCTGCGTTATACCCATTAACTGATCAACAATCGAGCCTCCCCTGCTCGGACCAAATCTTTGTTTAAAATTTTCTTTGAAGTCCATCCAATCTTTCGCAACGTCTCTATCCTTGATATATCTTAACCACGTCACCGCACTTCCCGTTAAACAAGCCATCGCCTGATCTAGCTTGTTCTCCTCCACTGTTTTGTTGGCTGCGAAACACCTTTCCACCCTATAAATCCATTCTTCGGGATTTTGACCTTCATAGAGTGGAAGCTCGAGGATCTTCCCTAGGGTTTCGGTTTTAGTGTCTTCTGAAGCTAAAGGTTGTAGCTTTTCTGTGGGTCTCAACGGAATCGCCGAAGGGGGAGAGGGAAGGATCCCATCTCCTCTCGTTCTTTCCATTGTCGGGGTAAAAAGACTTCCTTGCGCTTGGATTTGGCCACTGTCGGCTGGAGGAGTCATGAATCCGGCATACGTTACATCCCCAAGCTCCTTCCTTAGCAAGTGACCCAACGCCTCACGCACCCAAGCCTGTTCTTTCTCCATTTTGTCGAATCGCTCAAGCAGCTCGGAATCTCGACTGGGACTGTCTGTTTCGGTCGGATCGGAGACCGTTAGAGCTTCTGAGTTGGTCGCCATCTCGCTCTGATACCAGTGTTAAGATTGTGATCGGTGATTTTAGAGGTTTGAGAAGAAGAAGAATAACTGAGATAGAAGAGAACGAGAGAAGATGTCGAGAGAGAAAAGAAGGGTAGAGACTTTAGAATAAGAGAAATGTGTATTTGATTTCATGATCCAAACCGTAAGTTTTGGGTGGCATTAAATACACTGTGGCATATGTTAAACGACAGAGTTTATAGACTAAATATTATTGCATTAGACCCTCTGTTTCAGCTGGAGGATTTGATCTCTTAAGTCCACACTTAGCCGCTTTTAAGCTGAGACCTCTTTTCCTGTCTTCTAGCTACACGACATGTCCTTGATTTCTTTTTGCAATATGCCAATGGAAAAGCCAGCTTATCATTACCCCCTCGAAGAAGAGTCAGCTTGTCCTCAAGCTGGAATTTCGGATATTGAGATGCAAGACGATTTAAAGGTTCCCAAGACGCCTCAAAGATTGGAAGCCCTTTCCACTTCACCAAGGCTTCCGGTTCTCCTAGACTGTTTGATCTCCTAAGGCCCAGCAACTCTTCTGGTTCGGTGTTCCATTCTAATTCAGATGAGAGAATCAAAGGAATTTCTTGTACCCGAGTATGTGGAGATACTGCCTTCTTTAATTGTGAAACATGAAACACCGGATGAATGGCACTTTGTTCTGGTAACTGAAGTTTGTAAGCTGTGTTTCCAATTCTGCTAAGGATCAAATAGGGTCCGAAATATCGTGGAGATAGTTTTTCATTCCTCCTTAATGCCACAGATACTTGACGATATGGCTTGAGTTTTAAGTACACGAGATCCAACCTGAAACTCGATATCTCTGCGCTTCTTATTTGCAGAGCACCGCATCTGTTTCTAAGCTTTCTCCAAGTTGCTCCTTAACTCACTGATCATATCATCCCTATCCTGAATTAGTTCTTCCACAGCTGCATTAAGAGTAGGGACATCACCATACCTGAGTAACTTAGGAGGGTCTCTTCCATAGAGGGCTTTGAATGGTGTGGTGTTGGTAGAAGAATGGTACGAGGTGTTGTACCACAATTCTGCCCATGGTAACCACTGACTCCACGACTTTGGTTTAGCACTTGCAAAGCACCTTAAGTAAGTTTCCAAGCATCTATTCACCACCTCCGTTTGGCCATCGGTTTGAGGGTGATAGGCTGAGCTTCTCTTGAGATCAGTGCCCTGCGTAGTGAAAAGTGCAAACCAAAATTCACTCAAGAAACCGTGTCGCGGTCTGAAACCATGGTCTCGGGAAACCCGTGTAACTTCACCACTTCTCGAATAAACACTTCTGCCACAGTCTTTGCTGAGAACGGGTGCCTAAGAAGAATGAAATGCGCGTATTTGCTGAGACGATCCACAACAACCAGAATCACATCCCAACCTTTTGAAATTGGCAAGCCTTCAACGAAGTCAAGGCTGATATCAGCCCAGACTTTTGTGGGGATAGGTAAAGGAGACAGCAACCCCGCCGGAGATAGAGTTGAATACTTGTTCTCTTGACAAACCCGGCAGCTTGCTATAAATGCTTCTGCTGCTTTCCTCATGCCTCTCCAATAAACCTCTCGAGCCATCCTTTTGTATGTCTTCAGAACACCCTCATGACCTCCTATAGGGCTGGAATGAAATTGTTCAAACAATTGTGGGATGAACGATGATTTAGATGGTATCACTAAGCGATGATCCTTATACAACAACCCTTGTGCCAGCTTGTAACTTGAGTTGCTTGCTTTGTCCTTCTTTAGAGACTGTAGTATATCTTGTAGTTCTGGATCAGCAGCGATTTGGTTGGCTAGATCTTCCTTATCGAGAGACAGAGGAGATGTGAGCCTTAACTCCGAGTACTGCTCATCATGCGGTCTTCTAGACAAAGCATCTGCTACCCGATTCTCACTCCCAGGTTTATACTCTATGGTGTAGTTTAACCCCAACAATTTCGACGCCCATCTCTGCTGTTCCGTAGGGACCGTCTTTTGATCCAATAGATATTTGAGACTGCGTTGATCAGTCCTAATCACCACCTTATTCCCGATCATGTAATGCCTCCACTTGGTGATAGCAAGAAATTCTCTTTCATAGACAGATTTCACTCTCCCTTTTGACGAAAATGCTTGACTGATGTAGGCTATAGGGCGGTTGCCTTGAGATAATACCGCACCAATTCCAGTCCCGGATGCATCAGTTTCTATGATGAAAGGCAGACTAAAATCCGGCAACACAAGCACCGGCAACTCCATCATAGCATCTCGCAGATTGCAGAAAGCTTCACTAGCTTCTACACTCCAAATGAACTTATCCTTCTTCAATATGTTGGTCAAAGGTCTTGCTTTTCTGCCATAGTCTTTAACAAACCTTCGGTAGTAACCGGTTAACCCAAGAAACCCTCTTAACTCTGTCACATTCTTCGGCTCAGGCCAACTTTTAATAGCCTTAATCTTCCCCGGATCTGCAGAAACTCCTTTTTCAGATATCACATGGCCAAGGTATGCCACTTCTGATTTCCCAAATTCGCATTTCTTTTCATTAGCATAGAACTGATTTTGATGCAACACATGCAGTACATTTCCCAAGTGTTGAAGATGTGCTTGAAGTGTTGAACTGTAGATCAAAATGTCGTCAAAAAACACAAGTACAAACCTTCGAAGATACGGTCGGAACAGATCATTCATCACGGATTGAAATGTGGCAGGGGCATTCGTCAATCCGAATGGCATTACGAGGAATTCATAGTGCCCTTCATGTGTGCGGAAAGCGGTTTTCTCAACATCCTCCTTCCTTACTCGGATTTGATGATAGCCAGACTTCAAGTCAATCTTAGAAAAAATTGTGGCACCTCTCAGCTCATCTAATAACTCTTCTATAACCGGAATAGGGTATCTATCCAGAATAGTGAGCTTGTTGATAGCTCGGTAATCTACACAAAATCTCCATCCACCATCCTTCTTCTTCACTAAGAGAACGGGGCTCGAATAGGGACTGATACTAGGTCTTATCACTTCAGCTTCCAACATCTCTTTCAACAGCATTTCAATTTCATTTTTCCGTGTGAACGAATACCTGTAAGGACGCAAGTTAATAGGGGTAGATCCTGGTTGCAAATTAATCGCGTGCTCTCTGGTTCTCACCGGAGGTCATTCCTTTGGCATTCTGAAAACTTCATGGTACTTATCCACAAGTTTTCGTATTTCTTGGTGCACAGCCTTGTTCTGATTTCTTGGCTCACCTTCAAATAAAGCTGTCAACTCCAGCAAGCAAACAATCACCCCATCTCTAGCTACCTTCACCATCGAGTTAAGAGATATTTGCGCTCTCATCAAAGTAGGGTCTCCCACTAACGTAACCCACTCTCTGTCTACCTTAAAACTCAATGTGTGTAGCCCCCAATTTATTCTGGTATCTCCTAACTTTTCCAGCCATGAGTATCCCAATACAATGTCTGTGGTGCCTAACTCGAAGAGCAAAAATTCTTCCACTATCTCTACTCCTTGTATCGCCAAAACCACTCCAGAACACTTCCCTTGCCCTGAGATTATTTGTCCATTTCCCACCGATACTCCAAACCCTCTTGTTTCAGTCACGGGAAGCCCAATTGCTCTTACAATTTGCTCCGATATGAAATTGCTTGTGGCTCCGGAGTCAATTAACACAATAACTTCAGTCTCTGCAATTCTGCCTCGCATCTTCATTGATCTCTCTGCAGTCAACCCCACCATGGAGTGTAAAGACAACCTCAACAGCCCCTGATTTTCTTCAGTAACCTCGGGCAGTTCTGGTTCAATTTCTTCTTCCAAGTGTTCATGTTCTGCCTCTGGTTCACCCCCTTCGTCTATCTCTAAGCATCTGAACCGTTGCTGCGATTTACACTTATGCCCTGAATAAAATTGTTCTCCACAGTGACGGCAAGGATTCATTTTCTTAACTTCAGTCCCAGTGTTTACTCTCCTGTTATCTCTTGCAACATCAAAAGGTCTTCGACCCGGTGAATACTCATTTCCCTTCACCGGATTGTTGCTCGTATGCCTATTAGCTTGGATGAGCTCTGATGCGGCGTTGGTCCTCTGTGCAGGTCTGTATTGATAGCCTTGGCTGTCACTCTCTTGCAACTCAATCAGCCTTGCCTTAGCAATAATATCATTGATACCACTTGGCCCACAACGTAAAACTTGATCTCGCAAACCCCTCTTTAATCCTTTGAGGAACATCGACTCTACCACATCATTAGAAACGTGTGGAACTTCCACTAAAAGCTCCTCAAATCGTTCACGATACTCATCTACGGTAGCCCTCTGCGTTATACCCATTAACTGATCAACAATCGAGCCTCCCCTGCTCGGACCAAATCTTTGTTTAAATTTTTCTTTGAAGTCCATCCAATCTTTCGCAACGTCTCTATCCTTGATATATCTTAACCACGTCACCGCACTTCCCGTTAAACAAGCCATCGCCTGATCTAGCTTGTTCTCCTCCACTGTTTTGTTGGCTGCGAAACACCTTTCCACCCTATAAATCCATTCTTCGGGATTTTGACCTTCATAGAGTGGAAGCTCGAGGATCTTCCCTAGGGTTTCGGTTTTAGTGTCTTCTAAAGCTAAAGGTTGTAGCTTTTCTGTGGGTCTCAACGGAATCGCCGAAAGGGGAGAGGGAAGGATCCCATCTCCTCTCGTTCTTTCCGTTGTCGGGGTAAAAAGACTTCCTTGCGCTTGGATTTGGCCACTGGCGGCTGGAGGAGTCATGAATCCGGCATACGTTACATCCCCAAGCTCCTTCCTTAGCAAGTGACCCAACGCCTCACGCACCCAAGCCTGTTCTTTCTCCATTTTGTCGAATCGCTCAAGCAGCTCGGAATCTCGACTGGGACTGTCTGTTTCGGTCGGATCGGAGACCGTTAAAGCTTCTGAGTTGGTCGCCATCTCGCTCTGATACCAGTGTTAAGATTGTGATCGGTGATTTTAGAGGTTTGAGAAGAAGAAGAATAACTGAGATAGAAGAGAACGAGAGAAGATGTCGAGAGAGAAAAGAAGGGTAGAGACTTTAGAATAAGAGAAATGTGTATTTGATTTCATGATCCAAACCCTATGTTTTGGGTGGCATTAAATACACTGTGGCATATGTTAAACGACAGAGTTTATAGACTAAATATTATTGCATTAGACCCTCTGTTTCAGCTGGAGGATTTGATCTCTTAAGTCCACACTTAGCCGCTTTTAAGCTGAGACCTCTTTTCCTGTCTTCTAGCTACACGACCTGTTCTTGATTTCTTTTTGCAATATGCCAATGGAAAAGCCAGCTTATCAAGTTACTTAATGTGGCTGTATTGTATAGTTGAAGGCTGATTTTGGTCTGAGAAATTTTGGATTTGACTAGATTAGTGGAGGCCATTGTTAGTGTGTACAGACTGATAAGTGGCTTGTGTTATGTCAGGTGTGCAGATATAGAATTGAGGTGTACACTACGACGGTGGTTACAGTACTGATGATCTCAGTTAAGGTAACAGCAGAAAAAGAGTTTATGGAATTTCCTAGTTTTGGCACACAGCATGCTTGTCAACTGGGATGGTTTTCGGATAGCGAGTTTCAAGAACTTATTGCTATTGCTGATGAGGTCCGTCTTCTTCCAAATCCTGGTGTAAATCTGATAGCGGATTATTTGGATTATGAGGTCTTTGCCCTAACCGAGACCACCATGCCACTCGCGTTGGTTCAGTAGATGCTAGTTGTGATTCTTAACAATCTAATATAATGTGATACTTGTTTTAAAGCCTTCTACCCTGGATCAGCATGTATGGTTTGTCTGTTAGTCATTCGATACCTCACTCTGGATCTGTCAATAAGTTTTTACTTTATGACAGGAGAATTTAACCATATCTTGCATTCTATCTACCAGTCTTTCATATACATTTTGAAAATTTGTTTCATCTTGTTGATGTAACCTAGTCTCTGTGCCTTTTGGTTAGCGTATGATTTCACTTACTCCAGATTCTTGTTTGCTCTTCAGTGGTTATTTGTTGCACAGACAGACAACATAGACACATCTGGCTGTATTATTCATCCTCCGGAAGTCAGGTATGAGGAAACAATTTGCTAATTTTTCCTCGCTGACACGAAATATTATCCAGTTTAACCTTCCTAGCTTTCGTATGAAAATTGCAGCTTCCTGTTAAATGGAAAGGGGCTCGAGGAGAGACTTAATATCACAATGGTTTGTGCTATTTGAATTTTTAATGGGATTTTTTTTTTCTGAACTTGTTATGTGCATGCATGTGTATTTGTTTACAGTCGATTTCTATTTTTTCCAGAATTCGGGGCCTCAACTCCCGTCAAATGTTACTGCATTACTGAAATATGGAACAAACCATCTACAAGTGATGGGGAATTCCAAGGGTATATGGTCAATATATATACCTTTTTCTTCTGTTGTTCATGTTTTCCAATCCTTGTGCTTGATTGTTCAAAGGTCATTACATCATCGTAATTGCTTTTACGGGATTGATACTGCCACCTGAAAAACCAGTGCTTAAAGATTACCTTCAGTCGGGATTCATTGAGTCAAGTCCAGGTAATTTAAGAGCATAAGATAGGGGACAGGAAATTTATCTTTAATGCTCTATACTTTTCCATTTTTGAATCATTCAATGACCTGCAACCACATAACTGTGAATAAATATTTTCCAAACTAATGGCTCTGTACTTTTTTTTTATTTTCTGTTTGTAGATCCTGACATCATCGAGGGGCCATCACGGGTATCTCTCAATTGTCCTCTAAGGTACCACTTCTGGTTTCTATGTACTATAGTGTTATGTTTTGATTGTCTTTGGTCGTTGATTTTAGTCTCCATTAAAACAGTCGCAGCCGGATCAAGCTTCCAGTCAAGGGCCAGTTGTGCAAACATCTTCAGGTGATGCAACCAAATATCATGCTCTCTGTTTTTCCATCCTTTTAAATCGGGATACAGTGTTTTGATAACCACAGTGGATTTTATCTTCTTTTTCTCTTAATACTTGTTAGTGATATGGTAACTTGCTGCTGCAGTGTTTTGATTTCTAGAATTATTTCCACATAAATATGAGAAACCCATCCTGGCACTGCCCGCATTGCAATCAACCTGTTTGCTACCCAGAGATCCGTTTAGATCAAAACATGGTGAAGGCAAGTAACTATCTATCTCGTAATTTGCTTACCGCTACATTTTTGCGTTGCATCTAAATATAGATAACTCGTCTTATATCATTATCTTCAGATATTAAAAGAAGCGGAACACAATGCTGCTGATGTAATCATCCATGCTGATGGCACATGGAAGGTTGCAAAGGAAATTGATGGACCGAGGAACCTGTGCATAATGTAATCATTCATGATCTTGAAGACCCGATTACCGTCTTACACTCTGGTCTAGTTGTTTTAGATCTGACTGGAGATGATGATGATGCTGAAATGGAACTATTTGGTGACGGCAAGGTTGTGGACCGGAAGCCCTGCTTGTCAGATGCTCAGGGTCAATCTAATAATAACGATGCAAGCAAAGATGCTTCAGACGATGATTACGGTTCTTTGTTTAATATCTCTGATGTGATATCACTCGATCAGGTGATACTCGATTACTTGAATACTGGAATGGGGCAAGAATACTCAAACTTACTACAAATACCAATGCCTCAAGATCCAACACCGGTACCTGTGTCATTCTCACAAACACCATCTCCGAGAGATAGACCATCAATTACTTCCACCGTCTTCACCATACCCAATCCCTCTCCCCAATTCGCTCAGGTTCATGCTTTACCTGTTATGCCCACCGGAACATATCTTGGTAGAACCTCTAGTCCGAGATGGAACCAGACTTATTCATCTCCAACGCCATCACTGACAACTTCGTCACAGGTTCGTGTATCTGTTTGAGAAAATGGTTTCTTCTGTTAAGTATTCATATGTTGATGATATGTGTTCCTTGCAGAGCCGGAGGCTCCCAGTTCCAGTTACGAGCCCGTCTCCTGCGAATGTGTCTTTTGTTCAGTCTCCGCCTATCCCTAGAGTACTAAATAGCCAGCCTAACAGTTATTTTATCCGAAGTCGAAACAGTAACCATGTAAGGCAGCGCCCAAGTAGTCCCACTGTTCAATCCGTTTCCCGAACCACTGACCTAACTAGCAACTATGGAAGCACTCAAAAGCAGCACACAAGTGGTCGCACTGTTCAATCGGTTTCCCGAACCAGTGACCTAACCAGCAACCATGTAAGCACTCAAACTCAGCACCCAAGTGGTCCCACTATTGGGGGAATTTACACAATTTCTCATATTGTTTTCTATTTTGCCAGTAACTCTGATCAGTATTTCTTGCTACTATTCTCTTTTGCATAGGTTCCATTTGAAGTTCTTGTCAGGATGCAAATATCTCGTTTATTAGACCCCAGCCTTCGGTGCGCTAGGTTCATTTTTGATGAGCTAATAAAGGTGTGATTTATTTTGTCTTTACTATGCTTACTGTTAATTTACTTGATCATAATTTTTAAACAGCAAATTTATCTACAGATTAGTCATTGGTGTATGATGACAGAGCTAGGCCTCACATTACGGAAAAGGGTCGGGTAATAGCGGATAAGGGTCGGATAAGGGTATTTAGGGTATCAAAAATCACTACCCGAACGGGTAATTTAAGGGTAAGGGTTGGATAAGGGTCGGGTAAGGGTAATACGGGTAATTAAAATAAATATCCGAACGGATAATGTTGACAATTAAAATCGCTATTCAAACGGATAATTATGAATAATTCGGATAATATTAGTAACATTTTTGTTGAGTTTTGAGATAGTTTTTTAATTTGGGGATTACTTTAAAAAATGGTGGATAATTTTGTAAAATATTTTAAGAACTCATCTCCAAAATTATCAAATAGATGATATTTATTATTTTTATATATAGGATTTAAATAAATTTATATAATTTAAAAAATTTAATTACCCAAATGGGTAATCGGATACCCGAAGTAATTATCCGACCCTTATCCTTATCCGGTTAGATAAATTATCGTTATCTGAACGGGTAATATCAATTACCTTTATCCGAAAAAGTCGGGTAATTTGAGCCGGGTAAGGGTAGGGTCAGGTTACCCGACCCGAAATGGGCAAGCCTAGACAGAGCTATATCAGTTTTATTATCTTTCCCTGTTTGAATAGGGAGGGGAGTTAATTGAGCAAAGTGTTGCAAGGATCCGGGTTTTCAAACTCCCGGACAGTTTGAGTTTCAATCGCTTCACTGCCCAGCTGCTTTTGTTTCTGTCTTTATGAATCAAGCTACATTGCAGTTGTGGTGGCCAATACAGAGCCAGCAGTTATCCCTAATCGTGCTTGGATGGTGATCTTAACGAATCAGTCCGACAATGAATTCTTTTCATTCTCAGAGATTTGGCTGCTTATTCTTCTTGTTTTTCTTTCTGGCTACGGAGTGGTCAAGTGGTTTTTACAGAGGCTTCCTCCTGATTTAGAGATGCCACCATTTGAGACTTGAAGATGTAAAGATGCCACGACTTGAGGATGTAAATACACTAGAGAAAAAGAAAAGAGTATAAGAAGAGAAAGAATGTTATAGCTACTCCTATCTCTACACTGCCAACGGAGACCGATGATAAGAGACGAGAAAGGTTTGAAATTAAAGGATTTATCTGGAGCTTAAATGGCGCTTTAAGACGGTTAGTGTCTACTGACTCTTTGGCATATGTTGGAACAAACATTGAAGAGTTATTTTTATCAAGTAAGAACTTGACAAAGGAATACAATCCATCTGTTGTGGTGTATAAGGATTGTAAATTCAAACTTCCAGTGTCGGTAAAACATATTCCTCGATCTTATCGTGATGATGAGTTGACTTTCAACGAGTTTTTTAACCAGGAGCGTTGTTTTAAACATTCAAGAAACATCATGCAAACGTATGGTTATATCTCGAACCTTGACTTTGCTTACATCATTCGAGATGATGTGACTTGCAATCTTGATGAGCTTATCAAGTTTGTTGGGGAAAAAAAGGGAAACCATCAAATCAAATGAAGATGTAGCTGAGACTAAGCTCATTATAACAAATATTATAGAGGAAAAGTGGGTAGAAGGCTTTAAAGTTTTGTCACCTTTAAAGCTCAAACTGATCCGGTAAGTTTAAAGGTGACAAATCTTTAAAGTCTTCGACCCACTTTTCCTCGATAATATTTGCTATAATGAGCTTAGTCCCAGCTACATCTTCATTTGATTCGATGGTTTCCCATTTTTTTCCCAGCAAACTTGATAAGTTCATCAAGATTGCAAGTCCCATCCTCTCGAACGATGTAAGCAAAGTCAGAGTTCGAGATATAACCATACGTTTGCATGATGTTTCTTGAATGTTTAAAACAGCGCTCCTGGTTAGAAAACTCGTTGGAAGTCGACTCATCATCACGATAGGATCGAGAAATACGTTTTACCGACACTGGAAGTTTGAATTTACAACCTTTATACATCGCAACAGATAAAAACAAGTCTTCCTTTGTCTAGTTCTTACTTGATAAAAACAAGTCTTCAATGCTTGTCCCAACATATGCCAAGGAGTCTTTAGACACCAACCGTTCTAAAGGGCCATTTAAGTTTCAGACAAACCCTTTAGTTTCAAACCTTTCTTGTCTCTTATCATCTGTCTCCGCTGTCAGTGTAGCTATAACATTCTTTCTCTTCTTGTACTCTTTATTTTTCTCTAGTATTTACATCTTCAAGTCGTTGCATCTTTACATTTTCAAGTGGTGGCATCTCTAAATCATGAGGAACCTTCTGTAAAAACCACTTGAACACTCCGCAACCAGAAAGAAAAACAAGAAGAATAAGCAGCCAAATCCCTGAAAATGAAAAGAATTCATTGCCAATCCCCTCGAATACCATCTGTTATAGACATTTGATAAGCACTTAATTAGGTTGATACGTGTAGTAATCACTGCTTCTATCAGAGGTATCCAAAAAGAAAACGTTCCACATAATCTCTCTCAGATTCAAGCAGCAAGTTTTTGTCACCATAAATAAAAGACAGCTTGAGAATCTGAGTTTTTTCAAAAGATTTAGCATTCGTTTGATCTATAAGCAAAAAATTAAGAGTTTGAGTTTTTGACCCAAATCAGCAATACCCACATAAATCTCAGATTCAGAGGAAATCTAAAATCGCTACAGAGCTCGGAAAATCACTATATAAGAAACTCAATCGAGCAAAATCAGAGTTAAAGTTATGAAGAGATAAAAAGATAGATCCATACGTTTTCCACCATCGAGAACCTTATGAACAGGTTTCTCCCTTTCGAAAAGTCGATAAATTTTCGATTTGAAAGATGACGACAAAGATGTCGATTTCTTATCGTCATCGGAATCATACGAAGATGTAAACATCTTTGCCACAAAACATAATTAGTAATTTTCTATCTAATGATCCCACAAAAATTATGTTTAGTATTCTATTTGACCCATTTGTTTGATAATATTTATGTCTTATTTTCTCATATTCTCTTAAGCATTTTATAAACATTATACTAAATTTTCTTTATTGTTTATAAAAATATATAAATTGTTAATCACTCTTATTTATTTTTTCGTTTGTAAACCGTTTATTACTATGAATTCATTTGCGTCAATAATTCACATATTCGGATATAACACGACAACAACATTCATACAAACTATATTAATCTATATATTTTTGGTAAAATACAATATATAATATATAATATATTAATAATTTTTAACATTATATTATGATTCCAGTAAAAATTATTTCTAGTTCCCACCACTGAGAGAGGACAGCGACAATAAAAAAAAAATCAACCGTTTCTAAATAAGAGCGTGTACTTCAGATGCAATCTCAACCGTTGGTTTTTTTTACTCGATCTAGTCCATTGATTAGATTCGGATCCGGGTCTCGAACAGGTAACCGTCCACAGTGGGAATAAAAAATTTAATTTTCTAGAAGATGTAACATCTTTGCCACGTAACTAACGGTCGTTAATCAATGTGAATACTCCTGATAACATCTCTGTTAGTTGAGAGTTAGATGTCGGTTGATAGGGTCCACTAGTTATTGGGCTCTTACATAATTTATCATGGATTCATTAGTAGTAATTTTTTTTTTCATCAGAATAATAAGCTAATTTTACCATGGTTCAGTTACCCAAGACGGTGGTGAAGAGTTTACATAAAAAATATAAGAACTAAATAATCGGGCACCATTCGCAAGTCTGTCGGCTTTGGAATTGAGAGTGCACAGAATATGAGATAGAGAGAAAAAGAGAACTTCTCCTTTAGCTTCAATAATTCTTCAATGTGGATTTCAAACACCGGCCACTCCATTGGTGTAGACACCATCTTCACCAACTCAGAACAGTCTGTTGCGAAAGCTGCCTCCGTCTGCTGCATGTCGATCAAGCATTGCATTCCTAGAGTTTCAATATCCGCATGTAATGGGGAAAGGCTTCATCGCAGATTTTTAGCTCCCATCAAGATCCTTGAACCTTCGTCTCGAAAAACATACCAGCCAAGACCGGAATATTTATCTGACTCTTTTCAAGAACCATCAATATAACATTTCAACCCTGGATAGACCGGAGGTCCCTTTACTTGTCCGTTATCAGGCCTTAGAGCATGAGACTCCTCTGATTTGGCCTTTTCCCAAACTAAAGCATATGTTTCCGCATTCCGCAAGACTATGTGGATCTCTATCCAATCCGCGAAAAACCTTGTCAATACGCGCTTTCCAAATGTACCACATAATCCAGGAAAACCTTTGATCTTGATTCCCAAGAGGTACTTGCCAGAACAAGAAATCAATATTTATGAAGATGGAGGATACCGGAAAGACTCCATTAGCCGTATGGATGTTTGAGAGTGCCCATGTTTGAAAAGCAGGAGGGCATTCAAAAAAGGCATGATTAATAGTTCCATCCGCTTCACAACGGGTGCACTGTGTATCACACCTGATCCCCCCCTAGACTTCAGATTTATACTAACCGATAAACAATCCATTACTGCTTGCCATATAAAGTGCTTTAGCTTTGGCGGGCACTGAATTGTCCACGATTGCGCCTGCAATGGTCGCACAGTTGGGCCGAAAGTAATAGGTTTTTCTGTAGACAGATTCCGTTGTTCAATTTGATATCCCGATTTAACCGTATATTTTCCGGATCTCGTATAATGCCACCCTAGCGAGTCTGGTTTTAATATATTTCCCACCGGGATTCCTCGGATAACTTTCACGTCCTCTTGGATAATGGTCGCATTTAGCAAATCCATATTCCAGTTCCTTGTCTGAGTGTCAATCAGATGATTGACCATGAAGTTTGGATCATGATTAATGGTTTTAAAAGTCGCTGGCCTCAGAGATTGAGCCGGAATCCAATGATCCTTCCATGCAGAAATAGAGGTTCCCGATCCGACTCTTTTAGTTAGCCCTTTGTTAACCATAGGTCTAGCCGATATAATACTCTTCCAACCATAGGATGGTGAGTATGATTTACCTGATTCCAACAGATTGTATTTCTGAAAATAGCGTCCCTTAAATACTTTTGCAAAAAGAGACTCTGGGTTATCTAGTAATCGCCAAAGCTGTTTTGCTAAAAGAGCCGTATTGAAAGCTTCAATCGTTCGAAATCCCAGTCATCCATCCTGTTTACTTTGACATAGTTTTTTTCAAGCTAACTAGTGCATACCTTTTTGATTCTCATTCGAACTCCACCAATATTGCGCTACTGCACAAGTTAATTTAATTGTTATAGCTTTGGGTAATCTGAAAGTGGACATAACATACATCGATAAAGCTGCTGCGACCGATTTTATAAGGACCTCTTTGCCTCCCTTTGATAGAAACTTTGAGGTCCAGCCGTTTATTATATCGTGTAATAAATCCCTCACAAAAGCGAAAACTTATGTTTTTGCCCCTCCCTAACTTTCGGGTATACCCAGATAGTTACCCATTACCCCGATCGTTGATATCTCTGATACCTGTTGTATCTCTTGCTTTACCGGTCGATCCACCGAATGCCCAAATTGAATTGAAGATTTGGAAAATTTTATTTGTTGTCCTGACGCTGTTTCATATGTCTTAAGAATGTTCTGGAGTGTATGACACTCTTCCTTACTTGCCTTACAGAAAAAGAGACTGTCATCCGCAAAAAGTAAATGCGACACAGCTGGGCTTGCCCTTGCTACTTTTAATCCCATTATTTTCTTTTCCCGTTCTGCCTTTCGTATACTAGCAATCAATGCTTCTGTACATAGTATAAATAGATACGGGGATAACGGGTCTCCTTGCTCTAATCCCCGTTGTGGGAGTATATGTCCATTTGGATGTCCATTGATGAGAACCTTATACTGTACCGAACTGATGCACCAGATCGTCCAACTAATCTATTTTTCCGCGAAATCCATTTTCCTTAGAATATTCTCAATAAATAGTCTATCATAGTCTTTACTCATATCGGTTTTAACGGCCATAAAATTATTCTTTCATGCCTTATTTGTCCGTAAGCCGTGAAACATCTCATGAGCAATCAAAATGTTATCTGTAATTAATCATCCCGCTACAAACGCCGATTGTGTCTCCGATATAAGAGACGATAACACCGTTTCAATCTTTGATACAGTATCTTCGATATAATTTTGTAGCCGACATTGCAAAGACTTATAGGCATCAATTTTGTCATTCGAATGGGCCGAGCTGTCTTTGGAATTAAACATATATTTTTCATGTTTAATCTACAATCAAACTTTTATGTCCGTAGGAATTCGTTGACTAAATTCAGGATATCCATTTTAACAATATGCCAAGATTGTTGAAAAATAATGCTGTCATTCCATCTGGTCCTGGTGCCTTTTCCGGATGCATCAAGAATAACGCCCTTCGTACCTCTTCTTCCATTGCCATTGCCGTTAACACCGCATTTATCTGATTTGTAATCATCGGTGGGACCTCATCTAATATGTCCTCAAATTTCGTGGGTGATGCTATTTGAAATAAGTCTTCAAAATAATTTACTGCCACTTGTTCTACCTCTTTTTTGAGCTGATCCATCCGCCTGATGGGCTATATAGTCCAATAAATCCGATTACGTGCCCGCCGTTGTTTAGTCTGCGCATGAAAGAATTTAGAATTGGTGTCCCCAACCTGTGCCCACGTGTTCCGACTTTTTTGCTGCCCATATTCCTCCTCATCCTTGCAGGCCTCATTTAATTGGTGAGTTAGTTCAAAAAGTTTCTGACACTCTTCAACGACTTTTTGCAATTCCGAAATTTTCTCTTTTCCATATGGGAGATTTTTCTTGCGTCATTTCGAAATCTCACGTCGGCATCCAATAATCTTATCAACAACACTTCCGTTCTCCCATCCCCTCATATCTCCTTATCTCGCGGCTATAGATTCCATCAATCCTTCTCGCCCAATCCACCTTTTATCAAACCGAAATTGACCTTTCCTTCAAATTATCTTATTTTCTATTGTGGCCAGAATAGATCTATAGTCCGACCCAATCATAGCCAAATATTCCACAAAAGAATGAGTAAATATAGCATGCCAATCTTCATTAGCTAGTGCCCGATCAAGACGACACCATATAGTTCTGGAATTTGTTTTGCGTCGCCACAAAAACGTGTTTCCCAAACATGGGAATTCCAGCATACCGCAGTTTTGGATCATGGTATTAAAAGGGAGTAACGTAGAAGCACCTCTTAAAGTCCCTCTTTTTCTCATGATTGCCTCTTAGTTCATTTAGATCTCCAATTATCATCCAAGGGTCTAACCTAGTAATTGCCATTCGAGTAAATCGTTCCCATACTTGTTCTCTATATTTTGGGACCGAATCTCCATATACAAAGGATAAAAAGACTTTTTCCATCAATAACCGCTTCAACATCAATAATTCTATTATTTGTAAATAAACTTGAAACATTAAAATCATTATTATAAAATAATGCTAGACCACCACTAGCATCGCACGGATCCACCGTGTATAATTTATTATAACCAAGATGAAATTGAAAATTTTGCATAAAAACAAAGTCTTGCTTTTGTTTCCGAAAGAAAGAGAAAATCAGGCTTATTCTTCTTCCACAAATCCCTTAAGTATCCCTTAAGTATTTCATTATCAGACGGTTGCTGAGGCCTTGACAATTCCAACTCAATATCCGCATCAATGAGTAGAGGGTTTGGGTTTACCTTTACCTTGGTACAGACCTTTCCCGATTTGCACCTTATTTTTCAGAACCGTCTTCTTCCTGGGGGAAACCAAGGCTTGGACGTTTCTCTTCTTAGAGCTAATTCCTTTCATTATCATCATACCTTTACCCGTCTTCTTCCGTATCCCTTGACCAATCTGATCTGGATTCACACTTGAGTCCGTAACCACCGAGTTTTCTTCCTCTGTCTTACCCATCTCAGTCCCATCCTCTACACCCATATCAGAGAATACCTCGGCATCGTCCAACTCCAAAGCCGTATCCACACTTCTTTCCTGCTCTTCCACATCCTCTTCTTCCTCATTCTCCCGCTTCTCGGCATTACCTTCCCATTCCTGCCCAGCGTCAGTGGTACCAATCGGATCAATCAGAGCTTCTTGGACCTTTTCCTCTATTTCGTCAAACTGACCAGCTTGTTCTTCCATAGTATAATCCTCAGTCTCATTAACAGCTTCTGAAGCCGGGAGTTTCTTCTCCTCTTCTTGTCCAGAGGACACCAATTCACTCAACTCCATCTCTTCCAACGTCTCTCCTTTCCTCAACATGGTTTCCTTCTCTACACTGTCTTCCGTACCAGAATTCACCAATTGTGGATTTGGTTGGAAAAGCAGAGCCTTACGAATTTTTTTTTTCCAGTGACAGAACGTTGATGGTGAGATCATGGCTGCTCCCCTTTTACCATCTCCATCTTCTTTTCCGAGACATTTTGTTTCTCGTTCATTCCCAAAAAAGTCGATAACATTGTCTGCTCATGTTCCGAAAGATGGCTGAAATCGGATTTGGTTGTATTTTTCAAAGCCTCCGCCGAAACAGCATAGCTTTTCTTGTATTCCACTCCTCAATCTGTCCCGTAGACTTCCCAGAGGTTCTCCTCCAAACCTCTGACCTTGCTTTGCCTTGAAATGCCTCAAGCTTTCTCCGTTTCTGTGGTGTTCTGGTTCCTCTTGCACCTCAAAGACTGGCCTCTTACCCCTGTTTTTCCCTGCTGGAGCCTGATTCGAGCCCGAGGATGTACCATTAGAAGCACCTGTCCCCGCTCCCCTATAGCTTAAACTTATCTTGTCAGATCCGGTATCTCTCTGTGGAGGGTGATCAGTGATCACGGCTGCTTCCATTACCTTCATAATTCGGGCACTCCGACGCCTCATGGCACAGGCTGAAACACCGTCTACAGTAACCGAATAACCGCTCGTACCTTAGTGTAACCGTCATTTCCTCTCCTCCATGAAACTCCACTGTAGTTTCAAAACAGAGAGGTTTAAAGCCATCAATCATCACTGGGACCATTCCATTGTCTGAATCAACCGCATCGTCTCCATCATCCACTCTACCTAGTGCCTTGTCAATTGCTCTGAAGGTTGGATCCGCCCAGAAATGCAGGGGCACGCCGATGATTCTGATCTGGAAATAAATTTCAGAGGGGTATGAAAGCTCCACCTTTGGTTTCCATCTCACAAGAGACAATATCCAATAGTCAAAGTGGAAAGGCTCCATTTTCATAACTTCCGTAATGTCTTCCTCTCGATCAAAATCGAATTGGAATCATCCCATCCCAAGATCCGCTCCTGGCACTCTATCTTCCATTTGCCAGATTCGAGGTAGCATATAGAGAAGGTTCTTCATGTTTTGTGCCCTCGGGTTCATGCATCTACCGATAAGAGTCCTTGAATACCCTTCAATCAGCGCTTTGTTATCAAAGTGTGGGACTTTGATCCGCAATTTCAGAGACACCGCTGCGAGGGACTTCTCTTCCATCTCGGACTTCAGGAAATCGCTTTGAACCATTGCCGACCGAAAGACAAACAAAGGAAGAGATTTCACTTGAATGTGTGTGAACTGTTTGAGATTGAGTTGCAAAGAATGATGAAAGAATGATAGCACCATGTCAGACCTTTTATAATCCTCTTGCGACATTACCCTCTTAACTCTAATCGATATGCACAGTTCGAAATCAAGAGATTGTCTAATCTCTGATTTTGAATCCCGTATAGATGTTTGCCATAAAAAATCTGATATCAATGATCCTCTTAATTCCATAATCTGATTCCCTTGCACTCTCTTCTCTTCCCAAAACTGAATCCCTCTCTGTAATCTGCCGATCTAATTCTTTATGTATGCAAATCCCTCTTTGTTACCAGATCCCTTAATACACTGGTTGATTCTGGGGAGATCCGCATCACCAAAAATGAAACCCTGAAAACAGATTCGCCTCGATAACTTTCCAGAGAGATATTTGCTGAAGTAATACCGTATCTTTGTTCCATATCCGCTTTGCAAACGCCATATATACCAAGACCTTTCCGCTATTTGTTCCACAAAATTCTTACCGAAAATGAACAACCGAATCGTTTCGAATCCGAGTGCTAGATAGCAGCCGTAGATTCCGCAGCCATGATATTGAAAATCGATAACCCAGGATCCGCAAAGGAGTGACTGGAAACCCAGCCGCCGTTCAAGCATGAACCCTAATCCCTATTCTGAGAAATCGCCATTCGTCGCAAATCAGAGTCGTTAAAAAAATATATATTGAAACTTAGTAGTGATTTCTAAAAGTTGTAAATTCTTTGATAAAAAGAACAAATTTTTGTTTTAATTAAAATTTTGTATGAACTTTTGCATATAAAATATAAATTGTATTGGTTTCATAAGATTGCCTTCTAAATATTTATAAAAAACACAGAGATGAAGTAGATATCTATTATATATCCAAATTGTTTACAGAAATTTTCATATGTGGATCCAACGACTAAGGGGCCAAGTCTTCTACATAAATAACAAATACGTCGAAACTTGGAAAATATGATGGTGGGATATTTTTCAACAGTTCTCCGACACTCAACTCAGAAGAAAGTTAAAAAAATAAAAAAGACCACAGTTAAGAAGCGTGAAAAGTCGAGAAACTATTGGAAAACGAAGGAATAAAAATATTGAGACACCAAGTCGAAAAAGGATGATCTACAGTGTATATATAGGTATAGGTAGCAGTTTTAGGAAGAAAGAGCAAAGAAGAATATGTTTTTTAAGAGAAAGATGACTGGAAATGGCTGTGAGGGAAGTGAGACTAGATCTCGAAAACAAGGAAAGGTTAAGTGTTTTGAGAATGTGCGTTGAAATGCTAGAGAGAGTAGTGAAAAAACTAGTCCCCTTTCTCGTTGGAGAGAGAAATATTTATAGAATTTTACATATCCTAGACTAGGATACCGGATCGTGTATCCGAAGTCAAGTCAGAGTCGGGTCGGATTCAGATCCGACGATTCAGATTTGTACGAAGTACTCAAATGCTTTTTATCTACCACATTTGTCTCATTTTCCAGCTGGCTTTAATTTCGAGACTCATGATGACGTCATGGCCATACCAGATGCAATGTGTGATGCGCACTACAAGAAAACACGGTAAAATCGACGAGCAAAACCGTCGGATATCCGTCGGAAACAGCCATTTCCGACGGAAAATCAACGCGTGAAAACCGTCGGATCCGTGTGGTCGGAAAAAAAAATCCGTCGAAAATTCCGACAGATTACCGATGCTAGTTTTCCGTCGGAAATTCCGACGGATTACCGAATCTTGATTCTCGTCAGAAAGTCCGACAGGAGACCGACAATGGAGTTGGTCAGAAAGCTACCGACGGGTATCCGACGGCCTTGCAAAAATATATATTAATAAAACTATTATTTAAATATATTTTAAAAATAAATATTAAAAATAAAATTTAATTATAATAATAAAATTAAAATTTGTTTAAAACATAAATGAAAATTAGTTTTGAAAATATGAAAACATAAAACATAATTAAAATAATCAAACGTCTAAAATTCTATTCCCGGATGGACCGCCTCGAGAAATGCCTTCATCCGGGCCAAAATTTTTTGGGCTTCTTCATTTTTCTTTTCCTTCTTCTCTCGGTCCGCCGGCTCCTCATTGAGTCGCTCGTTCAACTTCTCGATTTCATCCACAAGATGCGCAGAGTCGTAAGACGAAGAAGAAGACGTCGCTTCGTCTCGATCCAGAAGTCGATTAGTGTTTAATGAGACCTACAAAAAAATATAAACATTAGTAAAATAATTTAACTAAAAAATGAAATTAAAATATATAAAGAAAAATTTACTAAAGTTTATAAAACCAAACTTTAAAAAGCTATTATAAAACATTTTATATAAACTTTTAATATAAAACATTTTTATTAAAAAAAACAATAACATAAAAGGTTTTTTAAAAAAAACTTTTTTAATAAAGTTTATATTTTCATAGAAAAACGATTTATATAAAAAGTTTTGAAACTATATTTTTAAAACATATGTTTAAAATATCTTTGTATTTAAAATAAATACAAAAAAAATTATTTTGTATTAAAAAACCTATGTTTTGTACAAACCATTTTTAAAAAAAATTATAACTTTATATAGAAAACGATTGAATAAAATGTTTTCAATTTATAAACCATTTTAAAAACGTTTTATATACATAAGCACACATTTTATATCAAAAAAACTAATTACAAAACTTAAGATCTACAAATCAACATCCTAAAAATATAAAAATCATACAAAACTCTTTCACAAGCTAATCCAATGGATTCTAACATCTTAAAACCAAAAATTTCATTCACAAATCCATAAAACTAACCACCTAATTCCATAAATAATCCCTAAAACTAACAAAATCCATATATAAAAGATGTGAGAATCATAAGAAAGATGAAGGAAGACTTACATGGTGAGATGAATGGATTGGAGATGAAAGAACGAGAGAAACGCTGCCGGAATCGGAGAGAAGGAAGAAGAAATCGCAGAGATAATTGGAGAGGAAAAAGAAGAAGAGTTTCGGCAATGAGGAGATAAGGAATATGTGGTTATATTTTTTTTATCGAAAACCGACGGCCGAATCCATCGGTTTTTAAAAAAATTTCTTCGATATAGTTGTCAGGATATGAAACACAAATTTAGCCAATTAACAAAATCTGAAACTCTAAAATGAGAACATTCCGTAGGAAAAACCGACGGATTTTCGACGGAATTGGGTTTCCCCTTTTGCCGCCACCTTTTTGGACACGCGCCAAAAAATTTCACCCGAAATTTTTTGGCGCATGTCCAAAAAGGTGGCGGCAAAAGGGAAAACCCAATTCCGTCGGAAATCCGTCGGTTTTTCCTACGGAATGTTCTCATTTTAGAGTTTCAGATTTTGTTAATTGGCTAAATTTGTGTTTCAGATCCTGACAACTATATCGAGCATGTTATACTTTGAATTCATACACAAATTTACAAAATCATACAACTTCCACAAATTAAACATATTACTGTAGTAAACATATATGAAACTATCCGATGAAACGTCTACAGTACAAACTATTTTGTAAATATTAAAAAGTGCGTTAATGACTTTAAAACATTTTTTGATATCACATTATCTTTGTTCATACTTTCTATACGGATATATAACGTAAATCATAAAATTTATTAACCCTAATCCCCAAATCCGTCGGAAATCCGTCGGAAAATGTACCGACGGATTTTCGACAAAAAATGGTTTTTTATTTGTAAACCCTAAAACCGTCGGAAAACCGTAGGAATTTTCTGACAAAAAGTGGTTTTTTAAAAAAAAACTCTGAAACGGTCGGAAATCCGTAGGAATTTTCTGACGGATTACCGATCGCATGAATTCCGTCGGAAACTCCGACCGATATCTTACGGATTTCTGACACTTTTTGGTTTGTCGAAAACCCGTCGAAAATTTACCGACGGCACAAATCCGCACACTGTTCGGTAATGAGGGGTAAAGGCAGATGGTCTTACCCATCAAGTTATTTGGGCCATTGTAGCTGAGGCTTAGATACCTCTAAAACTGGTCCAAAAGACCAACTAAACAAATGGTGTTAAAAATTTTGCCTAATTTATGTACACATAGAGCTAAAAGATTCATCTAAAATAAATAAATTTATCGCAAAAAATTATCATATTATAATTTTCAAAAAAAATTATCATATTAAATTTTTAATATCTAATTGTTAGGGAAATTTTGGCATCAACATTTTCTAATATTTGGCTAACCAAAATTGAAATATATATTTTTTAAATTAATAATTGTTTACTATATTTGGTGATTGCATTCATTTAATAGATTTATTTATTTTAATTAATATTCATAAGTTTTGTTTAACTTTACGTTTGGAAAAATGTGAGATAAATATCCAATTTAAAAAAAACTATAAATTAAGAAGATAAATTCTTTAAAATACCACAAAGATAAGTTTATGTTCCAAAAATACTATCATTAGTTTTTTTTCCCCAAAAATACCACTAAAAATTTTTCTTCCCAAAAATACCATAAACACTAAAAATGGTTTTTGAGGGGTTATAATTTAAATTTTTGGGTTTGGGTTTAGTATTTTGGATTTTGAATTTAGTTTTTGGGGTTTAGAGTTTAGTGTTTAAGATTTAGGGTTTAGTTTTGAAGGTTTAAAGTTTAGTTTTAGTTTTGTGCTATTTTTGGAAAACAAAAACTTTTAGTAGTATTTTGTGGAAAAAAAATTAGTGGTGCTATTTTTGGAACAAAAACTTAAAAATGTGCTATTTTTTAGAATCGTCCAAGTAAGAAATACAATATGAGAATACATAGGTATATCATTTTATCAACATTTTCCCATAACATCTATAAGTTGATAACGATCAAAATGTTTCTAGATGTTTATGCCCTTATTGATAACTTTTTACAATATTTTAATTCCCGCAAATTATTGACGGATCATATCCCAAAAAATCTCCCAAAATGCAGCGTTTCGGAGAAGAAAAAACAGGTCACGACTCACGCAAGTGGGTTGATTACTCTAGTCTTGGGCTCGAGAAGTAGTGGGACCCATTCTACTGGTGAGTCGTGATACGTGTTCAACACTTGCTCCACTGTAGGGCTGGACACGGGGCAAGTACCCGTTAATTTTTAGGTACTTGCTATCCGGCTTGGTCCGTTCAAGTAATTGAATTTTTTACTTGTATTTGACCCATCCAAAACGAATATTCGTTATATTAAGTACCTGTGAAAAATTAAATACTTGTAAGTTACTTGACGCGGCCCGTTACTTGTTATAATCTATTATTGAGCATGAAATACTTGATTACTTGAACCTAAAATACATAGAATCAAAATATAACCCCATACTAACACACAAGTCTTTTAATATTTTTATATGAGTTTTAATTATTAAGATCCAATTCTCTATTTGGGTCAAAAAATTTCATTTGGATTTTGTTCTTAAAGATAAAAATGCAAGTTGACAATTTTTATCTAACATAGTATCAAGTATTTATTCAAAAGAGTAATGAGTAATAAGTAACAGAACAAGTATTAAAAAAAATGATACTTAATACTTGATTCGTACTTGCAAATAATAAAATTTAGATATTTGTTATCCGATTTGATCACGGTAAATACTCGATTTTTCAAACCGAATACGGGCAAATAGCAAGTATAAACCAAATAACAAGTAACCATTCCCAGCCCTACTCCACTGTGTCTACATCACTCTGGAAGGATTTTAGGAGTAATAGCAAACCAAAGATCAGCAAAATCAGGTTTGAAAATGAAATCTCACTTAATATTCAAAAATAATTAATTTTAATTTAAATATTCATTTTTTTTTCTTTTTTTGACATCGAAGGGAATAAAGCTCACTTATTTTCATTTAAGTATTCATTCATATGCACGTAAATGATCATATTTTGGTTATAAATAAAACCTTTAATGCAATTAAACAGATGTTATTGACAATGTGTATCAATTTGTATGAATTTATTCAAATATTGTATATAATGTTCGAGAGAGTGGTCTAAGCAGATATCTTTTTCTTTTTTTTTTTAACCTTTTTCATTTGCATAAATTAAATGTGGCATAAGTGCCCGAAAGTTTACAAGAGCCAACTTAAATGTTCCATACCAAAATACATAAAGAACCGAATTGAACCAATGTTGGTGAAGGTGTTGTGATTGCCTTTGAATCCATAAAATCCAAAGCCCAGACAAAGGCCCATTGGAAAAGCCTTATAGATAATGAGGAGGCCCAACTGAATCCTCAACAGAGTAATGAAACTAAGGGTGGGTATTCGGGTACCCGTTCGGGTTCGGATCGGGTAATTCGGACTTTCGGGTTTAGGGATATAAGATCCATTCGGATATTAAAAAACTTCGGATCTGGTTTGGTTCGGGTTTTGTCGGGTTCGGGTATAAGTTTGAAACCCGCTAATACCTGAACTATGTTCGGGTTCGAGTTCGGGTATTTTCGAAATTTTTATCCAAAATACTCAAAAATTACCTGAAATACTCAAAACTACCCGAATTTTTTTACGGATTTGACTTGATTTAACTATTTTTTACTCGAATTATCCGAAAATACCCGGAAAATAACAAAAGCAAATTATAAAAATTCAAATAATATACCTAAATTGGTTATTTTTACCCAAATATATCAACAATACCCGAATTGATCGAAAAAACAAAGAAAAAACTATTAAAATTACCTAAACTATATGAACATACCCCACTTTAAATCTAAATATCTTTAGGTTAATTTATGTTTCGGGTATTTCGGGTACCCGTTCGGTTCTCGGTTCTGGGTTCGGTTCGGATTTTTTGGTACTATGTGTTGAGGATCCGTTCGGGTAATTTTAGAGAATCGATTCGGGTTCAGTTCGGGTAGTTCGAGTCGGGTTCGGTTCGGTTTTTTGGTTCCAGATTTTTTGCCCACCCCTAAATGAAACTAGAAACTAGAAACCCTCACGAGAGTTCCAAAAGTCAAGTGAATAGCCGATCGGAGAGGATGATTCTCCTTAGTACCGTTAGTCTAAGGAGAACCAAAATTGCACGCATTCGCTTGCAGCTGCCGGATTAAGCTTCCGGGAAGCCGAGATTTTATTTTTTATGGTCTGGTTGATGGTTTTGAGAAGAGAAGCAGTAGATATGTGGGTGTTACGGTGGAGCCTCTCGTTTCGTTCCCTCCACAACTCATAAATCGTCGCTTGCCAAGCTAAAATGGAGAGATATTTCCGGTGCTTGTTGTCGGTTACAGCAGTTAAGGCATTCATAACCACAAGCCAAGAGTTGTTGCTAAGTGCTAATCCCAATTACACTGCGAGAGGAATCCAAACGGCACGGGAGAACCTACAACTGAAGAAGAGATGGTCTCTCGATTCGGCTGTTGGTTGCAGAATAGGCACAAGTGATCAGTTTACAATCCCCAGGAAAGTAATCGATCACGAGTTGGACAACGGTTAAGGATAAACAGCCAAGTGAGAGTTTGATGTTTTGGGATGCCTCTCTTAATCCAAATGATCGGGTGCCAACTCACCAAAGGGTAGGAAGCCCTGATTCTGTCGTAGATGATGCTTGAGGAAAAAGTACTTTTTACATTACCATCAATAATCCAGTACTGGATTTTGTCTTCATTTTCTATGAGTGTCAAAGTAGTTAAAGTGAATAAGCACCTCTTCCATCCGAGGAGATCTTGCACGCCGTAGATGCCAATTACCTCTTCGTCAGAGAGAGAGTCTGAAGTTGCTGTTAGACTAATACCATTGTGTCTTGGTCCATTTTCACCAATGAACGAGATTAGTGGACCAAAAGGCGTCCATAGATCAAACCAGAACCGGCATCTCCTTCCATGACTAGCATATATCTACTTGCTAGTCATTTTTTCACAGTGATTACATCTGAAGTGAGATTTGAACGAAAATGAAAATATGGCAGCGTATGTGGGAATATAAGTGGCCTACGCAGCATGCCTTAACGGTTTAAGCATTTTGTCTACATAATACACATTTTGTATTTAAAATTAAAAAATTATATGTTTTATTCTTTTAAATTTTTATTGTTTCTTATATTAAAGATACCGAACACCTAGCTAAATTATTTTTATTTTTTAGTTTACTATTTTTTCATAAAAAATTATGATATTAAAATTATATATTGATAGTTTTAATGATAATAATCTAATTTATCTATGAAATGAGATATCTGAAATATCCGTTGTAAATATAGAAAATTCTACACAAAACAATAATTTATCGCATGAATTATTTTACAAATAGAACAAATTAACCCAAAATATTTTTTCCCCCAAAATTTACGCCATTTGCTGATTGTTTTTTCAAGAAACATTCAAATTATATTAGTAAAAAACAGTAATCGAACAAATTGAATCGAACCAAACCATAAATTTTAGATTAAAATCAAAATACATATATACGACATATGTTCTTACGGTAATAAACTACCTAAATTATCTAAACTTCTTGAAATTACAAAAATTATCGAAAGTTTTTCAAACAAAAATTTCTATAAATTATCCAAAATTATTCGTAGTTACCTGAAATACCTGAACACGATTGGATCATAACCCGTTTGGTTGTGATTTTAAATATCCGAATTATTCATATCCTACTTGTATTATTCGATCCATTTTTTTTAATTTTAGATGTAATTTTCTATATCCTAAATATTTTTATCCAACTTTTATATTCGTTATTATCTAATTTTTTATTCAAAATAAATATATCTATATATTGGTTAGTGTTGGAAAAATTGTTACAGAATTTTTTAAAATAAAAATTAGTGTTGGTAGAATTGTTGCATCTAAATTTTTTTTTTTTTTTTTATGTTATCATTAAGATTCAAGATTATCTAATCGTCTGGAATATAAATCATTTAACCTACCAGCTTTTGAAAAGAAAAGGAAAGATATATTTTATTTTCATCTCTTTCGAAAGGAAAGATTCGCGGACCAAAAAGAGAGGAGAATTATTATAGATTCTTGGAGACCTCAAGTCTATTAACGTGGGTCGAAGAAGATTACGTGGCTTAATTAGGACCCTTACATAATCTAAAAGTTCTTACCTAATACAGTAATAGATTTTAATATTTGCATAAAATATTATAAATCGTTTAATCCAATATTCAATTTCAGAAACCCATGCGTACCAAATCTGATTACCTTCAAATCATTAACCAATCAGTTTTAGCCACACCTGTATTCGACAAAACAGTTCATATTAGGAATATACCATATCGAGAACACATATTCACTGTTTACAAAAACTTCACACCAAGAATTATCACAAAGTATATGGTCAAATTTCAGTCTACAATAGTATTTTGTCAAATTATATAAGATCTAAAGTCACACTGCACATTCTTTTAAGAGAAATTTTCATAAATGCCACTTTTTAAAAAATTTATTATGCTCCATAGTACTCTTAAAATTTATTTTACCAAATGGTAAAGTAATTAAATTTGGATAAATTTGTCTTTGAATACGTATATTTCTTACGGGATTGGTGTACGAGATGGTGAACATGGTACATAATTTTGATGTTTATTATGTACGTCCATTTTCTATGTAGTTATGTGTACGATGAGACAATTTTGCCGCTGGTGTACGTACACTTCTTTAAACACTATCTGCGATATAACTCCATCTAACCTTATAAATCAATATTTCTAAAAAAATTATAACAACAGCGACCATCGTGTACCATCGACTACATGATTCTACTGAATGTACATGGTATATGCGGTTCTATTGAGTGTAGAATAACCATCCGTCCGAAAGGAGAACTGAACCCATTTGCAAGTTGCAATAGAAAAGAGAACATAATATTTGTTATAAAATAATAAGACAAAATCTTATTATATAAAACTTGATGCGTCAAACATTGTAATTAACATGATCGTGACATGTGGCATCCGATCGATAAGATTTTAACACGTATAAAAAAAATTTCCAATTAGAATTTTTTTCTAATCAGTAAATCATATATATATATATATATATGAAATCCGATCGATAAGATTTTAACACGTATAAAAAAATTTCCAATTAGAATTTTTTTTTCTAATCAGTAAATCATATATATATATATATATGAATAAATAAATAATAAAAAATAAACCTAATTCAAATAAGAATAGCAAAAACATAAATATTAAAAAATATGATAATTTTTTCTAACAACTTGATAAAATTTAACTAAAAACCAAATAATAGAATAAATAGAATCCAAATAACGAAATAATTATTTAGATTTCTCTATCAGTGATTTCATATCGACTTTCTCAATCTTATTTATTTATTTTCATGGTTGATCTAAATTTGTTTTTATAAAAAAATTCTAATAACTTAGATCCCAAATAAGATCTATTATATAAAGTTTGATGTGTTTACTTTGTAATTATTTTATATAATAAGATTGATTTTTATCAAAAGAAAGATAATATGTCGAGTCAAAAAATAAAAATAAAAGTCAAATATGACTAAAAATGTGTAAATCTAATTCAAATAGAATATGTGAATCAATTCGTTAATTTTTTTAAAAAATATACATATATGTTAGTAACTATATAATGAAAGGTAAACCTAATTCAAATAGGAATAGGAAAAACTAATTATTTAGAAATATTTAATTGAAAATAAAATAATATTTAATTCAAATAGATATACGATATTATTTTATTTTCAATTTAAAAAAAAAATTATATGAATAGCAAAATCGTGAAAGTTAAATCTAATTCAAATGGGAATAAAAAACTAATTATTTTAAAATACATTGTAGAATTTAATTGAATATCAAATAATAAAAAATCAAAATAAATAAATAACTCTTAGACTTCTCAATAACTGGTTTTACATTAGAGTTCTCAATTTTTATTTTACGTGAGATATGATTTTGCTTTTTATTTTTTCGTATTTTTTTTTCACATGTTATAAAATAATTAATTATACACCTACATACATGCGGGTCTTAAATCTAGTATGATATAAATAAACGTAAACAAAAAGTAATAATTCTCCTCAATCCAAAGACACATTATATCTATATATACATATATCACATGTATACCAAACCTTACCATATTTGTGTTGAGAATTAATTAGATATCTAAACACTCTTAAAATAGTAAAAATCAAGAACACCCAAAAGCTGAAAGATGTTCCCTTTCTTGAAGCAACGGTCGAGGTCGGTCCACGGCGATGATTCGCAGTCGTCTCCGGAGCCTAGAATCGCCGCCGGCGCCGCCGTAGAGATCGGAGGCGCGTGTACGACACTCACGGTGTGGAGAAAATCGCTTCTGGTGAGTTGTGAAGGTTTCACGGTGATAGATTCGAAGGGAGATTTGATTTACCGGGTCGATAATTATGCCCGAACCCGACCCCAAGAACTCATCCTCATGGATAAAGATGGCAACTCTGTCCTCCTCATGCACCGTACCAAGGTAGATAATTAGAGTCATTGCACACTATACAATATCCTCCTTCAAGATTCTAGTATCACATTATATACGTAAATTCGTTATAGCTTTAGATTCGATTTTACCGTGTGCATAGGCTACTTGATTATTTGGATTGGGTTGAAGTGTTTTACCCAAAATAGATTTGCGGAAAACTTCAGAACTAATCCGGCAACTCGATAAAATCCAGATTCTGGTGATAAATCTAAAAAGCTAAGGCCTACTAGATATGGATCTCAGGCGATATGTAAAGAATTATAATCGATTTTCGTTGATAAACACTTTAGCCGATTTTTTTTAACACAATTTTGTTTCAAGTCGATTGAAGATATGTATGAATATTTTCTATATAAAAAAAGATATTTATGTAAAGATATTATGTATTCAATATGGTATAAATTAAGATTGAGTAGGACCAACTACACCAGCGTCCACAATTGGTCACGTCGAAAGTACACAAGTATTCTGCATGTGGACAATTGTATTGGCATGAATTTCGTATAATTTCGTATAACCCGTCATATTCATTAGGAATATATATATATATAATTTCGTATAACCCGTCATATTCATTAGGAATATATATATAACTCAAAATTTCATTCAGCACAATTTTTTTGACTATTAGTCTTATTTCGTATAGTCATAATTCTACATATGATGACGTCTAATTATAGCTTGACTCTTAATTTCATCAAAATCCACCCTTCATTAATGTTGTATATAAATAGATAAATTTCAGGTGATTATAATTACATTACCGAAAAACTCTATAAAAACCAATTAATGGTAATCTAATGGTTGAATGCTTCACCCTGAAAATTGAAGAAATTGTTCAAGTCATTTTATTTTGATTTTGATTATGATATGCCACTGTAAATATTTTTAATAACAAAAATCTTCGGTTTTTTTATTTGTTCTGCAAAAATAATTTGGGACTCGATTCTGAATCTCCTGATTTTAAGAAGAAGAAAAACTTTGTTTATTGTTTGTTTTAAACGGTTAATTTCATTTATGATCATAAGCATCTATTTAATTTGTTTTCTAAAATGTCACGTGTTTATGTTAAAATTTTAATCTTTTTCCTTTGCATTTTGTTCAGAAAATTACTCTACTAGATAGTTGGGGAATATATGAAGCAAAGGATACAAATGGAGAAGCAAAAGTACCAAAGTGTCCAATCTGGTACATGAGGAAGAACTTAAAGATGAACATTCTGAGCACCAAATCCGACATTTTGGCATACATATTTTCAGGACCGTTCGATAAGAAGAGTTCTTACGTCATCAAAGGATCCTACAAATGTAAATCGTGTAAAATTATACATGTTCCATCGAACCGGACAGTGGTAGAGATTAAAAGGAAAGAGGTCAGAACCAAAGGAGTCCGGTTCGGTTCAGATGTTTTTGAACTAGTTGTTAATTATGGGTTTGACACCGGTTTGGCAATGGCTTTGGTTTTGTTATTAGACCAAATGTTCTCTTAATAAAAGTCTTTTTGCTTTTTTGGTCAATTGTAGAATTGTACATTTGTACAGCACTATTTAAAAATAAATATTTTTTCTTATATCCCTAATATAGTAATTGAGGAGATTTTTTAGAGAATAACCTTACCCTCACGAATTATTTATAAGGATGCCATGCTGATGTATCGTCACCAAAATGAATTTCAGATAAATATAGAGAAATATGTTTAAATTATTAGAAAATTACAATATATGCCACTCCTATTATGTTGGTTAGAGAATTAAATATCTCTTATTAAACTAACAAAAAATTAATTATTAATTTAAAAAAATTACATATTTTTTTTTTAAATTGGTACCCACGGAAATTTAACTAATTATTAAAAAAATAATAGCCAATCAAATTTGTTGGGGATAAAATAATCCCCTTTGGAATTAAGCAAATCGTCTGACGCTACGTATTCCAAGGTTTAGGCTGGTCCGTTAGCTCCATTAGCAGAGCTAGGCTGTCAATTTGGGCCAAAGCCTGCGGCTCCGCCTCGACCAGGGTCAAAAAATTTCGGGATACTTAAAAAAATGATTCAAAACTTGGAGTCAATTGCAAACATAACCCCATTTTTGCAATTGAATCTTGTTGGGGTTATGGGAGGGGAGAGAGGTATCTTAAATGCCAATTTTTGCGGGTAAACCCCGCATGCTTTTTACAAAATTAAAAATATATTAATTTTAAATATTTATCCGACTAATATTACTAAATTATTGAAATATTATATAATACTATATTTAGGACCCGCATATATGCGGGATTATAATTAAACATTTTATAATTTTTGAAAAAAACCAAACACGAAAAACTGGAAAACAAAATCAGATCATAATAAAATAAGATTGAATGTGAAACTACTAATTGAGAAGCCTTACAATTATTTATTTGTTTCAATTATTTTATTATATGATTTCTAATTAAAATTTATCACATATTTTAAATAATTATTTTTGTATTCTAATTTGAATTAGGTTTATTTTTACTATTTTGCTACTCATATATATTTTTTTAAATAAATTTTGATGAATTGATTCTCATATTTTTATTTGAAATATCTTTACTCTTTTGATATTTTATAACCCGTGAAAAAAATCAAATACAAAAAGGTAGAAAACAAAATCAGATCATCCGTAAAAATAAATAAAATAAGATTGAAAAAGTCGATTAGAAACCACTGATAGAAAAGAAAAACAATTATTTATGTATTTTCCCCTATTTTTATATCATTCAATTTTCATTTAGATTTTATCACATATTTCTAAATATTTATTTTTCATATTCCTATTTGAATTTTATTTATTTATTTATTATGTAACTACTCAAATATTATTGTTTTTCAAAATTTTGACGAATTCATTCTCATAATTCTATTTGAATTAGATTACTTTTTAATCATATTTGAATTCTTTTTCTGAAACAACATATTATATTTTTTGATGAAAAACAAATTATAAGTACTAGGTGAATACCCACACATACGCGCGGATTTGTTTTCTGTGAATATTTTTTTGTTTTTTTGTTTAGAAATTTAATTTTGTGTTTTTAATATTTGGTTTATAGTAAAGTTTTGTTTTTGAAATCATCTTATATATTTTGTAAGTTGATAATTGATCATAGTTTATCTCTAAAGAAAAAAAAAAATTTCCAATTACAAAATAAAGAAAAGAAAAGGACGCTCTCCAATATATGCACACATGTTTGTGTCTCTCTTCTCCTTCTCTTCTGTTTCTTTCTAAGACAGAGCAACATAAATGCAATTGTTGCAACATGTTGGTCTTCTTTCTCTGCATCTAATTCCCAAAAGAGTTTAACTTAACCAATTATAAATCGTAATTAGGATTGACAAACGTAGTTTTTTGTCCACTGACCACTGTATGGATGCCTATGATAGTGGCACAACTGCGGAAATGATATTCCTCGTGAAACTGGATTATCAAACCCGAAATCGTAACCTCTACACCGAGCATAAAATTACATCAGACACTAAATAAAAAATTATATAGCGGGATATTATTTACATGTGTTTCATTTGAAACAAAATTAGAAAGGTTCGGGATTCATACCTAGCAATTTCAGATGGAAGACTCAGATTGCTGTGAGAGTTGTCTTCGTTACAGTTGCATGACATCCCCAGGGCTCGAAGCTAGTATGACCTCAACTAATTTTTCTCTTCCCCTGCCCTCATCTTTGATCTCTGAGTTACAAAATTCAGTTTCTTCAACAAATTTTCTGCTTGAACATCGACTTGATTGGAAGGTCTACCATGTTTTTTTAAAGATTCAAATTTCAAGGAATGCAGTCAATTCAAAGCTATGATATGGAGCAAACAACTTTTCATAAAAAGATATGAAGTTCTTGTAGTGTTCAGTTATATATGCATCACCAACAACACACACCGAAAGAACCAACACACGAGAAAATTGATATGCATATCACAACCCATCAGATGAAATTTCGCCTACTCTGTTTCCTCTTCTTCTGTATGCTTTTCCAGGTGCAGACTCGTTTCTATATCTTCTTTAGGCTCTTGGTCCTTTTTCCAGCAGCCAAGACTTCCATCAAGACACTTGCCGTGGAAAAAGCTCAATATTCAAATTTCATTTGATCAATTGCTCGATTTGATGCTAATGTAACAGTAAACAACTACGCTAATAAATATACTTATCGAGGAACTAAGGCCTTGCCATTTTTTCCAAAGAATTATGAAGGTTGTCCTAGAAACCTTGCTAATTTCGTTTAAACATGAACTTGGTTCTTTCTCTGAAGGATTGATATGAATATATTTGAGAGTTTTAAGAGGTTTAGTGAATCAAGGGTACCACCGCAAATTAGTAGTTGAACATGTGGAAATCCAAAGCGTAGGAAAAATGACCAATAAAACCTTTCATGTTTAAAGTTTTCAGTCCGTGGGATTGATTGGAAATTTTTTATCCTGGACCACGGTGATAACCCATGGCCAGAATTTGTGTAGTAAGCTTAGTTTCTTCATAGCAGCTAAGCTCTTGCTTGTAAGAAGTTACAAACATAAACATGACTGGACTCTCGAGAGGTTCGCATAATAATAAAAAAAAACTAAAAACTACGGATAACAAAATTATACGTGCTTACGTGTTTGGCATGGTATTACCTTTTCCTCTGGCAAATTAGTAAGAAATAAGAAGCATTCATCTTTCACCTTTCACCTGCAACAAATACAGAAAGGGACCTTGGAAAGGCAGAGAACAGATCTTTAGTCAAAGGATAATAAAAATTTAAGTGTTATAGTGAATTGAGAATATTTTTAAAAATTAAAAAATAGTTAAGAGTACACAATACATGAATCAAAGAGAGAAATTGACTCATGCAAATCCAGTTAAAACGATAAAGCAGTAGCATGTACTCTTTTTTACATATTGCCGATCAAAACTAACACAAATCCAAATGAAATAACATGTTTTATCTTTTGGCTAATTAACAATCTTAAACCAAAAGAGCAATCAGCCTTTGCCTTGTTGATGTCAATTGATTAGCTTCTTCGTAGGAGGAAAAGGAGATACGTAAAAACGCCCTTGATCTGAGATCTTAAGGCACAATTGAAAGCAAGATGTCCTCCAACGTAATGTAAAGGACAAGTATTCAAACATATACCCAAAAAAGGGTGCAGCTAGACATCATAATTTTCCCAAATTTTCTTAACCAAACTAAGATTAAGATCTATATTATATATTTAGCGCTAGAAACCCATGTTCTAAGAATTGAACAAAACAACCTATGTTTCTCATGTTCATCATCGATATCAAATGAAGAAAGTACTTCAACTGAATAAAAAATATATGGATCAAGTATAAATTGTCTTAGCGAACACGTAAGTACCTTGTTTCATTTATTCTCTTACAGAATTTGCAGAGTATAATTGTCAGTTGCGAGTCGTAGCTTCTGGTGCGCCTCGTACTTGTTGTACTTGTGGTAACCTGAGAAGCCTGCAACAATGGAAAATTCTACCAGCTTTGAATTACAGAGATCACCAAAAAAACGAATTTAGAAAAGCACCATAGTAATCTCCATCAACTTCAAGTATATCGATCTGTCACAGCAACTCACACACAAAATTATATTCTTAAAAGTCGTGTCTTTTTGAAATGTGATTCTACGTTTGTTGAGTATAAATAGAAGAAATATAAAATCAATTTGGATCAAAGGAGAGTGAGAGAGAGCTGCTTAACTGGATCTATCCAAGAGCTCCATCACTTTGATATAATATTTGGATCAACGGTCTTCGCATCTTCTCGAACGGTAATTCCATCCTCTATTCACCGGCGGTGAACCTGAATCGAAGCGAATCGAATCAAATCAAACACAGAAAGCGGCTTCATATTCATCTTAATTTTCAGAGTAAGGATCCAATTCGACTAATGTGAGAGAATGTGGCTTCGAGCGTTACCGGTGGATGACGAGACAGAGCGGGTGAATAGGCGAATCGATTCGAAGAATTGAAATTTGGTTTAAAAGCCAAGATTTTCTTCATGGTAGCTCGTAATTACAGTGTGGAGTCGAACCCTAACGCATAAGAGGAAGATGAGTCGACATTCTAGTTTGAATTTCTTTAAAATTTTTAAAAATTTGATCAGATAAAATAAAATACCACTCATATGGAGAGTATTGGCCCGTTGTTATATATTAGATTTCATCACTTAGTTTTTATTTTCTATAATAATTTTGAGAACACGAGAACTTTCAATATAAATTTCTTCTCCAACGTCAGTTTTGCAAAATTTACCGCGCGTCCACATAATGGTAAATCTAATATAAAAAATTTACAATATAATGATATCGATTTTTTTTTGTAATCTGATTTAAAAACATAATGATATTAATTTTTTTAATAAATAAAACTATTTTGACACGTGTTAAAATCTAATTAGAAAGGAGTTTTTTATACATGTCGAAATTTGATTAATTGATTGTCACGTGTCATGATCATGTTAATTACAAGTAGACGCATCAGACTTAATATAATAAGATATATAAATTAAGTAACAAAATTTTAGTTTTTCAAAAAAAATTATGTATTTATTTTTTTATGATATTTAAATTTTATTATTAAATTAATTAAAATATGTATAAATTAATATTTTGTTTATTTAAAATGTTCCGGGTTATCCGCGGGTCCCGCAAAATTAAGTGGGGCGGTGCGGGTTCAATAATTTTGTCCCGTGGATTTTGCGCGGGGGGGGGGGGTGAGGAGGGGTCGAGGCGGGTCAAAAAAATTTAAACCCGTCGCGGGGCGGGTCTAGGGAGGCGGGGTTGACCGGTAAATAGGCCTAGGCGCAGCTTTACCTTGGACTAAACCCTAGAGGTGTTCGGGTCTGAATCTGCAATGACCCAAATAACTTGACGGGTAAGGCCAACAGAGAGTGATCCCCGCCCTGGGTATCGCATCCCGTTACCCGAACATGTACACCTTATCAGCACCCTGAGACAAAGCACGGAACCTGAGTTCCCATATCATGAGTTCGGGCTAGGTATGAAATATCTTTCTTAAACGTTAAGGTTCAAATTATCTCGAATACTCTAGTTTAAATTTTCGGTCAAAGGGTAAAACAGTTTCACCCTATGCGTGCTAGGATAAAAAGCAGGTGGTCCATACTCGGGGAACGATTAAAGCATAAAGAAGTTGATTCCGAGGGAGAACTCCGTCGCCAGATCTGCGTATCAGACGCTGCCAACGGTACAAAGAAGTCATATGCAGCATCACAGAGTCGTATGGTCGGCCATGTGGCGTAAGAAGACAAGAAAAGTATATGAAAAGCACTCGAGTGCATCGTACAGGGTTAAACCCGGGAATCTAGATCCGACCCAACTAAGGACGCGGAACCCGATATCCAAACTCGGGTAGGTAAAAGTCTATAAATACTACTCTATTTTCTTCATAAAACAGATCCATGTCTTATCCTAAGAAATCACATACTAAGCCTATTTCTCTCGAGACTAAGGCCCATTCCCTTGAGTTTTAGTCTCATTCTTGTTGTTTAAGACCATCCACTCAGGATCTCTTCCAGGATTTCTCTCTTTTCCGGTCGTTTCTTGACCATAATCTCTCTGAACACTCTATTTCTCTCCTCCTACCTCACCCTAAATTTCTTACTACGAAACGTTCAGATACTCCGCGGACCATCCCTTGTTCGGCCCGAAGTCACTCCTTTTCCTTCTTTCTCGTTTTCCGACCATCTTTTCCTTGCTCTCCATGACTCCCAGTGGTCTCTTCTCTCTCTTTTGCTTTTTTCTGACTTGAGTGTCAAAGAGCCGTCGGAAAACATCCCCCAATCATGTTTTCTCTGGCCTTCACGTGTTTTTGGTCGCGCAGGAGCGGGTCTCCCCAGTGGTTGTTTAAGAGGACTAAAAATCTCCGAAACAATTTGCCGCTATAAGGAGGTGGGGACAAGACCTCTCTTTAATTGACAGACGCGCTAAAATTTCCTCCGGCGTCTCAGATCTATCCCAAAAGCTCATCAAGGTGCCACCATGAACATCGTGTGGGGACACCACGCGCCGTCAAGGGCAGGGGAGATCCAGGAACACGAAAGCACTCTCCGAAGCCAGATGGACCCGGATTCCCTGGCACAACCGCCAGATATTAGGCGAGCCCAGTTTGAGAACCGCCAGCTCTGCGAGCGGCTAAAGGGCATGTTGGGGGGCAATGACCTCAGAAAGAGGTAGATGGGAAGGCTCAACAATCGAAAACCCGTTTCGAGCATCAATTTTGATAAACTCGGCTAAAGGAATGTCGGGATGGAGAAATGTTCATGGATATCTAGGCAATGGTGAAATCCTTTGTGAAAGAAGCACATTGTTGGGGAATCCAATCGAAGGAGGCTCCTCGCATATGAACCGCGGATTCGAGCCAATGAGTCCCACATGGCTGGGGGCAAAAGGTCCTCACTCAATGAAGGAAGTTGGCAGGATGTCGAGGAAGAGCCAGATGATTCCTTTCAACCGTCCTACAAAAGGTCGGAGGGACCACACCCTTTGAACGAAGAGCGTTGCAAAAATAAAGAACGGTTCGATAGTGGAAACAATAAGGGGTAGTGGAAACGGTCAGACCAATAGGAAGAAGAGGGCCTCCCCAATGACGAAGGATAAAGCCGTGAAAGAAAAACGATGACAGACCACCAGAAGAGAAGAAAGGGTCTCTTGCAAAGATCTGCGAGCTGGAAGAAAGGATTCCCTGAAAATTAGGGAGCATGCGAATAAAATCCGTCGAAATCCAGATGCAAGCATAGCCGCCGTTGCTAAAAATCGGGTCCGCGAGTGTGACGATGCAGGGTGTCGGGAAATAATGACCGGTGAGGAAGTATAGAAAAAGAGGACATAACATCGGCACATGCTTTTGCCCGTGACCAAAGACGGAGCAGCGCGATGGGTGGAATTCTCCCTCAAAACCAGGCCGGAAGGAGGCAGATCCCTTTTGTTAGAGGCCCAACAATCCCCGAACAAAGGGGTGTAGCCGGTCCAGCCTGAGGAAGATGACCCGAAATAGGGTGGGGGTAAGGAGACTCGAGGATGAAAGCAACGTGGTTTGGGAAAAAACCAAAATCGCTTCCCGGCGTTCGAAATAAGAAGCCATGGAACAAGATAAAGAGCAAGGAGTCCGATACGAAACGAAGAAGTAGAATAAGAGATCTCATACATCAAAAAATGAATACAAAGAAAGTGCACTAGAAACAAAATACTTCATAGTCAACAATCGGCTGCTATAATAATGAAGAATCGAGACCTTAAAACTAAGAAAAATCAGAGGAGCGGGCCTGTTTCTCCCCTCTCGAGCATCCCGGAGCATCAGGGGCATGTCGGCCGTCTTGAGCGATGTCCCTAGGGGTATCAACATCTGCAACAGTAGCATCCTTTTCCTCCAGTCTCTGCCTCAGAGTCTCGACTTCAGTCCGAGCTAAGTCTCTCTCCAACTTCAGGGCCCTGCACTCGAAGTAGGAATAAAAGACAGTTCGGGGAAGTGGCACCCCGGGATAAGACATGTGTGGGAGCGGAGGAGCGTTCTCAACCAAGTAAAGGCCGGTCTAAAAGGCGGCTAGGTATTCACCAACTTTGCAAGGTAAAGAGAAAAAGAAGGAGATGCTCAGGCGACAAGAAAAGAAGGATGAATGCGAGGGAATGGGAGATAAATATGCGAGGAGCTACCGAAGCGCACGAACAGTCTCTCTGAAGAAGCGCCCAGGGAGCTCTTCTCGATTAGTTCATCTCGGAGAAGAAATGTCGGATTCCGGAAGGCGACAGGGAGTCGGTACAAGTCGGCCGAGAATTCCACATAGGAGAATCTATCCCAAGAAAGAGCGCCTGCAGTGTGGAACCAAGAAAAGTCAAAGCAAGACGGATATATATCCAAAAAGAATTCATCAGGATGTGAGATCAACTACCTGTCGGATCCCAGCCGGTGGGAAGTCTTGCCAGGCTACTGTGGAGAAGAAAGAAAAAATCGTCTCTACCCGTGGGGAGGACTAGGTGGGATGGTAGGGAAACCGGAGAAGGTTTCCCTCGATCCATACGACGGATTAATGTGAATCGGCGGGGCCACCTTGACAGGAGTCGGACACCAAAGGCCCCGACAATCATGTCCACCGAGATGTCGATGCCAGAAAGGTCAGAAATAATCTGGAGTGAGTGAATCAAGCCCCACACAACAAGGTCCAAATGGTCCGGGGCCAGCTGGAGTAACTCGCAGTAATCCATCATCAGCCATGACAGATTACTGCGGAAGCCAGTACAGAAACTCGACAAATAAACCGTCATGTAACCGCTCGGGGTGAAGCCAGATCAACCCCCTGATCCAGATATACAACTGGATGATGAGGAACGCGGGAGTTGGGTTTTCCGAGAATTGTCAAAATATTCTCCTCAGATTACTGAGAAGAAGTAGAAGAAGATGAAGCAGAGATAGAAGGAGAAGAGTATGAACTCAAAGACATCGTTATAACGGCAAAATCGAAGAAGGCCAATGAACAAAAGAGACTCCGAAAGCGGGTAAACAATCTAAGGAAGAAAGAGGGCGAAGATGCAAAAGCGAGAATCTATCAAGGGGTAAAGTAAAGCAACCGCAGATGGAGAAAGAAGAAGGAGACAACATATATTTATATATCAAAGGGAAAAGGCGAATCGACATCACCGAACCAAAGTGTGAAGAAGAAGATATATTTTCTACAATCCGCATGTCAATCATCTCGCGGCTCTATGCAAGAAGCGAGGAAACATCGATGATAAAATCAACACTACACAGAAACATAGACGGAGAAGCTGTATCGTCGGACCGCCCAAGCATTTAATGAGGAAAGAGATCGTGGCCCACACCTGAAAAAGCCCAACAACATAGCAAAATGGTACCTTTTTCGTTTAAGTAAATATATATAACTTCCTTTACAAAAAATCACTTCAAAGAAAGAGGCCTAAGAGCCTAATAAAAAGAAGTCCATTAAAGAAAAACCCATTATACTTATAAATATACACGTAAATTTATATATGCTCTTCTCCAAAAAGACAAAGAGGTACTCCTCGTCTCGTCATGGTGTACTCTTGAATCCAATTGGGGAAGAGTCCTTTATAAGCAGCAAACGGCTGGCACACCCATAATAGTGGATCAGCCCGAATGCTAGGTTATCATAATCTCAGTGGAAATTCTCATACTCCCCACCAAGTCTCTGGACTCAGGTTATTACGATATTCACGGGAGTTCTCATGCTCTTGCCAGGTCTCCGGACTCAGGTTATCGCTACCTACGAAGAGGATCTCGAGCCCCCCCCAGGTCTCTGGACTCATGCAAAGGCCTTCAGGGATCTCCAGCCCACAAGTCTCCGAACTCAGGCTCCGACCTCAATTTAGGTTCTCGTGCCTCAGGTTTTTGGACTCAAGCTCTGGTCTCCCTCGGGGTTCTCATGCGAATCCCAGGCTTCTGAGACCTATATGATTTAAAATTATGAACGCATGCTCGTACGACTGCGTTCATGATTCAATATTGGGAAGAAAATCTTAGCGCATGCTCGTACGACTGCGTTTAAGGTTGGGATCCCAGAGAAAAACTTATACTTGTAGAGAAAAAAAAGTCTTATCCGTTGCCCGAGTCCGAGACTTGGACTCGAAAAACGAAAGGGACAATTGTTGGGGATAAAATAATTACCTTTGGAGTTAAACGAATCACCTGACGCCACGTATCCCAAGATTCAGGTGGGTCCCTTAGCTCTATTGGCGGAGGTTGTCCTTGGTCTAAGCCCTAGAGGTTTTTTGGCCTGAATCTGCAATGACCCAAATAACTCGACGGTAAGGCCACCAGAGACTGATCCTAGCCTCGGGTATCGCATCCTGTAATCCGGGGTGATATGGGTCTGGAACTGAGTGGCCAGACGAACATGTACCCCTTATCAGCACTCGGAGATGGAGCACGGAGCCTGAGTTCCCATATCAAGAGCTCGGGCTAGGTATGAAATATCTTTCTTAAACATTAAGGTTCAAATTATCTCGAATAGTCTAGTTAAAATTTCGGTCAAAGGGTAAAACACTTTCACCTTATGCGTACTAGGGTAAAAAGCAGGTGGTCCATACTTGGGGAACGATTAAAGCATAAAGAAGCTGATTCTAAGGGAGAACCCCATCGCCAGATCCGCGTATCAGACGCTACCAACAGTACAAAGAAGTTAGATGCAGCATCGCAGAGCCGTATGGTCGGCCATGTGGCGTAAGAAGACAAGGAAAGTAAATGAAAAGCACTCGAGTGCATCGTACATGGTTAAACCCGGGAATCCAGACCCGACCCAACTAAGGACGCGAAACCCGATCCAAACTCGGGTAGGTAAAAGTCTATAAATATTACTCTATTTCCTTCATAAAACGGATTCGAGTCTTCTCTTAAGAAATCACATACCGAGCTCATTTCTCTCGAGACTAAGGCCCATTTCCTTGAGTTTTAGTCTCATTATGGTTGTTTAGGACCATCCACTCAGGATCTCTTCCATGATTTTTCTTCTTTTCCGGTCTTTCCTTGACCGTAATCTCTCTAAACACTATGGTTTTCTCCTCCTACCTCACCCTAATTTTCTCACCACAAAATGTTCAAATACTCCGCGGACCATCCCTTGTTCGGCCCAGAGTCACTTCTTTCTCGTTTTCCGACCATCTTTACCTTGCTCTCCACGACTCCCCGTGGTTTCTCTCTTCTCTCTCTCTTTTGCTCTTTTCTGACTTGAGCGTCGGAGAGCCGTCAAAAACATACACCCCCCCCCAATCGTGTTTTCCTGGTCTTCACGTGTTGTTGATTGTGCAGGAATAGGTCTCCCAGTGATTGTTTAAGAGGACTAAAAATCTCCGAAACAAAATTGAATAAGGAAGATTTGAAATCAAATGATACCATATTTTTTTTATTTTTAATCATTATATTTCTCCTATCATCTTTGTTGGTTCTATTTTTTCTAGAAAATTGAATCATAACATCATTCATATAACTAAACTCTAAACCCTAAAATCTAAACTCTAAATCCAAAATACCAAATCCAAACCCAAAATTTTTAATTATAAACCCTTAAAAATCATTTTTAGTGTTTGTGGTACTTTTGAAAAAATAAAACTTTTAGTGGTATTTTTTGGAAAAAAACTAATTATGATATTTTTGGAACAAAAAAATATTTTAGTTGTATTTTATGAAATTTCTTTATAAAATTTAGCATATGCTATAATTTGAAATTTAAAAAAAAAACATAAATCACTAAACGTGTTAAAAATCTCACATCGATTATTATGACAGTGATATTACTGACTCGGTGGAGGAAGAACACAATTTTTGATTAGAGAGAACCAAATAGATGATAGATTTTAATGGATATATGTGAACGACGGCGGAAATGGGTAGTTATGAACGAATTCTGGCGAACGCATATTGTGCGAGAGATATAGACTCTTTATATTATTTTCCCACCTCCACCATCGCGACCACCACCATCCCCGCTTCTTCCGCATCTTTGCGTTGTGTCTAAACTCTGACATCACCTTTTATGTAGCTCTGTCTTGTTTGTTCAGCAACACCGCCTCCATCTTCGATGAAAAAAAGTTTCGTCGGATTGTCGACGGATTGTCACTGGATTTTCGTCCATTCTTCGTCACTGGATCTTTATCACTTCTGATTTTTGCTGGATCTATGTTTTTGTATTTCTGGTGAAAAGAAAATAGAGAAAGAAGAGAGAGAAAAAGAGAGAGAGATGAAATGATATAGAAAAAGAGAGAGAATATAGGTAAATGGCATTGCTCAGTTTAACTTAGAGACAAGAATATGGTTTATTATCTTGTTATCTCCTTTTTATTTTTATTTTTATTTTTATATTGTTATTTTAATATAATGTTTTTTTGCCATCTGATGTTATTAATAAGCCAATGTTTGAAATTACATAAAGCCGGCGAATAAATAAAAATTCTCGAAACCAAAAGCTAGTGGAATACATGTACTCTACGGAGCCAAAAGCCTTTTCCATAGCCAAAAGCCTTAGGATAGAGAAACTACAAGGAAACAAAAGCTATTAAACACAATTAAAACTAACGCATTAAGTTGGAATAACACCACATGGGTCACTGGGAAGTAGAAAAAAAAACAAAGCTTTTATAAAACAAAGATCTCACAATGCCGGCGACGATGCACCGGACGCCAGAGAAAAGACGCGACGCTGCTCTTTTTTTGTTTTTCTCTCTGCTCTTTTTTTTTCCTGTCAACCAATCTAATTTTTAGATAAAGAGTGAATTTTTGATGTTAAATTGTTAAATTGTTTGATTTCAAAATATTATCTTTTATCATTCTTATAGATAAATTTATTATTTTAAATTACATTGCACGAGCCAATATACTAGTACTAGGTAATCATCCGCGCTATGCGCGAGTAAAATGATTATCGAGTAAAAACAATATTGTTTTAGTTGAAAATCAATTATAGTTATTGAGATAATTATTATACGGTATCAAAGATCCGCTTATGTATATTCGAAATTGCGATTATTTTGTATAGAAATGTGGTCCACCCATAAAATAATTCAAAACAACGATTTTTAATTTCTTAGTTAGTAAAAAACAATCATATACATTATAAGACCAATCATAATTTATGATATATTGAACATTTTAAATACATTTAATATATTTATTTTTACAAATATGTGTAAAATATTTATGATATATATCACTTAACTAATCAAATGCTTTAGACAAATTTTTAGATACATTGACATTGAGCATCTAATATTTTCTAAAATATTTTAATTTAAATGTTATTTCGTTGTTTTTTATATTTAAAATATAATGTAAAATTTACTTAAAACTTTATAAAACTATAATTTTTTTTTACAGATTAATCATATGAAGTTACGATGAATTATATTAAAATTTGATGGTATAATTTCTCAAAAAACATAAATATTTGAATATTTTTGAAAAATCAATAAAAATAGTTACTCATATAAAATTATGAGTCATAATCTTCTGATTAAATCATCTATGTAAATGAATTTTAATATATATATATATATATATATATATATATATATATATATATATATGAAGGAGCTCAATTGCAATTGATAAATAAATAATTTCAATTGCACTATTTTCTAATGGTTCAATTTGGTTTGTTATGAACCATATGAACAATAACCATTTACGTTCATAATATTTTCTGTCTAATGGTTTAGATTGGTTCATTAAATATTAATATATATTATAACTATGTTTGGTAATAGAATTAACTTGAACCCATAAACAAAAGGCTAAATTTTGTGTTTGACAATTAGAATAGTAGTCGATTAAAAATAATAACTAATTAAATTAAAAAACTGAGAAAAATTGTGATATTGACACGTTAGCAAAAATAGTCTTCATTGTTTCTTTTTTAATATATAGAAGATAAGAGCGCTTAAGTGACATTAGAATTAGAAGCATAGGAGGAAGTAAATAAATATACATTATTTAGCTCGGAACAAATATTGATCAAATGAAATGCTGAATTATTTAATATAGGTAATATGTTCCTGATCTAATTTAGCTTATTCTTCATATGCCCTTTTGTTCGAGAAATATGGTCGCAGGTTGCTAGATGAATCCTTCAATCACAATACTCTGAAGATTGAAATATTATCGTCAGTCATATCTACCTCGGCCATGGCCTTGGTTTTCTTACTGAAATGTTGTTTCAGAGCACCGACTACCACATTTGGAGAGATTGCAAGCAATGCAGACACATACACGCCCTTGTTCTGATTGCACGCATCATCACCACAACCTCAACATCTGTGACAAACCAATATCCATCTAAACAATGGGGTTTGGTCAGATAATAATTGTGAGAAGGAGTGGTTAAAAAATCAAAGTTGGATGTTTAGCATACCTTCTCATATAGAAGAAGACATTCAAGGCTTAGTAGAACATTATTTCTTTTAAAATCTCGTGCTTCCCAGATATGTAGGAGACGAACGACAATGAGATTGTTGGCAAAGGTGTATATGTCGTTGGAAATTGAATTTAAGGTACAGTAGGGAAGAAGGAGTTTTTTTTTGTTTCTTCATCATGAGGGAGAAGTATTTGAGAGGAGTACATGCGTATATATTTTTTGTGGGATTTGGATTTATAGAATATTACAGAGATTGAAGGATATCAACATTTAAGTTTAGGGAGGAATATTAGGGATACAAATTTAATATGGGTGAATATGCTGAAGGTCTTTTTAGGAGTATAGTTTATTTGGGATGGTTTGAATTTTGAAATTAGTTTTTATTTGTAATTATGATATATAATATTGTAACGGATATCTGGGTGATTGACTTTTGAATTCAATTTTAATTTTTTTTTAAACGGGTGTGTGCCTGTGTGGCAGCTGTTGAAAACTTGATCTAAAAGATTGGAAGTTTATTATTGTAACTGCTGTGTTTAATGACTATAATTGTTGGAAATAAGTGAACGTACGTTACAGTTGGAGAGATCGTATGTTATACATGGAGCAGAAGGGCTTTATGATGGCTTATTGGGGGGGGGGGGGGGGGGCGCACGTCCCAAATACCACAAAACGAAAGAAAAAAAATATGTTGTGCCACTAAATAATCTTTATACCACTCTCAATGTTAAAATTCATTTATACCCTTAATGAAATATGTTTATTTAGTTGAAAGAGAAATAAAAGAAAAACAAAAAATTAAACAAAAAATTAAAATCCAATCCAATTGATCCTATCCTCCCCGATCCCTCTTTTCTCTTTTCCTCCTCCGCCGGCCGCACAAACAGCTCAGCTCGCCCCGTCAATCGCGCCGGGCGGTGACTCCTCATGCTTGCAATCGGTTTCTTCTTCTCTCTCCTCCGCCATTGCTGAAACAGAGTGAGTTCTTTATTTGTTCTTCTTAGAGGATTGGAGATTTCATAAATTTAGGGATTTGATATGAAAATTTCTCGTTCGGGTATGCACATTTGGTTGTAATCATGTGTAATGGGTCGATAAGGTATTTGGATTGGTAATTTTTCGAATGTAGTTGTTAGAATCGTGTTGAATCGAGTTAACAAAATCTGCAGGCATAAGACAACTGGTACAAATGGTATTACTGTGATAAGTTTTGTAATTCGTAATTGTGTTTTATTTCTATTTCCAGGAAGCGATGAAGAAAAACATCCACACAAACGTACATTTTGACTATGGAGGGTACTATTTAGAAGAGCATGAATGGATTTTAAGAAATTCTATATACGCTATATTGTTTAAGACCTCATCTTTGGAGAAGATAACTTATTCGGTGTTAGTAGATAAGATCTGCAGAAAGATTGTGATGGATGAAACCACGGGGAAGCTGAAATTGAGTTACAGTCTATCTAAAGCTCGGAGAGAGTCATATATTGTAGATGACGAGGACGTATATGTTTTTATAACGTCATTGGATAAAGAGGGACTTAAACCTGTTTTGCATGTGGAGTTATACAATGATTTGGAAAATAATGAGAGGGTCGAGCAACTTTCAAGAGCAGATCGAAGTTCATTTGGTGTGAATTATGGGGAGTCCGACTTGGTTACAAATGGCAGAGTTGATGATGTAGATAATGCATGAATCCTTACTATTTTCAGAGAGGGTGAAACAGCTAAACAACATAACGAGCGATTATTGAAGAGCCGATGGAAAATGCTGATAATGAAAATCCTGTTAATGAAGATTGTGATAATGTATCACGTAACGAATTGCAGCTGTGGATATCCCGATGGATAACCATGTGGATGACGATTTGGATGCTAGGCATGAATATGTTGAGCTTCCACGTCCTGTAGAAGAAAGTCAATATGTTAAAGAATGGGAAGATGGTACTGGTCTTGAAATAGATCAAGAATTTAGTTCTAAGGAAGCAGTGCAAGATTTAGTTCACAGAGCTGCAAAAAAGAACTGTTTTGGGGTCAAAACTGTTAGCTCAGTCCAGGAGCGAGTTATGCTACGATGCCGTCAAACTTCACAAGGTTGTAAATGGTATTTACGAGTTGCGAAAATTTAGAAATCAGATTTTTGGAGTGTCAGAGTACACAGAAAGATGCATACATGCTCTCGGGCTGTTGAGAGTACAAGCAATAGTACACAGAAAGGCACACGGCGATTAGTAGCATCTGTTTTGCATGAAGACTATCCAGGTCAATTGGAGACCCCGACTACTAAAAACATCATGAGTATTGTTCAAGGAAGACTTGGTTTTCAATGTTCTTACTCCACCGCCTTGAGAGGGAAAAAAACTACATGTTAGTGATGTGCGGGGGTGTCCTGAAAAAAGCTACATGATGTTGTATTCTTATCTGTACATGTTAGAGAAAGTCAATCCTGGGACAGTAACAAGTGTGGAATTGGATGCAGAAAGAAGGTTCAAGTACTTATTCATTGCTTTGGGCGCTAGCATTGAAGGGTTTAGGGAAATGAGGAAAGTGATAGTTGTGGATGCAACTTTTCTTAAGACTGTATATGGTGGTATGTTAGTTTTTGCAACAGCTCAGGATCCTAATCATCACCATTACCCCATTGCGTTTGGTGTAATTGATAGTGAGAAAGATGTTAGTTGGACCTGGTTTTTCAAAACGCTGAAAACCGTTATACCAGATGTTCCTGGATTGGTTTTTATAAGTGACAGACATGCAAGCATTATCAAGGCAGTATGTCATGTGTACCCGAGCGCACTGCATGGACATTGTATCTGGCATTTGTCTCAAAACGTGAGAGGAAAGGTAATGAATGACAAGGATCAAGCTGCGATGAAATTCAGGGATTGCGCTCATGTTTATACTGAGAGTGAGTTCAATAGAGAATATGGTGATTTTAGGAGAAGGTTTCCTAAAGCCGGTGCATATCTGGATAAGAGTATAGGGCTGGAGAAGTGGGCAAGGTGCCATTTTAAAGGAGACAAGTATAACATAGACACTAGCAACTCTGCAGAATCAATGAACAGTGTGTTTAAGAGTGCAAGGAAGTACTCCCTATTACCTATGATTGATGCGATTGTTGAGAAATTTTCTGAATGGCTCAACAAACATAGAAAAGAATCTGCTCGTGCATCGGACACAAAGAAAGTGGTGCCTTATGTGGAGAACGAATTTCACACACGATGTGCAATTGCATCACATTTACCGGTGACTGAGTTAAACAGCTTCCAACTTGAATACAGCGTTATTGGACTAGATGGGAAGACTTATTTGGTGGACTTGAAAATGAAAAGTTGTTCTTGCAGATGTTTTGATATAGACAAGTATCCGTGTGTCCATGCGATAGCCGCAGCGAGGAACCTCATGAGTAAGGAAGTGAGATCAGCGAATATCCAAATCTATGATCTCTGCTCGGAATATTACTTGATTGAGACTTGGGCATTGGCATATTACAGAACAATTTATGTAGTGCCGCATGAGTTTAAGTGGAGTATTCCTCCTGAACTTCAAGAATTGTTCGCCTTACCGCCGGATTACACAAAAAAGCGAGAAGAAATCAAGAAACGCGGTTTCCATCCACTGGAGAACGTCGCCGAAAGAGGAGGAACAAGTCTACGTCTGGCATAAACTTGGAGAGGTGGTTGCAGCCCGAATGTCCTGATGAGGAAACTTAATTTGTGTGTTTGTATTTGTATTTGTATTTTTCGGATTTGTAAAACCAGGTTTAACTCGGTACAACTGAGAACATGTCTGTATTTGTACAACTTAAATTATATTCGACAAATTTGAAAAAATGATAAATAAGGCTTATAAGGATTGCCCCAAAAATATTTTGAAATATATATATAAACAATTTCAAATCAATTTAACAATAATTTATCATTTTCCTAACACATATTCTTGTTTTCACATAAAACACTCTTTATAGTATAAGGAAGACTTGTAAGTGGTCACCCTCTTATGATGCAAAAGAGGTGAAAACTATGATTTGATACACATTGTGTTATGAAAACCTCGTAAATGATAATTAATAGTGGAAAATCACGTGGCCAACTACAACGTACTAATTTACATCAAAGTCCAACTACAAATACGCAAAAATCGCCAAAGTACAACTATGAGGATAAACGTACAACTGTACACTTAGGGACAACTATGTTTATAACACACCATTTTTTATTAATATCCCGCCGCCAAAACCAAAGGAACACCTTCTTCCCGGGGCCCACTATACCACACGTTGGGCCACGTTGGGCTAATTCATTTCTTTTCCTCCTTTCTCAAGCGAATCAATTTTTCCTTTTTCCTTTTCGAGAGAGAGAGAGAGAGAGAGAGAGAGAGAGAGAGAGAGAGAGAGAGAGAGAGAGAGAGAGAGAGAGAGAGAGAGAGAGAGAGAAACGAGATCTAGGGTTTGAGAGAGAGAGAGAGAAGGGAGACATAGCGGCGGCGATTTCTGGGTTCGACAAGAACAAGGTAAATCTCTACTCCTATGGTTTATAATTTCGCAATTTTTTTAGATCTAGGGTTCACTATGGGTTTCTGAAATCATTTGTACTTTTTAATTTCATTTTTGTTGAACCAGTCATAATGCCAATCAGTTACACTCAAAGTTCTAAATCGGAAGCAAGTTTTGATAGTGGCTGCCGAAGAGCGGATGGCAATTATGGTGTTCCGTCACGTTGTTTCTGTGGTAAAGGTGTCAAAATTGAAGTGTGTACTACTGTGGAGAACCAAGGAAGAAAATACTACACATGTCCAATGAGTGAGGTAAGGTTTGTGATACAATTGTGTGAAGAATGTTTGTGTATTGTTTGTCGATATAATTGTGTGAGGAACTATGCGTAGGATGGTGGGCGTGGAGAACACATATTTAAGTGGTGGATGATGCATTTTCAATCATAAGACACACCTTTGAAGAGCAGAAAGAATCGGTTCTAAACGCTTACCGATATGGAGGTGGTGCTAATCCTGCTTTGGAGTCAATTCGTGAGTCAATGCGTCTAATACGTATTGAAATTAATGACCTTAAGGAGCGCTTAGCACATAAAGAGGTCGAGATTGGTAGGCTGAAGGAGTTACTTGCTAAGGGGTAGTATGTGGGTTTAAGAAATTGGCTTTTCGTGTTTTCTCTGTTTAGAAACAATATGCGGTTGAAGATTTTGTTGTATTCTTTTTCCGGATGATCTTCTAATTATGTATTCTACAGTCTAAAACTTAAAACCAGTTTATGTTTATTTCCAAAAAATTTATGTGTTGTGTTTGAATCCAGTTGTACCTAATTTAAACCCAGTTGTATCTAATACTGAAATTAGTAAAGACAAACATGTTTCTTTCACCATACAACCGAAATAGAAATAACAGAAAATAAATAGGTACCACCAAACAAAACAGGTTTCTTTCACCAAACAACATCACCCCAAAATACCACCAAAGTACATAAACACATCACCCTTACTCCTACTTTCTCTGTCGCTTCTGCTCTCCCGCCATATACGGTGTCCTTACCAACCTGGATGGTTCTCTTATTCGCTTCTTTCCAGTTTTTATTGGAGTTCCACTGTCCTTCTTTTTTGCTTTCTACTTCTTCTTCTTCTCTTTCTCCTTCTTCTTCTTTTCTTTCTCGTTCTTCTGCTTCTCCTCACCATCTTCATAAAAATATAAACAACTATATTTAAGACCAACAGAAAAATCAATAACTCCATAAAATTAACCAAAATACTCACTTATATCCTCGGCATTTGGAGAAATTGGATCAGGGACTCCACTATAAAGAACCAGATCCCTTTGTTGCAATTCTCTTGGTTGAAAATCCATTGGTGTCCCATAATGCATATCATTGTCAGCTTCTTTTTGTAGCTGCTCTGACACATACATTTCAAGAGCTTGCACTCTCACATCCATGGCATCAAACTTCTCCATGACTTTCTCAAACCCTTTGACCATCGCTTCCTTTAGTGAGCGAATAGATGAATTTACAGGTTCGGAGACTTCTTCAACATTTTCAAGGATACATCGAGAATCCAAGTCCAATTCATACAGATCTTTCCACCATATATTCTTCTTCTGTACGGTTAGACGCTCTCTCCAACTATCAACGATTGGATCAATATAACCTATCCCATCATCAACATCATCGTCTATGATGCGCACCAAAAGAGATTTCTCATCCGAGTCCGGTTCCAAGATGCTAGTAATATCCTATGAATATATATAAATTTAACTTAGAATCAAACTCATAACATATACAAATATTGACAAGTAAGTTCACAAACTCTAACCGTAATACTTCCAAGAGCTTCATTTATTTCTTCCAATGAGAAACCTTTCATGCAACTTTCCATGAACTTGTGCTTGCACATCCTTGGACAGTCCTTCTCTGTTGGTACAGCTTCTCGAAATGTGCGTCCAAGATGTGGAATACACTCAAATGCCAGAATCTACACATAGAGTTACAATATCTTAGTGTTAAAATCATAAAACTATTACTTTAAAACTTAAAATCATAAAATAATCATAAAAAGTTACCTCAAGAGGAAGAATGAATCCAGAAAAGGTAGTTTGCGCTTTTGGTTTCACGGAGCCTTTCAAGTTCTTCATCACGCTCCGGATCCCTTTCATACACTCATTAAATGAATAACGCCCCCAGAGAAATTTCTCACAAGCATTCAAATCATCAACAACACTTAGAAGGAAGGACTCTATGTTTCCATTAGCCTTAGAATTTGCTTTCACTACCTTGCATAAGAAATACAAGATAATCATCTTCTTCCTGTCTATAGAGCTCCTGCTCTTCATTCCCTCCGGCTTATCTTCCACATCTTTTATTTTAATTTGTTTAGTCCTTCCAAACATCCTTTGTACAAACTTTAAATCCCCCAATTCCTCATAGTTGTTGGGGTATTCATGGCAGTCAAATCCGGTTAACAGCGCGTGCTCTTTTATGGAATACCTAATAGGGACTCTATTCACCACAAACCAACACTCTCTTACCATCTCCGTACAAGCTGTGCGAAGCAGAAGCATCCACATGCCTTGAGTCATGTGGTTTTGCTCCTTAGGCATGTGGAATATATGCTTAAATTGAGAATGCTTTCTAAACCAATTCAGTTCTGCTGAAAATTTCTCTATGTATTCCACTGTCTGAAGGTCACACTACACCTAGTTCCTATCTTACAACCCTTGGTGTATTCAGTTGGACCAAAGAACATATTATCTGGCTGCAGTGGTTGGGAATCATCATCATCAGCATCAACATCATCGTCATCAGCATCATTGTTGGGGTCAGTTTTCACCTCGTCGAGATCAACTGCTGATAAGACTAAGTATGGAGAAAATGCTAGCCAAGCAAGCACAAACTCTTGGCTCGGCGACAGAAGCAAGCAATGACGAGCCAAACTTAGCTAGGCAGTGGAAGGTTCAGGAGACGAGTCAACACTTGGCTCGGTAGCAAGGAGAAAGATGGCGACGAGCCAAACTTGGCTAGGCAGTGGAAGGAGCAGGAGACAAGCCAACACTTGGCTCGGTAGCAAGGAGAAAGATGGCGACGAGCCAAACTTGGCTAGGCAGTGGAAGGAGCAGGAGATGAGCCAACACTTGGCTCGGTAGCAAGGAGAAAAGAGTAATGAGCCAACACCTTGACAAGCTCGGCAACACGGTGAGCTGGCAAGCAGGCGAGCTTGGCAACACGGCGAGCCGGCAAGCTCGGCAGCACGTTGACAAGCTCGGCAACGCGGTGAGCTGGCAAGCTTGGTAAGCAGGCGAGCTTGGCAACACGGCGAGTCGGCAAGCTTGGCAGCACATTGACAAGCTCGGTAACACATTGACAAGCTCGGAAATACGGCGAGCCAGCAAGCTCGGCAAGCAGGCGAGCTTGGAAACATGACGACGAGCCGACGAGATCGGTGACACAATGGCAATCTTAGTAAGTATGACAAGCCGGCAAGCCTGGCAATGAAACAAACATCTGAGTAACCATGGGCCGAGCCCAAGGTTACGAAGAGTAGGTTGAGAAAGGCCAAGTTCGCAATGATGACGAGCTGTAATCCCTAGCTCGGCACCTCGGCAGCAGGGAGGAGTAGAACGAGACGAGCCAACATCTTGGCTCGGCAGCAGGAAAAAGTAATGACGAGTCAATATCCAGCTCGGTGACATGAAGAAGGAGTGACGAGCCAAACTTGGCTCGGTGTCAGGAAGAAACGACGACGAGTTGTAACCCTTTGCTCGGCACCTCGGCGTCAGGAAGAGGTGACGAGCCAACGTGTGGCTAGGCATCAGGAAGAGGGAGCAACGAGCCAACGTTTGGCTAGGCATTAGAAAAGGTGACGAGCCAACATTTGGCTAGGCATTATGAAGAGGAAGCAATGAGCCAAACATCTGGCTCGGCGACAGAGGAAAGATGAAGACGAGCCAAACACTGGCTCGGAGGTAAAGAGAAGACAAGCCAAACACTTGGCTCGGCAGCAGAGACCAACAAACGGTGACGAGCCGACATGTTGGCAAACCAACGAACGGTGACGAGCCAACATGTTGGCAAACCAATGAACGGTGACGAGCCGACATGTTGGCAAACCAACGAACGGTGACGAGCCGACATGTTGGCAAACCAACGAATGGTGACGAGCCAACATGTTGGCAAACCAACGAACGGTGACGAGCCAACATGTTGGCAAACCAATGAACGGTGACGAGCCGACATGTTGGCAAACCAACGAATGGTGACGAGCCAACATGTTGGCAAACCAACTCCCTGGCTTGGCATTAGGGAGAAATGGGCAATGAGCCAGCCTATCGATGACCCAACAAAGCAACAAGCCCAACATCTTGATGGGAAGACTACAAGACATTGGTGGGCCGAGGCGACGAGGCAAAGGAAGAAGCCCACGAAAACCAGAGAAAGGAAATCCCGAAGAATAAAGAAGTTTTCCTTATTCATTTAGGAGGAAAGCTAGCCGACCTATTTTTGTATAAATAGACGATGTACCTCTTTGAAAAGGGGATCCAAAAATTAACCTAGCAAAACGCTTATTACTTTACAAACAGCTTTCGAAACAGCTTGAATAAAATCTCCATCTTTGGATCTCAGTTTCTTGGTTTCTTTACATAGAAGTTTGTCGAATCCCTAAATCTCTTTACAAGTTTTGGTTGTGCGAGTTTCGACTCCCACAATCATCATCAGCAGCATCATCATCATCATCATCTGAATCCTGTAAATTCAAACACATAGACTTAGTTGTTCCAGTTATCCGAAATTGTACCAAGACCACTAAGTTATACTAGTTGAACTAGTTGTTTCTAAACCACTATTTCTAAATTTTTTCAAAACCATTCGCACTCATTCTCAAACTAATGTATATACCTGAGTAGCAAGGTCTTTTTCTCTTCAATAACGTTTTCTTCCTCTCCATCACCTTCATTTGAAGAGGTACTCACTTCTTCCTCTTCATTCACGTTTTCGGCGTTTGTGGGAGCTTCTGCTGCTTCTATGGGAGCTTCTGTTGGATCAATCTCGGTAGCATCTGGTGGTTCTGTTGGATCAATCTCGGCAGCCTCTGGACCTTCTGTTGGATCCTTAGGAGCCACTTCTGTTGAATCATACACGCCACGAGCGTCTCTTACACGAGCCATTACTGAGAAGGATCCCCTACTACTCGAGAACAACAACAACAACAATACAATTTAAGACTATTCAATATCGCAACTAACCCTAAGAACTATTCAATTTCATGACGAGGATGTCAATTCGAACTCGAACAGATACTAACCAAACGACGGAGAAGGGAGACGAGGGAACTTACGAAGAAGAAGAAGACGAGTTCGCGAGGAAGAGGAAAGGCAGCGGCGGCAATAGTGACGACGGCGAGGAAGGAGGCGAGGGAACTTACGGAGAAGACGAAGACGAGTTCGCGAAGAAGGGGAAAGGCGGGAAGAGTAACGACGGGGAAGAAGGAAGCCGGCGATGGTTTGGAACAGATTTAGGTTTTTCAATTTTACTTTTTACTGATTTTGGAATTAGGGTAAGTCCAATTGTGTGTGGGTCGGGTTGATCCATTTCATTGGGTTTGGATCGGATATTTATGTTGGGTTTGTAATTGTTGATTTTTTGTAAGGGTTTTTCGACATTTTGTTCATTTTTTATTTAAATTTTTTTTTAAACGAAATTGCAAAATATAACAGTGGCATTTGAGAACATTTTTCCTCAGTGAATGGCATTTGAGCCATTGATCGGGGGGGGGGGGGGGGGGTGTCGTAACGATGGTTTATTGGGCTCCCGATAAGGTAAGGTAACTAATTGGGTTCTCTATGAGTTCTTACTTAGGTTTCCGTACATATTCTACAGCCTTTTGATTTGGAACTCACATGATTGTTTTCTCTGTTTTTAGTTTTTCCATTTTTAAAAAATAATCTCAAAAACTATCAAACATTCTTTGTAAAGAAGGTTTTTCGTTGCTTAATAAATTTTACATTACAAAAAATAATTTAGTATATAAAACACACAATTAAGTAGTATAAATTATTTAAAAAACACAATTAAGTAAAAAAATATTTTAAAAACGCCAAAAGATCATTATCGTCACTTCATAACAAACTAAAATAGGTTGGGTCACCTCACTTTATTTGGGTGGATTTAGAAGCTGAAACGTGACAACTTTCTTACTTAAAACGAAAAAAAAACCAATTGATTAATTCAGCTCCTCTCTATTTGTAACCTGCTCAAGAAAAACCATTTGGTTAATTAAAATAAGTTCAGAAATGAAAATAATTGGATCCAAATGCAAAAAATCTAGACAATTTCCAGGAATCCAATCTCAAAATCAGCAACTTTTTATAATAAAATAAATAAATAAATTCAATAGCCTTTGTTCTTTCGGTCGAAGCATCCATGTTTATGTACAAACCCGTCTATCTGGTGCTTGTTATAGAGCCTAGAGACCAAGGAACGCAGAATCAAAGAAGATCATTTTAAATTTAAGATATAGACAGATTGAACTTATGAATCTCAAACAAACCATGAAATTTAATTTGATTTTAAAATCTATGAAAGAGATTGTACATGATGGAACACATGTTACAATGAAAGTAAAATCAGAATGTTACCTTTTGAGTCTTGACTGCAGCTTTAGTCTCGGTCATGACCACTTTGACGAAGCTGTAACAGAAACGTAGACACCAATAAAAGGGGATTCATTGAAGATAACAAACTTAAGAGGAGTGAGCGAGAGAGGCGTCGAGGATTGAAGAGAATAGACCAATATTTTTCTAACACAGAGGATGGATGGTTGCTAGTACGTTACCTTTTTCATTGCTGGAAATCGGAAAGAGATGCATAGCGAAAGATTTCTCCGATGACATTAACTATTTCAGAAACTGAATGAGAGCTAAAGAGAGCTTGTGGCTATGCATTGGCCTCTACATAAGAGGTGAGGCTGGAAAGGCAGAAATAAAATCCTAATTGTTCAAGGCAGAATTGAGGTTTGTTCTACATATTTATTTTGTGATGTAACCGCAACCAAAAAAAAAATAGATGTCACATTCTTAAGATGTCAAATGTTTTTTTTAGAAAAAGTTAAAAAAAAAACCTCCCATATTATATAAGATGCTTTTAGATTGGAATTTGAAACACTCTCATCAAATGGAAATTCGAAATTTAAAAAATATTATATATATATATATATAAACAATAGAAAATCAATCTATTAATAATGCATAAAATTTTATCTTATTAAAAATTTATACGCAGAACAGTAAAGTCCGTTACATGGAACAGAAAAAGGTTTCGGAGAATTTTTACTTTAGGGTTTTCGATTGAGCAACGTAAATTATCGGAGGAGGAGTCGTTTGATTCAGTCTTCAAAACCTAAAATTCTCTGTGCTTCGACCGGAGAAGTTCCACTCGATGTCTTCTACGGCGGCGCGTCCGGTGGCTGGAGCTGGCTTACCGGAGAAAGCGGCAGCGGCACTTGTCAATTCCTTCCGATTAGCTTCGGTGACGCAACGGTTACGTTACCACATTCAAGCTGGACCGAGGAGTGAGATTAAGGAGTTTCAGATCTGTTGCATCTCTCTCGCTAAGTAATTTCTCTGTTGCACATAATTTCTCTGAGGAGCTTAATCTCTGGTTTTGATTTCTAATCGATTTTTGGATTTTGCATGATGGGTGCAGAGGCATTGATTTTGCTATAGCGAATAATGAAATTCCAAAGAAGGTTGAAGAGTTTCCCGGGCTGCTCAAAGAGGTTAGTTTCTCTTCTTGAGTCACTGAATGTGGCTGTATTGTAAAGTTGGAGGCTGATTCTGGTCTGAGAAATTTTGGATTTGACTGGATTAGTGGAGGCCATTGTTAGTGTACTGATAAGTGGTTTGTGTTACGTGGTGTAGGTGTGCAAACATAGAACTGATGTGTACACTAAGACGGCGGTTACTGTGCTGATGATCTCAGTTAAGGTAACAGCAGAAATAGAGTTTACGGAATTTCCTAGTTTTGGATTAGTAATCTGCAGAATGCTTCTGTTCCCTAGTTTATGGTAAATGCCACTTTTATTTTGATTTCATATGGTTTAGAATGATTGAGGAGGTCATGGTAAGTGGTAACTCATTTGGTTTCGACATACCGTGCTTGATTATGTGTTAATGGCACAGCATGCTTGTCAACTGGGATGGTTTTCGGATAGCGAGGGTCAAGAACTTATTGCTATTGCTGATGAGGTCTGTCTTCTTCCAAATCCTGGCATAAATCTGATAGCAGATTGTTTGGATTACGAGGATACTAATGTTTTCCTTCTTATTCAGCTGAGGAATAGTTTTGGGAGTTTTGGAAACACTAGCCCTGCTATTAAAAGTCCCGGAGGTACTTTTTCGCAGATCATGGAGAGGTAGGTTTTGCTTTCACCATCCTTATAATATGTGGCTTTGTTGATTGACAGATTGATTTTAGTTATTTGGACCGTGAATATTTATAAAAATTTATCACAAGCTATCTAATCTGTGCCAAAAACTTATTGAATAGAATGGCATTCACTGGAAACAAATCTAAGCGTTGGTTGAAATTTATTCTTTTCTGATCCCAGGTTCTATCCATTTGTGAAGCTTGGGCATGTTCTTGTTTCTCTTGAAGTGAAGGTGAGCTTTTTTGTCTTCTTGTCTAAACATCTATTTCTGATATGTTACCCTCTAAGTGTGCTTTTTTGTTTTTTTGGCTTTGCTCACATGGCAGGCTGGCTATACAATGCTGGCGCATGATTTCCATATCTCAAAGAATATGCCACATTCTCCCCAAGAGAAAATTGTATGTATGGTTCGTCTGATAGTCATTTGATATTTCATTCTTGATCTGTCCATATTGAATTCTATGTTTATCTGTGCACATTTTGAATCTTTCTTTCATCTTTTTGACATGCCCACTCTGTGTGCCTTTTGGTTAGCCTATGATTTCACTTACTCCGAATTCTTGTTTGCTCTTCAGCGGTTATTTGTTGCCCAGATAGACAACGTAGACACGTCTGCCTGTATTATAAATCCTCCAGAAGTCAGGTATGAGAAAATAATTTGCTATTTTTCCTCACCGGATCCAATTTAATTTTTCCTGGCTTTCGTATGAAAATTGCAGCTTCCTGTTAAATGGAAAGGGGCTCGAGAAGAGAGTTAATATCACAATGGTTTGTACAATTTGTTTTTAATGGAATTTTGTTTCTCCGAATTAGTTATGTGCATGTGTATTTGTTTATTGTCAATCTTTATTTTTTCCAGGATTCGGGGCCTCAACTCCCGGCAAATGTCACTGCATTACTGAAATATGGAACGAACCTTCTACAAGTGATGGGGAATTCCAAGGGTATATGTTCAATTTTGTATATATATATATATACACCTTTTTTTCTTATGTTGTTCATGTTTTCCAATCCTTGTGCTTGATTGTTCAAAGGTCATTACATCATCGTAATTGCTTTTACGGGATTGGTACTGCTACCTGAAAAACCAGTTCTTAAAGATTACCTTCAGTCCGGAGTCATTGAGTCAAATCCAGGTAATTTGAGAGCATAAGATAGGAGAGCTGAATTTTTTTCTTTAATGCTCTTTAACTTTTCCATTTTTGAATCATCCAATGACTTGCAACCACATGGCTGTATGAAGATTTTATTCCAAAACTAAGGGCTCTGTACTTTTTTATTTCTCTGTAGATTCTGACCTCATCGAGGGGCCATCACGAGTATCTCTCAATTGTCCTATAAGGTACCACTTCTGCTTTTTTTATGTACTACTACTGTGTTGTGTTATGAGTGTCTTTGGTCAGTGATTTAGTCTCAAATTAAAACAGTCGCAGTCGGATCAAGCTTCCAGTCAAGGGCCAGTTGTGTAAACATCTTCAGGTGATGCAACTAAATATGATGCGATGTTCTCTCTTTTTCCATCCTTTTAAATCGGCGTACAGTGTTTTGATAACCACCGGGTTGAAGACATCGTTGATGTTATCTTATTTTTCTCTTAATATTTGTTAGTGATATGGTAACTTTTTGCTGCAGTGTTTTGATTTCTCGAATTATGTCTACATAAATATGAGAAACCCATCCTGGCGCTGCCCGCATTGCAATCAACCTGTTTGCTACCCAGAGATCCGTTTAGATCAAAACATGGTCAAGGCAAGTAACTATCTGCGTCGTAATTCCGCTACATTTTTGCATTGCATTTGCATGTTAATATAGATAACTCGTGTCATATCATATCCTCAGATATTAAAAGATGCGGGACACAATGCTGCTGATGTAATCATCCATGCTGATGGCACATGGAAGGTTGCAAAGGAAAATGATGGGACCGAGGAACCTGTGCGTGATGTAATCATTCATGATCTTGAAGACCCGATTAGCTTCTTAAACTCTGGTCCAGTTGTTTTGGATCTGACTGGAGATGATGATGATACTGAAATGGAACTATTTGGTGATGCCAAGGTTATAGACCGGAAGCCCTGCTTGTCAGATGCTCAGGGTCAATCTAATCATAACGACACAAGCAAAGATGCTTCAGAAGATGATTACGGTTCTTTGTTTAATATCTCTGATGTGATATCACTCGATCAGGTGATACTAGATCACTTGAATACTGGAACGGGGCAAGAATGCTCAAACGTATCCCAAATACTAATCCCTCAAGATCCAACACCTGTGCCATTCTCACAGACACCATCTCCGAGAGATAGACCAGCAACTACTTCCACCGTCTTCACCATACCCAATTCCTCTCCTCAATTGTCTCAGGTTCATGCTTCACCTGTTACGCCCACTGGAACATATCTTGGTAGAACCTCTAGTCAGAGATGGAACCAGGCTTATCCATCTCAAGCGCCATCAATGACAACTTCATCACAGGTTCGTTTATCTGTTTGAGAAAATAGTTTCTTCTCTTGAGTATTCATATGTTGATGATATGTGTTCCTTGCAGAGCCGGAGGCTCCCAGTTCCAGTTACGAGCCAGTCTCCTGCGAATGTATCGTCTTTTGTTCCGTCTCCGCATATCCCTAGAGTACTCACTAGGCAGCCTAACAGTTATTTCATCCGAAGTCTAAACAGTAACCATGGAAGCACTCAAAGGCAGCCCCCAAGTAGTCCCACTGTTCAATCCGTTTCCCGGAACAGTGACCTAACCAGCAACCATGTAAGCACTCAAAGGCAGCACCCAAGTGGTCCCACTGTTCAATCCGTTACTCGAACCAGTGACCTAATGGATGTAGACTCGACTACTCCTGATACAACCAACTGGCCCCCGAGGATGCGAGGCAGTATTGTGCCTGGTTCATATTCCCCTGCTCTTGACTACATGATCATCCGACCTACCCAACAGTCTCAAACTAGGCCTCACGGTTCACAACCGGCTCAGACACCCCCGGTTCAAACATCTCAGGCTCAGCTGCCGTTTTCAACCGCCCCTCCTAACTTCACGAGGCCTTCTGGACCGACTGCACCATGGAGAACTTGAGAGGCTAGAACAAGGCAAGTTGGTACTTAGGACGCAACACTAACATAATACAAATTTTGTAACTTATCATTTTCTACTGTTTGTGTTTAGTTCTCGGCTAACTTGTAATGATGATCAATAAATTAATGTTGTCATTAGTCATTACTATTCTGTTCATAAAACGATCCCATAACTTTCTTAACTTTAGCCATTGTCGCCTAATTCCAAATTGGTTGAGATGTATTCACAAAATCCAACAGTTTTCTAATTTTTTGATAAAAAAATTTAGCCATCTCAATCGTACCGATCTAAAGTTTTCCGGCTTCTTTTTGAAATGTGGTGTGTTTTTAATTATAAATAGTTATATTTATTTATGTGCTATTAATAAAGGAAGTTGAAAAGTCATTTAAAAAAGTTTTAATAGATATATTTTAATATTGACATCATTTAGTTTTTTGTTTAGATTTTCGGTTTTTTGTTCTAAAATTTATAATCCGTTTTGATTTGATGAATTCATAATTATTCAATTTTTCCATTCAACTTTAATTTTTTCATCTGGTTTAAAAAAAAAAAAAAAGATAATTATTTGATTTGACCATATTTGATTTATTTTATATTATTTTTATTGGTTTAAAAATAATCAATTAATTAAATTAGTTGAATTTAGTGTCAATATTTTTAAATTGATTTTGTATTTTATGTTCAATTTGTCGATATTTTTTAATCTAATTTTCCTTGTTAAAATCTTATAAAATAATAATATGTAAGAAAGTCTTATAAAAATGTAAAAGAAAATAAATTATTTTTATTAGAAAATCTAATAAAATTGTAAATTATTTTTAGTAAATAAATCTAATAAAATTGTAAAACAAAAACCGCGCGAGTAATATTCTAGTATTCTATACAAAATAATAATAATATTATTAAATTAAATTAAATTTATATTCTATTTGTAAATATAATTAAAATAAAATAAATAAATAAATAAATATGAAAAATACAAATAATATTATATAAAATATTAAATTAATATCCGATTGTTACATATAATTAAAACCAGTTTCATATAAACTTAAATATTTTTCTTCTCGTTTTGGTTTGATTTAATTCGATTTTGAATAGATTTTATTTTTGTTTGTTCGGTTAAAAAATAGACAGGAAGTTTTTTTTTGTTTTTTGTTTTTGTCACAGAAGGATTAAGAGTTTAAAACTCATATTTTGATTAATAATTGACATGCCTACTCGAAGCTAATTAAATTCAACAAAGTCAAACTGAAGACAGATAAATCATCAAATGTAAACAAAACAATCATAACTTTATCTCACTGGTTCGCTCATCATTAGCTCAGCTACTTGTTGCTCAGTTAGTTCCACTATGGCTTTTTAATTTTTTTGGGGCCAATAAAGCTCCTTGCCTAATAGCAATCGTATCCATCTAAATAGCCTTCTTCCATTTTTGGTAATATATATTCACATTTTATCAAAAAAAAAGAGTATAACTGTTATATATAAAAAAAAAAGTCATAACTGTTACATTGAAGTCCGAAACCTGCGATGAAATCTTTCTCCACTACACACGGAGATTGAAACTCTAGGATGGACCATGCAATGTTTGATCGACATACAGTAGACGAAGGTAACTTTCACAACAGACTGCTCTGATTTGGTGAAGATGGTGTCTACACCGACGGAGTGCAGAGTCGTGCCTATTCAATAAAAAATTAAAACACTTGTTTAGGACATCTTATTTCATATAAAATTTTAGTGCATATTCACAAATATCTTTATTTTATAAGGTGTAAAGTTTATTTTTTCCTTACAAATGCCTACCAAAAACCCAAAGGTAAAACTATTTCTTCTAAAACGTTTAATTATTCTTTCTTTGTATTTAACCTCACACTTGTTTAAATTTAACTTTAAGTCTTATTTTTCACTAATTTATTATTTGTTAGTCAATTTTTATCCCATTTATTTTTGTTTATACTTTACAACTTTAATTGTACACAATCTTTTCTATATAAATGCCGTATTTCGTATATCATAGTTATATTTATATTTGTTTGTTTCATTTATTTATAAACAATTTTCCATAAAATTTTGTATTTTAGTTATTATAAATATTTAAATATTAAATTGTAATTTTTATTTCGCTTATGGCATTAAAAATTCTAGGCACGGTTCGACGGAGTGGCCGACGTTTGCAGTCCGTATTGAAGATTTACTGAAGCTAAATGAGAAGTTATCTTATTTATCTCTATCTCACGTTCCGCGCACTCTCAATTCCAAAGCCGACATGCTTGCGAATGGTATTCGAGTAGCCATTTCTGATATGTTTTATGTAAACTCATCACCACCGATTTGGGTAACCGAATCGTGGTAAAGTAATTTATTATTTTGATAGAAAAAAAAAACTGTTACATTTGTTTCAAGTCTGTTATATATACACTTGTCTCTTGGAAGATACTGGTCAGTGGAGTAATTAATTATACCAACATTAGTTAACATAACTAATTAGAGATTAGAGAAACTGGAGAGGAACTAAAGTTGCCTGAGGAGAGGATTAAGAGTCTCCATGAGTTTCTCACAAGGATGGTTGTGAACACCTTCGTAAGTCGTTACGACGACGTTTGGGTCTTTTGCTAATCTCTGCACTTGTTTCTTCACGTTGCATGTGTGGTAGGTACATCTGTAATAGCTCCTGCATTTTGTGAAACACTATTAATCTTTCTAGTTTGATATATTCTTATAATTTAATTTCGTATGAAAAATAAATCGAAGTTTTGGGTTTCTATGTAAAATTAAATTTTATTTTTACAATTAACTTTGAAGAACCGGAATAAAACTATGTATTATTTCATATCGGTATTTTTTTATATAACCGAAAAATTTCGGACCGAAACTAAAACTAATATCCAAAACCAGTAATAAATCATGTATTTTTGCCATGTAAAATTATCCATGATTAAAATCGCAGTAGGATTACAGATTACTCAAATTATAGTCCCTAACTACGGATAAATCTTTCGTCGACAGGACTATTATAAGTTGATTTATATTGATATCTTTGTTACATAGTTTTTCTAGAATCAAGATCATTGTTTTGGGAAGAATATTGATGGATCCACATAGAGTAAATCTTCCCTTCCCAAACATTTCACTTTCCAGACTCGAATTTGGTAGCACAGAAAGAGAACCTATATCCGGTTGAGTTACAATATTAGATATACATTTTGTAAAATTATATAATTAAGATATTAATTATAGGACAATTCTAAAAACTAACATATATATATATATATATATTTTTTTTTTTTTTAAATTATCACATCATAAAACTCCGAATGCATACAACAGATTTTAGGTTTAATAAGAGGTTCTAACTGATTTAATAACTCTTCCTAAACCTAAAATTTATAGTAATTTTGGAACTAAAACTTGTTTCCATCGTATTTTAGGGTATTCCTTAGTTATAAATATTCACTGGACCCATAAATTCACCTCTATTATAACAAAGCTCTCTAATTTAGATAGAGTTATGATATTATACTTATATGATCGATCTTACACAGTTACAAATTTGTTTTTTTGGATAAAATACAGATATAGTTTTTTTTTTTTTGAATAACCAGATGGTGATCCGAGTTTTTACCACCCGACTAATCTTCCAGGATGAGTGTAGCCATTGAGTAGCCCACTAACAGAGTTTTCTAATGGACCTAAAGTGTGACACAATTTTGACTGGCCAAATGAAAATGAAAGTGTTCACAAGAAAAATAGAATTCAGATTGGAAGGTTTTATTCATTTACCTAAATTCTTTTACCACTAGACCACTCGTTAAATACAAATATAGTTACAAAGTTATGTATATGATTTATGAGAAAGCCACTATAGAAAAATATAATTATAAATTAAACTAATATTATTACTAATTAAAAGTTATATTTTATAGATGTATTGTTTAGTGTTAAAGACAAAGCTAGATCGTGCTGGTTGTTAAGCTAATGTTTTCTAGCCATGAAAAGTCTTGGTCGAATATTCCATATCTGGAAATCTACTTTGATATTATATACCAGTATAAGCATATAGATGTGCAAGTACCTGGGATGAGCATTGTTCTTGACAGATTTCTGACCATATTTTCGCCAATGATAACTATCATCAAGAACATCATCATCGCTCTTTGTATGAAACTCAATCCTTGGAACACTACAAGAAAACAAAACGGATCCGATGGGCAAAACCGTTGGATATCCGTCAGAAAGAGCCAATTCCAACGGAAAATCAATGCGAAAATCCGACGGAATACCGACAACTATTTTGGTCGGAAATTCCGACGGAAAACCGACAACGATTTTGATCCGAATTTTCCGACGGTTATCCGACGATCTTATCGGTCGGATAATAAATCCAACGGTTATCCGACGGATTACCGACGAATTTGAAAAAATATATATTAATTAAATTGAAAAATAATAATTTAAATATAATTTTGAAATCAAAAATAAAAATAAAATGTAATTGAAATTTAATTATAAAATACCATTAAAATTAAAATTAAAATTTGTCTTAAAAAAGTAATGAGATTTAGTTTTGAAATTATAAAAACATAAAGCGAATTTAAAATAATCTCATGTCTAAAACTTGTGTCCCGAGAAAGTTGACTCGAGAAAGGCCTTCATCCTCTCGAAACGCCTTCATCCTCTTGAAACATGCTCGGGTTTTTTCATTTTCCTTATCCTTCCTTTCTCGCTCTGCCCGCTCCTCGTTGAATCGCTCGGTCAACCTTTCGATTTCATCAACAAGATGCATAGAGCCGTAACTGGTAGAAGAAGACGTCGCTTGGTCTCGATCCGGAAGTCGACCAACCCCAAACTTACGCCCTTTTTTGTTGGAACATGCTACAAAAGAGAAAAAAGAATTAGTTTTGCAAAACTTAGAAATTTAGGAGAAAAAACTAAATAAATTGAATATTTATGCTCATTACGATACGGTTCATCTCGTCGCGGGGTAAGTCTTCCGCGTTTGACCCAGCTTGAGAGAGGTGAGTCAGCTGGGTCTGGCGCTCTTTCTCAATCGCATCGAGGGTCTCTGCAGCCAACTGATCTTGAACAACCATGGTCTTTCGATTAGTGTGCGTCTCTCAGCAAGACCCCATAATGCGGTGGCACACCATCATTAGCGATTGTCTGCAAAAGACAAAACATATGTTAGTAGTATTTAAGTGATAAATATTAGAAATAACACTTATATGAAATTAATAAATCTTACCAAAGCTCGCTCTCGGCTTTCGATTGTCTTTGGGCCACCGTTCTGAGTAGCGATCCCTTTTCCACCTCGGTTGCTCTTCTGGTTCCTTGAGTTTGTCTCTGATAGCGCCTTTGTCTCGGGCTTCATCCAGTAACGTATGAGGCCCTCCCAAACATGCAGTGGCAAGTCTATTGGCTTGTCTGCCGGGTTCTTTAGCCACTTCTGCTTCCACTCAAACTTATGGTTCTTGTATGACTCTCGAACCTGCTCTCCGAAACCCTTTCGAACCTGGGAGGTCAACGCTGGGTCCCACGTGAACTGTTGCTGAAAATATGTAAAACGAAAAAAAAGAATTATTAATATTCAATAATATGAAAAACACATATAAATACAGATGCTTGAAATAATATAACTTACCGAAAAAGTACGCAACCATTTTTCTATCTCGGTCTCGGGGATCTTAGAGGCCTTCTCGTACGGGTGGAAGAACTGCGTCTTGAAAATAGAAAGAATTGCCTTACTGATTTTCCCCTGCGGATCACATATAAACCTGAAAACATAAAAAATAAAAAAATATCAAATTACAATATTTGGTAAACAAAGTAATAAAATATGAATTTGTTATACTTACCAAATGTGCCCTCCATCTAGCCGGGTAGGATGCAGCGGAAAGCAATGCTCACGTCCGGATAGTAGGACAATTTCTTTGAGTGACAATGGACGTTGAGTGGCGGACGTCTGTGACTCCGGCCCCTCGAATCGGGAACCGCCTTTAATGGATCTACTAGAATGAGACATACAAAAAAATATTGACATTAGTAATATAAAAATTAACAAAATTTAAAATAAAATTAAGAAAAACATTTTATATTTATCAATCTCAAAGTAATAATTTTTTTGCAAAGGCATCTAAAACGATTTTAAAAAAATCGTTATATAAAATTTTTTCACGAGTTAATATTATTTTAAAAACAGTGACGTAAAATCTTATATCAAAAATTGCATACATATAAATTATATACAAAAAAGTTTTTATATACCAAAATCCAATAAACTACAAATTGTTAAAATCAACAACAATAAAAACTAAAAATATAGACATTAGTAACAAAAACTAAAAATCAACAACAATAAAAACATTTCTATTGTCCAAAATTCCCTATGAATAAAATAAAAATTATTAAAATCAACAACAATAAAATGTAAAAAGCATAATAATTCATAAAATTTTGTTATCCAAAGATTTCAATTAAAATTTTGAGTTTTCTTAACAAATCAACACTATATAACAATCTAAAATTTTATATAGTAAAATTTTAGTTTGATAAAATTTTATATCAAAAATTGCATACATATAAATTATATACAAAAAACGTTTTTATATACCAAAATCCAATAAACTACAAATTGTTAAAATCAACAACAATAAAAACTAAAAATATAGACATTAGTAACAAAAACTAAAAATCAACAACAATAAAAACGTTTTTATTGTCCAAAATTCCATATGAATAAAATAAAAATTATTAAAATCAACAAAAATAAAATCTAAAAAGCATAATAATTCATAAAATTTTGTTATCCAAAGATTTCAATTAAAATTTTGAGTTTTCTTAACAAATCAACACTATATAACAATCTAAAATTCCTCAACAAATCCAACTAATCCTCCTACTCATCACTAACCAATAGATTTGAAGAAGTTATCCTAAATCTATGAAACTAATACTAAATCTACCAAACTAAAACTAAATCTATGAAACTAACAATGAAATCATAGAGATAAAGAAGACTTACATGAGTTTTTCGCCGGATTGAAGAGAGAGAGGAGAGAGAAATCAAGTTAGAGTGAGAGAGATATTTTCGGTTGTGGGGAAGAAGAAGATTGTGTGGATTATATTTTTTTACAAAACCGACGGCCATAACCGTTGGTTTTCCGTCGGTTTCCAAAAACATTGACCAAAAAGTTACCGCCGAAATGAAAAATAAGGCGGCAAATTGTTAACCGACGGAAAGCAGACGGAAAATCAACGGAAAACCGACGGATTTAATTATTCTATGCATGCGATGCGATTGGTCGGTCAACATAAAGGATTATCTAGTATCCGTCGGAAATCCGTCGGAAATCCGTCGGAATTTCAAGAAAAACCGACGGATTTCCGACGGAATCAATAAAACAAAGAAAAACCATAAATCCGTTGGAAATCCGTCGGAATTTCAAGAAAAAAACCTACGGATTTCCGACGGAATCAATAAAACAAATAAAAACCATAAATCCGTTGGAAATCCGTCAGAATTTCAAGAAAAAAACCGACGGATTTCCGACGGCCACCACTCAGTTTGGTGTTTACGGATTGCGATTCTCGCATCGAACATGTTTAAATCACTTACAACATTTCCTTTGTGTATAGATTCAACCTATAATCAATTTTATAACAATTAATTATTTGATTTCATCACACTTTCTAATCCTAGTAAACATACATGTACACTTTATGATTTATATTCAAATATGTACATATGTTATGAAAATTACAAACATGCTTTAAAAAGTGTTTGAATAACTTTGTCAACAACCTAATTTGTTTATATTCGGGAGACGTAGGCCGTAAACTACCAAATTTGTGACAAAAACAAAAAAAAACCATAAATACGTTGGAAATCCGTCGGAATTTCAAGAAAAAACCGACGGATTTCCGACGAAATCAATAAAACAAAGAAAAACCATAAATCCGTTGGAAATCCGTCGGAATTTCAAGAAAAAAACCGACGGATTTCCGACGGAATCAATAAAACAAATAAAAACCATAAATCCGTTGGAAATCCGTCAGAATTTCAAGAAAAAAACCGACGGATTTCCGACGGCCACCACTCAGTTTGGTGTTTACGGATTGCGATTCTCGCATCGAACATGTTTAAACCACTTACAACATTTCCTTTGTGTATAGATTCAACCTATAATCAATTTTATAACAATTAATTATTTGATTTCATCACACTTTCTAATCCTAGTAAACATACATGTACACTTTATGATTTATATTCAAATATGTACATATGTTATGAAAATTACAAACATGCTTTAAAAAGTGTTTGAATAACTTTGTCAACAACTTAATTTGTTTATATTCGGGAGACGTAGGCCGTAAACTACCAAATTTGTGACAAAAACAAAAAAAAACCATAAATACGTTGGAAATCCGTCGGAATTTCAAGAAAAAACCGACGGATTTCCGACGAAATCAATAAAACAAAGAAAAACCATAAATCCGTTGGAAATCCGTCGGAATTTCAAGAAAAAAACCCGATGGATTTCTGACGGAATCAATAAAACAAAAAAACCAATAAATCCGTCGGAAATCCGTCGGTTTTTTTCTTGAAATTCCGACGGAATCAATAAAATCTATATTTTTATGAAACCCTAAACCCTAAATCCGATAACTTATATTTTTCTCTAAACCCTAATCCGTCGGAAATCCATTGGAATTTCTTACGGATTTCTGATGGATTTATAAAAACCCAATAAAAATTACTGAATTATAAAAGCTTGGACGGTTTTAAAAAAATCTGAAAACTTGCTTATTTACAGAAAAAAAATTACAGTTTTAATAATAACATAACAAAAGTTTGAAAAGACTTCTAAAATATTACATATTATAATTAAATAAACCGAAACATTCAGAGAGATTATGGTAAACTATAATCTGAATATGATGAGTAGTCTGAAGCCGCGGAATCAGAATCTTCATCAAATTCTCCTAACTCTTCCTCAGATTCGGGAAACACCTCCTCCTCTAGTCCGATTGTAAAATCGACAACTAGCTCCACGTTGAGAGAAAGATCAATAGTACCTAATCCACCTTCTGCGTCTTGTTGCAAAGGATCGTGCTCAGGTACCCCAACAAGCGTTCATCTGGGATGAATTTGTGTGACTGTGATCCATGGGTCGGGAACAGACGTTGACACTGTAGGGGGCGAATGTAGCAAACCTTATCTGCCTGTAATGCTAGGACAAACAGATCATACTTCTCGAGATTCCTTCCAGAATGGACCCATGTAACACCAAATTCATCATGTCGTACTCCATAGCCGTCTTCTGGGTTATACCAATCGCAATTAAATGCAATGAACCTTAAGTTTAATATGCCTGGGAAATGGACTTCTAATATCTCACGAAGTACGCCGTAGTAAACCATGTCACTTGATTGCGATGAAACACCCGAATTAATTGTTGATCTGGTACTTCCTTCTTGAAACACCTTAAACTTATATCCACGTGTAAAATATGCTGGGTACGAATGTGCAACATATAGGAGGGGGGGAGGGGGTTTAGCAACTCTTCGAACCATGTGGGAAATGTATGTCCTCTAGTCATCATGTCCTGAACTTGTGGTCATTGCATGAGTGAAGAACTTGTATACATAATAAGGAAGATATGAAAATGAATTCATTAACTTACATAAGAACTAATCCATCCCGCGAACTCATTTTCCTTAAGCTCTTCAATTTGGTCCTCTGTTATCACAAGGTATTTGTGCCGTTGTATAGCTTTGTAAATCCTGATGTCATTAACCATTGTAAAACAATTATATACTAAGAAAAAAGTATATATCCAAAGATTGAAGTTAAATACCTCTCGTACTCCAAGACTTCTTCACAGTTTGTAAGGATATACAAGTGTAGATGACCTCGTTCTTCTTGTGTAACCGTTCTCTTACGTCTTCTTCCACTAAGACGTCTAATTTGGGCGAATTCATTTGGGACATTAGCAGAGTAAGTTGGGGCTATGCCACCATCATCATTTCTAGTGGGTTTGCGACTCTTTGCTTGCTTTTCAGGTGGGAAGTAAAATCCGGCAAAGTTAGCACTTTCTTCATTGATGTTTTGCGCAACGATAGAACCCTCGACTCTGCTCAAATTCTTCACCTTCTTCGTTAGATGGAACATATACCGCTCAAATGGATACATCCATCGGTAATGAACAGGCCCACCAAGTGCTGTTTCCCGAGGGAGATGAATCGGGAGATGCTCCATAACATCAAAGAAGGACGGTGGAAATATTTTCTCTAAATTGCAAAGGATCTCGGGTATCTTCTCTTCCAAATTCTGAATACCTTCTTCTGTAAGTGTTATAGAACTTAAATCCCGAAAGAACGAAGCAATCCCTACATTATAAAAATCTATGTTATCAAATGAATCGCAAAGATTAAAGAACATGGACATAATAAGACAGAACATACAAAAGAAATATAGAATATACCTGCGATAGCTATGTGTACTTGTCGGGGTAAAAGTCCTCGAAAAGCGAATGGCAGGAGGCGTTGCATAACAACATGACAATCATGACTCTTCATCCCTGTGAATTTGCCTTCTCTTTTATCAACACAATCGCAAATTTGACACGTATCCATCCGGAAATTTTACGCTGTTCAATATCCACTCGAAGACTCTCTTGTTTTGCAAGCCTGTCCAACCAGAAACCAGGGATCAGAGCTTTCCCTCGGGAATTAACGTGAAGCTGCGTTCGAGAACAGTGCTCCTTAAGGTCCAACCTCGACTTCAAATTGTCCTTCGTCTTTTTTTGCACATTGAGGATGGTGTTCATGATGTTATCGAAAACATTCTTCTCAATGTGCATAACATCCAGATTATGCCTCAGAAGATGATCTTTCCAATAAGGCAAATCCCAAAAGATACTATGTTTCTGCCAGTTGTGGTACTCTCCAGCACCATCTACACAGACATGTCCATTACCACCACATTCAACAGTCCGATCCGCTCCAAAATCTCATAACTGATCCAACATAAACTGCCCACCTAACACAGGCGGTGGACCATGTAAAACTTTTACATCATTCCTGAACAGAGTGGTGCTCTGCCGATAGGGATGGTCATGGGGGAGAAACCGCCGATGGCAATCAAACCAACACGTCTTCCTTCCGTGCTTCAACTGGAATGCATCAGTGCTTTCTCCACAGGACGGACATGCCAATTTCCCATGCGTTGACCAACCGGAAAGCATCTCGTAGGCCGGGAAGTCGCTTATCGTCCACATTAAAACTGCATGCATATCAAAATTCTCCTTCAGTGAGACATCCCATGTCTCAACGCCGTGGTGCCATAACATATGCAACTCCTCGATCAATGGCTGTAGAAAAATATCAAGTGATTTCTTAGGATGGGATGGCCCGGGGACTAAGATACTCAGGAACAAAAACTCTCTCTTCATGCAAAGAGATGGCGGCAAATTGTAAGGTGTCACGATTACAGGCCATAGTGAATATTGCCTCCCATGCTTCCCAAAGGGTTAAAGCCATCGGTGCTCAATCCGAGGTATACATTCCTTCGTTCTGCCGTAAACATGGGATAGACTGAATTAAAATGTTTCCACGCTTCTGCATCTGATGGATGCCCTATTTTTCCTCCCCTTCTATGCTCTGCATGCCATCTCATTGCGGTTGCAGTTCTCTCAGATTGGTATAACCGCTTTAACCTCGCTGTCAATGGTAAGTACCACATCCGCTTAAACGGGACTGGAACTCTTCCTCCTGTATCCTTATACCTAGGTTGACCACAAAATTGGCAAGACAGAAGGCCCTCGGTCGCTTTCCAATACAACATGCAGTTCTCCTCGCAAATGTCTATCATCTGATACGGCAAACCAAGACCAGCAACCAATTTTTGTATCTCATAGTACGAAGCTGGTGCAAGGTTATCCTGCGGCAAAAGACCTTTAACCAAATCCTCAATCACATCCACAACCTCCTCGCTCAGATTGTAATTCGACTTAATGGTCATTAACTTAGTCGCGGTTGACAAAGGAGAATCACCCTCTCTACAACCTTCGTATAACGGCTGTTTCGCTGCATCCAACATATTAAAAAATCTTCTATCATCTAAATTAGGCACATGTACTCTTTCAACATTCTCGCCGAATATCCTTTCAACATCCTCCCCGAATCCTGATAAATTTTTCTGAAATGCATCATTGACCATAAGCACCATACCTATGCTAGGAGGTTCCGTTGCCGTTTCTTCTATCATATCAGTTGCATAAGGTTTACTACAACTAACATAATCTATAATTTCCTCCATTTCTCCATGTGAATACCAAATTTTGTAACCCGGCATAAATCCATGATTATGCAAATGCCCATATACACCTTTATACGTTCCTCTCCTACGATTCAAACAATCCGTACAAGGATAAAGAAATTTACCATTTCGAATGGCTTGCGGATTTTGCCCAACAAATTCCATAAATTCTTTAATCCCAGCCTCGTACTCCTCTGTTACCAATCCTCTCGCATCGGCTTGTCCATCCATGATCGAAAATAATTAAACGGATTTGAAGTAGAAGAACACATATTTTACTCTCTCTCTTTTTTATAAAATGTTGTTGCATAAGAATGAATGAATGGAAGAAGATGTCAGATGTAGGATATATACCTTAAAAACCGACAGATTTTCGACGGATTTCCGACTGATTTTCGACGGTTTTTTAAATTTCAAACGGATCTATTAAATGGCTATTTTGAAATTACGATCCGTCGGAAATCCGTCGGAAATAAACCGACGGATTTCCGACGGATGTTTAAATTTCAAACGGTCATAGAGGGATCTTACGAACCGTTGGAAAGCCGTCGGATATCCATCGGAATTTCCTACGGATTTTTTGCGGTCGGTAATCCGTCGAAAAAACCGACGGATATCCTACGGTATTCGGTTTGTCGAAAACTCGTCGAAAATACGTCGAAAAATTACCGACGGATGTAATCCGTCGGAAATTCCTTCGGATTTTGTCTTATTTTCTTGTAGTGGAACCTTCCTCGATATCTTCCTTTCTTTTTCTTCTTTCCTTTCTCTTCTATTTGATCAATCTCAAGCGGTGGCGCAGTGGTTGGATACCAAGAAGAAGAAGGCTCAACTTCGCCGGAAACAATTAATGGAGGCATCATCATTAGGGTTTTATCAAGAAAGGAAGATAAGGTGATGTTGTTGTTTTCGACATCTAGACTTAACAAATGATTTATGTCTTGTATTTCCATATTGTTGTATAAGTCTCTCTCTACCTCACTAAATGTGTAATTTTAGATTGTGAAGAAGAAGAAGCAAGAGTGAAAGGGTATTGAGGCCAATTAAGTTCATCTAATTTTTTGTTCAACTGCCTTTTACTTCCATTTAGTTCCTTGCATGTGTTATTAAACTTTTAATATTATCTCCCTCTTTTTTCTATATCTTTCTTTTTTCTCCTTTTAAGATATGAGAGAACTTTTTTTTTTTTTTGGGATAACATATGTCGTCATCTCATAAATTTCTATATAGAAAATATCATTAAATAACTAAGTTGTGGTGGTCCAGTGGTTGAAAAACTCACTCGTAATATCTTTTTTTTAACCCGGAATTTCTATGAGTCTCGGGAGATTAGTGTGAAATTCTTCCAATTAACAAATAAAGAAAAAAGAATATCACTCGATCTACGTACCCAAATATAAGTAATTAGAGTCTTAACTCATAAGAAAAGCATTAAATTGTACTTGATTCAGTTTTTATAAAGTGCTACTTATACCTTTTTCATGCTTTTTCATGAAAAAGTGATTTTTGTTTTTATTTTCCTTAGTACCCGTGATCCTAATATACTTATATCGTTAGCTCGTACCTCAATTAGTAAGTAAACAATTAAATCAAATGAAACTTCTAGTCAAGGGTCACACATTAACGCATAGGATGCATCATGCATGTTTAGTAAGAATTTAGAGTTACATGGATAAGCCAAACGAAAATTTAAAATCTTAGGTGCGATAAACTATAACAGCAAATAGTATATATATATATTTTTTTGGGGGTTAAATGTGAATTATATTATATTTTCTTGTTAATTAATAATTTATATTGATAAGCCTACATTCACCACAAGTCCGGAAAGCAGAACCTCACTCACTAATATAATGTGAAGGTAGAGCTTCAAATTTCAAACCAATTGATGGGTATAGTGATTTATATCTAATACAAAAATGCAAATATAAGTTACATTTGGTTCATTCATTTGGATCAAACAACTTTTTAGTCGGATATATGTTTGAACATGTTAAATTCAATATTATGTCAAGATTTATGAATATTTACCTCAAAATTAATTGAGAATGAATCAAATAACACATACAATTGATTAGTGGTGTTAAAATACGATAAATTATCAAAATGACCCACGATAAATAAGACTATAGCCTATAATTAATTATTTACGTATCTCAAGGATATGAAGTGGCTCAAAATACGGATAAACGATTAATTCAAGTTAATCATATAATTATAATTATGGTTGTAGACTTGTAGTGGTTTTTTTTTTTTTTTTTTTCAACAGAATAATAAACAGAATAATAAAATTTACCCTGGTTCGGTTATCCAAACCGGTGGTGATGGGTTTACATAAAAAAGATCAGAAGTAGCTATTCGTGCCCTATTCGCAAGCCTGTCGGCCTTAAAATTGAGGGTGCGAGGGATATGAGATAAAGAAAAAATGAGAACTTCTTCTTTAGCTTCAGTAATTCTTCCATATGGACTGCGAACGCCGGCCACTCCATCGGTGTAGACACCATCTTCACCAAATCAGAGCAGTCAGTTGCGAAAGCGGCCGCTGTCTGCTGCATATCGACCAAGCAATGCATGGCCCATACTAGAGCTTCAATCTCTGCGTGGAGTGGAGAAATACTGCGTCGCAGGTTTCGGGCTCCCATCTTGATCTCTGCGCCTTCGTCTTGAAATACGTACCATCCGAGGCCTGTAAATTTATCTGATTCTTTCCAAGAGCCATCAATATAGCATTTCAACCCTGAATATACCGGGGATCCCCTTCGTTGCCTTTCTTGCAGCATAGGAATATCGTGCTCCTCTGATTGAGCCTTCGCCCAAACAATAGCCTCGGTTTCCGCATTTCGTAGGACAACATGTGGATCTATGTCCAATCCTCGAAAAACCTTATCATTTCGTGCTTTCCAAATATGCCACATGATCCATGGGAACATTTGGTCTTGATTGCCAGGAGGCACCCGCCAGAATAGGAAATCTATATTTGTGTAAGTGGAGGATACCGGGAACACTTCATTGGCCGTCGGGATGGTTGAGAGCGCCCATGTTTGAAATGCGGGAGGGCATTCAAAAAAGGCCATGATTTATAGTCTCTTCCAGTCCACAACGGGCACACTGTGTTTCACATTTTATCCCTCTGGTTTTCAGATTCACACTAACCGATAAACATCCTGTAATTACTTGCCAGATAAAGTGCCTTAGCTTTGGCGGACATTGGATCTTCCATGACTGTGCTTGCAGCGGTTGCACAGTTGGGCCAAAAGTTATAGGTTGATCCGCAGCCATGTTCCGTTGTTCAGTTTCATATCCTGATTTGACCGTGTATAAGCCGGACTTTGTATAATGCCACCCTATGGAGTCGGGTCTGAATACATCCCCCACCGGGATACCTTGGATAATTTTCACGTCCTCTGGGATAATGATCGCATTGAGCAAATCTATATCCCAGGTTCTCGTCCGAAAGTCAATCAAATGATTGACCATTAAGTTTGAATCATAAATTGGAGTTTTAAAAGTGGCTGACCTTGGGTGTTGAGCTGGAATCCAAGGATCCTTCCATACAGAAATGGAGGTTCCCGATCCAACTCTTTTGATTAGCCTTTTTTGAACCAGAGGTCTAGCCGATATGATACTCTTCCAACCATAGGAAGGTGAATATGATTTGCCTGGGTCCAACGGATTGGACTTCCGAAAATAGCATCCTTTGAATACTTTTGCAAAAAGAGACTCGGGATTATGCATTAATCTCCATAGCTGCTTTGCTAGTAGAGCCGTATTGAATGCCTCAATCATCCGAAATCCCAAACCTCCATTTTGTTTGCTTTGACATAGTTTTTTCCATGCTAACCAGTGCATACCTCTTTGACTCCCATTCGAACTCCACCAAAATTGTGCGACTGCACTCGTTAATTTAGTGGTTATAGACTTGGGCAATCTGAAGGTGGACATAACATACGTCGGTAAGGCTGCTGCGACCGATTTTATAAGGACCTCTTTGCCCCCCTTTGAGAGAAACTTCGAGGTCCATCCGTTTATTCTGTCGTGTAATCTGTCTCTAACAAAGGCAAAGACCTTTGTTTTTGCCCCTCCCAAGCTTTCGGGTATACCTAGATAGGTGCCCATTCCCCCTATCGTTGATATCCCTGATACCCATTGTATCTCTTCCTTTATCGTTTGATCTACCGAATGTCCAAATTGGATTGATGATTTTGAAAAGTTTATTTGTTGTCCAGACGCCGTTTCATATTGTTTGAGGATATTCTGGAGTGTTTGACACTCCTCCTTGTTTGCCTTACAGAAGAAAAGGCTATCATCTGCAAAAAGTAGATGCGACACTGCCGGGCTTGCCCTCGCTACCTTTAACCCCGTTAATTTCTTTTCCCTTTCTGCCTTCCGTACATTGGCAATCAAGGCTTCCGTACACAAAATAAATAAATATGGGGATAAAGGGTCCCCTTGACGTAGTCCCCTTTATGGGCGTATATGTCCCTTTGGTTGTCCGTTAAGAAGAACCTTGTATTGCACCGATTTTATGCACCACATCATCCATGTAATCCATTTTTCCGCAAATCCCATTTTCCGAAGTAGGTTCTCGATAAATGTCCATTCTACCCGATCGTATGCCTTACTCATATCTGTTTTAACTGCCATAAATTTATCTTTACACGCCTTGTTTGTCCTTAACCCGTGAAATATTTCCTGGGCAATCAAAATATTGTCCGAAATTAGCCGACCGGCGACGAAAGCTGATTGAGTTTCCGATATTAAATCTGGTAATACTCTTTTCAGCCGTTGACACAATACCTTCGAAATAATTTTGTATCCCACATTACAGAGACTTATTGGTATCAATTCACTCATCCTGGTGGGCCTTTCTGTTTTTGGAATTAGGCAAATGTTTGTCACATTTAACCTGCGGTCAAAAGTTCCCGTCCATAAAAATCCGTTGACTAACTGAAGAATGTCTGATTTAATGATATGCCATGATCGTTGGAAAAATAGTGCCGTCATACCATCCGGCCCAGGTGTCTTTTCCGGATTCATCAAAAATAGAGCCGTTTTTACCTCCTCCTCTGTCGCCATTGCCGTGAGCGACTCGTTAATATGGTTTGTAATCAATGTTAGAACCTCGTCTAATACTTCCTCAAAATCCAGCGGTGAAGTTGTTTGAAAAAGGTCTTCGAAATAGTTAATTGCGACTTTTTCCACTTCTTCCTCCGAACTAACCCACCCGTCTGATGTATTATATAATCCAACAATCCGGTTACGTGCCCTTCTTTGTTTTGTTTGCGCATGAAAGAATTTGGAATTGTTATCCCCTACTTTTGCCCAAGTCGTCCGACTTTTTTGTTGCCAATAGTCTTCCTCATCCTTATAAACTTCCTTTAATTCTTTTGTAAGTTCGAATAATTCCTCTTGGGACCGATTGTCATCATTCTGACATTCCTCAATCGCTTTTTGCAATTCGGAGATTTTTCCTTTCCCGTATGGGAGATTGTTCTTTCGCCATTTTGAAATCTCTCGTCGACAACCAATTATCTTATCCACAATGTTTCCATTCGTACCTTCCCTTGCCTCTCCCCATCCCGTAGTGATGGATTCCATTAATCCTGCCCGACCGATCCATCGCTTGTCAAAACGAAATTGTCTCGACCTCCGAGGTGTTTTATTTTCTATTGTGGCGAGGATAGGCCGATGATCTGACCCAATCATAGCCAAATACTCCACAAAAGAGTGCGTGAAAATTGCATGCCAATCCTCATTAGCCAAGGCCCGGTCTAGCTTACACCATATAGTTTTTGAGTTCCGTCTTCCCCGCCATGATAGTGTATTTCCTAAGCACGGAAATTCCAGCAAACCACAATTTTGAATCATAGTATTAAAGGAGTGAAAGGAAGAAGCTTTCCTTTGACTCCCGCCCTTTTTCTCATGATTCCCCGTTAATTCATTCAAGTCACCGATTATCATCTAGGGTTCGAATCTAGTAATTGCTATTCTAGTCATTCGTTCCCACACTTGTTCTCTGCGTTTGGGAACTGAATCTCCGTATATAAAGGATAAAAAAACTTTATTTCCGTTGATAACCGATTCAACATCAATGATTCTATTGCTTGCGAATAGTATTGAGATATTGATATCATTGTTATAAAATACCGCAAGTCCACCACTTGCACCGAGTGGTTCCACCGTGTACAACTTATCATAACCGAAATGAAACTGAAAATTTTGCATAAAAGCAAACTCTTGTTTTGTTTCCGAAAGAAATAACAAGTCGGGCTTGTATCTTTTCCATAGCTCCCGTAAATAGCTAATGGTTAGGCGACTGCCAAAACCTTGACAATTCCAACTGAGAATCCGCATTAAACAACGTTGGGTTTTGGTAGAGACGAGCCACCACTCGTACCCGTGGCCTTCCTCGGCTTCCTCGGGTATAATCCATCTCCGATTTGTATCTCCATTTTATTCCCATGTTTCTTTCTTGATGAGGCAGAATCCGAACCTTGAACATGGTTTTTTGAAACTGTCTTCTTCCGGGGAGAGACCAAGAGCTGCATATTTCTCTTTCGCGAGCTAACGCCTTTTAAAAACGTTGGTCCCTTGCCGCCCTTTTTCCCAGCCCCATTATCTGTGTATGCCAGGGGCTCCTTTGTTTTCAAATTATCCTTGGCTTCCTCTTGAATCAAGAACCTGTCGTCGTCATCGTTTTCCCCGTCTATAGTGGGAATCAGAGGAGATCCCTCTCTTGAAAGACATTCATAGGCTTCCAGAGTTTGATCATTCTCTGCGAATTCGTCCCCGGATTCGACGTGCTTGTCTTTACCGCATGCTTCCCATATTCCTTCATAAAAAATAGTTGTCCCCATAACTTTAGTGGACAACGCTTTTGTTTTCCCACAAAATATTATACTGCTTCCAGGACCTTTAGTGGACGACATATTACAAATTTTGTAATATAATATAGTTTTCTCCATAATGATCTCAATAAAGGTATAACCGATAAAAAACACTCTTAAGGAATCTTGGTTTAGATATTCAAGGTTAAAAGCCAAGCTGCTTCCTTTAATAGTCTTCACATCTTATTTTTCTCTGGACACGTGAGGGAGCACTATACCAGATTCCCACATGCCTTCCAGTTACCCATATTATACAATATAATTGAAACTTTCTCAAGACATTTGTATAGAAGGTGGTACCGACAATCTCCACTATAACTTTTGAGTAAACAATAAAGCAATTGTGCCCCATTCCCCTCATCACACAGGCGTGCCCCATTTTCCTCCACTGACCGGGCTCCACACGGATTTGAAAAACATTTTGCTTTTGAGTAGATGTGGGCGATACGCTCCTCTGTACAAACTGCTCTTCCTGAACCACTATTCCATCTCTTCTACCCCTTTGAGAACTGTCTGCACCAGAACTCTGTCCGTGTTGGAGATTTGACCAGAGAAAAAAACCCCTCCCAAGAGAATTCGAGTCCTCCTGTACTTCATGAGCTGTTCCTTTCCACTTATTTCTACCTAACTGATTCTGGTAAGAATCACCCACCGTACCTTGTGATTTACTTAGGATAGTGCTTTTGTAGTTCTGCTTCTTCCGATATGGACCAGACATCGCGGTGTGAAAGGTCAGATCCCTGATCTTACCCCAAGAGTCAACATTTCTCCATACAAACTCATAATCACTAAGCGCCGAATCGACGGCTATGTCAAGCTTCTCTTGAACTACAGCCACCCCTAGATTTAGAATCGCATCGTCCTTACGGATTTGTTTTCTGAACTTATAACAAGGTGAGAGATAGAAAATATCTATTTCCGAAAAGTGAAGATTATCGTCTGCATCCTTATCTGATTCATGGATACGGATCCCGATTCTATCACCGATATTGAAAATATGGATACACCGTAAATATTTCCGATTTGGATCCAAAACTTCAAACCCGATCTCGCTCCATTTTAGAAAACCGTAACTACCGCAACCGCCTTTACCGAGAAAACTCATCGGTGGCAAAATGTTTTCCTCATCTCTCAACCCAGTTGAAGAGAACCATTGAAACACCATCGAAAACAGGGATCTTTGGCGACAATTTGTCCCCAAAGTTTGGCTTTGTTGAAAGCGCAAGCGGAGGGTTTGAGGGACCTGGGGAGAAGAGGTCTCCCTGCGACTGGTACCTGAGATCGCCCCCCCCTTTTTGGAGGTTTCTTTTTCTTCCCCATACGGAGGGGAGGGCCGTGGGGAGAGAAAGAGGGGAAAACTCCAACGCCGTGAGAGACGACGGAAGGGGAGAAAACAAATTTCCGACCACCGGCGTGAGGCCAGCGTCGGTGAAAAAGAAGAGGAGAGAGAAGAGAGAGAGCTAGCCCCCACAATGATTTATTCTAGAAGGTGGTAATGTGCATCCAACATAATTGACTTGTAGTGGTTAAGAATCTCATTTTTGACTCCCAAATTAATCAATCCCCTTCTACTCTATAAACACGTGGAAGTTTCCCATGATCTATAATGATATTTCTATATGTTTACTAGTTTTTTAATCCGCGTTACGCCCGAATTAGCGTTTTAAAATGTTTGTTCAATATTTAAAAAGTAAAAATACATAGTATTGATCAATAAATTTATTAGATTTTATGTTGGTCTTTTTTAAGAATATTTAATCAAAATAGATTGATTCAAATCGAACCAAACCGAAATAATTGATGTGAAAATCGAATCGTATATTAGTAATGACTTAAAAAATTCTACTTTTCCAATAAATAAAAAACAGAATTTAAACCAAACAGAAAATAAAAATCAATCTCAAAAAAAATTTCTTTAAACTAATGATATATTTGACTAAAACTCGAAATCAAAACCGAATCCGTACCAAAAGCTGGATAAAACACCCTGATTATTTTTTACTCAAAAAGTTTGGGTTACCTACTTTCTTAGATATTATTGTTTTATTATTGAATTTACCATAATTACAATTTGAAGTTTAATTATTTTATAAAGTGAATTGATTATTTTGTTTCACAAATTAATATGAGTCCATTCATAATATGATGAATAATATTGTCTTGTAATTTTATAAAATCTGCAATAAAATATTAAGTGCCATAATACATATCTAGAAATTTATCGGCATTTATGCATATAGAACACATAGATAACACTTTTGTTTTTGTTTTTAATTTTTTTTTATGATTTGTCACTTGACTCCCACATAAATCTTTCGGTCTCCTCTTTCTCTTATTCAAAACATATATAGCAAAAATATTTAAAAGTACCAATTACCACTTGGGCAAAATACAAACTACTACCCAATCACCAAATTTAAGATTGGCAGGATAAATAAAATTTTGAAGCGCCAATATATCTACATCTAAAATGTGTGTATGCCCTTCTATTATATAAGCTATTACGTGTACAATAGACAATATCAAATAACATCTATGCAGCTAATTTTAGTCAAATTGTCAAATACAAAAGATAGAATGAGAAAATTAAAAAAAAATGTAGTTAGCTGAGATAAAGAAATTCTTTTTTTGGTGGATTTAAACTCATGTGTTTAAGAATTATCTATTCCAGTTTGAAATTCTCTTGGTATAATAAGAGTGATTTCTTCCCGTTTATTCATCAAAGGTTGCTTAATTATGAAGGAGAAAACAACGCTAAATTAACTGAAAACTTAAGCATTAACCATGTGTGATTAAGATGAATTATCACTCAAATAACATTGAAAATACCCTATCAAATTTTCTAATATCACCCGTGGGAAGAAAATGACTTCTCAAAAGCAGCTTGCAACTAGTTTTTTTTTGTTGGTTTCTTATTTCCTTTTATTTCTTATTGAGAAAATTTCTTAATGTCCTATTTAAATCTAACGTAAAATTAGTTTTTTTTTTTGTTGGTTTAAAAGAAATTAAGACATAATTTCCTAAACTCAATCTATTTTTTTTTATATATCTTAAACTCAATATAATTTTTTTCATTAATTCAATATAATTTTTGTATTTCATTTTATACATAACTATTTTTGAATTTTGATGTAAATTCGATATAATTTTCTTATTTCATAAATTCTATATAATTTCCTTATTTCATTTAAAAAATAAGTTTCCTTTTTTTTAATGTTGATGTGGTATGTCACTATTGGTTATTTTAAAAATCTTGAATTAATTTACTTTTTGAGTAGTAAAAAAATCTAATTTATTCTAATATTCTGTTAGTTTTCGGTTGACAAAAAAAAAATATGTTAGATTTCGTTTTACATATTTTTTATTTCTGTTACATATATGTTTTTTTATTGTAAGTTTTATATTTTTATTATTATTACAGTTTAAAAAATCATAAACTATTTTTATATACATATTGTGTTCAATTTCATTCCTAATATATATATATATATATATTTTTTTTTTCTTTTTAATGTTCTTTTGAATGCTAATTGTAATAGAATTTTTTTATATAATAAATGATTTCCTATTTATCAATTGAATATTTGATATGGCATAACACTATGGGTTGTTTTAAATTCTATATGGACAATTTTAGAGGTTAATAGCTTCAACTTTTATATAGTATAAAATAAATTAACATAAATCTCACTACAAGCTTTACATATCTATTGTGATGAGTGCATGTGTTTGTTTCCCTTTTTCTGTCTTTCTGTCAAGGAAAAAAAAATCAATTCAAAGATAATATCTTTTCATTTTTCAAAACTTAGGACGTAAGTCCATTCAAATCTTATTACATTATATAATGTTTATGATATTTTCAGTTTTATTCCAATATTCATTGATGAAAGTTCAAACTTCACATGAGATGTATAGGTAAAATATTCTCATCGCAAAGAAAAACAGATAAAAATATTAATGAAAATGTTGGGTTTTGCACTACAAGAAAAATGTTTATAGCCACGGAAATAATTGTAGTTATAGTCATAATTCCGTGGCTATTTTGCACTTAGCCACGAACATACACAATTCATATTTGTTGTTATGGGTTTGTGGCTATTACCAACTCGTGGCTATTTGTGGATCTGTTTCCACGATACTGTCACGACAAAGTTTGTGGCTAATATCCAAGAAATAGATACGACTATATTTGTATCTACAGTAGCCACGATTTGTCACACACAAAGTCGTAGCTATTATCCACCAGTATCCACAACCATTGTCGTGGCTAAAACACACGAATTGCCATAACTAAACTTCTGTCTATAATAGCTACAAGATAGCTACGATTTCATTCGTAGCTATAGGATACAAATATCCACAACTCCAATTGTGTCTCGTTGCAACATATAGCCACATCTTCAATTGTGGATATAAGCAACAAATAGCTACAATAAGTTTTTGTATCTTAGCCACAAAAACTATAAAAATGTTGTGACTAATTAGAAATTCTGAATAAAAAAATAATTGAAACCAAATGATTTCATAAATGAAAATTGCAATAAAAAAGTTATAAACCTTAATATTGAATATTCAAGAGTTTTAAAGATACTAAATACAATACACAAAAGTCACGAGATTCATGATTCTAGATTACAAAACACAAAAGCCAAGAGATTCGTGATTCTAAGTTAAGATAAAGATTCCAATGAGATAATGCATGAAGAAAACTTAGCTAAAGAGTTTCTCCAATGGATTGTGGAGTGTTCTGGTTAGGAAACTGGGTAGGATCATGAGAAGACTCCGAATGAGGACTTGGAGCAGATGACGCATCTTCACCACGTGAAATCTGTTGAAGTGTGATCGGATCTACTCCATTGATCCGTAAAAGCGCTTCCATGGCTCTTTTCAGGCATGTCACGTCCTCCTTTATCTCGCCTATGATGCCTTCCATTCTAGTCATACGCATCTTTACATCAAGGTTCCTATGTAGAGAAACTGCAGCAGACTCGTTGGGATCAACATCAAGATACTGAATTGATCCAAGACCATAGACACGTCATTTGGAGTTCATTGCGACCTACGTAAAAAAGATAACAGGTTTGACAAAATAGCTCCAAAGTGAATAGAAATTAAGGCATCACAATAGGCAAACAAAAGCAAAATTGATAGGCTAACAATACAGAATTATATGAACAAGTAAGCAGAACTAGTCATGAAATCATATTCTATCAAGCAAGCAGAATTATGCATCTACCAACCAAGCGTATTCTATCAAGCAAGCGTAATTATATGCAAGTGTAATTGGAATTGATAGGAGCTAATTAACTAATATGAACAAGCAAGTAGACATAGCAAAAGAATTTGAATAAGATTTTATACATATTTCAAACCATAATTATATGCATCTATCACTAGCAAGCATAATCAGATTAAATAAACATGAAAGAACATTGATAGTAAATGAGTAAGAGAGAAAACACCAGTTGGCAAGTAGCAGTGAGCTTAAATGATAAACTAGAAAAGACCAGAGTACCTCTATATAAGCAGCAATGAGCTGATCGCTTGAAGGTTCAGTGACAGTTGATCCATTCTCGCTGTCCACATTTGATGCCTCTAATCGCTGCCTCGCTAATTCCTTTGCAGCGTTTACTTTAGCCTCTGCTCGCTTGTCAACGTAAGTGCCATCTTTCCGGGTGTGTGTTCTTCGCACCACCTCAGTCGCTGGAGGTGGTACTCCACCAGCCTCAATAGCCTGCAAAAGAGAAGAGTGTTAATAATAATTCTATCATACCATACTTACAGAAGCTAACTAATATGAAATCATACCATTTCATGAGCAACTCGGGTGTGCTTCTTTTCTCCTGAAACGTGAAAGGGTTTGCCTAAACCATCTGGATCCAAACAACAGTTTTCAGAGTTGGTTTTGCTTCTCTTCTTGTTTGGCTCCTCTTTCCAAGGGTCTTGCATAAGACCACAGTCTGTCAAACCAATGTAAGGTGGTTTCTTCCCACTCTTCTTCCTCTTGCTAACAAGGTTGTGGATAAACTCCTTCAACTCATGTTCTCAGTAAGCAATAACCATATCATGATGCTCTGGTTCCCAATAGTATTTTTGCTACAAAAAAAACAGAAGTATTAGTAATGAATTATCATAATCAAATGTTATGATAATTAAAAATATATCAGAATATTGAACTTACCACAAGAAAGTCCACCATGCATCCGTCTTATGCGGTGGGACCATCCCATAGTTCCACCATGGTCCCCAAAAATCTGATTGCCAAGCTGCCACAATGTCTTTCCGCATGCAATCGTGTATGTCAAACCTATGATAAAGAAAACACAAATGTTATAACTCTTTGCAAAATACAAAACCAATTTACAGATGTAGAAAGCATGCAATCGTGGCTAAAACGAATATATTCCACGAATATATTATCTGCTAAACCTATACTCTGCAAAGCTAAAGACGACTAGACTTCTTGCAGGCGAATATAAATGCCAACGGTTAGCCACGATCAAGTTTGTAGCTAATATCTCCAAAATCTAAATAAGCTACGAATAGCCACGACCAAGTTTGTGGCTAACCGTCATTTGTTAGACACAACAAGAATTGCTTGATATGACTAGTCAGCAAAGGCCATCAACTCAGTATGTAAAGCTATCTGGCGAGAGTTCTTGGAAGTGAATATAAGCTTGCAACAAATAGCCACGAATTATTTGTGGCTATATGTAAAATATCTCCCATGTCGGTAAAGATCATGAGTCACGAATAGGCACAAACAATTTGCGTGGCAAGTTGATACAAATAGCTACAAATATTCGTTGTGTCTCGAGTTTCCACGATAATATTGTGGCTATTTCGTGGTTGCAGTTCCACAGAACATTTTCGTGGCTAACCGTGGCAAAGAGGCTACAAATTGGTACAAAACGGGATCGTAGCTATAGCCACGAAAAAACTACGTTTTTGCTATGAACTTTAGATATTTTTAGATGTGTCTAATTTGTGGCTATTTACGTATAGCTACATATATGTTGTAGCTAAATTGTGGCTATAAACATTTTTCTTGTAGTAATTGGTGACATAAAGTAGTAAAGGTTTTTCAGTGGTAAAAAAAAGGTAAATGATCGTAGAATAGTTTTTTTTACCTCAAATAACTTCATTTATACCAATATTTTTGATGATTTAATTACAAGACTCTCCCTTTCAACAATTGGTTACCAATTTGGGATACTACATTATAATGACTATATAATAGTTAAAGTAAGTAAAAGCAAATGGTAAAAAATTAAGAGGTAAAAATTTAACATTGCTTTGCGCTTGTCTTGGTTTGATCATAATAGAAGGCATAGAAACGTTACACCCTTTATCCTGGTAAAAATTGTTTTGTCACAAAGCGTGACAAAATAAAAAAATATTTTTCCTACAAGTAATTTTTTTACATCTTTTTATATATTGTATAATTTGTGAGTAAGAAATTAAAAAGGGAATTTGCATTCTATACCAAGGATACCAAGGAGCGAAGATGTATTTAGCTCTATGACAAAATAACTATTCACTCAATTATTCAAATATTTAAAATATGAATCTATTCCTACATGTCTTCTAATACCATGTGCAATGAGGCTGTATTCAACAGTTGAACTTAAATAATGAGGTTGTTGAAAAAAAGAAAAGCAAACGTGGATTAAACACTGATTCAATAGGTTGAAATAATAACAGTGGAGACCAGAAATGCCATATGGCGGCTTCTGAGGCGACCACACAGAGCGTGTGGTATGCACACGCATGCTACGCGCGCGTGAAACGGGCATAATTTATTAAAACGACAGATTTATTTGATGTAGAACACGTGTTTTATTATTATTGGTTCTTGAGATTTTTGAGATATTTTATCTCATCCAAATTATTCGAGAGCAATTATTTGAAGATAAATTAATTAATTTTTTAAAATTTTTATATCAAAATTCATCATTTTTGTATTCTATAAATAGAGACTTGTTTCATTTATTCAGACACATAAAACCATCATTTTTACTATAATTTTATCCAATTATCTTCCAAAAAACTATTGTTTATAGATTTAAACATCCTTTTAGGGAAATTGATCCCAATAATAACTCTTTTAACATTCAGAGTGAATCAGACAAGTTATTTGCAAAACATCAAGAGGGATATCAGAAGGACATCGAACGTGCATTTGGAGTGTTGCATGCTCGATTTAAAATCATTCGCGAACCAGCTCGCATGTGGGACATAGCCGATTTGGCTATCATTATGAGGTCATGTATCATATTGCATAATATGATTGTTGAGGATGAACGAGATACATATGCTCAAACTTAGACCGATTATGATCAATCTGAGGTAAGTGGGTCTACTACACCGCAACCATTCTCAACCGAGGTGCTACTTGCATTTGAAAACCATGTGCTGCTAGATTCGAGTTGCGTGATTCAAATGTACATCACGAATTGCAAGCAGATCTAGTCAAACACATATGGGCAAAATTCTGTGATTAAACAAAAATTTTAAGTCTATATGTGTGATTTAAGAGCTTTATTATTTCTGAGTTGGGTCTATTTTACTAATTATGTTATGTGTATTTTATTAGTTGTGTTGTGTGTTTATCAGTGTATTGTATTGAATTTCAAAATTTTAGTAATTTTAGTTGTTTTATAATGATTATTTCTTGTTTTTATTACTTGCAAGAAAAAAAATTAATTCAAACTATAAATAAGATAGAAAATAAAAATTATATAAAAAATTATTTAACTCTAAATTATTTTAATTTAATTTTAATCGATAATTATTATTAATATGTAATCACAAAACATAAATGAAAATAAAAAATGGTGGGGTAGGGTGTTGAATTTTATTAAACAAAACCATTGTAGATGATAAAAATGGAATGAATGTTGAATTATTAGGTGGAAAAGAGAGAGATGATGTGGAGTGTTAAAAAGTAAAATGAGGGTGTTGAAAAAATAAACCATTGTACATGGTCTCTGATAAAAATGGAGAAGAGTGATATGTTTTGATTTTGTGTCAGAACTCATAATTAATAATATCATATATATATATATATATATATTAATAGAGAAGACATTCACAAAAAAATCATAGGCGTCGTTCAAATAGCATTTTAGGGGATATGTCATTTAATTTAACCAATTAGAAAATTTCAATTAAAACTATATACCATGGTGGAAAACTCTACATATTCTCATTAATTTTATAACATAAGCCCATTAATTCATTTTTTACAAATTTCAACCCAACTAAATGTAATATTTTAGATTTACCATATCATCTATTTTTAATTTTTTTCTGATATATTAACAAAATTTTTATAACAATATTATCTATTGTTGATATATGTATTTAGATAAGTATACTATACAAATATTTTTATTATGATGTAGTCTATTATACATATTTAATCACACTTGCAAATATATATACAATTCATTATTGGAAAACATGTTTTTTAGTTTGTTATGTCCCAAAATTTCATATAAATATAAAATTTATCTGATTTATCGTATGTTCAATAATTTACACGAATAATGAAGATCAATTTTGCGTTTAAAAAATATTAAATAAATAATATTTGCATATGTTTTGATCAATTTTACACATAAAATATTAAAATTAATTGCATTAACATATGCTTGATCAAAAATATTCAACTTTATTACATTTATGCACAATACATATCATTTTGTACATTTATAGATGTTAGAATTCATATGTTTTATCATCCTATATATATTCATTGAGAAGATATAAGTGCAAAAAATCTTATGTGTCAATCAAAGAGGAATTTAAGAGACACATCAATTAAATTAACCAATCAAAACATTCTAATTAATTTTATATGCCATGGTGGAAATCTCAACATATTTTCATTAATTTTTTAACATGAACTCACAAATATATGTGTTACAAATTTAAATCTAACTAAAACGTAACATTTAAATATTTTAAAATATAATATAACATAATATTTTAATGATGAATAAATTACGGATGTCAATTACTTTATAAAAATTGTATTAATGTCCATTTCGCTACCATATTTAAAAATATGATTGATCATACAATTATTTTCTTTAATATCATTTAATTGTATCCATATTACTCTAATTAATGTTGAACTTTTGTTATAAACGTACAACTTTACAAATAAAATAATTTTACAATTTTTACAAAAACACGATAGGTTTATTGATATTGGTGAAATCCAAACAGTTCATACAAAATAAATTGAAAACATAAAACTAATGCTTGAATTTCGAAAAACCATCAGTTTCACTTTTTATTATTTCATTAATTTTTTATTAAAAAAGATTTTTACATACTAGCGCGATATTTTTTTTGTTTTGATTAACTCAAATAAGTTTTAGAGAACTCATAATCTCAAACGTATTTGATTTACACCAAAAATTCTTATATCCAAGCCAAGTGTATTGCAAATTAAATTTTGTAAGATAAAATATATTTATTTATATGGAAGATGTACCATTTGATCTTTATTATTTCTAATTTTTCCGATATATTAAAAAAATTATGATTTTTTCTTTTCAAATATTTGAATCCCGCGTTTGACGCGGATAAAAAATCTAGTATATATGAATAGAAGATATAACTTTTGTAACCTCAAACATAAGATGGTAAAACGAATCAAATCAACATTAATTGTCTTTATAATCTTTGCATTTGCTATGTAATAGTTGTTATATGGATGTAGTTTTTTTTCTATAGATGACAACTTTAGATATATTTTTATAATCTTTGCATTTGCTATTTAATAGCTGTTTTATGGATGTAGTTTGTTTTCCTATAGATGACAACTTTAGACTATAGATGACAACTTTAGACATATCTTTATAATATTTGCATTTGCTATTTAATAGCTGTTTTATGGATGTAGTTTTGTTTTCTATAGATGACATCTCGCTAAATATCATATATATAGGATTGTGGAATTTGATAATATTATTGATGATTGTACAAGAGTATATATATACACCATATGGACTCTATAAGAAAAAGAAATATAATAATATATGTATTTGGAGAGCAAGTAATGTAAAGATTCTAGAACATTCCTAATACGCCCCTTTCAAGATGGATCACCGGAGGTGAGGCCAATATTTACAAACAACAGATCAAAGCTAGCACGTGGGAGAGGCTTGGTGAGAGCATCAATTAGCTGGTCAACAGATGGTACATGTGTAACACAAAGCTTCCCAGATTGAACCATATTCCGAACAAAGTGATAGTCCAATGCGATGTGCTTCATGCGAGAGTAGAAGATAAGATTAGCACTTAAGTAGGTCGCACCTAAATTATCACAATAGATAACCGGAGTAGAGAGTGACTTTAGATGCATTTCCGATAGAAGAGAGACAACCCATGAGAGTTCATATTCTGTGTTGGCTATCGATCGATATTCAACTTCAGTGGAAGATTGAGAAACACCGGTTTGCTTCTTTGAAGACCAAGAAATTGGATGATTCATAAAATAAACAATGTAATCACCCGTAGACGTGTAGTCATCCTTGTTCCCAGTCCAATCAGCATCTGTAAAGGCATGCATGAAGAGTAGGAGTTGTCCGAGAGTTTAATAAAATACCATGAGATATCATTCCAGCGAGATAGCGAAGAACCCGTTTTACCGCAAGCCAATGATATGTCAACGGTTTGTGCATAAATTGGGATAATTTGTTGACAGCAAATGAGATATCCAGACAAGTAAGGGAAAGGTATTGTAGACCTCCAACAATTGTACGATATTCTGTGGCATTATCAATCGGAGACCCTGGCCTGAGATTAAGTGTTACATCAGACACCATCGGTGTGGAAACAGGCTTCGCGTGAAGCATCTGCGTCCGAGTCAGGAGATCTATGATGTAACGACGCTGGGTGAGAAGAAGACCTGCAGCCGTGCGAGTGACTTCAATTCCCAAAAATACGAAAGGTGACCAAGATCTTTGACAGAGAAACGTTGGGAAAGAATCTCAATGAACTTTGTGACATAATCAGAGTGATTTCCAGTGATAAAAAAATCATCAACATAGACCAACATGTAGAAAAGAATACCATCCATGTAGTAGACAAAGAGTGATGCATCAGCAAGAGAGTTTTCGAAACTAGATCATAGAAGAAAGGTGCGAAGATCATTGTACCATGAACGAGGAGTTTGTTTTAACCAATAAATTGGTTTATGAAGTTTACAAACTGTAGTGGAGTTATCTCTGTCAACAAAGCACTGTGGCTGAGCCATGAAGACTTCTTTATCCAACGTACCTTGTAAAAAAGCATTATTGACGTCTAGTTGGCGAAGAACCCAATTATTTGCAACAGCAGTACCCAACACAAGATGAATCATAGGTGCCTTCACAACATGACCAAAGGTTTCTTGATAATCAATACCCGGTCGTTGATGGAAGCCTTTAGCAACTAGGCGAGCTCTGAATCTGTTAATAGAACCATCAAGTAATCGTTTAATCGTAAATACCCACTTACAGCCAACAATTTTTGAAGCCTCACTAGCAGGTACAAGGTTATTGGTGCCGTTACGATCTAATGCATCCATTTCTGCATCACAAGCTCCTCTCCACCGTGGGGCTTTAAGAGCTTGGGCAGCTGTTGTCGGTTCAAACTCTGACACCGGTGAAACAGTGGCTGTGAGATTGAGCTTCATAGTAGGCTTCCATATCTGACTCTTAGCACGTGTAACCATAGGGTGAGACAACACAGCTTCAACATGTTCAGGTTGTGTGACTGTGTCTGTGACCACTGGTGGAACATGAACTGTTTGTGTAATACAGTCTGTGGCAGTGACAGTTTGTATAACACAGTCTGAGGCTTGTGTAACACCGTCTGAGGCAGAAGCAGGAGCTGAGTCAAATGCTGGTGCTATTTCAGTTGAAGGAGATGGTGAAGCATTGGGAACAGACACATCAGAGGAGGAGGCACCTTCCGGAGGTGAGAGACACACACACACGAGACTGATGTTGAGGCGATGGATGGCCGATTACCACGAGATACAACCAAAACTGGCGGAACCCTAGGAATAGAAGATTCCACGAGAGAAGATTCAAGAGGAGCAGGTGATGATGAAAGTGGTGTAGCAAAGGGAAAAATAGATTCATGGAAGGTGATATGCCGAGATGTGTAAACACGGGAATAAGCTCGATCGAAATAGAAATAACCCCTTTGAGTAGGTGAGTAGCCGAAAAAAACACAAGGTGCAGAGCGAGAATCAATTTTATGAGAGGTATAAGGACGAAGCCATGGAAAGCAAAGACATCCAAAAATTCGAAGTTTTTCGTAGTTAGGAGATTTTCCAAATAGACGTTCAAAAGGTGATGAATAGGATAAAATGAGGGTCGGCATACGGTTGATGAGATAAATAGCCGTTGCAAAAGCATATGTCCAGTAAGTTTTGGGCATAGAGGCATGTGACAACAATGCAAGGCCAATCTCAACAATATGACGATACCGACGTTCAGACAAACCATTATGCTCCGGTGTATGGGGAGGAGTAGTGAAATGTGAGATACCATTGCTAGCAAGATAAGACGCAAGCGCCACATATTCACCTCCATTATCCAAATACAAGGTTCGACTTTAGTACGAAATTGACTTTCGACTAGAGCTTTGAACCGAACAAAAATGTCATGGGTTTGAGTTTTTTGTTTCATTGGATATAGCCATGTATACCATGTATGATGGTCTACAAATATGATGTAGTATTTGAAACCATCGAGGAAGAGAAATAGTGATGTCCAAACATCAGAAAAAACAATATCAAGGGGGCCTTTTGAACACACAGTTGATGTGGAAAACAGAAGCTTGTGCATTTTATTGATTAAACAAGAAGAACATGGAGAAACAAAAGAGACAGAGTAATCAATGGGTAGAGAAAATTTTGAAAGAAGTTAATGAAGGATAGGAGATGCAGGATGACCAAGACGAGAATACCAATCGATCATGGTAGCTTTAGTGACAGAAGCAAAGGCCAGAGACCGTTTGGTAGTTGATAAGGTGGTCAGTGATATATCATGGTTTTTACCGGTTTTCAACCATGATATTCACTGTTTTATCGAGTATTTTCGGTGTTTTAAGAGTCTTTTCAGATTCTAAGCTTTTTTGGAGGAAAACAAGATGTTTTGGTTGCGAATGGGAATAAGAAGATGCATGATCGTGTTGAAGGGTCAGAAGTTTGGCATCAGTTGAAGAACTTTCCACCAATAGATTGAGCTCAAATCTTGGCACACGCTATAGCATTGAGTTAGATTTCATTTGGAAGCAATTTAAGTTAATTCTAACGGTGCGATCAAAAGTTATAAAAGTTTTAGTGAACACATGTCAGTCTGGCAAACAAAAAAAGTATGTGCAAAAAATAAAAGGCCAGCCCGAGCAGGCAAGCACCCAGCCTGAGTGGGCCAGGGATGAATATTCTAACAATGCGGCAGGGAGTTCAGCCCGAGCAGGCCACAAACCCAGCCCGGCCGGGCCAACACCCAGACGAAAAAAGAAAATTCTGAACTTTCCTGTTTCGTCTTGGAATCATCCCATCTTGAACCAATCCGATTTTAGACTTATATATACTTTGTTTTTAGCCTCTTGGAGGCTATGCTTTATTTTATTCTTCAGACTTTTTAGCTTTTTCTCTGTAAGCTTTGGGGAGACGAATCTCTGACTCTACATCTCTTAAGAAGATTTTTGAATCCTTTTGGTTTCTAATTATATTATCATGAGTTTTTTTCTTCTCATTCTTGTTTCTTTGCTTCCATGTCTGAGTAGTTTCATAGTTAGGTTTAGGGTTTCAAGAGAATTTATAAATCATGTAATCAGACATAGATAAAGATTTATCATCTTGTCTTCACCTATCATTGTTCTCATTACTTAGACTGAATTGATCACATAGTCTCTGATTTATTGTTGAATTTATTCATCAAAAGTGCTATAGGTTGCTTGATAGAATATATGTGAGCGAATTTTCCTTAGTTTCATTCATAATAATTCCTAGTGTGATACTTCGTTCTCGTGGATTCGATCCCTAAATACTACTTCGTTTGCTGTGCACTTGCAGTGATATTTTAGGGTTAAAATTATGTGTATCAGTCAGCCATGCATATGTGCCTTCCTTCCAGACGAAGCGCCCCCGTGTGAAGATCTCACACCTGAAAGTAAATAGGAGTAAAAGTCACAATAACTCCATTAGTCGTACATAATTGAAAGACTGATATCAAGTTATTCTGAAGTGAAGGAACACACAACACATTATTGAGTAAAAAGGGACAAGTGTGAGAGGGGATTGGTAAAGAACCAGTGTGTGAGATATTCAGACCTGAGCCATCACCGAGAAGAACATCATCGCTGCCATTATATAGAGAATGTAGTGACAGATTCTGAAAGTCGAAAGTCATATGGTGAGAGGCACCACTATCTAAAAGCCATCCAGAGGAAGCCGATATTGTAAAGAGAGCAGGATTGGCCTGCGGATGCCATTGAGACGGAGACGGTGATGATGTACAGTCACGCGTCTGACCAGATCCACGGACAATGCAAAATTCGAGATAATACTTTGCACTGTGTCCCTGCGTACCACAAGCTTGACAGCGGCCAAGGTATGGACAAGAACCACGAAATTGAGAAGAGGAAATAGGTTGTGTAACACAAGGATTTTGATGTGTGACACGCTGATGTGGGTTTTCTTAGTGAGGACGATAACCAGATGCCTTTGCAGAAACAAGAAACACTGATGCTATTGGTTGTTCACACAAGATCATAGCTTCATGATTTGTCAGTCGGTCAAAGAGTTCAGGGGATGCAAGTGGAGAGTCTCGACCATTAATTGCATCGATTTCTGGTTTGTTATTCTTCACCAAGGCCAGCAAGAATTTGCTCAAAAAAATCCTCTGGATCCATAGGTTTGCCAAGTGAGGCAAGTTCATCAGCCTTGCCTTTGATCAAGCGAAGATACTCGCTGATGGATTTTGCCCATTTAGTGCAGGTTCGAATATGATGTTTGATCTGTCGGATATGGCCACGTGAGGGAGTACCAAACGCAACGGCAAGTATGCTCCAAACTTCGTTGGTGGTGGTGGCAGTGGACACAACTGATTGAAGCGGAAGAGAGATTGTACCAATCATTGCACTGTAGAGTAGACAATCTTTTCTCCTTCAAGCTGCAAATGCGGGATTGACCGCAGTGGTTCCGTTGGTTGTGATTGTTGATGGTGGAGCAGTTGTCTTGTCATCAAAGAAGTGATGGAGTTCATGACCCTCAAGAAGAGCTTGAACTTGGCGGCGCCACATGAGGTAATTTGAGGTGGTGAGCTTAGTCACGTTTGACATGTTAACTGTGAGAAGAGTGCTTTGCTGGTCTTTGGTACTAAACAATGTGGTGTTTTCAGCGGTGTTAACAGGGGAGGAAGACATTGTGAGAAAGAAAGAAAGAGATACAGAGATAGAGGAGAAGCAGAGAAGAAGAAGCCAGCGACTTCAAAGGGAAAAGAAGGCAGCGGTGAGAAGAAGAAGAAAAAATAGGTTTTAGGATCTATTGCTCTGATACCATATAGGATTATGGAATTTGATAATATTATTGATGATTATATATACACCATATGGACTCTACAGGAAAAATAAATATAACAATATATGTACTTGGAGAACAAGTAATGTATAGATTCTAGAAAATTCCTATTAATATACGCTGATTCGTTTGTAATTCCGGTGCTCTTTATATAAGCCCACACTATTGTTGGTTTAGAGGGATGCAAATGCATCAATTTTGATCCGTTGTCGATCGAATCTTATAAACTAGCCGTCCTGTTCTACGAAGAGTTTTATCAGACTCTCTAAGTTGCCATATCAACTAATCTTTTGCTACTTTTAATCTAACAAATAAATTACCTGTCTACAAAATGCAGTAACCTAAACTAATATGGTACATTTACTGTTAACATGTAAGTTCATTAATAGCGGACTAACGTTTAGTGTTATCCATAAGATACTTTTATATATTGAAGGGGCGACGTCGTAGATAAGATACTTTCTTACATTAAAGGGGAAATTTTATTCAGCTCCGGAACATACAATTTTTGATACATAGTTCATGAGACTGAATTGGAGTTATATAATATAATACATTCCAGAAATGAAAATTTGTTTACCCCAAGTACGACTCCACACCTTCGTAGCAAAAGAACTTCCATGTGTGCCTTCCAGTTGCCCCTTGAATACGAACCTGATCTTCATTATATAGGCACACAACAAGTGGCCCGGTTGTGGTCTAAGCCTCCGCACTGTCCACATATAGTTAGGTCGCCTTCTAACACCACCCTTGTTTCAGAAAACATTTCACATATTCACATATTAGTGATAACATAAATGTATTTCCAGATAACCGGGATGTTAACACAATAGATAAATATTACCTTATGTCGTACATAATAACATATAAGTGAAAAAATTAAAGATAGTTAGATAATAGAAAGCCATGACAATTCAGTTGTTACCCTCTTCCCACGGGAGGACGGTCCCGATCCCAAATTCATGTTCCATTACCATATGGTACAAGCTTTTAATTCTCGTTTGGGAATGAGAAAGAAACAAAAATTTACAAAGTTTCATTCGGGACAAATTATATACTAAGTAATATTATCTAAATAATTGATATATATCTTACAATAATATAAAACTAGAAATAAAATTACACACAAAATTAATCTTAATTTTTTATTTTTCTAATATGTAACCAAAGTTATTAATGATTATATTAGGTAAGTTGCATATGATTTTTATGATTATCATCTTTTTATTGGAATTTTCGTTCCGTTTCCGTTCCATTCCATTCCCGTCTCGAATTCTTGTTTACCTAGTTCTACCCATTATATTCTACTAAACCAATGACCACATGCTATTACTTGGAATTTTTGTTTTCACTGGATGATAAATTAAGACTTACAATTTAAGTGTTAATAATTGATATGCCTAATCGAAGCTAATTAAATTCAACACATCTTCCCAATCTCAGACAAATAAATCATCACATATATGTAAAGGTTACAAAACAATCATAACTGTAAACTGTTCAGATCTTTTCTATACACTTGTCTCTTGAGGGATGTGGAGTGATTAAAACCTTAATCAGCTTTAAGTAATTACACCAACATTAGTTAACATAACTAATTAGAGATTAGAGAAACTGGACAGGAACTGAAGTTGCCTGAGGAGAGGATTAAGAGTCTCCATGAGTTTCTCACAAGGATGGTTGTGAACACCTTCGTAAGTCGTTACGACGACGTTTGGGTCTTTTGCTAATCTCTGCACTTGTTTCTTCACGTTGCATGTGTGGTAGGTACATCTGTAATAGCTCCTGCATTTTGTGAAACACTATTAATCTTTCTAGTTTGATATATTCTTATAATTTAATTTCGTATGAAAAATAAATCGAAGTTTTGGGTTCCTATGTATTTTCATTTTCATTATTAACTATTAAGTAGTGGAATGAAACTATGTATTATTTTAGGATGTTGATATTTTTTTCTTTTTTAATAATCTAGGATTCCAAACCAAATTCAGACAAGTATTCAAGATCCGTAAAAAGTTGGATATTATTGCCATGTAAAACAGAAAAATTAAGAAGTTAACATAATATTTTGATTTGAACTAATTGAAAGGTATATTTTCTGTATGTATATATCGTTCAGTGTTAAAGACAAAATTTGATCATTCCGGTTGTTAAGCTAATGTTTTCTAGCCATGAAAAAGTTTTGGTCGATTCCATATTTGGAAAATCTACTTTGATATGATGTCATATAGATCGTATATATATACTAATACAAGCATATAGATGTGCAAGTACCTGGGATGAGCATTGTTCTTGACAGATTTCTGACCATATTTTCGCCAACGATAACCGTCATCAAGAACTTCATCATCACTCTTTGTATGAAATGAAATCCTTGGAACCTTCCTCGATCTCTTCTCTTTCTCTTTCTTCTTATTCTCTTTCTCTTCTATTTGATCATTCTCAGGAGACGGCGCAGGCACATGAAAGCTCTCTGGATACCAAGAAGAAGAAGAAGGTTCTACTTCGCCGGAAAATGTTAATGGAGGCATCATCATTAGGGTTTTGTCAACAAAGGAGGAGAAAGTGTTGTTGTTTCCATCTAGACTTAACATAGGATTTATGTCTTGTCTTTCCATTTGTTGTTTAAGTCTCTTTCTCTCACACACTATATATGTAATGTTAGATTGTGAAGAAGAATTGAAGAAGAAGTAAGAGTAAAAGGGCATTGAGGCCAACTAAGTTCACCTAATTTTCTGTTCAACTGCCTTTTACTTCCAATTAGTTTCCTTGTGTTATTTAACTTTTATAATTATCTCCTCCTTTTTTTCCTATCTCTTTCTTTTTTCTCCTTTTATACATGTATGAAAGGTTGTATATATAACATATATAGTCATCTCGTAAATTTTTATATAAAAATATTGCTCGATATACCCAAAGTATATTGAAGTAATTAGTGTCCTCAGTATATGTTATAAGAAAATCATTAAATTGTACTTGATTTAGTTATTAACTTTTATAAAGTGATGATACTATACCTTTCTCATGAGAAGTGATTTTTTCCCCTTTGTACGCATGATCATAATATATCTATATTGCTAGCTCGTACCTCATCAGTAAATAAACCATTCAATCATATATAAAAAAATTAGTCAAGGGTCCAAATAGACATTGCATATCACACATTCGCGCGTGGTATGTTCATGAAGAATTTAAAGTTACATGCATATCAGGCAAAACAAATACTAGTATTTATCTTTTCAAAGCCTACATTCACCACAAGCCCCAAAAGCGCAACTTCACTGATATAATGTGAAGAGCTTCGATTTCAGATCAATTGGTGGGTAGAATGATTTATATGCTCAACCTGCTTAATTAGCACTTGTGGTCCCCGATCAGAATTCTCAAGTATCAGTGTGACAGAAAGAAGATTAATTTAATTTGTTAAGGTCCCTGATTCCGACAAAAATTATAGGTTTAAGTATGGAATTTCTTGGTTATTAAAAAAAAATATAAAGATAATAGTTACATTTGGTTCATTCATTTGGATCAAACCATTTAAAAAAAAAATTTGAATATCAGTTTGACTCTGTGAAATTCAATATAGTGTAATGTTTTATGAGTTTTAGGTCAAAACTATTTGAGAATTAATAAAGTAACACATATTTTTTGCTAAGAAAAAGTAACACATATTTGGTGGTGTTAAAATACGATAAATTATCAAAATAACCCGCGATGTATAATCTATATAGCCTATAATTAATTAGTTACGTATTTGATACGGATAAACGACTAATTCAACTTAATTAATCATATTATTATTTATGGTTGTAGTTGTTAAGAACCTCATTTGATTAACCTCTTTCTACTCTATAAACACGTGGAAGTTTCCCATGACCTACAATGAACATTATATATATTTTTTATTTTTTCGAACTACATTATATATGTTTTTATTAACATAAATCTCACTACAAGCTTTATATCTTTATTGCTAAGATAGGTGCATATGTTTGTTCCCCTTTATCTTTTTTTGTTGTATTTTTTGTTGAAATACCAAATTTATCGATAAAAAAAATGGTTATTGTTACGTTTTAGATTGATATATATGTTTAGATCTTTGTTCTAACGCTTTATATATATCCTTTATACGTTTCTAAGATCTGGATCTATCTCTTTCTCTGTTTTGTCTCTCGTTTGTATGATTTGAACTCAAAAACGAAATAAGAACACAAGAGATTTGGTAACCCAGTTCGAACACTAATCGGTGTGATTAGGTCTACGTCTGGAGCCGGATTCAATCCTGGCAATATATTGATCTGAGATGAAGATACGCAGCTCACAAACCATGAACAATCCACACTCAACAATGAGAGGAATCTGGGTTTCTGCCTATTTCTCGTTAAAGAAGAAGATGAAGTCTTTGAGTATTTATACTCCTTCAAACCTCCAACGGTAAACCCTCTCTCGCGATAAGAGTGTTTACTTTACTCTTTTTTCAACCAAACGCTGCGTTTCACTTATCACCAAAAACAGCTTCAACACTTGACATAACCGGTTCCTTCAATTCCTGTTTAAACACCAGACCGATGCCTTAACTGAAATTGAATCACACACACCAATCATATCAACAGTTATATACAACGTTGAATTTTTGAAAGATAAGACAAGAAAGCTGGGGCTCCGAAACTTAGTAGCTTGGCTCATTCGACACCTTGGTGCTCTCTCGCTTGAAACCACTTTTGGAGGAGATATTCGTAGCATGGATAAGCCTTGGACGAAGAGAAGCTATGCGGTCACGGATAGTTTTGTCAATAATCCGAACGACATGTAACGACGGGTGGCTACAGCCTGTGTGATGTTGTTCGTTTTTCTCTTTCCAAATATGGTATATATAACTTGAAATACCATACGTAGGAGAAAAAATGTATCACGGTCAAAAAAAGTGTGTGGTAAAGATTGCCCATTAATTCAAAGAGAGAGAAAAAGATTAAATTTTAGAATTCAAAGATAATTTCTCTTTTTATTTTTTAACTTCAGGACATATGCCCATTATCTCCTATTCGATTATATTATGTTTATGATATTTTTCAATTTAATTCTGGTTTTTATGTTTTATCAATTCTCTCTCTCTCTTTTCTCTCTTTCATATCTTTTAGAGAGAGGGTTGAGATTTCCGGTGCACCGGAAATTTCTCTTCCGGCAAGACCGGATTTTGTTTCCGTATATATCGGATGAATAATTTCGACTAAGTTCAGATTTGTCTACCGGTTAAGTCCGGTTTTTTCTCTCATTTTTTGTGAGTTTCGATCTCTTTTCCTTTAAGCTTAATCTCGTTGAGTTTCTCTGTCTTCTCCTAAATTCTTTCCGATTTCTCCGATTGCTCGAGGAGTAATATCTTCGCCACTCTCCTTGTGCTCATGATGTTGAGCAAAGATCTAAGACTGCATCAATAGATTGGGTGTGGTCGGTGGTGGAGTTTCCTGGAGGAATTTTAAAGTTGTTTCAAGGGTTTTATCCGGTAGATTTCGACGCTTTATGGACTGGAATTGAGATCGGCAGAAGGAAGGAGGATTCTCATCGCTCTGTAATTGATTGGCAGCGGCTAATCGGAGTACGGCAGTATCTGGCGAAGATTTACGGCAGAGAGGGATCTTTCGACGCATGGATGCAAAAACTGGATCTTCTGACGCGTTGATTCAAGAAGAAATTGTCTTCTCCACGTGTCTTTTCCTAAATCATTTTTGCTTGTTTAATCTTATGTGATTGTTGTTTAAAAAATAATTTAGTTTATTGGGTCGCTAATATCGTTGTAATCTTTTTATGGGCTTCCTTTCTGTAACTGTCCATTGGGCTTTATAAATGAAAATGTGTTGCCAAAAAAATGATATTTTTCAATTCTATTCCAATATCCATAGATGAGAGTAAATATTCCTTTAAGAAAAGAAAAAATATTATATGTATACTAGATGAAAATGGATTTGATGGTAAACTTATTCATTATGTTTAATTAAGTGGCCAGCTAGATTTTTCGTAGTCCGAAAAGCCAAAATGGAAATCATCCTACTAACTAATAGGAGCTGTTTGGGGCTTCTTAGGCCATCCACATCAGCAAAAAAAAATTCTCTAAAATGTTGCCACGTCATCTCTTTTCTTAGATATAGTTCACTTCGATGCCACGTCATTCTCTAAGGGCTTCATCTGGATCAATTTCTCAAATATCCCTCAATGTTTGAGGGCAATCTCAAATACCATCGTTATAACAAATGATTTATTTTTGATTTTCTTTTAATTCAAAACAGACGAAAATTACGGAATAGACATAAAAAATCTAAATAATTACTGACCCAACCACTTATATCCACCTGAAACCCCTACCCATTCCGAGTAAATCGGATTAAACCGCTCACGACCCATCCCCTTCTAATATCGGATATCCCGATTATCCTTCAGTTACCTCAAAATCAAATCCTCTTAATTTCTCTCGTATAATCGGACAACTAGGTACAACCAAACCTGCAAATTCGGAGTAAGGTATGCTAAAATCCGGGTTTTCTTTTCAATTTGGAGTAGGTTCCATTTCGTAATGTACTAATGGGTTTAAATCTATATGATGTAGTGATTTTGCCGTAGAAATGGTGCGAACAAAGAACCCATCGGTTTCGGTAGAAGGAATTCCTCCAACCGTAGAAGTTCCACCGGGTCATGGAAGGTATGCATATAGTTCATCGGAAGAAGAGGCAAATGAAGAAGAAAGGGTGTCAGACGAAGAAGAAGAGAAAAATGATTCAGATGCAGAAAAAGAGCAAACTAGTTCAGAGAAGGACAATGATAACGAATCACCGGTATGTTGTACTTGGTATAACGAAACTATGCTAAATGAAAAAGTAATACTTGGTATAACTAGGAAAAATAGTAATACTTGGTATAACTAGGATGATATATAAATTTGAAAATTCTGGAATGAGATAGTAATACTTAGTACCGCTGTTGTTGTATGATTGCAGGATTCGGATGAGGAAACCCAACCATTAGAACCTCTGCAGATGTACTTCAATCGAAGCGAGTATACGAAGACAATAAAGATGTCATCAAGGTGTTTCATTAAGGAGGCAGTGAACACAATCGATGGTCTACTTAACAGAAACGAGAAGAGATGGTTTGAAGAACATCCACAGTTCAAGCCTTTCTTCCACATGCATAAGGAGAGCCAGCATAAGGTAATGGGCATGTGGATGCTCCTTCTTCATACGGCTTGTACATCAAAGGTAAAGGAAGCTTGGTTTATCGTCAACGGTGTTCCTATTCGATATTCTATTAGAGAACACGAAATCATTCTGGTTTATACTGTCATAACTATCCACTGGGTTGGGAAAGAATGGGTGGTTTAGAGTTTGTTGGGAGGCATTTCAAGCGTGGGACAACAATAACCCATGAAGCTATCGAGAAAAAGTTCTTGGCGATGAAACCTTGCAGAGATAGGATGAATATGGCTGTCTTGTACTTCTAATCCAGTGTGATCATTGGAAAGACAAAGAGAGGAAAGGGAGCACCCTCTGTAGAGCCGTTCTTTCTCAGAGCGGCTAATGATCTGGAGTTGTGTCGGACGTTTCCGTGGGGACGATTGTCATTTGATGACAATCTGGCACAAATGACTAATTTATTTACTAAATTCGGAAACGTCGTCGAGAAAGATGCATGGTGTTTTCCAAGTTTCAATATTCCTTTGCAGGTAATCCAAGGTGCATTATTTATTTCGTAGATCTTAGTTTGAATTTGTTAACATGTTTATGTTTTATGTGTAGCTTCTAGTGTTTGAGGCAATTCCGGATTTGAAGACCAATTTCGAGTTGCTCTTCCAGAGGCAGCTTCTGATTGTCCAAGGATGTGCAAGTCCAAATTCAAAAATAGTTCTATGACCGGTTTTCCGCTTTCTGAAATTTATCGAGCACTTGGAACAACTAAGGTTAGTAATACTATTACTATTACTCCTGTTAATGCAAATTAGTTATTGGTGAACTTATGATTGGGTTGTATAATCTTCCACTAATTGTATTTCTTTATATCCACAAAAGATAAACAGTATCTTGATCCAATATCATAATGAGCGACCTCTATTGGCTCAAATCTTTGATGAGAAGGAGAACAATCGAGATATTGATGACTACATTGTTCAAAGTTGGAAAAATTGGCTTTTTATTGACAGAAAGCCAATTTGGTTTGAAAGGATGTTTGACATTGATGTCAATGGCCGAAAAGAAGCAGATAATGAGGCTGCGGATGTTCCGTCGGAGGTGGTGGCTTCTGATGAACTGGAAGGTGTAAAGAAAGGCTTGTTAGATGTACAACAAGGAATGCTCAAGCTGAATAAAAGTATGGAAGATGGTTTTGAAAGAATGTTGAACATGATTGGTGGGCGGGATACAAGGCTCAAGGCTGTGGAATCAGTTGTGAAGTCTCAGGGATGGAATAATGGGACTGATTTCGGTTTTGCTGCTTCTTGCCCTCGATCTAGGTATTGGAATGATGGTGATTGCTCTGGTGGTGGTGGTGGACAGGAGAAGCTGAAACAGAAGGATGGTGTTGATGATGGAGGAGAAAGTGAGAAGGACAGTGGAGTGGAAAAGGAGAATGAAAAGGAAAAGGAAACTGGAGTGGAAAAGGATACAGAAACTGGTGGGTCTGAGCCTGGAGTGGAAAAGGAGGCTGTTGAAGAATTCGAATCATGTGATTCGGTTGGAGAAGAGTTAGAGGAAGAAGTTGAATGTGGTGAGAAGGAAGTTCTTGATGAGAAGAGGAAGAAGAAGCCATCAGACGTATGCAAGACTCCTTTCACGACTTTGAAGCCACGAAAGAGGAAGAAGAATGAGTGAAGAAGGACTGATACACATATTCCTCATCCTCTTGAACTCTATTCTAGTTATATTTGAACTTTGTTTAATTGGTGTTTTGAACAACTGGTATTATTAGGTACAACTGTGAACCAATTTGTTTGAACTATTGGTATTATTAGGTACAACTGTGAACCAATCTGTTTGAACAACTGGTATTATTAGGTACAACTGTGAACCAATCTATTTGAACTACTGGTATTATTAGGTACAACTGTGAACCAATCTGTTTGAACTACTAGCAATTATGAAATAGGCAATAACATAGAAATTATGAAATAGCATATAAATTATGAAATAGTCAATAACATAGAAATTATGAAATAACATAGAAATTATTAAAAACATGGTAATACTTAGACGAGTTATACCTAGTAGTTCAACAAATAAAATAGTAGTAGAGGATAACCGAAAGAAGACCAACAAGAACTCCAAACATAAGCTTCATCTCTTTCTTTCCAAACACCTTCGTCTGAAGCTTGACAACCATATCCCTAAGATCCTTAAGCTTCTCTTTTTCTTCCTCGCAACTCTGAACCAAGTCCCACATCATATTTGGTAGATGACAATCATGAGAGCCAGTCCATGCTAGAAGTCGATCTTCTAGGTCACTCAGTTTGTTCTTGGTAGCAGCAATCTCCTCTATGATCGCGTCATCCCACATTTTCCAAACGTTGCAATCTCCATCCTAATCACTAATCAAAGGTTCAAATTTGGATCAAATATTGAACACAAATATATACAATTAACGTATAGTATTACTTACATCCATATCAGTTGTACAAGTGTAGTATCTTCTCCCAATTTGCGCACCATGCGCCTGAGTCTTAGCCACAGCTGCTGCTCCACAATAACACCTGGTCGGAATGCCATTGTCAACTGGATGCCATGTTTCCGGTTGAAAAGAAATGTTGATTTCGGATCCCGAAGAGGATGAGTCGCTGTTGTTGGTTTCGTAATCGTAACTACTGTTTCTGCGGCTCGGACTCATGTTTCTGTAATCCAAGTTTAACCTAGTTTCCCAAAATTCAGAACTAAATTCTATAAATTTCCAATATCCAAATCTAAACCGATGCCGAAGAAAGGAGAAATCAAAAACGCAAAAAGAAAGGAGAGAAATCGAGTACTTACCGAATCGAACACCAACGTTGTAGATTCGAGCTCGAGCTCTCGCAATGTAAACACTGGAATTTGGGGGAAAATGTGTTTTTTAATTTTGGGGAAAAATTGATTTCTTAATTTTGGGAGAAATTGGTTTTTGAATTTGAAAAACAAAACAAACAAAATCGAAAATTGGGTCAACCCCAACCAAATTATGCCACGTATTTAAGACATGTACGCCGTTATCTGGATGTATTTAAGAAATGTGCGCTGTTATTTAACACATAGTTGTTCCGAGTATACAAGTTGTACACATTTATTAACAGTTGTACTTTTGGGGTTTTTGGCTTTTACTTAGTTATACCTTGTTTTGAAAAATAAATTTTCAGTTGTACATGTAATTTTTGGAATTTGAAACACATTTCCTATGTCTCCATGCAATAATATTTTGAAGACCACATTTTCTGTGAGTTTTCGCATCATAAGGTAGATAACATTATGAAACTCATCTTAAAAGTATAAGATGATTCATGGGAAAACAAAATATGATATTACATAGATGATTAATTTTATTTATATATATATTATAATTGCTCACTTGTTTTTTATTTACATATTGAACTAACATTTTATTTATAAAATTTTCCTATATTAAATATTACTTATTATTCGATTTATTTGTGTAGTAAAATATTACGTAGTTGTCCAAACCATTCTTCAAAGTTGTACCATTACAATAACCATTTGTACGTAGTTGTCCAAACAGATGTACATAGTTGTACCATTACAATAACCAGTTGTTCGTAGTTGTCCAAACAAATGTACACAGTTGTACATAGTTGTCCAAACAGATGTACACAGTTGTACCATTACAATAACCAGTTGTACGTAGTTATCCTTCACCACCACTCTGGCTCTCGAAGAATCTATCCAAACCCCGGCCTGGAATCGCCTTGTTCTTCGGTGGTCGACGACTTTCTCCAGTCGATGGGAACCTTTTCACTTGACGTCTTCTCCTTTTTGTATTGTACTTTGGAGGTAATGCGCACAGTTGTTTTATATCATTCGAAATCATCCACTCAGACCTATGCGGAACTGGATAAATGGTATTGTAATACGCCACTATCCAATGCTCAATCAAATAATAACGCGAACACAACTCATGTAACTGGATATCCACTGTTCTCTCTTCTTGCCTCATGAGTGCGTAGAGTGCGGCTATTGCATGGACACAAGGATACCTATCAATATCAAAGCACTTGCAACTGCAACTTTTCTTTAGCAAGTCTACCAAATAAGCCTTCCCATCCCTCCCAATGACACTATATTCGAGCTGGAAGGTGTTTAGCTCATTCATTATCAAGTACGTCGCAAGCTCACATCTCTCACGCAATACGTTCTCCACAAAAGGCACTACTTTCTTGGTGCTTCCTCCAGCAATATTATCCTTCCTATGTTTGTTAAACCATTCGGAAAATTTGGCCACAATCGCATCTATCATAGGCAACAAATTTTACTTCCTTGCATCTAAAAAGACACCGTTCATAGATTCAACAGAATTAGTTGTATCTATGTTGTACCTTTCTCCGGGAAAATAGCACTTAGCCCATTTTGCCACATCTACGCTATTATCCAGATATTCGCCTGCTTTAGGATACCTTCTCCTAAACTCAGCATACCTTATTAGGAACTCAGCCTCTGTATAAATCAGAGCAACCTCCCTGAATGTCTCTGCAACTACGTCTTTGTTGACGTTAGAAACTTCTGGGACAGATGAAAGATACAATACCATGTTTAGAGCTCGGGTACACCTCAGCTATGGACTTGATGAGGCTTGCATTTCTGTCAGTTACAAAAACCAATTCAGGACTATCCGGTATAATGGTTTACAGCGTATTGAAAAACCACATCCAACTGACATCTTTTTCACCATCGACTACAGCACATGCAACTGGATAATGATGACGATTAGGATCCTGAGCCATGGCAAAAATCAGCACACCACCATATGCAGTCTTCAGAAAAGTAGCATCGACAATGAGAACTTTCCTCATGGATGCAAACCCTTCAATGCAAGGTCCAAGTGCGACGAATAGATACTTGAACCTTTTTTCTTCATCCAATTCCACAACTGTTTTCATACCAGGATTAACGTCCTCCAACATATACAAATACGAGTACAACTGCTCGTAACCTTCTTCTGGATTACCACGCACATCATTCATAGCTACATTCTTCCCCCTCCATACGGTAGAATATGACGGTGGAACACCAAATTTTCTTTGAACCAAACCCATGAGATCTTTAGGACTTGGGGTCGCTACTGCACCTGGATAGTTTTCTTCCAAAAGAGCAGCAACTAATCCTTGTGTGGCTCTGTTTCTATGATCGCTGCTTGTACTTGCACTAGCACGAGAGCATGTGTGCATGTTGTTGTATACTCTAACAGAGAAACACTGTGATTTCCTAACCTTCGTAGTTCGTAAATACCAATGACACCCTTGTTTAGCTTGACGACATCTTACCACATATCTCGTTCTATCGGATTTATCTGTATAGAAGCCAAAACATTTTACATGTGCACATCTCTCAACAAAATCTTTCACTTCCTTCTTATTTTTGAATTCTTGACCTACTTTCAAATCCATACCATCTCCCCATCCCTGAGCCAACTGATTTCCTTCTTCACCACCTGGAAGCTCATAATATTCATGATGCATACCGTTATCCATACCATCTTCCCATCCCTGAGCCAACTGATTTCCTTCTTCACCATATGGAAGATCATAATATTCATGCTGCATACCATTATCCATACCGTTATTCTCATCGTCACTTGCTACATCTGCACAATCTCCACTACCATCATCCTCCATTGGCTTATGCTGTTCTCCGGATGCTTCCTCGCCTGTTGTTTCCTCGAATGCGTAAAGAGCAAGAGCACCAGCATTAGCTATACCATTTCCACTACCTTTTGAAACCACCTTCTCGTAATTCACACCAAATGAACTTTCTCGATCCCTTCCAGAAACTATACCCGCACCCAACTGATTTCTTCCAACCTCCACATGCAATATACTTCTACATAGATCTTTATCCATCGATGTTAGATAAACATAAACGTCTTCATCATCGAAGATATATGATTGTCTCGGAGGTATCATGACCAATGGTATGAAACTCAATTTCAGCTCTGCCGTACCTGAATCTATCGCAACCTTCTTGCATATATTATCCACTAACATTGAATAAGTTATCTCTTCCGTAGATAATCTCTTAAACAATATACTGTACATGTGAGCTACTCTTGAAATCCAACGATACCCATCTCCGTCCTTTACATAATATCCCCCATAATCAAAATATATGCTTGTGCTCATTGTCTTCATTGTCTCCTGAAAAAAAGATAGAAAAAACTACATTACCACCTATTCACCTGTATCAGTTATACCAGTTGTTCCAAGTATTTCTCTTCTCTCAGTAATACCCAGTTGTTCCAAGTATTCCCCTTCTATCAGTAATACCCAGTTGTCCTTTATCTGTAAATTTGAATTTTTGAGCCCAAGATCTTCTAATCCCCTACGATTCACTACGATTCATTAATTACATATGCAATGTCCTAATCGGCCCAAAAAACAAGGATATCAACCCAATGTGCATACCAAATGAATAATTTCCCAAATCCAATTCAAACCCGTAAATTACCTTCTTGTTTTGTGCTTAGAACAACGAAAATTGATTAATCGACTAACAAACTAGTTCGATTTAAGCTAAAACATAGTACAACGCACCCCAGTTCAGCTTCAGCCTCAATGGCGTCGAACGACGAACTCGACGGCAAGAAGAAGAAGATGGATTTGATTGGTCCATTTTCGTTTTTTTTTCCTTTTAAATTATATCGTTATATACAATTAAATTGAATAAAAATATGTTTGAGTTAAAGGTATTTTCAGAACTGCACATTTCGTTAAAGGGGGAGGAGGGTATATTAAATTAGAGTTTGGTTTGTAGATTTGGTTTTCAAAGAAAATGGTATAAGAGATTAACGTCCGCTTCATCTCATCGTTTTGTCTGAGTACGAGATCGATTCCTCTTCCTTGATTACGTTTCTTCGCATGAACTTCACAACATTGATTAGGCCATAAACCCATCCGTTCAGTTAAAGAGACCAAAGTGCCTCCGCGTCCGATAATGGATGAAAATCCAGCCGCTTCTCAGGGTTTCCAGCACGATTTTTGTTCTCTTTTACAAATCTTTTGGATTCAAATTTTTCGGTATGTTGTCTACTTTTACATTTAATCTGGATAAAAAAAAATGCATTACCAAACGTATTTCAGTGATTAAGTTTATTTTTGGGTTTGTCTTAGATTGTGGCGATGGAATATGATTCTGGGTTTCGAATTATGGAATCGCAGCCAAACTCCATGATACGCTCAGAGTTTTGAAAGTGGCATCTAAATTATACGCAGAGGACCTTCTGAAACTAGAAACGTCGAAGGACCTCGCTAGATCCGCCATGATTGATCCATGTAAGGCTCGTGATGAAATTACTCGGTCTTATCGCTTTATTTTGTATGGTTTGCTTGATTAACTGAGAATGTTCTCTACATCTGATATTATTGAGTATCATACTTCTTTGCATTCTCGATTTGCAGGCCAAAAGCATTGATGGCGGGGAACGAACTTCCAGATGATTGAACATAAAACATGTTTGTTTTATTCGTGTTTTGATGGTTAGTTATCTAATCTTTGTAATCAGCGGATTAGTAGTTTTTCACTGTATTTCGAGATGACATAATGACCTTCTCGGCTTTAACTGTTGGAGATACCGCCTCGACAGTTGATGATAGGTAATCTGCGACTGAGGTAGAAGAATAAGGCGATGGATGTAGCGGAAAATAAATCTAGAAAAAGATCAACATCCGAATCAAATGAGACCCCAAAAAACCCAACAAAGGTGGAGATGGTTTTTGCGGCTGATGAATATGACCTGCATCTTAAGTTTAATTCTCATGGCTACGGGTCAACAAAGCAACCTCTGCATCAGGTTTTGAGGTTTGTGGACATTTTCTTGAAAATAATTTATACGTGTCCTCAAGAGCATCTATAGATAGTGAAAAAGTGTAGGTGAGATCCTTCTTATTGCTTATTTTTTCACCTTTCTACTATGATGTCTATGGTTACTTCTGAGATCTCAATTCGTCTCTTTTGAATATACCACTGTTTATGAGAAATTATGTTCCAATTGATTCCTCCATGAGTCCATGACTTGGTTTCAATCGTCGTTCTTTGCCGCCGGCGAATCTCCCGGTACTCTGTTATCCACCGCGAGCTCGATGGTAAGTGTAGTCTAAACCACAATGCAGGTCAAGCCCATTTCGCTAGCCTATTTTACGTATACAAAGATATATTATATACATATAGATCCTTACAAGCTTTTCTTTTTTCGTCTAGCAAATTTTGTACTAGAAGAAAGAACAATTCCATATGGCAAGCATCAACATTTTGGTTTAAGTCTTTGCCTCTATGAGATGACAAGTAAAATAAAATTGTTTATACATTTTCCCTATTATATTGCAGCAACAAATTCCTCTCTTTTTGCAGTTCGATGAAAAACTAATAACAATAGACCGGGAGTCTAACATCATCAATTGGGTGGATGAAATCGAACTCAAAGTTTACTTCTCATTGTCATCGAAGGTTTCTTTAAGATACCATCTAGAGTCGCTCACTTCTGGAAAGTTCAATTAAATGTTTGACCATGCTATGTGGCTTTAGGCACAGAGTCCTCTTAAAATACTTTTACTAATGAGTTTTTTTAATTTACCAAGTGATAACATGTTTGACCTTTGCGCTCCTCTTGAACTCTTTAATAATGAGTTTTTTTCTCATGGGAAAATCTATACGGAGAGACTTTCTTTCTGCGTATAATGTATTCACTCAAGATCATAAAAAATAATGGGTAACTACTACATTCGTATGTAATATAAGTTTGAGAATCTGCAGTAATGTTTAATTGTTGCTAACTCAAACAATGAAATTTGAAAGAGATAATATTTTTTTTAATGACTTCTTCCTAAGCCGAAAAAGAGGCTTCGGTACTAGAATGAGGTGGAGATGGTGGCATGTAGGAATGACCAAACAATGTGTCGAGGAGAGGGTAGGCGAAGAAAATGCTCTTAAGAAAAGAGTATCGTAAGAATCAGAATATAACATGTTATTCAACCTCTCTTTTATTTACTATCTTCACAATGTATCGAACGGCTACCATTTGTTTCGATCCACACGCTCTCAGTTTCAAAACAGTGCGATCATGCAGTAAAAACAAAGTTTCAAAACAATAACGTTCTTAATGTTCTTAAGGTCTACAGTGTAAATTGATATGAAGAAATTTTTAATCCATTCGTATGAAGATTTACTCTCGAATCAGAAAAAATACAATTTAAAAGAAAAAATGATCATAAGAACGAGCTACTGAGTTTAAAGAAACACAAAATTATATTCTATAATTTATTGTTCAAGTGAAACATGATTAATATTTTGAATGAATCTGTATTGCAAAAGATCCACACAAAATTTGTCTTTTGTTGAACAAAAAATTCACAATCATATTGCTGACAAACTTCTATATAGTTAGAAGAATAATGTTCTTAATTCGTCTTTTATTGAAATATTGAAATAAAATCATTCTGGAGGAAGAAAAAAAAACAGTAACAATCTTTTGCTGAATCCTTTTTTCTCCCTTCCTACCTCAACCTATATTAAATTCTCAGTTTTCACTAATTTTTCCTCTAATACAATAATTTTATCAATCTAATGGTACAAATTCGGTTCCTCTTCCCTTTCCAGTTAATCGTTTCGCATGAAGAAACCAGATTCACTTGGAACACTTCTACCCAAATAATTCTGACGGAGAAAACTCATAGAATGATTACAATTCACAAAGTTGAAATTTCGGTGGAGAATCAAGTTTTCAAATGTTGAAGGCAACTTATCCAAGAGGTTTTTAGCAAAAAAAAAACGTAACCAAGGGTAGAAAACAAAAAATAGATGAACGGAGGAAAAACCCTAGAAAGTGAACAGAGAACCAAGCGGAAGTGGGAGAAAACAGAGGCAAAGACCAGAGAACCAAGCGGAGCGGTAGTGACGGGATTTCTGATTTTCATGCGCCATAGCAATAGTGTGGTAAAGAAATGGATATTGAAATTGCCTATATTTTAAACCAAATTTAAGCACTGAATTCAGCTGTATATTTAGTCATCATAGTGTAAACATGTGATTAAACTTTTAGAGCTTATTCAATAATCATGATTTATATAATGGTTTAAGTGCAGAGATCACACTGTTGCATTACAACTTCAAATGGTCTTAATAGATTGGTTACTATTTCATTTAATTTAGTAAAGAGTTCATGATCTCTGCTTAATCTTAGTTTCAATTACTAATGTTCAATTTATTTTTTATTTGGCCGACTGTTTTTTTGGCAGAACTGCGTCAATGATCTGAGCATATTGTGTCAACAATATGAGAATGAGAAGATAAAGTATTTTAGATTGGTAATCTCTATGACTGTTACGGTGAGTTGAGCGTTCATACGCCAGTTTAAACAATGGTTATTTACTTGACTTGTTGTTGCGATATCGCCACTACCTTTTTCTAGCCTCAATTATACCATAACAATTCCCCAAAATCTTATCCACTTTTGATTGACTACTGATTTTTTGATTAAGTAAGATCTTCCCCTGATGGTCAAACGTTCCACATTATGGTTAGTAATGTAGTACATGTCTTCGCATATGACCAAACAGAGACGGAAAAGATTTTCACTATGGTTAGAAATCCTTGAACCTCTCTTGATTTCCATAATTAATTTCAGCAATTTCTTTTTTTTTTAGGTACGGACAAGCAAGAAATTTTTCTAAATACGACGTCCAACAACAAACTTACTAATCTTTCCAATTTCCTGGTCTTTGTGTTTGTAGGAAAGTTAAATTCAAAATTATTTTTTTCCAAATAGTGGTGTTCACTTTTAATTTCCAGCCATGTTCGAGTCAAGAGAATTGCTCTTATGTTAGACATTTCTGGATAACGACCTTCTCCTTTTCATGGTAAGGTATTTTTCTCCTACATTTAAAAGCTCAGTGAGTATGTTTACTTATATATGCTATTACTTTCCACATGCTGCCGACAATGATGGTTTAACTTTGGGCTGTATATTTGTGGTTTTTATTTCACGGATTGGAGTTGATTATATGCTGAAATTTGTTTGTGTACGGAAAAATTGTCTTAATCACAAAGAGATATGGAAGGTATGCACTTACCTACCGTTGAGACAATCCATGCTTCTATTTTCTCTTTGTTTTTGTAGAAAGGCAGCTGAGACAAGCCCGCTCAGCGGCATATATCCATTGCAAGAAACCATTTCACCCGTGAATCTAACGTATTTTATCGATTGAATGCGGTTCTTCTTCGTTTGTAAGTACAATTTAGATTTTGCTACTTAAATTTCACTTTCATTTTAACGTCTTAGATAATACTCTTTTAATCTTTTTCACTTCTGAATATTAAGATTGGATGTAAGAGAGAGACTGAGAGAGAAAAAATAGGTGAAGGTAAAAAACTTGAAATGCTACGAGAAAGACTGGGACCAAAGCGATACGAGAGAGATGTCAACACCAAGAAACCCAGTCTGAATTTGCAATCAATGCAGATTACGACGAACCAGTTGCTCTTTCTCGGGGTATGGAGTGATGCCCATGGTTAAGAGTGTCTGTTTAGACATAAACATAAAGATAGAAATATTTAAATTGATACCTTAATATTCATGCATATTTTAAGGGGTTCTTTGATAGTTTGGAGGCTCTTTTGCTTTCAACATTTATAAGTTTTGCATTTCCGTTTATCAATTAAAAATTAAAATTATTGTTTTTCCTAAAACCATTAATAAATTAAAGATTTTTTCAGGAAAAAAGAATATGAAATATATACAAAAACAAAAATATAATTTATTTTAAAATAATTGGTGATAATTTAGCTAAGCAATAATATAAATTATACGTAACCATAACCAAGAAGTAAATTGTTCTAAATTTGAAACAACTCAATCAAAAAGGATCAACTTATCATTAATTATATATTTTAATATTGAATAAAAATATAATTATTTTTAAATACATAAAATCACAAAATACTACAATAACATCTTTATGAGATCAAAATAACAAACAAATCTACAATTAACAAAATCGGGCATAGTGTAACACCCGTGATCCGTGTTTATATTTTTGGTATGAGTGGCAGTTGAGGTTGGTTCGAACATGGTTGGGAAAAACTAAGAAAATTGCCTAAGGCATGGTGGGCTACGGCAGATTGACCTGTGGGTCACGTTTTACCACCCTTGGGTTGAGTTTCGGCTAGACTGTTGGTTAATGGGCCGTGAGTTTGAGTTGTTGATATTGGACCTTTGGGCCGTGGATAATATATATAAGTGGCGGCTGGTTAAGGGTTGGTTTGAGCCGGTTTGGAGTAAACCGAATGCCTTTCTCTCCAAGGCTAGGGTTTTGGCATTTAATGCGTTTAATGCCTATATATATGTTGTGGCCGTGAGCTTCTTCTTCTCTTTTCTCCTTTCCGCCACTTAGAGAGAAACAAGAGAGAGATCGAGAGCAAGAGGCAGAGAGCAAGCGTGAGTTCTTCGTGGTGTTCGTCGTCGGATTCACGAAATCAAGAGCTAAGGTTGACGTGGTTGAGCTTCTCGGTAAGAATCGATTAAACCTTAGTGTTTTACTTCGATTGTTTGGGTGTTAGGCTCTGATTTTTTGAGGATCGTGATTGTATAAGGTAAAAAGGGTGATTCACGTTGTCAAAGGATAAGGAGTGTAGGCGATTGGATCGTGATTCGAGATCTAGGTAAGATCAAGTGAACCGTGCGTTTGTTTATAGATCCATATGCCTTGTTGTTTGGTTCTGATTTGTGGTGATGATTCATCAAAGGAAGTTGGTACTCACGGACGAGTTGGTGCATCCGTGTGTGTGTGTGGGTGGATCGTGAGTTCGCGTGGTTAGGTAAGGTTCCTAAACCGTGTATTGTTCTCGATCCATTACCTTGGTTGGTACTGATTTTGGTGGTTTTTGGTTCGGCAAAGGTGAAGGTTATGTTCACGTTCGTGTTTGATCACTCGCGTGTGTACCGCGTGTACTTCCGTGTGTACCGGGTCTGTTTCCGTGTGTACCGCGTGTACTGCCGTGTGTACCAGGGTGTGTCCGCGTGTGTACAAGGTGCAGTTGTGTGTGGTTCAGGCAAGGTTCATAAACCCTAAAAGTTTATCGAACGTTTGTTGTTTGTCGTTTGGTTTGGTCTTTAATAAGACGTTTGTGGTGGTTGGATTCGATGAATCTAGGTGAACGTGTACGGCTTCTAATTGGCAGAGCGTACTAGTAAGGGATTCATCAATCGTTTATTGCTAAGGTGAGTTCGTAACCGTAGCTAATGTCTAGCATTGTTTGTATGGCTCATGGAGTCTTGTTTGTGTTTGAGGTGATACACTTCGTGTATGTATACTTATGTATACGGTTTGGTACGTTCGCGTACGACAAATACACTTCGGTGTATAGGTATACTTATGTATACGGTTTGAGGTGATGATAGTGTGCACACGTAATCATGTTTGGTGTTTGATCAACACGGTTTGGTACGTTTGATGTTAGATGTTCGATGTTTGATGTTAGATGTTTGATGTTGAGATTGGTATGATATTACGTTTGACATGGTGTGTGTTATTACGTTGATATGGATATTAAATGCAATAATGGCTTATGATTGTTGTATAAATAATGTTGGATGTTAGCTGATGAGACGGGATGACCGATCTCACTAAGCAAATTCGTTTGTTTATGCCTCCTTTCATGGTGGCAGGTAATGGAAGTGGTTAAGGAGCACGCGAGACAAGGCTGGAAAGGAGGGGATGGATTAGGACGGGGTCATGTTATGTTTTAAGCATTCGTTTGTTATTGGTTGGCTTGATGGTATACGTTGGTGGGTTTATTATTGCTTAAGTTGGAATATGATTCTCGTTTGTTAAGGTGATAGTTTGAACCACTATTGTCTATTGAACCACGTTTGAATTTGAAATAAAGTCTCTGATTTCTTTCATGTTGAACGTTAATTCCTATGCATGTTTGTGAGCCCGCTTAGATTGTTAGTCTTCCGCTATTGAAATCGAATATGAATTATTTGTTAAGTATTGGCCGAAATTTTTACTAAGTATAGTACGGTCAATTGTTTGTGTTCGCTGGTATCTTAACCTCGGGTAGGATTTACGGGGTTAGGGAGTCACAAGTTGGTATCAGAGCGCGGTTCATTCTAGGATTGTTTGTTATTGCATGGGGTTTAGTGGGCTGTCTAATCCATCCTTCCAGCGGTCTCGCGGCAAGTCTTATGTTTGTAGATGTGTTGCTAAGCTAGTTCATCACTAAACTTAGTATATATCATCTGGTGTGGTTTGTAGATTGCTAAAGGTAACAACAGGAAGGCGAGGAGTACTGCAGCAGCGGCAGCAGCCGCGAGTAACACTGAGAGCAGTGTGGCTAGGAGTTCTGATCATGGGGAGGACCGTCAGGGTGATGATCACGTTGAGATTGGTCAAAATGTGGAGAACGTGGGTGTGAATGCAGCAAATGTTCAAGCAGCAACAGCTGGTCCGACTCGGGAGGAGTTTGGGCTAATGCTAGGAGCATTGAACCAGATTTTGACGAGGTTGCCAATTGTTGCACCAGCACCTGCTGTTCTGGAGGCACCAGTGGAGGTGGTACCACCAGCAGACGTGGTACAACCGGCAGTGGTTTAAGGGGCGGTTGGAGTAGTTCCGTCCTATCTGACCATGATGGAGCACATGGTGAGATTGGGAACCAAGAAGTTTGAGGGTGGTTCTGATCCGGTTGAGGCAGACGAGTGGAAGTCGAGGATGGAGAGGAACTTCGTCTCTATTCGTTGCCCAGAGGACTACAAGAAGGACATTGCAGTGCACTTCTTGGGTGAGAAGGCCTACGATTTGTGGATGGGTGTATCAGGAAGGATGCTGAACCTAGATTGTTCGTGGGAGGTTTTCCGTGGGGAATTTCGGGCTAAGTATTTCCCACCGGAAGCAGCGGATCGTCTGGAGAGTGAGTTCTTGGAGTTGCGTCAGGGTAGTATGACCATCCGGGAGCTCGAAGTGGAGTTCAACAGGTTGAGGAAGTATGTTGGACGGCATATGGAGGATGAGGATGCTCGTATCCGTTGGTTCACGAGGGCTATGCGGATTGACCTCCGTAACCGTGTCTGGATGAGCAACTTTACTACGCTTACCGAGCTAGTAGAGAAGGTAGCAGCTTTGGAGTCCGGGTTGGACGAAGAAGCAAGGCAGCTTGGTGCGGTGAAGCAGACGGTTTCAGCAGTACCGTATGCTAAGAGTGAGAACGTTTTCGGGTAGAAACAGAAATGGGATAAGCACAAGAGTGGCGGTAAGGTGACCACTACTCGGGATGCATGTCTGAAGTGTGGAAAGATGCATCCAGGTCCGTGTAGGATGGCATCTGGAGGATGTTTTCGTTGTGGCAGCACGGAACATAAGCTCCACGAGTGCATGGCTTAGAAGGCGTGCTACCATTGCGGCGAACCGGGGCATATCAGGCCCAATTATCTGAAGCTGGTTTAGCAAGGTGGGAGTCAGTCGTCGGCTAAGAGGCAAGCGGTGGGGACAGCCGTGATGCCAAGGGTGTACTCGATTTTGGAGAATGCTATTGATCCAAGTTCGTCTCGTCCGATTTCTGGTTAGTACATCTATCCTTGCCTGGTAAATTACGTTTGAGTTTTAGTCTGCGTTTGCGTTTGGAAATTACGTTTGCATTTGAAATTTGCCGTTTGCGTTTGTGTTTGTCGTTTGTTGGTTGAGTCTTAGCATTCTAAATGAATGTGTAGGGACTATTTGTATGGGCGGGTTAGCGACTCATGTGTTGTTCGATTCGGGAGCAACACATTATTTTGTTAATCCGGAGTTAGTTGGAAAGGGTGGATTCATAAAGGAACCGGTGGATCAGTTGGAAATGGTCCAATCAGCAGGTGGACAGGTGATGATGACCTACGGAATGGTCATGAATGTCTCGGTGATGATCGATGGGATCGATATGCCGGCAGACTTGAGGATTTGTCGTGTCAAGTTCTACGATGTGATTTTGGGCATGGATTAGCTCGATAAGTACAAGGCGCATCTAGACTATCACCGGAGGCGTGTTTGGTTCGAGAAGGGCGACGTGAGAGTTGTGTTTCAAGGGATTCAGACTTCGCTGAGCAGTTTGATCGTGTCAGCTATCCAAGCCGGGCAGTTGATCGAGAAAGGGTGTGAAGTCTATCTGGCTACCATCACTACGGGTGATGAGGGACTGACTGCCGAGTTGGGAGAAATTCCAGTGGTAAGGGATTTCGTGGACGTGTTCGAGTCGTTGACCGGACTACCACCGGCAAGGTCAGATCCGTTCACCATTGAGTTAAAGCCTGGTACGGCTCCGATCTCTAAGGCACCGTACATGATGGCGCCTGCTGAGATGGCCGAGCTGAAGAAGCAGCTCAGTGAGTTGGTGGACAAGGGTTTTGTTCATCCGAGCAGTTCACCGTGGGGAGCACCAGTGTTGTTCGTTAAGAAGAAGGATGGGAGTTTTTGGCTTTGTATCGATTACCGTGGGTTGAACCGGGTAACCGTGACGAACATGTATCCTTTGCCGAGGATTGATGAGTTGTTAGACCAACTCAAGGGTGCTACTTGTTTTTCGAAGATCGATTTGGCTTCGGGTTATCATCAGATTCTGGTAGCCGAGGAGGATGTTCGTAAGACCGCCTTTAGGACGAGGTACGGTCACTATGAGTTTGTGGTGATGCCGTTTGGATTGACTAACTCACCGGCAACGTTTATGAAACTCATGAACAATATGTTCAGGGAGTATTTGGACGAGTTTGTCATCATCTTCATCGATGACATTCTGGTGTACTCGAGAGACCGGGAAGAACACCGAGTCCATTTGGAGAAGGTGTTGAGTAGGCTGAGAGAGCAGAGGTTGTTCGCCAAGTTCAGCAAGTGTAGCTTCTGGAAGAAGGAGATTGGATTTTTGGGTCCTATCGTCTCGGACAAGGGAGTGTCCGTTGATCCAGGGAAAATTAAGGCCATAGAGGAGTGGCCAAGACCGCAGAATGCGTCTGAGATAAGGAGTTTTCTCGGATTGGCTGGGTACTACAGGAAATTCGTGAAGGGATTTGCTAGTACGGCCAAGTCTATGACACAGCTAACGGGAAAGGATGTTCCATTCGTGTGGGCAGCCGAGTGTGAGAAGAGTTTCTCAATACTTAAGAGGATGCTAACCAGTGCACCGGTGTTAGCATTGCCCGAGCTGGGTGAATCGTTCGTGGTTTATACGGATGCTTCAAGGTTGGGTCTGGGGTGTGTTCTTATGCAGAAGGGTAAGGTGATTGCTTATGCGTCTAGGTAGCTAAGGAAGCATGAGGGAAACTACCCTACCCATGATCTAGAGATGGCAGCGGTGGTTTTTGCGTTAAAGATTTGGAGATCCTATCTCTATGGTGGTAAGGTTCAGGTCTTCACCGACCATAAGAGCTTGAAGTATATTTTTACTCAGCCGGAATTGAACCTTAGGTAGCATAGATGGATGGAGTTGGTTGCAGATTACGACGTGTCTATCGAATACCATTAGGGTAAGGCCAATTCCGTGGCCGATGCACTAAGACGTAAGCGTGCAGTGATGGCTTCGGAAAAGGACTTGGAGTCATTGGTAAGCATGGTGAGTGCTTTGCATCTAGCAGTTTTGATTGATGAGGTTGAACCGTTGGGTTTGGGAGCAGCAGATCAGGCAGATTTGTTGACTCGAGTTAGAGCAGCCCAGGAAAAGGATGAGAAGTTGAATCAGGCAGCTCAGAATGATAAGACCGAGTATCAGATTTCGAATAATGGTACAATTCTGGTGAATGGTCGAGTGTGTGTTCCTAGTGATAAGGTGTTAAAGGACGAGATCCTTAAGGAAGCACACCAGTCTAATTTCTCCATTCATCCGGGAGCAACTAATATGTATCATGCCTGAAGAGATACTACCAGTGGGTAGGAATGAAGAGAGATGTCGCTAAGTGGGTTGCGAGTTGTTCAACGTGTCAGTTGGTTAAGGCTGAACATCAGGTTCCGGGAGATTTACTACAGAAGTTACCGATTCCCGAGTGGAAGTGGGACATGATCACGATGGATTTTGTCACAGGTTTACCGATGTGCGACGGTAAGGATGCTATTTGGGTCATCGTGGATCGATTGACCAAATCAGCTCATTTCTTGGCAGTTAACCGAAATGATAGATCGGAGAAGCTAGCTGAGGTTTATGTGAAGGAGATTGTGAGATTGCACGGAGTTCCGGCAAGTATTGTGTCTGATAGGGATTCTAAGTTTGCTTCGGCATTTTGGAGGGTGTTGCAGAGACGGTTTGGAACCAAGGTTCATATGAGTACTGCGTATCATCCTCAGACAGACGGACAGTCCGAGAGAACGATTCAAACTCTGGAGGATTTGCTAAGGGCGGCAATCCTAGATTGGGGTGGAAATTGGGGGAGTCATTTGTCGTTGGCCGAGTTTGCGTACAATAATAGCTACCAAGCTAGTATCAGCATGTCACCGTACGAGGCTTTGTATGGTAGGCCTTGTCGTACACCCCTTTGTTGGACACAAGTGGGGGACAGGAGTATCTTTGGTAGAGATTTTGTGGACGATACGACTAATAAGGTCCGAATTTTGAGAGTCAAGCTTAAGGAAGCTCAGGACCAGCAAAAGAGTTATGCGGATAAGCGCCGGAGAGAGCTGACTTTTGAGGTTGGGGATATGGTCTACTTGAAGATGGTTAACTACAAGGGTAAAGAGCGGTCTAGTAGGATAGCTAAGTTGAGTCCGAGGTACATGGGTCCGTATCGGATTGTGGAAAAGATTGGTGCAGTGGCTTATAAGTTGGATTTGCCACCGGCTTTGAAAGCTTTCCACAAGGTGTTTCACGTTTCTATGCTAAGGAAGTGCATGGTAAACGGTGAGAACATGGTTGTAAACCCTCCGACAGATTTACAGTCTAATATGACCGTGGAAGGTAGACCTGTCAGGATCATTGACCGGAGAGTTCGAGCAGACCGAAAGAAAAAGGTCAAGTTGATTCAAGTCGTATGGGATTGCGATGGTGAGGAAGAGATCACGTGGGAACCAGAAAAGACAATGAAGGAGAGGTTTCCTAAGTGGTTCGACAAGCAAGAGGTGGAAGCACCTAAGAGAAAGGGTAAGGCTTGAGCTTATTCGAGGACGAATCGATGCTAAGTGGGGGAGAATTGTAACACCCGTGATCCGTGTTTATATTTTTGGTACGAGTGGCAGATGAGGTTGGTTCGAACATGGTTGGAAAAAACTAAGAAAATTGCCTAAGGCATGGTGGGCTACGGCAGATTGACCCGTGGGTCACGTTTTACCATCCTTGGGTCGAGTTTCGGCTAGACTGTTGGTTAATGGGCCGTGAGTTTAAGTTGTTGATATTGGGCCTTTGGGCCATGGATAATATATATAAGTGGCAGCTGGTTAAGGGCTGGTTTGAGCCGGTTTAGAGTAAACCGAATGCCTTTCTCTCCAAGGCTAGGGTTTTGGCATTTAATACGTTTAATGCCTATATATATGTTGTGGCCGTGAGCTTCTTCTTCTGTTTTCTCCTTTCCGCCACTTAGAGAGAAACAAGAGAGAGATCGAGAGCAAGAGGCAGAGAGCAAGCGTGAGTTCTTCGTGGTATTCGTCGTCGGATTCGAGAAATCAAGAACTAAGGTTGACGTGGTTGAGCTTCTAGGTAAGAATCGATTAAACCTTAGTGTTTTACTTCGATTGTTTGGGTGTTAGGCTCTGATTTTTTGAGGATCGTGATTGTATAAGGTAAAAAGGGTGATTCACGTTGTCAAAAGATAAGGAGTGTAGGCGATTAGATCGTGGTTCGAGATCTAGGTAAGATCAAGTGAACCGTGCGTTTGTTTATAGATCCATATGCCTTGTTGTTTGGTTCTGATTTGTGGTGATGATTCATCAAAGGAAGTTGGTACTCACGGACGAGTTGGTGCATCCGTGTGTGTGTGTGGGTGGATCGTGAGTTTGCGTGGTTAGGTAAGGATCCTAAACCGTGTATTGTTCTTGATCCATTACCTTGGTTGGTACTGATTTTGGTGGTTTTTGGTTCGGCAAAGGTGAAGGTTGTGTTCACGTTCGTGTTTGATCACTCGCGTGTGTACCGCGTGTACTGCCGTGTGTACCAGGTCTATTTTCGTGTGTACCGCGTGTACTGCCATGTGTACCAGGGTGTGTCCGCGTGTGTACAAGGTGCAGTTGCGTGTGGTTCGGGTAAGGTTCATAAACCCTAAAAGTTTATCGAACGTTTGTTGTTTGTTGTTTGGTTTGGTCTTTAATAAGAAGTTTGTGGTGTGTGTTTGTGGTGGTTGGATTCGATGAATCTAGGTGAACGTGTACGGCTTCTAATTGGCAGAGCGTACTAGGAAGGGATTCATCAATCGTTTGTTGCTAAGGTGAGTTCGTAACCGTAACTAATGTCTAGGGTTGTTTGTATGGCTCATGGAGTCTTGTTTGTGTTTGAGGTGATACACTTCGGTGTATGTATACTTATGTATACGGTTTGGTACGTTCGCGTACGGCAAATACACTTCGGTGTATAGGTATACTTATGTATACGGTTTGAGGTGATGATAGTGTGCACACGTAATCATGTTTGGTGTTTGATCAACACGGTTTGGTACATTCGCGTACGTTTGATGTTAGATGTTCGATGTTTGATGTTAGATGTTTGATGTTGAGATTGGTATGATATTACGTTTGACATGGTGTGTGTTATTACGTTGATATGGATGTTAAATGCAATAATGGCTTATGATTGTTGTATAAATAATGTTGGATGTTAGCTGGTGAGACGGGATGACCGATCTCACTAAGCAAATTCGTTTGTTTATGCCCCCTTTCATGGTGGCAGGTAATGGAAGATGCTAAGGAGCATGCGAGACAAGGCTGGAAAGGAGGGGATGGATTAGGACGGGGTCATGTTATGTTTTAAGCATTCGTTTGTTATTGGTTGGCTTGATGGTATACGTTGGTGGGTTTATTATTGCTTAAGTTGGAACATGATTCTCGTTTGTTAAGGTGTTAGTTTGAACCACTATTGTCTATTGAACCACGTTTGAATTTGAAATAAAGTCTCTGATTTCTTTCATGTTGAACGTTAATTCCTATCCATGTTTGTGAGCCCGCTTAGGTTGTTAGTCTTCCGCTATTGAAATCGAATATGAATTATTTGTTAAGTATTGGCCGAAATTTTTACTAAGTATAGTACGGTCAATTGTTTGTGTTCGCTGATATCTTAACCTCGGGTAGGATTTACGAGGTTAGGATGTCACACATAGCTCGGAATATCCTCTAGTATATATGAAAGGAGATTAATCCTCTCCATATGACTGCCACATCAACAAGGGAGAGGCTGCCACGTCTTTTTTTTTTTTTTTTTTTTTTGTCGATTCGAGTTCTGTGAAACTCCTTCCGTCCTGTCATCTTCGTCTTCCTTCTTAGGTTTCGTATGATAACCGTTAACCTAAATCCTACCCAATCGCCCTTATAAATATGCCCGCGAAGAGTCCAACCAAATGTCTACGAGCCCATCGAATTGAAGTTTAACGAATCGGGAGAGATTTATGCGTGATGGGAAAAGGGGAAAAGTGTTTTGAGATTGAGGTTGTTTTGATTAGATTTTGGTTATGGAATTCACCACGCTGAGACATCGGTATCGTCTTTTAGCTTCGAAACTCTCTCATTCAGTATCTCCTTCTCGGTCGTTTTGGGGAACCCAAATGGTCAATTTTACGGATGTGAATTGTATAGTATGGCTTTGAGTACGTAGAGAGTCTTGAAGACAAAATAATTGAACAGTGGTTCGATTCTTTTGATTGAAAGTATCAGTAGAGGGAAGTCTTGGAGGAAAGAAGTTAGATGCGTTCTGATAAGTCATTTCTGATCTGGATCAGTGTAGGGCAGAGCAAAGAGACCAGTTGCACGAAGGGCATTTTCTATGCATTTGACTACAAAAAAGTGATGATGATGATTTCATTCAAAGGTTATTGAATTTGATGTCTAAGCAGCAAAGCTGGTTCTGTTATTTATGACATTCGTGGTCTTAAATTATTCAGTTTTGTAGATTTACCTTATTGGGAGGTAAAACACTTTTGCAAATTGTCTTTTTCCCGTTGTTATTTGCCACTGAATCATTCATTGGATTATTATATATTTGCCACTGAATCATTCATTAGATTCACTAATTTAGTATTAATCTGAAGCTTAAGGCATTTGACTTGGATCTGCTATTCATTTTCGGAGATTCAATATTTTTATTCAATGTAGACGACCATGGTTTTACAACATCCTCATCTTCTTATCTCCCCATTTTCGTCCTCACGCTTCCACTCCCTCTTTTGGCCGTCCTCTCTACCACATGTTCGTCTTCACCTTCTCTACATTCTGATTTTTAAAGTTTTTCACATCTCGGTTCAAGGCAATGTGTACAACATCAACACAAAAATATTTCTTTTTGCCGATTTCTATTTCGTTGATTCTTTAGGGCTTTTATTTTTCCTTTCAGTGATGATCATGCATTAGACTTCTTTTTAAAACACTTTGCTTCCATTTCTGATTTTTTATTTTGAATTGGTTTTTTTTAAGGTTCTAATGAGGCAAGTTATTACTTTTTCTCTCCATGTCATGTTGCTTTGAATACCGTGAATGAAGATAAAAGTGGGGAAACATTATCAAATTGATAAACATGAATTGTTCACACACGGTATGTGAGATTCTCTAAGTCCCTTTGAAATTGAACTCCTTTTGTTTTCACATGCAACCATTGATACTTCTTAATTTAAAAATCTACATTACAAGTGAGTGTTGGTTCTTTGCAGTCAATCTCTGGTTAACTGTGAAGAACAAGAAGCAAATTGGCCAATCATTGAATTGGTATGCAAGAGATTAGTCTCTGACTCGGGGACAAGAACACCCGCAAACAATTAGATAAAAGCTGAGGTGAAATAATATTGATGCAAAAAAGGCATGCTTTTGATCTAGGTTACTAATATCATGTTGATGGTTTTTCTAGAATATAATTTTGTTGGATGGAGGATTGTAACATTACAAAACCAGCGAGATTTTATCCTTATCTAACATCATTGGTAGGTACTTCACCTTTTTTTTCCTTTGGCCTTCTAGGATTATTGGGCGATAATTATTCCCAAGATCACTTATTTCATTTCGATGCACTCTCTACTCATTTACGTATTTGAGACAAAGGAAATGAAATAAAGTGACACAATAAAAGCTCGCCTTCAGTCGGTTTTCATGATCGATCATTTTGTTTCTTTTTTCCCTTATGATATCATATTGTCTTCTTCCTAACAAATTTTGTTGATGAGAATTGAGAAATTCTCTCCCTTGCTACTAGATGGATTTACTTTTTCCAACCTCTCTTCAAGAAAGGGGTCATCGATGTACTCTGAAGTTGATTAGTATACATCACAGAACCTTTAAAACTAAAAGAGGGGGATTCAAATGGGTTCATAAGGTAAATTCTTGCAATCGTATGTTGGATTCTCTTTAAAATTCTACTATCCTCTTTGATTATTCATTTTGGTTCGCTTCTTTTTGTATATCGTACCTTGAAATGAACACTAGCAAGAGGCTTTTTAAAATTGCTTGCTAAAGATTGGTCTTTCATTGCCAATGAAGAAGTAATGTTTAAGTTTGTCACTTCATCATCATACACACACACAAATCTCACTAAGGCAATTGTATCATTTACGGTTTTTGGTTGTGCTATATAGAACTGCATCTATATTATTAATGTTTTAATTTTTTTCAATTTCTCTATTGATGTAAGCTGCAAAGCATCTAAAACAAACACAACGATTCATTTTATTTTATCAAGCTGTTTCGGTTATTGTCTTTCTCCTACCATAAACCAGTTTCAATTAGTTTTAACTTTGTTTCTCTCTTGAGAGCAGGTCACTGTGTTCTTCAAGAACTTGTCCTATTCTCTCTCCATTTTTTTACTCCAAATGCTACGACATAATTTTTGGAATACAAATTATTACATAAGCAATATATGTAGTTATATTAAATCAAACAAACAAAGGAGTGATACATCTAGAATTATATTTTTTTCCCTCTAACAATTTCATTGATTTCAATCGAAAATACAAAATCAATATATATAATTTTTGGAATACAAATTATTACATAAACAATATATGTAGATATAGTGAAAAAGATAAATAAAAGAAATGAATTTGACGATATTTTACATAGATAAGTCATATTTGCTAACAAATCATTAAATCCATTTTTTCCTCCGTATTCGATTTTGCTCTGATGCGAATTTTATGTGTGGATAGCATCTCTTGGCTAAATCTCCAAATTGCATATCGCATGACAAAATCCAATGCTTCCGGCAATTGTTCTAAATTTTCGACAATCCATTACCAAATATTCTGTATTAAAATCATATAAAAAAAATTTGACTTTGATTTTCTATCGATTTGATCCCCATTATTCGTGATTGTTGCCTCCATTTTGAGATCTAAGCCTGATCTCAAGATCCTCTAACTTAGAAACCATTGCAGTGATTCTTTTAAAGGTTAATTGGTAAATTAAATATTACATTTGGGATACATAATATAGAGAGTAACATGGCATAATCAAATTTAGATAATATCAGAGAGAAATAAAAGAGTGACCATTTTGCCCCTATAATTAATGCATTGTCTCTCCCAAAAAACACAGTCGTGACCTCGGCAGCTCTGTAAAAAATCTCATTGGGATGAGAAAAAGTAGGTTTGTCCAGCTGTGTATTGTCCATGAAATTTTATGGGATTTTTTATTTATATAAAAGGACCATAAGGTTGGTGGTGGAATAATCACGAAGTTGTTTATCTATAAGTTTTTAATAGTTGAATATACTCCGTAAAATAGTTAATCATATATCTAAAAATAGTTGACTATATTACGACAAAATTAGAAATATTAAATTATTGTGTGCACACATTGTTCTCCAAATAATAGACTATATTGTTATGTTCTTAATAGTTAATTATACATCCAACAAATAATTGGTATAATTGGTATTTTTTAACTATATTTACACACATTATTTAACTATTTTTAAATTTATATAGTATAGTCAATTATTTAGAAATTGTTAGCTATTATGCGGAATATAATTAACTATTATGAACTTATAGCAAAGTAACATTTCGACAATATTAGAAAGTTAGGAGACATATATAAACCTTTTTATCGATAGGCAAACATAACTAATTAACATAAATTTGATTTTAGATAAAAATAGTTAATTATTTTATATGATAGTTTGTTATTTTATAAGAATAATTAACTAAATATTAAAGTATTTAACAAATAGTTAGCTCGAATCAACGTTGGCTTTAACACTTTTCTCTTTCTACATGCCATCTCAATCTACAGTCGTTTCTCTTTTTGGGGTTTGACCCGTGGCTTCTTTAGCACCGGCGCTGGTCCTCATTTTTTTTGTATGTCATCTGTATTCTCTATTTTGGCGGACCATTGAAGAAGTTTGATTCCAAATCCAGTGGTTTTGTTGGTGGAACTTTGGCATTTTTTTCATCGGCGGTGGGGACTCTTCCGTCGGTCTCTAGGTTGTGCTGATCTTTTGTGGGAAATGGTACAGATCTTCGCCGCTAACGCCTCCTTCATGGTCTTAGCAGGTAGAGCCAAGCTTCAAATCATGATTTTTTTGGTGGCTCAGGGAAGGCTGTCGTGAGTGTTATTGGGTGCTATCTTCTTCTTCGTCGTCGGTGGTTGTTGGTTTTGCTCTGATACTCTAGCTGTGCTTCTCGCCACTGACTTTGTCACTGGTTCTAGTTTTAGATTTTCTCAGAAGGTTTCGCTATTTCGGAAGCAGGGATTCCATTGGTTCTTGGATTATTTAAAATATGACTTGCCTGTAGTTATCCATCTTGTTTTGGTTAGCCTTCGCTTCTCTCTGGTTTCGATCGTATACAAATCTTGTTTTCGAGTTCGGTTGGACGGATTTGATTTGGGTTCGCTCTTTGTTTCTACGTAAAAGATCACGTCGAAATCTTGGTCAATTATAAGGATTCTACCGAGGTGTCGTGAAGTCGAGGTTCACCCGACATCGCTGTTTCCGGGAGATGAGTGAAGATCTAGTTGTGTGTAGTTTCCATCTTTCCGGTTTAGATTCCTAAGAACACATTTGTTATGAAGTACGCTTATTCGCTATAGGAGGAAACGCTTTCCGTTAGTTTGGGTTTTCGTATCCTTTTTGGTTAGCCAATGCGTTAGGTTCTTTAGGATCTAGGTGGTTTGTAGGCTAGGTGTGTTTTGGCTATTCTTGGGTTTATTTGGGTGTTTCTCTTGTTTTTGTTGCGGTTTTCGTTTTTTCAAACTTTTATTGGCCTTGTTTAGTGTCCTTTGTTGGTAAGACCGTCTGTCTCTTTTTAATAGGGCTTAGATTATGGGGATATGTTGTAATCCGTCGGCTTAGTTTCAGAAGCTTTGATGATAGCCATCGGTTTTTGTATTTTACCAAAGATTAATATAATATAATTAAGATGAAAAAAAAATTAACTATATTATTTAGGATAATCCAAATGTGTAGTTACCGAATAGTTAGCTATACTGTTTAGGTAGTGCACATGTATGTTACCCCATATATTAATCAGTAAGTAGATATAGTGACTTTACGTAAAAATAGAACAATAAAATTTTGGATGTAAAAATAAACTCACAACTACAAGTGCCGCAATTGTAATAAACTAGTAACTTATCATTCTTGTAAATATATTTATCAAAAAATGTTTTTGTTGATTAAAAAAAAGTTGTGTAGTAATTCTTGGAATATTAATGATACTTATGAATCCTTTTTCGGATTACACCCATTATCTCAAGTTTTGGATCGAACTAATCCATTGACACAAATTGTTTATGGGAGAAAGTTGAGTTATTTGGGCCCTGGCGGATTAACACGTTGAAAGATAAGTAATTAAATAATCGAGTTGAGACATCTTACAACGAACAAAGTGTTTGCAAAACGAACTAACGTGAAGTTAACTAAGTATCTGACTAGTTTAAATATAGTGGGTATAAATACGATTGCGAGAGTTTGTGGAAATGGGTGGTAGCGGTTTTTAGTGTTATTGGACAATTTATACGACTGGTAAAGCGGCTGGAAATGGGTGCATTTGCGGAACGTTTATGACTGGTTTACAGCGGTGCGATAGCGGATTTACCTAAAACTACCAAAATACACATAATATATAATTTATATAAAAATCAAAAAATATATTATTATAAAAATTAAAATTATATATTTTAAATAAATTATAGAATAATTAAATAAAAAAATTTAAAGATATTTGGAACATTTTTTATATATACCACAACATTTTTTATAATTATTAAAATGAAAATGAAAATCAAAAATATATTATTATAAAAAATTAAAATTATATATTTAAAATAAATAATAGAATAATTAAATAGTATTTTTACAATAACTTTTTTTATAATTACAAGTTTATTTTAGTTTAATTAAAATATATATCAAGTGTATATAATTGTATATGATAATATTCTATATAAAAAGTAAAAATTTTAAAATATTTTTTTTTGTAAATTTTAGTTTATTATTTAAGATAATATTTTTTAAAAAATATTTTTTCAACCATCCGCAACCGCAAGTCCTCGTGTGAAAGAACTTTTGATTTAGAGCGGTTTCAAGCGATATAAAACGATATAGAGCAATTTCTGTGATTGTTGTCCAACGCTACCAACCGCAAGTGTCCACAAACATAACGTTTGCGGATGGTAGCGAGTGAACCAATCAATCCCTAACTATTGCTGTTTAGATAAAAGCCCAACATACTACTCAAAAGACCAATATCATACTTCTTGGTAGTCTCGGTGGCATGTAGCTCAAATAACAATCTAATATTGATTCCGTCTGAACCTGCAGTTCAAATTAAAACTCGTGAGTTTGAATATTAGTGAATGAAAAAAATTGATTATCTCATTGCCCTGTATAAAGAAAACGGTTAACTATATAAAAAAAAAATCACTATATTTGTTCTTAGATAGTCAACTACATAATATTTTCCAATAATCAAATATGGCTTACTCTTGTTTGGGCATAGTATGCTAAAATTGACTATTTCATTGATCTATACAAGAAAAAAAAAATTATATTTATAAAAAGTTGACTATGTATTAACTATTTCTAAATTTTTGTAGTATAGTCAATTATTTAGTCTAATTTTGTCTATTTAGATCATTTAGCTTCATTTAGTATATTTATAGTAAAATTGCATAGTTAACTATCTATAAATATAGTTAACTACCGTAATAACATAGTTGATTATCCCATATTATCTTTTTTTTGGTCAAAAAATTGTTCAGCTAAAAGAGTTCCCAAATCATATTTAACTTTCCAATAGCATAGTTAATTATTATGTTTTATATAAAATTGTATAGTTAACTATTTAAAAACGTAGTTAATTATTATAATAATATAGTTGATTATCTCCAGATCACATATAATTATCTAAGAATCATATATATAATTAGGAAATTCTCTCTTCATCTAAGGTGTCTATCTAAGCAAACAATAAAAAACAATTGACAATTAAAGTGTATTTAAAATGATCATTTAATTCAAAACTATTAATATTTATTGTTATTTTAATTAAGATAAATTGAAATAAACATTACAAATTTTCTATAAACCAAATTAAAACCTACAACTATTAAAAATCAACGTGCCAAAAAAATTCATCTAAGGATTAAAGAAAATTATAATGTTAATTGGATAAAAATAACAGTTTAAATAAGGACAATTCTCAAAAAGACCACAAAAATAAGTTTTTGTTCAAAACATACCATCATTAAGTTTTTTTTTCAAAAATACCACTAAAAGTTTTCTTTTTCCAAAAATACCACAAAATTAAAGCTAAACTTTAAACCTTTAAAACTAAATTCTAAACCCTCAAAACTAAACCCTAAACCCTAATACTAAGCCCAAACCCAAAAATTTAAATTATAAACTTTTAAAAATCATTTTTAGTGTTTATGGTAGTTTTGGAAAAACAAAATTTTTAGTGGTATTTCTAGAAAAAAACTTAATGATGGTATGTTTGAAACAAAAACATATTTTTTGGTATTTTAAGAAATTTCTCTTTAAATAATATATTTTATAATAGTATATACAAGAAGACTATGAAGTATTTTATTGGTCAAAGTAAAACAATTTGATCTCAACTAAATATTTTATTCAAGATTCACCTTATTTAAATTTAACATATATGTCTTTTGGAATATATATATATATATATATATAAGTTTTTGAATGTAAAAAATATTAATTGATATAATGAATATCATAAATTTGAACAAAAAATTGAAAGTATTTAAAAGAAAATAATTTTAGGGTTAAATATACCTTAACTTCATATTTTCATTAATGTATAATGAAGAAGCACAAAAATAAGTATATTTACACCTATAATGTACATCATTTCAGAGTTATAGAAATATTATGCATTTATGGTAAGTATTAGTGTTTATATTTGATTTCATAAAGTCTCGAATATATAAAACGAGCAAAAAAAAGAGAAATGAATAAAAATATGGATAACCCATTTAAAAGAGTATAAGAAAAAGAAAGATAAACTTATGGTAAATTATCGAAGTATTAGAAGTGAGTGACAAAATTGAGAGTGTAGAAGACGAATATTTGTTGAACATGCGAGGACAAATCGCTGAAGGATACGAACAATCCCTCTACATATTTCTTCTAAAATATGAAAAAATAATTTTGTAAATTTTGATTTATTTGCTTCTAAATTTTGTAAGTTTAAGGTATAATGAGTATCCGAAGAAGAGAAGGTCAGAGTTGCGGCCCGAAATTGACATATCAGATTAACTAAATAACGTTAACCGTCCGAGAAATAATTAAAATTGAAATGACACTATTTTGAATAGAGACTAAGATCGCATTCTATCAAGCCTAAAATATTCATATTTAATGGTGAATAATCATATATATGAAAGGAGGCTAACCCTCTCCAGCCTTCTGCCATGTCATCACATCAGGAGCTGCCACGTGGCCATGAGTAAATCGTCGGAACATATTCCTTTTTGGTTTCATCGATCCTCTTGTTCTCGGTCTTTTTAATGTCGTCATAAATGTTGGTTCAGATTTCTTCTATAATTCTCAGATCTTTAACTTGAGGCGTAACACCAACCTCTCCTTTTTAGCATCTCAATCGTCCCTCTCAATAAAATTTTGCAAACCATGGATCGGCTCGGATGATCTAGGTCGATAACCCTAATTCATCAGGAGAATGACGACCTTTATGTGGAGGAAAATAGTCGAAAAAACCTTTTTCTATCCACTTCCTCTTTACTACTCCCTACTTCTTCCAATCCCTCTACTTTTCTCGCATCAATTTGCGTTTTAGTTATCATATAATTCATCAAAGCAGATGAGATCTTTCAAGCGGATATTTTATTCAGTGGCAAAGATTTATGTGGAAGATGACATGAAATAAAGTTTCTCAAAGACTTTTAACCAAACAAGCGCCAAGTAAGATCCTCAAATTACTTTGGTGATTTAAGCTTGGTTTTTTATCTATACTATGGGTTACTCATTACATTTATCTACAGGATATTTCTAAGAACTATCCAAAGGTTTTAAAGACATCTTGCAAACGGGGTAATGTTAAGCTTAAGTGGTAAAAGCATATTTTTTGTAGTTATCTTGTGTCGTTTTAGAAATATTAAAATGTACTCTCTGTTTTGATCTTTTAGTCTTGTTTCTTTACAGAGTTTTGAACTTGAAGAGATACGATCACATGAGGAAATTGGGAAGAAAAGATTTAACCCGGAGAAGATTTATTCATCACAAAGAAGAGCTATAAGAGGAGAAAGGCAATCTTATATTCTCTAATCTAAGTTTCTATAGTCTCTCCGGCCAGACACAAGTACATTGGTATCCTCCTCTTACGCATTGAACAGCCTCGAAACTATACTATAGGTTATTTCGCTTTTTGTGATATATATTGTGAATAGGCAGTGGCTACACTAAATTTATTTACACCTCGCTTATTGGGATTTGTTTAGTCACTGTTTTGATTATAATGGTCCCGAGGTCATAGCTTATCTCATGTGCTTCAAACATTGTTTTCTTGATGGGTTTACTTGTATCTCCTGATAAATATTGTGCATTCTTATTCTATTAGATGCATCCTAACATATGAGTTTTAAATGTCAAACAAAGTCACGAAAAAGTGATGTTATATAGATCTTAAAGATGATGAGAAAATATAAGAATATAGTCAACTATTTTGATACGAAGATATTCCCCAGACAAAGTTTTGTTCTCGTTAAAAAAAGTAGGACTCCTAAATTGAGAAGAATGACATAAAAGAAAAACTTCTAAACATTCAGGTGCAAACAAAAAATAAAAACTTCTAAAATCTCTAGGCGCTGTACAGTCACAATAATTTCATAAGATGGTCATACGCCACTAAAAATATAAACTATAAAAGCAAGAGAGAAACCTCTGCACAACCATGACAGTATAAGACCAGATTTAACAAATGTTGCAGTTCAAATACCATCAAAAAAGCTTTTCCAGCAGTAAAACATCATAAACAGAGCATATATTGCTAATTCCCTACATCATATTAGATTCTTCATATACACTAGCCATGAAACCCTACATCATATTAGATTCCCCAAATACTGTAAATAAAAAACGAAGTTTGCCAACCAAAACACAAAGAGAATAGAGACGTTCTACCTTAAGCAATTCATGTTACACAATTCATGGAAATTCCAGCAAGCAATATAACAAGGTGCACTTGCAGACTCAATTAGGAAAAAAATCTCAACAACCCTGAGAATGCTCTAGTATACGTGATGAAAACACCTTAACGAAACTACAAATCCCTAAACATTTCACAACCACCAATTCCAAAAAACCAACAAATCAGACCAGGACATGAACAGACAACTCGTAAGGCTATAGGACAAGATCATATCTACAATTCATCAGTCGAAGCAAAATAAAAACCGTAAAACAACCACTACAAGAAAAATGTCAATTTCAGACGGCTAAAACGGTTGGAAATCCGTGGAAAATAGCCATTTAGGACGGATTTCCGACGGATTGGTCTGTTGGCTCTAAATCGTCGGAAATTTAAAATCCGTCGGAATTCCGTGGAAAATTTCCCACGGATTACGGACAGTACAGTTCCGTTGGTTTTGTCGTCGGAATTTTGCTGTCGGAAAACCATGTAAAAAAATTCCTACGGATTTCCAACGGTTTTGGGATGCATGAATTTCCAACCGACATGACAATCCGTCGAAAATCGGTTAGAAATAGAATACCCACCGATTTCCAATGGATAGGAGGAGCCGTTGGAAATCGGTTGGAAATAGAATACCCACAGAATTCCAACGGATATTTATTTATATTTGAATTTATATTTATAAATACCATTATTAATTAATTTAAATAAAATTCGAAATAAAAATTAAAATTAAAATTAAAATTCCAAATTGTTTAATCATTTAAAAGAAGTAGTTTAGAAAATAAAACATAATTTCAAAAGAAAAATCACCGGAGAAATTAATTTTGCGAGGAAAAATTTTCCGGGAATTTCGTCTCCGGCAAAACCCAGTATCTCTGCAATCCAATCCAAACATCACAGTCCAAGCCTTCCGGCTTTTCCTTCCTATCGATCCACTTTTGCTTCCAATCGTACATGTGGTCCAAGTACTGTAACGCATCCATCTTTTCGAACTCCACCCGAATAAATCTCGTATGCCGAGGTTCCCAAGTGAAATCTTGTTACAAGTTAAAAAAAAAAAACATTATTCATTTCTTTGTTATAATAGCTAAATACTTTATTAAAATATCTAATTTTCTATCGATTACCTTGAAACAGCGAAACCACGTTCATGCAGCATCTTCAGAAACGACGTGGTAATCCTTGGATGAATGCCAAACCTACAAAGAAGATAAATAATAGATATTAGGTTAAAAGCGAATTATTAAAAATGTAAATATAAAATATAATATTTATAAGTTTTACCAGGACGATGTTCCCTCGCGAAATGGATGGAGCTTTGGGATAAGCTCCCGGCCTGGTTGTTACACAAGCTCCTCAACCATCAGCTGCTGATGCGATGTAGAACTCTGTGTCTCGGAAACACGAAATTGGTTCGGACTTGGGGTTCCGTCATCGCTCCTCGATCTACGAGCGACGTACGCGAACTTCCCAAACCAAAAACATCACGGAAGTCTCTTATAGACCTGAAAAATAAATCAAAATAAAGTTAGTACCAACATAATGTAAATAAATCAAATTAAAAATCAAATTTTATGTAAATTATACAAATCTACATTTATAAAATAAATTACAATCATTTTATCTAAAAATATAAATAATTAAAAATACATATATATATATATATAAATTGAAAATCGATTTTAAAATTTAAAATAAATAGTTTTTCTAGATATAATTTCTAAAAACTTTGTTTAAATTAAAATTAAATATTATTTCTATATCTATTTCCTTAAAATGTTTTTACATGTTAATATATTAAATAATATATCAAAATTTCATATATAATGCATTTTTAATATACAAAAAACGTTTTTATATTCCAAAATCACACTTTTAATATACAAAAAACGTGATTAGTATACACAAAACCGTTTTTATAATATAAAAACATTTTCTAATGAATTTGTAAACTAAAACAACAATCCAACACTAAATCATCACAAATCTCACAACTTTACAACCCAAATTCACCATTACCCTATCTAAACCACCTAATCTAACAAAATCACATTCATAAACCTATAATCTATGAAGTTATATATATGAAACAAGCAATTTTATTTAATAAAACACAAAAAATCTTACATATTCTCGGAAGAATCTAGAGAGAAGGCGGAGAAAAACCGTTTAGACAGAGAGAGAGTGAATATCGAGAATGAAGGAGAAAAAATCATGGTTGATTAATTTATTGAGATTTTCCCACAGATTTCGGACGGGATAAGCCGTCGGAAATCGAATCCGTGGAAAATCCGTCCGAATCCCTAAAATTTGCCGCCAACCCAAAATAATTGAAAACATTTGGAGGTTCCCGAAAATTTTTGGCTGTCAAAATCGAAAATCCGTAAAAAAATCCGTGGGAATTTTCCGACGGATTTCCCACGGCTTGTTTTATTTGCATGTCTTATGATTGGCGGTCAAAATCCAAAATTCAAAATCCGTTGGAAATCCGTGGAAAATTTCCCACTGGTTTCCTAGAGTTTACGGTATAGGGTTTGCCAAATCAATGTAAACGATGTCAGCATGCACTATACTAAAAGAACAATATCATCACCCAACTACAACATGTTTACACTTATGTATGTGTAATGTACAAAACATATATACATAAACGGGAATAACTCTAGCGATATATACTATAACTTAAACTAGAAGTTGCGAAACTCTTATGTAGAAGTTATAACACTCCAAAATGAAAGAAAGTTAAATGTTTATCATATTATTTGGTCAACTATATCTTATATATAACGTACCTTGTAGGTTTATGGCTTTCTGAAATATTAGGATTGAATTTTGTAACTCTAAACCACATTCCCTAGAAAATCCGTGAGAAATTTTCCCACGGATTTCCGACGGAATATGTAATGGAAATCCGTGGAAATTTTCCAACGGATTTCTTAGAGACTATGGTTTGTGGTTATATTTGCTATTTTATTTTCTTCCGATTTTCGACGGATTCAAATTCCCACGGAATTCCAACCGTTTTTTCGACTGATTCCCAACGGTTTTGATGTCCGTGGGAAAATTCTCATCGATTTCTGACGGCTTTTCAGTCATGGAAAATCGGTCTGAAATCCGTCCGAACTCGGTCTAAATTTTTCGACGGCTAAAAATCCGTCTGAAATGCCGTCTGAAATTGCCTTGTTTTCTTGTAGTGAACAAACCCTAAACAAAACAAAACTCACCAGCTCATATTTGTTTCCATCATACTCAAATTGCTCGAAATGAGTTCTTCTACCTTTTCCTTTACCCATAACCTTAACCGATCCACCAATCGGATTCGCATCATCAACCAAAAAAAGAGTTTGGCTAAAAACACTCAAGATAAACAGTTTGGTTATTTGAAAAGGGTAAACAAATATTTTCACATAATATTTTTTGCTATTTTTGAAAATTTAAACTAGTGGCGCTAAGCTTGAAAAAAACTTAAAAATATGCCAATCCGGTAAATTCGAACCGACTCGAACTGATCCGAACCAAAATAAATTAATATGATTGTATATTGGATATCCTAAATAACTGTTTGGATATAGCTTTTATAAGAACCTGTCGGGTTTTTGTTTGGTTCAGATAATACCCGAATAACCACATATAGCAGTATATACTTGTTTAGGAGATTTTTCGTATGTGGGTCCAACCACTAGGGAGCAAGTCTCCTGCGAAATCAACAAACGCGTGAAGGCCGATAAAATACGATGATAGGGTTTTTTCCGACGGCTCTCCGACGCTCAAATTCGTAAAGAGGTAGAGTGAAGGGTGAAAAGACCACGGGGAGTGGCGTGGAGAGAAATAAAGAAGTCGGAAAACGAGAAAGAGATGAAAAGGGTGACGCCAGGTCGAGCATGGAGTGATCCACGACGTATCAGGACGTTTTAGTGGAGAAATTTAATGGTGAGATAGAGAGAGAAACAAAGTATTTTGTGATAAAAATGGTCGAATATGACCGGAAAGATGACTAGAGATTGGCCAGAAATATAATCGTGAGAGATCAGAAAGAGGTTGAGTCTCTAGAGAGTCGAAAGAAAAGGCTTAAGTGTTTAGGAAAATAGCTAGAATTTAGAAGCTTAAGCCGAAAGTAAGTGTTGTTTTTCTTTAGGAATAGAGCAACGTATTTATAGAGTTTTACATGTCCGGACTAGGATACCAGGCTTTGCGTCCTATATCGGGTTGGGTTAGGATTCGCTGATATGCCCCGGTACGATACACTCGAGTGTTTTTCACTTACCATATTTGTTCTTATACGCCAGTTGCGCGACAATACGGCCATGTGGTGCAGAGTATTGCCTTTATCGTACAGGGTTTAGTGCCCAGTGAGGCAGGTCGGACGCCGAGAGGCTCCTCGGAATCAGCTTTGTTTGCTTTAATTGTTTCGTGGAGCAGAGGCCAACTGCTTTTACTTATCACATGTGTAAGGTAAATAATATTAACTGTTTGACCGTTGACCAATTCAAACATATTCAAATAATTCAACATTCGCGCTTTAATAGAAATTCATACCTAACCCGGGTTTCTGATACGGAAACTCGTGCTCCATGTTATGCTTCTGGTTTTTTTCCTTTACATGTACGTCTGACCACTCAGTATCCAGCCCTATTCATCCTCCGCGGTGTGGCCATACCATTCGGGATGAGAGGTGGAGACATGTGGCATAACTCATCGAGTTATATTGGCCATTGTAGATCATGCTCAAATACCCCTAGGGCCGATCCAATAGACTAATTACACAAATGGCACTAAGAAATTCGCATAAGGTAAGAAAGTAAATTTATCCCAAACAATAATATCTATTATATATAATTAATAAATATTTGTGTGCAATATCCATGAACCTAATAAAAAACAAAATCTAGCCCATTTAATTATTTTTGCTATATATATATATATGTCATAATAACGTTAAACCATTTTTTCTCTAATAAAAGTTTATGTTTCTGTCTTTTTCAACGGGACTCTACGAAGAGAAATGTTATTTTTCTCAATTTGTTTTTTTTGAAAGTCATAAATTTTTTTTTTTCTATAGTTAGTTATCGTATATTAAGCCTATTTAATTTTTTGTTTTTGTATGCTTTAATTACTTACAAAGTTAAAGAGTTCAAAACCAAAACTCGAATTTATATAATTTTAAATTAAATATCGTAATTATATTTTTTCGGGTTTAAACCGAAAAATCCGAAAACCGAATAATTTTGAACTGAACCAATTTAGTATAGATATGATTTTAGTTTGGTAGCTATTTTCCTTTATCGAATAACCTTAAATCCGAATAAACCGAACCGAAATCAATCTGAAACCCGGATTGGACAAGTATTTTAGGGCATTTGTCTTTTTTGTCATTTTGGCTTACCGTCGTCTTCTTACCGACTGACCACAATAGAAACGGTACAACCCTTACCGCAACATAAACCCTCTCGTCTTCTTTTCTCTCTCTCGAGAAGGAACATTTCAATTCCAATGGCGTCGATTCTGGGTGATTTGCCTTCCTTTGATCCTCACAATTTCAGTCAACATCGTCCTTCTGATCCTTCTAATCCCTCTGTAAACTTCTTCCTTAATTTTCCCCCATTCTCATTATCAATACTCTTTGATTAAGAAGTTTCAGATGTTGTGTGTTTCCGAATTTGGCTAAAATCAGATCTGAGTTCGATTTACTTAGCCGGAATGAAAAATTGAGGGGATTGAGAGAGTCTCGGTTTTCCGAATCTGGAATCTGTTTCAATTTTTTTTATTTTTTTCCGAATTGTTCAAATGAGAAATTTGCTTGTTACTTGATCTGATTGTTTCTTCATGCTTTCATCGATTTTGGTATTGGATCTTGTGAGGAACCAAGAAAGTAGTCATTTTTGCCCAGATTGATTGATCCTTAGAATCATAATTACGTTTCCTTTGCCCTTAATTAGCTGTTAAATACTAAGAAAAGATCTTGTTATCTCATATCAACTCAAAAGGAATATGCAAATTTTCAGTTTGGAGTTTAGATTTATGATCTGTTATCGAAGATTTGAGTTTATTTTTGTTTTACAGAGGATGGTTCCAACTACCTATCATCCTACACACAGCCGTACACTTCCACCACCCGATCAAGGTAAAAAGAAAAGGAAAAGTCGCGGTTTTTTTTAATCTTGGTTCTTCGGTTAGAGATTCGTGTTTACCTACTTTATATATAGTCTACATTTGTCCTTGAACTTGTGATCTTGGTCAGAAACTGATCTTGAACTTGCGTTGATTGAGTGATCTGATTATACGGAGAAATTCAAGAACTATCTTTTTACATTGAATCACTTCTTTAGAATCGCCTCAGAGAATTTTGAAAATCAAGACTGTTTAATCAAACACAACAGTCTTGATTATACGGATCATTCATTGCTAGTTTGCTACGATTCATCATATCATTATTCTGTTGTTTTGTGGCAGTGATAACTACAGAAGTAAAAAACATACTCATACGCAGCTTCTATCAACGAGCTGAAGAAAAGGTAATAAAATTCAATCCTCAAAGTTTCTTAATTGTTCAATTTCAATCGTCTTTTCTTTCTACTCATAGTTGATAACAAAGCAAAATTCTCCAGAAAATGGACAGAAGAAACTGTTTTAACATACGCGATATAGAACAAATCTTAAACCTTTGCAAATAACCAAACTGTTTATCTTGAGTGTTTGTTAGCCAAACTCTTTTTTTTGGGGTCAAATTTGTCATTTGCAGTTGAGACCAAAGAGACCGGCTTCAGAGCATCTGGCAGCCGAGCACGGGAACAAGCATTTCCGTGCCGCGTCTTCTTCATCATCTACTCAGGGATTATAAAAGCTTCTGCTGGTTCAAGCCTATAATCATTTGTATGAGTCTTGTCTTTCGTATTAGTGTTTTTACAAGAAGTTTCCTTCAATCTAGAAGAAAAAGATAAGAGCCGTTCGTAAGAAGAATGTAGAGAAAATGTCAATGTGTACATAAAAATCAATGTTTTTTTCAAAAAAAATTTAAAACAATAACCGAAATTCTTCGATTTCGAAACCGAATCAAATTCTATTTTAAACCAAACAAAATATTTATACCGAATAAGCTATCTGCGCCAGACGCGGACATTCATCAGCCATCTTCGTATCCAAATATATATGTTAATCGGATCAGCACGACTAAACTAAATTGAATTGAAATATATGAATCAAACCATATTACCATAAGTAAAAGCTATGTTGATATCAAGTAACTATAACAAAATCTAATCGTAAGACCAAGATTACGCCAAAAGTATAAATCCAAAAAGTAGGAAAAAATTGTCCGAATTCTAATGTTAGAGAAAACGAAACCAACAAGATTAATATGCAGACATTTTCACCGAGAGTTTACCGACACGACGGCTCCGCCTGGGTGCCCTCATCTGAACAAGCCAATACCAAATGAGATGTGAGTCGCGAAAACATAATTTGGTGTCGTGCCCTCATCTGATTTGGTGTCGGTATAGTGACGTGGCGTTGATAAAAAAAAATCATCTAAATTGACTCGTTGCCTTGTTATATCCGTTATCTCAAGAGATGCAAACCCTAATTTTTGATTGATCTCCCTCTCCTGTGAAAACTTCAGAAAAGCGAATGGATCCGATCGAATCTGCGGAGTACGATGGCTTTGAGACCTCTAACCATATATGGACGAAAGTCGTGCACCGGAAGCGAAACCGGAAGCAAAAACCGGCGACGATGGATGAATCGAATGTGAAGGCGGAGGAAACCAAAAACAAGAAGAAGAAGCCGAAACAATTGTCTTCAAAGATCGAATCTGAAAGTAAAAAGCCGAAAGAATTGCCTTCAAAGATCGAATCTGAAAGTAAAAAGCAGAAAGAATTGTCTTTGGCCGAAGCTGCGTCAATGATCGATCCTTCACATCTTGCGGCTTTTCTCAACACTTCATCGGTAAACCCAAATAAACCCTTTGTTTAATCATCACAACTGGAATTCTCATCTAAATATTGAATTATTATTCTTTGTTTGTTAATAGCAGTGGCGTCCGGCTAGCGAGCTCTTGGGACTGGTCGATTACTTTGGGGAAAGACTTTCCGGAGTATCATCTGTGCAATTTCCATGGCCCAACATGGACAAGCTGATCGATGTGATCGATGTGAGCTATTTCTCTCTTTTACGTTTTTGTGACATTTTCGAATCAATGTGAAGCTGATTGTCTCCTCTTTATAACCAGCATCCGTTATCTCAAATTCCTGGACCTGTCTACCGAGCAGCAGCCAGTTTTATCAAGGAAGTTGACACCGACACAGTCGCTGGCTTTGTATTGTGGTCCTTTGATTTTGTCCGCGCTCGTTTGGCAGGAAAACGTACTGCTCCCAAATCTCATGTAATTTTGCAAAACCTTTTCTTAAAATCGAAATTGAATGGTGTATCCACTTTGTTTGACTAACTCCCTTACGTTCTACTTGTAGTTGGCAGTATTTGTTGCATTATCAATCGTTTTGCGTAGCAAACGTATTGCTTTTGCAATTATATTGCCCCTTCTGAGGAAGATTGGGCCTTGTACGGCAGAGGACAAGCTTCCGATTATAGTTTGGATGATGGCTCAGGTTCGTGTCATATCTTTTTTCCCCCTTATGTGAACTAAGAGTGTCAATATTTTGTCTTGTGTATTCTGAATGTTTTTGAATTGTAAAATGTGGACAGGTCTCCGAAATTGATTTAAGTCTAGGTTTGTATTCATGGGCGCATAACTTGTTACCACTAGTCGGTAATAAACACAAATGCGACCCTCGGTCAATGGACCTCATCCTGCAGTTAGTTGAGTAGTGAGTAGAAAATTTTCCTTGTCATTCATCTCCTTTGCTTTATATATACACAATCATTTGATCTTGTTTATGCAATTTTCTTATCAGCATTCTTTCCTATCCAAATGCTCGGACCATACTTGTAGATAATTCTGTTCAGGAGGGAGTCGCGCGACTGATTTCACCTCCTTCATTCGAGATCTTGCTGCGGCTTACATTCCCTGCTTCATTCAACAGAGCAAACGTAAGTATTGAAATTTATAAGACCAAACCTTGATGCGTGTCTGATCACAAGCAAGCATGGTCTCTCTGTCTGTATGCACACAGGATACAAAGAGGTTTGAGGCAATTTATCCCTTGTTGAAGGAATTGGCTCTTGCCAATGCACCAGGAAGGGAGGCAATGAAACAAGTCACTCAACAGATATTCACTTTTTCTCTGAAATTAGCTGGGGAAGTTATTATTAGTAACCCTGAGTTTTCTGCTTCCCTCCGAATAGAGTTGTAATGTGTTACCGTTGCTACAGGAAATCCTGTTTTAGCCAAGGAAGCTACATCAATCGCTATCTGGTGTGTGACCAAGAACGTTGATTGCTACAATCACTGGGACAATGTCTATAACGAGAATCAAGAAGCTAGTGTGGCCCTTCTTAGAAATCTTGTAGACGAATGAAAGGATCATTCGCACAAAATATCGTCATCACGGAGAGATACTCTCACTCTCGATCGAACTATGAAGAGCTTCATGCTAAAGGTAATGCCTCTTACTCCACTCAGTTTTAATTTCATCTCTGACCTAACCTGTGATGTTTTTAGAACAAAAAACATATCACCGAAGGAGGAGCCTATGGTTTTCTTTACATAGAAGCTGACAAGTACTGTAAAGAGATCTCAAGGAGACTACACCGTGGAAGTGGCTTCCTCAAAGGTATAGCCATTATTGCTCTGGTTCTAGTTGCTGGCTTGCTGCTCCAGTTGTTCTATCTTCCAACCTGGTGGGCTCATTCGAGAGGACGAATAGAGAGGTTACTCTCTTGTTATCGTTCGGTGTAGAGAATTTACCAATCTCATATCCATAATATCTCAAACACTAAGGCATCATAGAGAATCCGTCTCAAAACTCTCAAACTAACATCTCCATCAACAAGAATTTGTTCATTAATCCTCACATTCCTAAGAAATTCAAAAGTTTTTACCTTTTCATCACTAAAGTCCTTTCGTCGATAATTACAAAAAAATATATATATATATGATAACACCAAAGGCGCCTTTTGTCCATGAACAAGTATGTCATCAAAATCTCTATATTTCTTTTTTTTTGTTTTGTTAACCAAGATCTAAGGAAAATCAGGCCCAATACCAAAGAGATAAGGAATAACACATTTTAGGACAAAGGCCCATATAATAAATATAAAGAGACATTGAGTTTGAAAATGTGTAACCGAAAATCTTCGAAGGGTAACGGCTGATCAACACACTTAATGGGGGCAATTATGAACAAATCAAGGGATTAAAGGCGAGATTACGAAGGGAATGCAGAGTATAAATAGGCCAAGTGGAAGCCAAAGCAAGGACAACTTTTTTCACACCCACAATACTTATAATTTTCGTTTCATCCGGAAAAACCATCTTTTTTCAACAATATTTTTGTCATTCGATCCAATAGCGTTCCATTAGATAGGAACAAATTTGATAAATACTAATAACTCTTGGATAGAGTATTCCGAATCATTCTCTTGAAACTCATACTTTTCATCATAAATGATCCGCTTGCCCCGAAATAACCCGGTCAAATAGGGAAATCACAAAATATTTCTTTTTGAATATTCTTTGAGCTCAAGTACTTGCATTTTCCTTTGTATTCTTGTTACAATCATTGTTCCGAAGAGAATATACATCTTCGAAATTCACCTCGGGTTCACTCTATTCATATCTTGAGATCCATTGTATTAATTCCGTTTGGTTTGATTCGGTCTAGCATTCGATTTCTTGTTAACCAATAGATTTGCCGGTTCGCTAATCAATATTTTTCAATAAATTCGTGGTTGTGGCGTTGCATTTAAGAGCGAATAATCATGGTGTTTTGGCGTTCATTGCCACATTTAAGTCGTATCTCTCCATAGAAACGTCAAACGTCGATTGTGCTCGAGTCTAGGATCGATTATAAGGTTTCTAATTTGTCTTCTTCTATTATGGGATGTGGTAAGATTCAACGCTGATTATATGTTTTATTTTATTTTATTTTTTTGTGGTTTTTTAAAAGAGATAATAACTCAAACAACTTTGGAAAATCTTATAATTACTAAAACAATTTTGGGAGAAAATGTGTTTACTAAAAAACTAAGCAAGCCCGCCTCTGAGATAATGTCCAGGGTATAGTTCCGCTGGCTTAAGTAAACACCCTTCAAACTACGCGCAACCTCAATACCCAAAAAATACTTCAAAGCCCCAAGATCCTTCATATGAAAACAAGTAGACAAGTATGTCTTAGACCAGACCCATCATTTCCTGAGATTATAAGATCATCCACATAAACCAGAACTGTTAAGTACACATCATCTCTCTGAAACGTATATAGTGAATAATCAGACTTGGATTGTCTAAATCCGTATTGTTGTAAAGAAGCTCCAAGCTTTGCAAACTAGCAACGAGGAGCTTGTTTGAGACCATACAACAATTTCTTTAGACGGTAGACAGTGTCACGAGAGCTAGTATGAAAACCCTGTGGAAGACGCATACATACCTCCTCCTCAAGATCACCATGAAGAAACGCATGATGACATCCATTTGATATAACTCCCAATTCTTAGCTGCAACAACTTTGAGAAGTGTGCGCACCGTGCCCATCTTGGCAACTGGAACAAATGTATCAGTATAATCTAAACCTTCCAACTTGTTTGTTGCCGAGAGCAACAAGTCGAGCTTTATACTGTTCCACTGATCCATCCACTCTATATTTAAATAGTAAACACCCACTTACATCCAATAGCTTTTTTACCAGGCGGAAGCGATCCCAAATCCCATGTTTGATTCTTTTCTTGAGCAAAGATTTCTTCTCGCATAGTTGCACACCATCTTTCATCAGTAACCGCTTCCGCATATGAGCGTGGTATACTACCAACAGATATAGAGGTAAGAAACGCTCTGTGGGCTGGGAAAAAATTAGCATAGTCAACGAAATCCTCTAGCGGATATTGTGAAGTTGTGGGAGACATAAGTGAAACCCCACTCAAAATATCATCTTTCACACAATGTGTCACAAAACCATCAAGTCTCACAGATGGTTTCTTTTCCCGATGACCACCACCAAGAGGAGCATGTCCAACAACCTCAGTTGATGAAGAAGGTAGCAACGAAACTCTGCCAGTGTCTCTAATCTCTGTATCTCTCTCAACAATCTCAGACTGTGTCACTTCAACGGGTAGTGTGTGTGAGACAGTCTCAGCCTGTGTCACCTCGACATGTAGTGTGTGTGAGACAGACTCAGCCTGTGTCACTTTGACAGGCAGTCTGTGTGAGACAATCTGAGCCTGTGTCACTACCGCAGGCACTGTGTCAGCAACATTATCAGCCTCTGTAACTACTGGAGGCACTGTGTCTGAGACAACCTCAACATGTGGCACTGCAACATCATTGACCCTATAATTACTAGGCAACTAGTCATTATCAGGGCTAGGAACATCACCCATAGTGGAAGAAGACAACGAAGCATACAGAAACTCATCTTCAGAGAAAACAATATTGCGAGAGACAAGAAACACATTATTTTATAAGTCAAAGACACGCCATCCTTTCTGGCCATACGGATATCCCACAAATATACAACGGCGACTCCGACTAGCAAATTTATCGCCTCGATGGTCTTGATTGTGAACAAAGCACAAACATCCAAACACTCTAAGATTATCAAGAGAATGAGTCTTGCCATGTAACACCTCATAAAGTGTCTTGCCCAGAAGAAGCATAGATGGTGTACGATTAATCAAGAAAGCTGCGGTACGAATACTCTCACCCCAAAACTCAAGAGGTAATTTTTCTTGAAAAAGCAAAGCACGTGCCACATTAAGTATATGGCGATGTTTATGTTATACCCAACCATTCTGTTGAGGCGTATACACACATGATGTCTCATGTAATATGCCATGACTAAGAAAATATTACCTGAGACACATGAACTCTGTACCATTGTCACTCCAAACAGTTTTAACAGACACATCAAATTGTCGTTCTACCATCGCTACAAACTGACGCATATGTTGTGCCACTTCATTTTTTTCTTTCATCAGATACAACCAAATTCCATGCGAGAAATCATCAATAATTGTCAAAAAATACTGAGCGCCACTAGAAGACAGAGTTATATATGTTTCCCACACATCACAATGAATCATATCTCAAAAACTCTAGTTGTTTTGTTAGTACTCAACTGGAAACAATCACGTGTTTGTTTAGTGCGGAGACAAATTTCACACGCTTTATTAAGAAAACCATTATCTCTATCAAAAGCAACATGTAGAAACAACTTAATTATCTTAGAAGAAGGATGTCCTAAACGCTTGTGCCACACATCAAATGCCAGTGATCCCTGAATACGAGCAGCAGCAGCATTCTCCACTGCTCGGAAATAATCAGTCCATCAACCCTTTGGCCCGCTCCAATCGTCCTCAGCGAATGGTCCTGGATTACATAGAATCGAGAATAGAACTGAGCATCACAATTATTTTGATCATTCATCTGAGAGACAGAAATTGATACAATGAGTTTTAACCCTAAATATCACTGCAAGTGCACAGCAAACAGAGTAGTAAATAGGGATCGAATCCACGAGAACCAAGTGAAACACTACGAATTCTTTTGAATGAAATTAAGCTAAGATGGTAAAAATAATGTTGATTGAAATAACAAATGTAAATAGCGATTTAAACGATGTGAAATCTATTAAAACAAGCGTTAAGTCTAGGGCGTTTCGCAGGAATTCAGAGATCATGAACCAGACAGTTATTCAGGGAACAATAGAACGCAGTCTCAACTCAAACAAGAATGTATAATCAATCCACTTTCGTGGTCTCAACTACTTTATCTAGCAACCTAAGAATCTAAACTGTCGTTTGATCTTAAAATTCTAAACAAGCATTAACGAACAGGTTTGATATGTTCACAAATTGCCTTAACATCAGCTTTCGTTGGCTAAGGACAATTCGCTCACCTATGTTCTATCAAGCAATCTATAGCACTTTTGATGAATAGATTAAACCCTAAATCAGAGATTAAGTGATCAATTTAATCTAAGCAATAAGAATAACAATAGGCGAAGACGATAATAATCCCTATCTATGTCTGATTCAACGATTCATAAAACTCCTTTGAAAACCCTAAACTCAACTAAGGATCTACTCAGACATGGAAAGAATCAAAGCAATCGAAGAAGAAGAAAAATTCATGATAAAATAAAATAGGGTTCAGAAATCTTCTCAACGATTGAAGAGTCAGAGATTCGTCTCCCCCGGCTTACAGAATTGCAGAAAACTAAAAATCTCGAAAAGTATGGAAGAGTATGAAAAAGCTTAGCCTACACAATGGCTTAGACTCGAATATATATCTAAGTCAGAAAACGTGGGAGAGAAAAACGGCAAAACCCTGTGAAAATAGGAAATTAAAAATTTCCTTTTTCTTGTCGAAAAATAGCTTGGATCGATCGATCCATGCATGGATCGATCGATCGAACTGAGCTCATCAGGTCGATCCTAAATGTTACGATGTTTTGGCTGGAGAGTTGGATCGATCGATCCAACTGTGGATCGATCGATCCGAGTCTTTTTGTGTTCATTTGCTCTAATCCTTACTCCTTATGCCTCTTTTCTCATCCAAACATATTCTGGCCCTGAAAAGTCACTAAAACCATAGAAACGACTCGAAAAACCATTGAAAACATATGTTAGAGTGCGTAAAAACGCAATACATCAACTCCCCCAGACTTAGCGTTTTTCTTGTCCTCAAGCAAACACTAAATATAGAGTCGAAGTTTGAAAATCACGGGAACTCACCTTCTCTTTGAAATATTGTAATGATCATTCACCTTACAATCCACATATTTCAAAATCAATCTTAACCGAACCATTATGTACTTCTCCGCAGACATTCGCAGCCTTCCAGATTCAACCCACAATTTCACAACGTTGTCCATAAGCCTTTCATTGCTGGGTCTCATCAGTGATCTCAATGTCAAGAATCTTATAGACTCATTCCCGTCCAATGCCATGACAACCATCCGCACGATCATTGGTACTCTTTCTCTCCCCCAGACTTGTTCTTTGTTTTCGTCTTTTCTTTTCTCTTTTTTTTTTTCGTTTCAAGGGTGTAGGCGAATAATGGCATCACGGGAAATTTTCCTAGCCTCGCTTCCAACCCTTGTGTGATCATTCCTCTCAAAGTAAAATAATGGGATCATGGGAAATTTTCCTAGCCCTTTACCCTAGAGGAAATCCTTTCATCTTTTCTGCTTTATTTTTTTTAGATAAGGGAGAGGAGTACCATTATGTTTCACACAGGATGTGTTTGTCAGGCAATGAACAAGGAGTCAGACCCTTGGCATCAATCACGTCTGATGAGGTAAAAGGAAGAGCTCAGAAATTAGCTCGGGCTTAGTGGATTCTGTTGGAAATGTGGATGTTTCTAGTTAGCCGGTCAGCTTTTGGATTTTTCATTGGTCAAGTCTGAATGGATTCTGCAATAATGGTCACTAAGATAGAACAAATCAGACAACAAATCAAGAGAAATATCATAATACCCAACAGAGTTTTGACTCAATAAAACATCTTGGACTGGCTCAATAAAAACATCAAAATGACTCAAGGTAAATAAAACAAAGAAAAATGGCGTTAGTCCCAGCAAATATCCTCCCCCAGACTTACTTCACACCGTCTCCGGGGTGAATATAAATCAGAAGAAGGATACGACTTACGCAAAAAGGTACATAAAAATAAAAAAGGAAAAAGTAAAAGGGAGAGAGAGATGATACTGCAATCAAGGACGGTCATCTGGGCTGACACTCTCTCGTACTCCTGGTGCTCTCCTACACCTCTGAAGACGTGGTCCATCGTCAGACGCATCCTCATCAGTGGTCCTGTGTCCAGCAACATCAGGAACTGCAGTAGAGGTGGTGGGACGTCTAGAGGAGGAGGCGCGGAAACATGATGGCGGTCGCGGGCATGTGAGCCTAGAGAGTGCTCCCCAAATCCTCTGCATCATGGAGTTGTTGGTCCTCTGGGACTCAACCATCCATGCCCAACGAGCCTCATCTGTAGCATCTGCAGGTAAAGGGGGAAGATCGTACTGACCAGTGTAAGCAGGAAGCAGCTGCTCCGTTGTATCCTGTGCAGTGTAATCTGGCATTCTGTCATCCTCCAGGTGAGGCTGTTAAGTACTGGCTCGTGCAGAACTACTCCGTCGTCTAGGTGTAGCAGCACAGAGGAGCTCTGGGGCAGGTAAGAACTCCAGGTTGTCCCTGGAAGTGAGAGCGGTGATGGCAGGAAGTGGTAGCTGGCACAGATGAGAGACTCCAGTGCGATCGTGGAACTGATACTTCAGGCCAGCCTTAAGAATGGTGCTGTGCCTGAAGTACTGCTCATCGAAATGGGCGTGTGTATCAACACACGCGGTCGCAGTGAGATCAATCCCATGATACCTGAAAATAGGAGTCAAGAGGCTCCCAATACACTCTGTCCTCTGTCTCGAAGTGTTAAGCCCGCGAAACTTCTTCTGGACCAAGACTGCAGCAAAAATCGCTCCGAAGTGCGTGTTGAGCCCAAGTCGAGGTGGCTCGTGGTAGATGTCTCGGACAAAAGAAGGAAGCCCGTAGTGCAACATCTGCAGCTCATCAAAGCTCAAAGAACCTGCTTCCTCCTTAGCGAACAAGCTGTGCCCGATGATCTTAGCAACCACTCTGATCACCGGTTTCCGGATCAAAGTCAACTGGGCCTCCCGTGATGTGTATGGCCCGGACCCAATCAAATGCCACAGCTCAGAAGCCTGTGGAAAGTCATCTGGGAACCTGCAGCTCTCTCGATAGGTATCAAAGTCGTAGAGGTTACCTAGCTCGTTGAGTGAAATCTCGTAGAGGAGACCGCTGGAGAAGTATGAAAGCTTCCCTTCACTCGGGACATTGATCGCGATGTCCTGGTACTTGATCTCTGCAGAGGCTAGGAACTGCCGTACCAACTCCGGGTAGAGGGGGTATGTCTGATATGCAAGTGTGCCCAGCCCCATCCTCTGCAACATGGCCCTCATATCGTCCGCTATGCCCATCCGCTGCAAAGTCCTCTCGCATATGAACTTGGTAGGGGCTATCTCAACCCGAAGCAGCCCGTTGTAGAAGGTGCTATTATGAATAGCCCATGGGTCACCATAGCGCCTCATCCGATATCGGGTGTCTCTCTGCATCTCCCCAACCGTCATGTGAGGAATCGGGATAACAAAGAAGTCTTCGATGGGTGTATTATCAGGACGAGGCCATGGAGCAGTTGTATGCTCTCCTTCCTCCTCGTGGTCGTTCTCTGCGCTAGGAGGGACCGAAGATTGAGCGATGCCTTTGTCCTTTCTGCGTCTCGAAGTATGCGCAGCCGGATCAACTCGTGGTTGTGGTGGTGGTGGTGCTAGACCCCTCGTTGGGTTTTTCCTCACAGCTCCCGTTTTAACCATTTCTGCAAAATGCAACGAAAAACACATATTTATCGAAAATTTCGGAAAAAAAAAACACAAACGAGTAGAGATTTCCAAATATCCGATTATTATGCAATAACAGAAACAATTCCAACCACCAATGCAACGCAATGCTCCAAAATCACTATCCCAAACAACCCAATTCGGATTTGCATCAAAATTGTCCAAAAATTTGCATATTTTCCATTGATTTCCAAATTTCCATTCCAATCACAACATTCAACGAAACAAAGCATGGGGCAGTGCGAAAGCAGTCTAGGAATCAATATCAAGCCACGAAAATCATCTAAGGAGAAAGAGAAACCAAAATTTCAACTTTTCTATAAAAATTTTCGGATGGAAAATCGAAGATAGAACGACGTACCTTTGCAGATCGAGTGAATGGGTTATATAAACAGAAAGAGGAGGAAAATCCGAGTGGTTTAGAGCCAAAAATCGTCCAAATCCGTCAAGAATTGAGAAAGTTAGAGATTTTGCAAAAATCTCCCCAAGAACAACCAAAAATCGCGAGAGAGAAGGAGAGAAGAAGGAAATTCGTGTTTTTGATTCTTAAAATCGTGGGAAGGATGGTTAAAACGTGTTTCTGGTTTAGTTTTAGTGAAATAAACCGGTTTTAACCAAAAACAATCAAACCCGAAAACTTACCTGGATGTTGGATCGATCGATCCAGTCATGGATCGATCGATCTGTAGCTGGATCGATCGATCCACACTGGATCGATCGATCTGAAAACTCTCGGCCTTTTGGCTGGGTGTCTGGATCGATCGATCTGAACCTGGATCGATCGATCCGACCCCTTTTTTTTTTTTTTTTTTTTTTTAGAAGAAGAACCTGAAACGGTGAAAAACAAAACTAAAAATTAGAAAACAAATGAATATCGAAGTATGTACACTTACCGATGGGTTGCCTCCCACCAAGCGCTTGTTTTAAGTCACGAGCTTGACTTGGATGCCGTCTAGGCTTGAGGCGGATCACTTAGGGGAACGGTGTCTCCTTCAGTGATTTTGGTATCAGCAAGATATGGCTTTAGGCGTTGACCATTAACCACAAATTCTCCTCCTGCAGTGTCCAGCAACACAACAGCTCCATACGGTCTTACCTCCTTGATGGTGAAAGGACCAGACCATCGCGATCGCAGCTTCCCAGGGAAAAGTTTCAGGCGAGAATTGAAGAGCAACACCTGATCGTTTGCAGCAAAGTTCCTTGGAATGATCCTCTTGTCATGGTAGGCCTTAGTCCTTTCCTTGTAGATCCTGGAGTTCTCGTAGGCCATATGACGAATCTCATCAAGCTCGTTAAGTTGCATCAAACGTCTCTCAGAAGCAGGCTGGATGTCGAAATTTAACAACTTAACAGCCCAAGCTGCTTTGTATTCGAGTTCCACTGGAAGATGACAAGACTTTCCATAGACGAGATGGAATGGTGTCGTTCCCAAAGGTGTCTTGTAAGCAGTCCTATACGCCCAAAGAGCGTCATCAAGCTTCACGGCCCAATCCTTTCTTGTGGTGCTCACAGTTTTCTGCAGAATGCTCTTAATCTCCCTATTGGAAATCTCGACTTGCCCACTCGTCTGCGGATGGTAAGGGGTGGCTACCTTATGCTTTACTCCATGCTTCTTCAAAAGACCCTCAAAGACCTTGTTGATGAAGTGAGATCCACCATCGCTGATTACAAGTCGAGGCACCCCGAAACGCGGAAAGATCACAGACTTGAACATCTTCAAAACCACCTTGGCATCATTGGTTGGACTAGCCAGCGCTTCAACCCATTTAGACACGTAGTCCACTGCGACAAGGATATATTGATTCCATAGAAGATGGAAATGGACCCATGAAATCAATACCCCAAACGTCGAACACTTCAACTTCCAAGATAAATTCTGAGGCATCTCATTCCTCTTGCTTATGTTCCCTGCTTTGACATGAATCATACTTGGAGACGAAAGCATGAGCATCTCTAAACATAGTTGGCCACCAGAAACCAGCTTGTAGAGCTTTGGACACCGTCTTGAAAGTAGCGAAATGCCCTGCATAATTAGAACCATGGCAATGAAAGAGAATACCCGAGACTTCTTCCTCTGAAATGCATCGTCTAAAAACTCCGTCTGAGCACTGCTTGTACAAGTACGGCTCATCCCAGAAGTAGCGTCGGATGTCTCTCAGGAACTTCTTCTTCTTGTATCCAACAAAGTTCTCGGGTTCCTTTTCTGCAGCCAAGTAGTTCGCAATCTCACCAAACCAAGGGATCTCAGGGAGCGTGGTGTCACGAGAAAGTATACGATGGTCCATGTTTCCAAGGCTGATGGCGTACACGTGCTCCTCAGGAAGGCAATCGTCCATCGGGACGTCCTCCTCTACCCGTAGGCGAGACAAATGATCCGCAACACCGTTCTCAATACCTTTCTTGTCTTTGATCTCTAAGTCAAACTCCTGCAGCAAGAGAATACATCGTAGCAGCCTAGGTTTGGCATCCTTCTTGGTGAGAAGATACCTCAAAGCAGCATGATCTGTGTGTACAACCACCTTAGACCCAACAAGATATGACCGGAACTTCTCGAAAGCAAATACTATGGCAAGAAGCGTACTTGCATTGAGCATCATCAAGAGTCCTACTAGCATAGTAGATGACATGAAGCTTCTTCTCTTTCCTTTGCCCCAAAACAGCCCCTACCGCGTAGTCACTAGCATCAGTCATTACCTCGAAAGGTAGCTCCCAATCTGGTGGTTGGACGATTGGTGCGCTAACAAGTGCTCCCTTGATTGTGAGAAAGGCCTCAAGACAAGCGGTATCGAAGTGAAACTTCACATCCTTGCACAAAAGTTGAGTCAAAGGTCTAGCAATCTTGGAAAAATCCTTGATGAACCTCCTATAGAACCCAACATGTCCCAGAAAACTCCTAATCCCTTTGACAGAATCAGGTGGTTGCAGACTTGTCATCACCTCGATCTTTGCCTTATCTACCTCGATGCCACTTTCTGAAATTCGGTGTCCAAAACAATCCCATCTCGACCATGAAGTGACATTTCTCCCAATTCAACACGAGATGCTTTTCCTCACAGCGTCGTAGAACCCTGCACAAATTAGAAAGACAAACAGAAAAAGAAGATCCATAGACAGAAAAATCATCCATAAAAACTTCCATTATGTCCTCAATCATGTCAGTGAAAATCGACATCATGCATCTTTGGAACGTGGCTGGTGCATTACACAAGCCGAATGGCATTCTGCGATAAGCATAAGTGCCATAAGGACATGTGAATGTGGTCTTCTCCTGATCGTCTGGATGGATAGGAATCTGAAAGAAACCAGAATAACCATCTAGAAAACAGTAGTAAGCGTGGTTAGCCAATCTCTCAAGCATTTGATCAATGAAGGGCAAAGGAAAATGATCTTTACGAGTAGCAGAGTTCAATTTCCTGTAGTCAATGCACATACGATGGCCTGTGACCGTCCTGGTTGGATCAACTCGTCCTTATCATTCTTAACCACGGTCACTCCACCTTTCTTTGGGACAACATGGACCGGGCTCACCCATCTACTATCAGAGATAGCGTATATGATGCCCGCTTCTAGAAGTTTCATTATCTCTTTCTTTACAACATCTTTTAGATTCGGGTTTAACCGTCTCTGATGTTCTATAGAAGTCATTGACTCATCTTCTAGATGGATCCTGTGCATGCAAAGATTGGGTGAAATGCCTGTGATATCATCCAGCGAATAGCCTAAAGCCCTGCGATACTTTCTAAGTTCACATAAAAGTAAAGCAGTCTCCGCATTATTAAATCAGCATTGATGATCACAGGGTAAGAAGAGTTAGGACCTAGAAACGCGTACCTTAGCCCGGCTGGAAGAGTTTTGAGTTCTACCTTAGGAGCTTTCAGCTCACTCCATGGGTTAGAAGACGAAAGAAGGGTTGTTGCTGGAGTTGTCTCGACAGCCTCGTCCAAGCTCATGTATGCGACCGTCTTCCCCAAAATCCGGCTCGAGTTTAACATCTCTGCATACCCAGCCGCGTCATCACTCAAAAATCCATGCTCGTTTGCAGCCCTTGTCAAAGCAATCTCCAATGGGTCATCTACTAGAATCTCTTCTGCAGCCTCGTTAGAGATTTCTAGTGAGTCATCGACCGAGAATGTCTGCCCACCTATCATGGGCTTTTTCAGCAGGTTGTCCATCTCAAACTTCATGATAATGTCTCCCAGGTGGAGATCTATTCGCCCATTTTTCACGTCTATGATGGCTACAGCAGTGCATAAGAAGGGTCGTCCCAAGATGAGAGGATCCTTTGGCTCTTCTTCTAGCTCTAGAACCACGAAATCTGCAGGAACAAAAGCATTTCCAATCCTCACATGTAAGTCCTCTAGTATCCCAACCGGCAACTTCACAGAACGATCGGCAAACACCAAGGAGATTTTGGTTGGCTTGAACTTTGTGAATCCAAGTCGCTTAGCCACAGAATATGGCATCAAGTTGACACTTGAACCTAAATCACACAAAGAACAAGCAAACGTCATTGCTCCAATCTGCACGGATAAAACAAACCTCCCTGGATCCCCAAGCTTCTTGGGCATCTTGTTTTGAAGGACGGCGCTACAGTCTTTTGAAACCTTGATGAAGTCATCTTCTCCAGAAACCTTGCTTGTCACCAAGCCTTTCACATATCTCTTCATCGCTGGTATCATCTGGATTGCATCGGCAAGAGGGAGTTTCACTGTTAGATCATCTAGCATCTCTTTGCACTTCGCCTCTTCTAAGTCCTTCCGCGACTTCTTGGGGCGAGTAGGGTATGGAACTTTTGGAGCATAGACGCGCGCAGGAAGTGGTTCCTTTGCAGTCGTGTCGCTTGCAGGTTTCTCACCAGATCAGCTTCTGGATCGTCTTTCTCTTCCAAGTCAATGACTTCATCGGTATTTTTCTCCTTTCGCGCAGCAGACTCTATCACCTTTCCACCTCTGAGTGTAATAGAATTGACAAACTCGTTCCTAGGATTTGGCTCTCCCTTTCCTGGAAGGACTCCCTGTGGTCTCTTGATTGCTTCGGCTGTCTGAGCTACCTGAGTGTCTAGCTTCTTCACATGAGCAGATAGTGACTCAAACTTGCCATTGAGATCGCTGTACATGTTATCCACCTTAACATTGATCTCGTTGGCAGATTTCTGTTGGTTGAGCAAGAGTTGCTGCATGAGAACCTTGAGATCATCACCAGAGTTGTTCGCAGAGCTCGTAGAGGCTTGGAATGGGGCTTGTGTAGTCGGTTGGAAGTTGTTGAACGGCTGTTTCTGTGTAAATCCCCCCTGAAATCTGTTCTGGCCCGGATTTTGCACGAACTGATTTCCCTGAAATCCTTGAGAGAAGTTCTTCTGGAAACCCTGATTTTGCACGCCAGTCTGTCTAGAAAATCCCTGAAAAGCAGAAACGCCCGCGTTTTGCACGGTGGGTTTTCCCTGAAATTGTTGACCCTGGACGTTGGCTTGCTGTGGGTAGACTTGATCTTGTGGATTTTCGACGTTCGTGCTCCGATACGACAGATTCAGGTGATTTCTGTAGTTTTGGTTAAAACCTCTGTTTTGCACGAAACCCTGTCCGTTCACATAGTTCACCTCTTGCAACTCATCAGCCCCTTCTTCAGCAAACTCTTGAGCAAACTCTTGACAGAAAACTGGATCTGCTCCATTCTCGCAAAACTGCACGCTTCTCTGATTCTGGCTTGCTTTCAAAAGCAGATTCACCTTCTCATTTAGCTCGTCGATTTTCTGAGATTCGATGCTGTTGACACGCTTGGTCCTATCATACTCTGCACAGCGATTGTTGGAACTTGCAGCCAAGTTTTCAATCAATTGGTAGGCTCTCTCCTTGCTCTGAGTCATGAAGTCTCCATTACTAGCAGCGTTGAGAGCGTTCTTGTAGTCCCACTCGACTCCATCATAGAAAATGCTTAGAATCTGCCCATCTGAGTATCCATGATGAGGGCACTCTCTGCGATACTCCTTAAACCTTTCCCAAGCTTCACAAAAAGACTCTCCTGAATGTTGTTGAAAAGCAGTGATCTTGTTCCTCAACGAAGCCGTCTTGGACTTAGTGTAGAAATGATCCAGGAAAGCAGCTCTGCATTCATCCCAAGTGGTGATAGACCCAGGAGGTAGAGATTTTAGCCATCTCGATGCCTTGTCCGCTAGAGAGAAGGGGAAAAGTTTGCACATAATGTAATCGGCGGGCACCCCATTTGAGTTGGTAGTGCTGCAAATCTCCTCAAAGTTTTCTATGTGGTCCATAGGATTCTCAGCGGGTAAACCATGGAACACGTGCTGCTTCACCAACCCTATCATCTGAGGTTTGATTTCGTAGTCATTCCTAGCGATGGCCGGTGGACAGATAGCAGCCCTGTTCTGGTAGAAAGTGTGGGGAGTGTCCGCATCCCCAATTGCAGGTTGGCGTTGCTGCTGTAGCAACTGTTGCACCTGCTGTTGTAGCCTCTGAAGTTCGGCTGCAGCTAGTGCATTGTTGTCGATTTGATCACCCATTGTGACTTGATTCGACCTTGTCTTCCTGTTCTCCCTTTCTAGCCTTGCAAGTTCCTGGTTATCGAAGTTGAAAAGGTTGTCAGCTCCTTTGCTTCTTCTCTGCATAAACCTGAAACACACAAGAGAGAAAGTTAGTTAACCTTAGACTAAATTTCAAACAAAAACTCGAAGGTAACGCAATTGGTCCCCGGCAACGGCGCCAAAAACTTGATAAAATGAGTTTTAACCCTAAATATCACTGCAAGTGCACAGCAAACGGAGTAGTAAATAGGGATCGAATCCACGAGAACCAAGTGAAACACTACGAATTCTTTTGAATGAAATTAAGCTAAGATGGTAAAAATAATGTTGATTGAAATAACAAATGTAAATAGCGATTTAAACGATGTGAAATCTATTAAAACAAGCGTTAAGTCTAGGGCGTTTCGCAGGAATTCAGAGATCATGAACCAGACAGTTATTCAGGGAACAATAGAACGCAGTCTCAACTCAAACAAGAATGTATAATCAATCCACTTTCGTGGTCTCAACTACTTTATCTAGCAACCTAAGAATCTAAACTGTCGTTTGATCTTAAAATTCTAAACAAGCATTAACGAACATGTTTGATATGTTCACAAATTGCCTTAACATCAGCTTTCGTTGGCTAAGGACAATTCGCTCACCTATGTTCTATCAAGCAATCTATAGCACTTTTGATGAATAGATTAAACCCTAAATCAGAGATTAAGTGATCAATTTAATCTAAGCAATAAGAATAACAATAGGCGAAGACGATAATAATCCCTATCTATGTCTGATTCAACGATTCATAAAACTCCTTTGAAAACCCTAAACTCAACTAAGGATCTACTCAGACATGGAAAGAATCAAAGCAATCGAAGAAGAAGAAAAATTCATGATAAAATAAAATAGGGTTCAGAAATCTTCTCAACGATTGAAGAGTCAGAGATTCGTCTCCCCCGGCTTACAGAATTGCAGAAAACTAAAAATCTCGAAAAGTATGGAAGAGTATGAAAAAGCTTAGCCTACACAATGGCTTAGACTCGAATATATATCTAAGTCAGAAAACGTGGGAGAGAAAAACGGCAAAACCCTGTGAAAATAGGAAATTAAAAATTTCCTTTTTCTTGTCGAAAAATAGCTTGGATCGATCGATCTGATGTTGGTTCGATCGATCTGAGCTTCTCACGTCGATCCAAAAAGTCCGGGTATATTGGATCGATCGATCTAGACTTGGATCGATCGATCCAGTCTAGATCGATCGATCTGAGCTCATCAGGTCGATCCTAAATGTTACGATGTTTTGGCTGGAGAGTTGGATCGATCGATCCAACTGTGGATCGATCGATCCGAGTCTTTTTGTGTTCATTTGCTCTAATCCTTACTCCTTATGCCTCTTTTCTCATCCAAACATATTCTGGCCCTGAAAAGTCACTAAAACCATAGAAACGACTCGAAAAACCATTGAAAACATATGTTAGAGTGCGTAAAAACGCAATACATCAGAAATCAGGCCAGCATCAAGATCTGGCACATATAAAACCCGAAGTAATCGAAGACATCGACCAAGCACAATCGTGCCAATTTTCATAGCCAGACGTTTTCTATCATCAGCAAGAACAACAAATCGAGGGGAGATATCTCGAACATCTGTAAGAACTTCTAATTTCGAAGTCATATGGTTAGTAGCTCGTGTATCGAGAATAAAAAAACAGAAATATCTTTACCTGTCAAAGTTTATGTGGTACCAATTTTTCATGTGTTAAACATCGTCTGCAACATCTTCAATTGTTCCTCACTGAAGCCACCAGAAAAATTAACAACGTTCTCTCCATCTTCATGAGAAATGTTTGCTCGTGGTGTGGAAAAACTGCGACCACGACTACGACCACGGCCGCGATAGCCACCACGATTGTCAGAATGTCGACCAAAACCAAAACCATTGCGATTCTCCAAATTTATAGAACCTCGTTCTTCCCAATTCTCGAGATATCCAATCAACTGATAACACATGTCCTTCTTATGACCAAATCACAAGACATTCCGTTTGCTCGAGGTTGCGATTGTGAAGTACCAACTGCAAAACTCACAACTTCTCCAATCTGCTCTTTCTCACATGTTGTCATTTTCATTGTCTCCTCTCTCTGAACAGTTGAGAAAGCTTGGTTCATAGTAGGCAAAGGATCCCTAGATAACAACGCCGTTTTAAGAACACCAAAATGTTGTTCATCCAATCCCCACAAAAATTGATGAACCTTGTCATCTTCATGTTTACGAGCTTCCCTTGCTTTCGAACCGCAACTACAACCTCCACACGTACATCTCCACTCTGCTCATAGTCTCCAATATTCTTCCATAACCGTTTTAATCAACCATAGTAACTTGAGACAATCATAGTACCTTTCTTGCAAGTGATAAGTTCTCCTTTTAATTGTTGGATTCGAGGTCCATTAACAATAGAGAATTTCTCCTTAATATCATCCCAGAGCTCTTGCGCAATCTCAAAGTGAGAAATATTACGACGCAAACTCGGATCGATAGTGTTTCGAACCTACGTCACAATCAATGACTGATTCATCCACCAATCTTCAATAATCGATGAATCTTCAGCTGGACGTTTAATCGTCCCATCAACAAAACCAAATTTCTTCCTAGCACGAAGAGCAGTTCGTAACTCGCGTGCCCAATCATCATAATTGTCATGTTTCAACAAGACATGAGAGATTAGGCTCCTGGATTATCACCTGACGATAAATCGTATGGGTTAATCGTTTTTCTAGAAGCGCTTTCCGCCGCTTCGTTTTTTACAACACCGAGAGTGCTTCCCGCATCTTCATCTTTCTTACCACTACCAGACATTATCTAAAACAGAGAGAAATAAAATCACTAAAAGGGTCGGACGAGAAACTAAGTCACGAAAACTAACACGTCTCTGTTCCTAACACGAACACCACAAACTCAAGCCTTTATGACTCTGATACCATGTCAGAATTGCACAAATCTAAGAAGAAGAAGACACAACAATTCTGGAAATTCTCTCTTGTGTTGATATGAATGGCTACATAAATATATATACTAAACCTTTAGGTACACTTAACCTAATGAAAATCATTAAGGCCACACTGATATACAAAGACCAATATATATATCTCATTAAAGGGTTATAGCATCTTTACTCGATGTTGTTCCCCGAAAACCAACAAAATTTATATCGCTAATCGCCACTATTGATTGCTACTGAAAAAATACATACATTTATTTTCAATTTAATCTTACTTTCAAAACATATTCACATATAAAAAGTTATAAAATATACCTTTGTAGCTTAAAATATCTTTTATTTATATAATGTTGGTCGATTAAAATTGGATTTTTTGCATCAATAAGTGTGATGTTCTCAAATCAGATGTTTTTGTATATCTTTGTCCACCCTAAAAAAAAATAAAAAAATGTAAAATATATTTAGAATGATTAGTATCATCAATTTAAATATAAGAGAGTAGTAGAAAATTAAAAAAAAAAAGTGGGGGAAATTTTCTATATCATCACTTGTAAACATCCATTTCATGTTAGACGTGCATGTAAATTTGATAATAATATTATACAGAATAAATTCAATCTCTCTCCAATAAATCATATTCCCGAAGCTTTCCATCTTATCTCCAATTTGTTGGACCGAGAACATGCTACATGGTAATGTCACATTTAGTTTAATGATTGTGAAATTCATTAATATCTAATGCTTTTGTTTGTTTATTTGCAGTTTTAGTGTAAGTCAAAACTTTCAACATCCAATGTTTTGGAATGCTGATATGAGGATATTGTTTTTGTGTGATGTTAGTGACCGAATTGACAGCCAGGCGCAAAATATCTTGCATGAGGAAAGCACGGCTGATTATGGATGGGATATCGTAGGATCTTAAGCTAAAATCCGAGTTTGTCGCTTACCTTAACAATCCACAACCACAGCTGGGCCGCAAGCATCATGGTTTATCTTCAAACTGGTTATTTTTGAAACATTTAACATGAACCTAAAATTATTTTTCAAAAACTTTGATGTCTCAAACACTTCTCGGAATTAATCTAGACGGATTGAATCAGTATTTTACTAAACGGTTTCCTCAACTGTTAATCGAAATCTAGATACCCATCTTAGAGAACTACAAGGATGAAACATAATTCCAAAACTTCTAATCAGCTTCTCAATATACAAGGTTAGTATGGTGAATTTCATTTCATTCAACGGTGAAGAAAGAAGAGCTAATTAGATTTAGGGGGGGGGGGGGGGGGGTTAGATATCTCTAGTTTTGATTTGGTCAAGATGAGAAAAAAATCAAGTTGAACGATAATTTGGTTAGACAGCAAATAGAAAACACAAATTCATGAGAATGTTCAAAGCATAAAGTAAAATGAAAAAAAAAAACAATATTGTATAACGTTCGGTAAGGTAAAATTTTGTTTTTTCTATGAATTTTTCAATATGAGAAACTTTTAATATAAATTTCTTCTCAAACATCAATTTTGTAAATTTTACTGCGTTCACATAATATTTGCAAATAAATATACGTATATAATGTTCAAAGCATAAGGTAAGATAATTTTTTTTTTCTATAATGTTTTCAACAGGAGAAACTTTCAATATAAATTTCTTCTCAAAACATCAATTTTGCAAATTTTACTGCATTCACATGATACTTGCGCATAAATATACTTGTATAATGTTCAAAGCATAAGGTAAGACAAATTTTTTTTTTCTATAATTTTTCAACATGGAAAACTTTCAATATAAATTTCTTCTCAAACATTAATTTTGCAAACTTTACCGCATTCATATGATGCTTGCACATAATATCAAAATTCGATCGACTAACTGAGATGTATTGCAATCATGTTAATTACAGAATATGCACATCAAATTTTATATAATAAAATTTATAAAATTTCAGAAACAATATTTTTTTAATTAAACTAGATAGCTTTCTCCACTTACTATTCAAAATGATAAACCAAAAAAAACTACATCAATCAACCAGTTTAAACTCAATATCTAACAATTATAACTTTAATAATATAACAATATTCAAAATTGATTAGATTTATGACTTTATAAGAATTTACAAAGATATTTATAAAATTTTAGAACGATTTTCTTCTTATTTAAACTAAATAGTTTTCTCCATATGACTAATTTAAACAATAAGCCAGAAAAACTAAAACATAGAAATAATTTAAACGCAAATCTCATGTTGGACTACTGAAATAATTTATATGAATGAGAGGATGAATAGGTCTGCAATTCCGTTCAAGGGAGTTGATAAGTCAACATTATCAGATGAAAAAATCAATATTATTAATTCAAAAACCGTGACGTGGCAAACCGAACTGAAATTCTTCAACTCGAAACCGAATCAAGTTTTACTTAAAAATCTGAGTGGCAGTGTTCAAGAAAGCGGCCTAGGCAGGCGCCCCTAGACCGCTTGAATTTTACAGTAATCGGTGGTATTAGGTGGAAGGGGTCATTTGGCGGTTTGGGCGGCCACTAGGCGGGCTGGACGGATTAAATTCGCCTGTTTTTATTTTTTTTTTCAAATTCAAAACAGCACCGTTTTGATATTTGAGTCAGATGATAAGCATGTTTAGAGGAAATAAGGTGAAAAGAAATCTGAGTAGAATCATCATGAGAGTTTATTCATTTTTAAAAACTCAATTTTTTTTATTCTTTAATCTATATTTATTTTAGCTTTCATGGATCATGTTTCTTAAGATTATTTCATTATGTTATATTTTATAATATATATAATTAGATTATATATATAGTTTTATTATAAAACCGCCTAACCCGCATACAAACTCAGTTTATTCATCATGAGAGTTTATTCTTTAATCTACGTTTATTTTAGTTTTCATGGATCATGTTTCTTAAGATTATTTCATTATGTTATATTTTATAATATATATAATTAGATTATATATATATAGTTTTATTATAAAACCGCCTAACCCGCATACAAAATCGTCTAGGCCCCGACTAAGCGTTCTAGGCGCTAGGTTAGCGCTTTCTTGAATACTGCTGAGTGGTAACAAAATATTTATACCGAATAAGCTGAATCGAATTATCTTTACAAAACCGAACTTGAATCGAACCTAAACAGAACAGAACCAAGTATAAATCGAATTAAAACTCGGTTTAGAGTTCAAATCAAATTTACAATTGGATTGAGATTATATCCAGTTTTAGAACCCTAATTTGGATTATTTTTCTGCTTCTTCTCTTCTTCTTCTTCTTCAAGTGCTTCGTCCCTGAAAAATGGCGAGCTTTTACAAAACCAAACTCAGAGTTACCAAACAAAGAGCCAGTGGTCACTCTTATGGGGTCCTCGACGACTTTGGGGGATACATGTTTGTATGTTTCGGTAGTACAATCAAATTTCTTTGACAATCCACGTTTGGTCTTTTACGCATTTTGCTTCAATATATAAACAATGGATTTGTTTCTTCCTCCATAGATAGCTTATCCATAAACCATTGTGATACTCTTTCTTCAACCTCTCTTTTACTCAATCTCTCTCATGGCTTCTTCTTCTTCGTCTGACATCAGGAGACACCATGTCTTTCCGAGTTTCCAAGGCTGGTGTTTGCCTTCTGGGACGGCTATCAACGAGAGTCAAGATCAGTGCATCAATCCTGATAGCTTTGCTACTTTCCTTGGGTTACTTGAATCTGTACCCTTGCATGGTTTTGGTGCTAATAATGGGACGGATGAGATTTCGTTTCCGGACTCGAGGTGCCTTCTTCTTTTCCTTTGGGGTTGATCAGTTTTTTCCCTCTTTCGTATCATCATTGATGACTAGGATCCCTATTTAAGTGGCCTAAGGGAGAAGCATTTTGGGGAATTGTTTCTAAATGCATACAATATAAGTGGGAGTTTGGTTCATCAAAATTATAACTAAATCAATATAATTATTGTCTTCTCAGGATGTATACAGAGGTCAGTTTAGATTTTCGTAATAAGTTAATAAGTGAATTAGTGTTGTGGAATCAAATAAGTCAGTAAACATGCATTTATAACTAAATCAATTTATGTGATGTGGCATAACTCTGGAAACGCATCCGTTTCCGACCGCTTTACGAGTCGTATAATTTATCTAAAAGGGGATGAATTTATCTTTGGCGGAAATTGAAAGAAAATGAGAGAAAAAAGTGATGGGTTGAATTTAGTTAGATAAATTTAGTTAAAGGGTAGAAAAGAAATTAACCTTAGAAAAAGTGTGCCCTCCTTAAAAAGAGTCTTATCTTATTATATAAAGTTTGATGCGTCAAACTTCGTAATTAACACGATCGTGACACGTGTCAGTCGGTCCATCATATTTTGACACATGTAATTTTTTTTTCAATTAGATTTTGACATGTGTCACACAAATTTTATTTCTTTTTAAACTTGTATATTTGTACTTATCAAGTAGATTATAAAAATCCATATATATAAAAAAAAAATTAGTTTCTAATAAATAATTCATTAAAATAATTAGTTGATAAACATGGTCTATTCCTTCAAATATTGACTTTATTATATGTCTTGGTTTTGTTTTTTTGTACAACCATTCTTTTTCCTCTCTTTTCGTTTATGTTTATTAAGATGAATTAGGTTTCAAAATTTTCTCATTAGAATATTAATTTAGCTTTAGCCACATGTCAAAATAAAATTTTCCATTTTAGAAAAATCTAATATCATTATATTTTGAAATCAGACTAAAAATGTACATTGTATTGTGGTTTTTTTTAAGACTTACCACTACGTAGACATCCTAAATATTGTAAAATTGATGTATGCGAAAAAATTATTTTGAAAGTTTCTCATGTTGTGAAAATTATAAAAAGTAAGAAACCAAGTGATGAAAGACATATAATTCGCTTTTCATTGGAAGAAAGATAATACTTGATTGATAAGTGAAAAATAAAAATTCAAATATGATTAAAAAATGTGAGTAAGTTTAATTCAAATAAAAATACGTAAATTGATTTGTCAAGAGTTAAAAAAAAAATATCAGTAGTTACATAATAAAAAGTAAACATAATTTAAATAGGAATATGAAAAACTAATAATTTAGAAATATGTGATACAAATTAATTGAAAATTCAGTTAATATAAAAAAGTAGGATAATCAAAATCAATAAATAATTTGTAAGCTTTTATACGAGTGGTTTCACATCGACGTTTTCAATCTTATTTTATTTATTTTTATGGATGATATGATTTTATTTTCCATTTTTGTGCGGTTTATAAAATATCAAAGGAGTCAAAATAATTCAACTAAAATATGAGAATAAATTCATCAAGATTTTAAAAATAGATTAAAAAGTAATATTAATTTAAATAGAATAGGGAAACTAATAATTTGAAAGTATGTGATAAAATTTAATTGAAAATCAAATAATAAAATAATCAAAGTAAATAAATAAATGTTAGATTTCTGAATTAATAGTTTTGCATCGGCGTTTTCAATTTTATTTTATTTATTTCTACGGGTGATTTAATTTTGATTTATACTTTTAATTGATTAACTTTTTTTACATGTTATAAAATATTAGATTATAAACCCGCATATATTATAATGCCAAGTAATGTACCGACGCTTTTTGGTCTGTTTTTTTTGTGTGATATTAAAGTGTTATAGAATTGTAATATGTTTCTTCATTGGTATAGTACTATGGTGTTATAATCGTGTGCTAAAAAAACTGAAATCTATCTTTCAATAAATTTTTGGGGCATGACATGACATGTCATTAAAAGAAAAACATGGGGTTTAATAGGATTTTCAATTTTTGCCGACAATTTCTGATCCGCCGAAAATTTCTGGTCCTCGACGACCATAAGGAAACAGACTCTAATGAGTCTTCGACGACTTTGAAGATACAAATTTGTATTTTTTCTGGAAAGTTTCGTACAAATTTCAAAGTTTCATACATGTTTTACGCGTTTTACTCTTCGATATAGAAACAAATGGATTTGTTTCCTCCTCCATAAACCATTGTGATACTCTTTCTTCAACCTCTCTTTTACTCAATCTCTCTCTCTCATGGCTTCTTCTTCTTCCTCTCGCATCAAGAGATACCATGTCTTTCCCAGTTTCCACGGCCCAGACGTTCGTAGAGGATTTCTCAGTCATTTACACAATCTCTTTGCAACCAAAGGGATCACGACGTTCAAGGATCAGGAGCTCGAGAGAGGCCATACCATCGGACCTGAGCTCGTGAAAGCGATTAGAGAATCGAGGGTCTCGGTCGTTTTGCTCTCGAAGAATTACGCATCTTCGAGCTGGTGTTTAGATGAACTGGTTGAAATCTTAAAGTGCAGAGAAGATCAAGGTCAGATCGTGATGACTATTTTTTATGATGTTGATCCTTCCGATGTACGGAAACAGAGAGGAGACTTCGGGAGCGCATTTGAGAAAACTTGTCAAGGGAAAACTGAGGAAGAGAAGCAGAGATGGAGCAAAGCTTTGGCTCATGTAGCCACCATAGCGGGAGAGCATTCTCTTGTTTGTTTCTTGTTTCTTTTGGCCTCAATGAATTAGAATGCTTTTATCTTTTTAATTTGATGCTTCAATGAACAAAGATTTCCTTCTTCTTTTTGTTTGTTAGGGATGATGAAGCAGCGATGGCCGAAAAGTTTGCCACGGATGTTTCCAACAAACTGAATATCACACCGTCGAGGGATTTTGACGGGATGGTGGGAATGGAAGCTCACTTGACCAAAGTGAGCTCTTTGTTACGTCTAGAGTGCGATGAAGTGAAGATGATTGGAATTTGGGGTCCTGCTGGAATTGGTAAGACCACCATTGCTAGAGCTTTATACAATCTACTCTCCAGCGATTTTCGACTTAGATGTTTCATGGGGAACCTCAGGGGAAGTTATAAGAGCATAATGGGTGTTGATGATAATGATTCCAAGTTGTCTTTGCAAAACCAACTTCTGTCTAGGATTTTGAACCAGGGGGATATGAGGGTACGTCATTTAGGTGCGATAAAAGAATGGCTACAAGATCAAAGAGTGCTTATCATTCTTGATGATGTAGATGATCTAGAGCAACTAGAGGCTTTGGCTAGAGAGCTTTCTTGGTTTGGTTTCGGAAGTCGGATCATCGTTACCACAGAAGATAAAAAGATTTTGAAGGCACACGGGATAAACGATATCTACCATGTGGATTTTCCATCCAAGGAAAAAGCTCTTGAGATCTTATGTCTATCTGCATTCAAACAAAGTTCTGTACAAGATGGTTTTGAAGAAATTGCAAATAAAGTAGCAAAGCTTTGCGGTTATCTTCCATTAGGCCTTCGTGTTGTGGGTTCATCTCTGCGTGGGGAGAGCAAGCACGAGTGGGAACTTCAATTATCTAGGATCAAAACTAGTCTTGATAGAAAAATCGAAGACGTGTTAAGAGTGGGATATGACAGATTGTCGAAGAAAGATCAATCTTTATTCCTTCACATTGCATGCTTCTTCAACGGTTATTATGTTTATGATGTGAAAGCCGTGCTCGCTGACAGTAATTTGGATGTCGAAAATGGGCTGAAGACCCTAGCCGCTAAATCTCTTGTTGATAAATATATATCCATTGACAGTGTAAACATGCACGATCTACTACGACAATTGGGTAGACAAGTAGTTCATGAACAGTCAGATGAGCCTGGGAAACGTCAGTTTTTAGTAGAGGCTGAAGAGATTCTTGATGTACTAACAAAGGAAACGGTAAGTTCTTACATATATATTCTCTAGAGATATTGCCTATTGCTTTCGTTATAACAATTTGATCAGTCCTCTTTTGGAATTTTTGTTAGGGTACTGGATCTATCATAGGTATATCATTTGATATGCGGGAGATCAGCAGTGAGTTCTCCATAAGTGGGCTAGCCTTTGAAGGAATGCGTAATCTTCGATTCTTAAGAATCCGTGGTTATGCTGGAATGTTTATGGGAATATCAGGAGAAATTGAATATCTGCCTCGTCTAAGGTTACTACATTGGGAAGCATACCCAGGAAAACGCCTCCCTCCAACATTTCAGCCAGAATGTCTTGTCGAGCTCTGTATGGAATCCAGCTGTCTCGAGAAGCTATGGGGAGGAATCCAGGTTGGTGTTTGTTATTTATATGTAAAAGATCGAAAAGCCTCCATATGATTTTTCTCATTTGTTGTGTTTGACACATGCAGCCCCTTGCAAATCTCAAGACGATGGATCTGCGCTATTCCTCTAAGCTGAAAGAAATCCCTAATCTTTCGAAGGCTACTAATCTCGAGAAATTGACACTTGAGGGATGCACAAGTTTGGTGGAGCTTCCCTCCTCTATTAGGAATCTACACAAATTGAAAGTACTGTATGCATCATTGTGCACTAAGCTACGAGTTATTCCCACCAACATCAACTTAGCATCTCTTGTGCTAGTCGACATGAGTGATTGCTCACGATTGAGAAGTTTTCCAGATATCTCTAGCAACATCAGAGATCTTGATATAAGAAACACAAAGATAGAAGATGTTCCTGCATCCGTTGTTGGACGATGGTCTCGTCTTGACAGCCTTTCTATGGGCAGCAGAAGCCTCAAGAGATTAACACGTGTCCCGGAATGTGTGAGGTATTTAGACCTAAGCAACAGTGATATAAAGAGGATTCCTGATTGCGTCATAGGTCTGCCTTTGCTAGCTGAACTTGTCATCAAAAACTGCAGAAAACTGGTGTCACTGCAAAGTCTTCCGCCTTCGCTTTGGAATCTCAATGCATCTGATTGTGGATCGCTCAAAAGCGTCAGTTTTTCATATATTACACTCGAGGGCCGTAACTGTATGAAATTGGAGAAAGAAGCGACAAGAGTATCTCTCCCTTTCTACGATCGTCGCAGACCAGTCACGTTCCGCAACTGTTTGAAACTAGATGAAGAAGCAAGAAGAGTAATCATACAACGGTGGGCTTACAAGTGTGTATTGTTACCAGGTAAAGAAGTCCCTGCAGAGTTCACTCACAAAGCCATAGGAAACTCCATAACCATCTCTCCGGGGACTTTCTCTACGTCCTCAAGATTTAAGGCTTGCATCCTGCTTTCACCAACCCTACAGTTCGGGTACGGCTATTTAATAGTTTGTCGTCTAAGAAGCAAAGGTGTCCTCATCAATGAACTTGGGTTTCGCGAATTGTCTTTTGAATTGTATTCTCAACGCTTAACGGAACACCTGTTAGTATTTTCTGGGGACCTTTTTAAAGAACACATAAGCCTTGACGTGGACGCGACTACGAGCGAGATTCGATTTGAATTCAGCTGCAAGGAAAACAAAGACAAGATTATTGAGTGTGGTGTACAAATCTTGGCGGAGGAAGGTGAGAGTAGTAGCAACGAATGGAAGGAGCACAGTGATGGAGCTGTTAAGGTCTCTAAAGAGGAAAGTGTCGTCAAAAGCAGTAAGTGTTGGAGTTGGCTTAGGAAGCTTGGTCTGAGGAAGAAGAAGACAGAGCGAAATTCTCGTGGAATCTCATGAGACACCATGTGTCCATTGAAAGAGATATATAGAGTAGCAAAGATATGGAGATTTTGGCCTTATATGTCTTTGCCAATTTTGTCACTACAATAGGCTCTTCTGTATGACTGAATCTTTTCACAATTCTCCTAAAGATGGTAATTTTATTGTCGTGGCTTATTGAATAATTGACAAAGCCTTGTTTAGTTGTTTTGCTACATTGCTTTTTTGGGAACAATGTTCAAGCTTTGATCTTAAGATATGAATTACTTGCAAATGTGTTCATATTCCAAAATCACAGGGATTTTGTGATTATCTTCTTTCAACTCTACACTATTCCATTTTTTTCATTTTTTTAATCGACTTAAAACTTGGTTTAGTTTTCAAACCAAATTTACACTTGGATTGGGGTTAAGAACTCTAATGTGAATCTCTCTGGTTTCGTCTTCTTCATATAAATTTTCTCCGATCTTCTCTTGGATTAAAAATCGGAGAAAAAGCTATAAAACACAAGGTTTTTCAATAGGTAGTTTTGACTACTTTTTTTGGTTTTTCTCTCATTGATTTAAATAAAAGAAAGTACAAGAAAGCAATAATGCAGTGGAAATTAGGAAGAATTGGTCTTCTTATTTTGCAAAAGAAATACTGGAAAAAAAAGACTTTAGTCAAACCTGCGGATTGGATTTTTCTCCCTCGCTCTCCACGTCAGCTTCCAAGTCAGCATTAGCATTTGTGGTGTCATAAATATTTTACGAGGTAACAGACTCTTCTCTTATTGGGGAAGAGATTCACTTTAGAGTTCAAAACTCCATTGAAATTTCTCTCAAAGATTAATTTGTGGATAATCATATTGAGGTTAAAACTCATAGTAAATGACAAGTTAATAAGATAACCAATTACAAATGGAAGTTTAACTCCTAATGAAGCACTTCATGAAGCCTCCCGGAATTTGATTAATTAATTTATTCCTTTTCTACATATAAAAGAAGAAAGTTCTATTTAGAGAACAATCAACATCAACTTACTGGACGAATGTTTGATGAATTTAAAAATCAATGTTTTAAAATTTTTTTTTAAACAATGACATGGCAACCAAACCGAAATTCTTTGATTTTAAAACCGAATCGAATTGTATTTTAAACCAAACAAAATATGTAATTCAGTTTAAGTAAATAAATTAATTAATTGTGAATGGTTTAAAATTTAAATATAAAATTAATTTTAAATAAATTAGTTTATCGTGTTTAGAAAATTGTTTAATATTCTTTTTTTTTAATTAAGTGATGTTTAAGATTTTTACACACATTAAAAAATTATTTAATTTGTATTTTTTTTCAAAATTAAAACATAGTTTATTATCAATTTCAAAACATTCAATCAATAATAAAAAATAAAAATAATATGCAGAATTCAAATAGTCAAAAACAAGAAAAAAATCAATTAATTTTGCATAAAATAGTGAGAACATCACTTATTTGAAACAAAAAAATCATAAAACATCATTTAAAAAGAAATAGAAATATAATTTAAACGTGATTAGAAGTTATCCTTAGCATAGATAATGATATAACTAATGTTTGGCAACATGTTTAAGGAGGGAATGTTTACACTACAAGAATTGTTAAAAATAGCAACTGGCGAAAGCAAATCTGTAGCCAAAACAATTAGCTATGATTTTTGCGAGGGATGGCGATGAAATAGAATATAGTGTTTTCGCAGCCAAACCCGTGTCTATTTTGTTGAGATTCTGTAGCTATTTAGCTACTGATGAGTCTGTCACTTGATACACAGAGTTTTAACCCTAAAATATTACTACAAGTGCACAGCAACGAAGTAGTATTTAGGGATCGAATCCACAAGAACCAAGTATCACACTACGAATCTGTATGAATGAACTAAACTAAGATGGCAATATGGTTGTTGTTAGTAATAATAAACAAAAATGGCAAATTAAGCGGTGTGAAAATCAATTAAACGAAGCGTTAGGTCAAGAGCAATTCGCAGGAATTCAAAGATCATGAACCAGACAATTATTCAGGAAATGATAAAGCGCAATCTTAAACTCAAACATGAATGTATTACCAATCTACTGTCGTGGTATCAATCACTTTGTCTAGCAACCTAAGAGTCTAAACTATTGTCTGATCTTAGAGTTCTAAACAAGCATTAACGAGCAGGTTTGATATGTTCACGAATTGCCTTAGCATCAGCTTTCGTTGGCTAAGGACAATTCGCTCACCTATGTTCTATCATGCAATCTATAATACTTTTGATGAATAAATAAAATCTTAAATCATAGATTAAGTGATCAATTCAATCTAAGCAATAAGAACAACGATATGCGAAGACAATATGATAAATTCCTATCTATATCTGATTCAATGATTCATAAATTCTCTTGAAACCCTAAATCTAAGTATGAAACTACTCAGACATTGATGCAGAGAAACAACGAGGAGATGAAGAAAAACTCATAATCAAATAAATATAAATCCAAAAGGGTTCAGAAATCTTCTCAGAGATGTAGAGTAAGAGATCGTCTCCCCAAAACTTACAAATTGCAGAAAAACCAAAAGTCTGAATAGATTAGAAAGCGTGTATGTAGTGTTGCTTAAACAATGGTTCAAACTCGAATATATATATAATAAAAACGTTCTGGTTGAAAATAAAAGGCAAAACCCAGTGAAATAAGGAAATTGAAAATTTTATTTTTTGGTCGATTTGGTCTGGATCATTCGATCTGAGCATGGAACGGTCGATCTTCTTGAATTTGGTTGATCTGAGATGTTACGGCATGTTGGATCGATCGATCGATCCAAGTGTGGATCAATCGATCGATCCAAGTGTGGATCAATCGATCCAGTCTAGAACACTACAAGAAAACAAGAGATTTATGACGGCCAAAAACGTCAGAATACCGTCAGAAAAGCCTATATCCGACGGATTTTCGACGCAAGAATTCCGTCGGAACTAGAGCGTCGGAAAAAAAAATCGTCAGAAATCCGTCAGAAATTTTGACGGATTTTCGACGCACTAAATCTGTCGGAATTTCCGATAGAATACTGACGACTGATTTTTCCGACGCATTTATGACAGAATTCCGATGGACAGATTTCCGACGAGTTTCCGACAATATACTGACGAAAATTTTTCGACCATTTAACGACCGAGTTCCGACGGAAGTTTTTGCGACAGAATTCCGACATATATTTTGTGACAAATTTAAAATTATAAAAGGCAAATATGTTTTAATAATGTAAAATATAATTAAAAATAAAAAGAAAACATCATTGTTTCGGAAAATAAACCAGAAACTACAGGGCTGCGGAATCTTCGAAATCTGTCGGGAAGCATTTCAGCATAATCGCCTCGAACCTCGCAAGCTGTTGCCGAGTCTCCAATTTCTCCTTCTCGTAAGCCGCACATTCAGCCTCGCGCGCTAACCGCTCTTCGGTGACGATGTTGTTCAATCGTTCGACTTCATCAACGAGGTGAGGAGACGAATGAACGTATGAAGAAGAAGAACTTGCCGTGTTACGGTATGGAAGACTTCCTAAGCCGAATGCGTGACCCTTCTTAATTTGAGTTTCCTATAACATGAAAAATGATTAATTAAAAATAACATTTAAGGTATGTAAATATAATTAAATTATAATTTTACCGAAAGGACAATGGTGTTGATCTCTTCGCGGGGCAATTCATTGGACGACGTCGATCCATCCTAAAAAAATTGCGTCAGCCGTTCTTCCTTCTTTTTCTCGGCATTGTTGATAATCTCCTGAGCTATTGGATCCTGAATGAGGCCAGTTGTTTTGTTTCGGTGCCTATCCGCCAATAAGACCATCCAATCAGGAGGGACACCTCCCGATTCAACTGTCTATTCAATTAAAAATATTGATATAAGTAGTAATATAATTATAAAGTAAAGAGTAAATAAAAATTTGATGGAAATCAATTTACCATCTCGTACTCGCGAGCCTCGATAGTCTTTGCACCACCATTGTGCGTAGAAATGCCTTAGTTTTCTCCATTTGCCAATACACTTTAAGCCCGTTTCACACGTCTTTCTCCATATCCGTCGGTTTTTCTTCTTGATTTATCCACTTTTTCTTCCACCCATTCATATGCTTTCTATATTGAGTCCCCACCTGAGTGTCAAACTCATTGTGAACTAGGGTCGAGAGACCGTGTTCCCACGTGTATTCTTGCTACAAATATAAAAAAATAACATAAAATTTCAAAAATAATTAAAAAGAATAATAATTGGATAACAAAAAATTTATTAAAAGTAATAAATATTAAAATTTATCGCGAACGAGCGAAACCATGTATCTTTCACATCAAGTGGAATGTGGGAATATTTTGGGTATGGAAAGTCGAGCTGCGTCTTGAAAATCTTCAGAATACACTTAGTGACCATTTTTACTCAACTTAAACCTGCAAAAATGATAAAAACAAATAAAAATTTCATTAAAAATACGAAAAATAAAAAGTAATTTAAAATATAAAATCTTACCATGTGTATCGGTCTCGACGAGTTGGATGAAGTTTGATGCAGTGTTCCCGACCCGGTTGCTGGACAATATCCTCGATCGACATCGGTGTCCGAGCAACAGAAGTTTGGGACTCCGGAACTCGAGTCCCCGAGGCGGGTTGGTTCAGAGATCCCGAAGCATGTCTCTGGCGGGATGTAGCAGTACGAAAATCAGAATACCTGCAAATAAAATTACACATAATTTACTAAAATTGATAAACATAAATCAAAATATGAAAAGTTAAATAAAACTTACATTAAAAATCAAACGTTTTCTACTAAAATTATTAAAAAAATTTCTATAGCACTTTTTAAAACAGAAAGATACAAAACTTTTTAAAATATTTATGACTACATAATTAACAAAAAGTTTTATATTTTCGGTTTATACAGTAACAGTTAAGAGAAAAATTTTTTTTATTAAATCAAATATTACAAAAACTATTTCCAAAAAAAATTCTTCTTCTTCCCTAAATCTACATAACACGAAAATCAACATCCTAAATCTATGGGAATTCAACATCCTAAATCCATTGAATTTAATCAACGTTACCCACACATGCATTCTAAATCTATGGGATTCCACATCCTAATTTCAACATCACCAAATCGCACAAACTAGCATAATCTAATAAATCAATAGAATAAAATAAAAATTATGGAAGAAAACTTACATGATTTGGTGGGTAACGGAGGGATCTGAAGAGAGAAGGCAGAGAGAATCTTGTTTGATAGAGAGAGAAGTGAGGTGAGGAAGATGAAGTAGAAGAATCAGATTTTATTTCTTTTAATTAATGAATTTTAGACGGCTTGTGCCGTTTTAATTCCGTCAGTTTTGAAAAATTTTAAACAGTTTCCGAATTTTTCACTCGCGTGCCGAAATAAATGGCGGCAACCATATAAATGACGGATTTCCGACGGAATCCATATAAATGACGGATTTCCGACGGAAATAATTATTTTGGAGTTTAGAGTTTGGTAAGCTTGGTGTTTAGGCTAAATATAAACTTATAAAGTATACTTTTATCATATTGCAGTGTTTTGATACTTAAAAAAAATTGTATAATGACCAAATCCATTATTGTGTTAATATTACACAATATTACATAAATATTTTATAAGACATTATGCTAATAGTAATATTGTGCTTGTTATACTTGATTTTCCTTTAAACATCCTAATCAATCAGTTTTGGACAATTTTCTATATTAGTTTATATGAATTATGTATTTATATGTGCAATTTTGTAACCCTATACCCTAAATCCGTCGGAAATCCGTCATTTATTCCGACGGATTTTCGACGGAATAAAAATGACGGAATTCCGTCGGTTTGGCGTCTTAAAAAACGACGGATTTAAGACGAAATTCGAATTTCAATTTTCATAAAACAACTTTTACAACGGTTTACATATATGCAATTTTTATAATTTTATATGCAATATAACACGTACTCTCAATATTTTACATCAAATAAATCATTTTACATAATCTTATAAAATATTTACATCAAATACATCATTTTACATAATCTTATAAAATATTTTACACAAATACAAATTACCAAAAAAAAGATGTTATTTTTGTTGAAGAGAAGGCTGACATGAAGCAGACTTCTGGCAGAGTAAAGCTTCAGCAGACTTCTAGCAGAGTAAAGTTTCAGCAGACTTTTGGCAGAGTAAAGCTTCACCAGACTTCTGGCAGAGTAAGTCTTCAGCAGACTTCTGGCAGAGTAAAAATTTCAGTAGACTTCTGGCAGAGTAAAAAACTAGCTTCCTAGAGAAGATTCAACAAAGCTTCTCCATATTAGTTAATTGTCTATATAAGTGTATTCTCATGAAAAGGAAAAGATATACAGAAATATAAGAATTATTCAGATACTCTCTCTTCACTCTCTCTCTACACTCTCTGATCTTCATAATCTATTCTCTAAATTCTTACAATTTTACATCAAATAAACACTTAATCAGAATTAGCGTCTGATGAATATTCCGTAGAAGCTGAATCTGTGTCTTCTTCAAATTCCCCAATTTCTTCCTCAGAATCCTCGTAAATCTCATTATCTGCTGCATCCGTGAAATCAACGACAAGCTCGACCTCAAGAGAATGATCAAGGGACCCTAACCCAGCTTCTGAGTTTTGCTGCAATGGCTCGTGCTCTGATACCCCAAGAATCTTACCCCTCGGATTAATCTCCGTCACTGTAATCCAAGGATCTGTCCTATTTGTGACTCGAGGATATCGAATGTAACAAACCTGGTCTGTTTGTGAAGCTAGGACAAATGGATCGTACTTGTTAAGTCTCCTTCTCGAATGTACTGATGTAACCCCGAATTCATCGTGTCGGACACCATATCCATCAATTGGATTGTACCAATTGCAATTAAATGCAATGAACTTCAAGTCGAGTATGCCAGGGAAATGAACTTCTAATATCTCATGTAGGACGCCATAGTATACCAGCTCGCTAGACTTAGAAGATACTCCAGAATTAGACGTTGACCGAGTATTGCCTTCACGGAAAACCTTAAAAGCATATCCTCGTGTAAAATACGCCAGATAAGACTTTGCCACAAATAGGGGAGGATTGATCAATTCTTCCAACCATGTGGGAAACGATTCACCTCTGGACATCATTGTTTTAATCTGTGTAAATGGATACAAAATACAATTATTAAAAGCTATATGTATTTAATATAATAACTTACATTCATGAGAGAATTCTTACATAAAATTTCAACCATTCTGGAAACTCTTTTTCCTTTTGCGCCTCCACTTGTTCCTCTGTGAATTTAGGAAACTCGAACCGAACTTGGGCCATGTAAATCCTGTGGTTAAGCATGGTAAGACAATGGCAAATATGAAGGTATTAAAGAAAAAATAATTCCTTACCGCTCGTATTCAAGAACATCTTCACAGTTCATGAGGATATACATATTTAAGTGAGCTCGTTCCTCCTTCGTAAGCCTTCTATTGTTGCCTTTTCCACTGAGGTGACCTATTTGACGGAATACCTCTGGGACGTATGTTGGGTAAATAGGTGCTTCCCCTCCATCATCGTTCCTAGCCATTGTCCGACTCTTTTGTTGGACTTGTGGTGCAAAGTAATATCCAGCAAAGTTAGATGTTTCTTTATTTATGTTTTGCGCGACTATGGAACCCTCAACTGTGCTTAAATTCTTCACCTTCTTCTTTAGATGAAACATATACCGCTCAAATGGATACATCCACCAATATTGAACCGGGCCACCAAGTTCAGCTTCTCTTGGGAGATGAATTGGGAGATGTTCCATAACATCAAAGAAAGATGGTGGAAATATTTTCTCAAGATTGCAAATGATAACCGGTATCTTCGCTTCCAAATTTTGGATACCTTCTCCAGTAAGTGATCTCGTGCATAAATCCCGAAAGAAAGCACCTATCGCTGCAATTACGTATGAGTACAAATATTAAATGCAAAGGTACATACATGAAATATAAATTTTAAACAAATACGATAGATAAATGTACCTGCAATGGCTGTGTGGACGTGGCGGGGTAAAAGACCTTCAAACACAAATGGCAATAGACGCTGCATTATCACATGGCAATCATGACTCTTCATTCCTGAGAACCTGCCTTCTCCACTATCAACACAATTTCTAAGGTTTGAAGCGTATCCATCCGGGAATTTGACACTATGAATAATCCAATCGAAGAACTCATCTCTCGAAAGACCATGTAACCGGAAGACAGGCAGCAGAGCTTTCCCTTGCGCATTAATGTGAAGGGTCTTACGGGAATAAATCTCAGGCAAGTCCAATATGGATTTCAAATTGTCTTTTGTTTTCTCTTGAACGTTAAGAATTGTGTTCATGATGTTATCAAAAAAATTCTTCTCAATGTGCATAACATCCAAATTATGTCTCAGCAAATGATTCTTCCAATATGGCAAATCCCAAAATATACTCTGTTTGTGCCAATTATGGCAATCCCCAACACCATCTACAGGGACATGACCACTGCCACCGCATACAATTGTCCGCTCTGCACCAAAATCTCTGAACTGAGTCAACGAATAATCGCCATCTAACTCAGGGGGTGGATCTTCAAACACTTTTTTACCCTTCGTAAACAAAGTTGTGCTCCGACGGTATGGATGGTTAGGTGGAAGAAATCGACGGTGACAATCAAACCAACACGTCTTCCTTCCGTGCTTCAATTGGAATGCATCAGTGTTATCTTGACAGTACGGACACGCTAGCCTACCATGTGTTGACCATCCAGAAAGCATTCCGTATGCTGGAAAATCGCTAATGGTCCACATTAGCACCGCATGCATCCCAAAATTTTGTTGCATTGAAACATCAAACGTTTCAACACCGTGCTCCCATAACATCTGCAATTCATGAATCAATGGTTGTAGAAAAATATCAAGTGATCTCTTGGGATGTGCTGGCCCGGGAACTAGAATACTCAGGAATAAAAACTCTTGCTTCATGCACATAGACGGTGGTAAATTGTAAGGAATGACAATTACTGGCCATAACGAATATTGCCTCCCATGCTTTCCAAAAGGGTTGAACCCATCTGTACTCAATCCGAGGTATACATTCCTCCGTTCTGACGCAAACAATGGATACATTGAGTTAAAATATTTCCACGCTTTTGCATCTGATGGATGCGATATTTCCCCTTCGCTTGTATGCTCTGCATGCCATCTCATTGCACTTGCTGTTCGCTCAGATTGGTATAGCCTCTTCAACCTTGCTGTCAACGGCAAATACCACATTCGTTTAAACGGAACTGGAACTCTTCCACTAGTATCCTGATATCGAGGATGCCCACAAAATTGACATAATACGCGTGCTTCATCCTCTCTCCAATACAACATACAATTCTCCGGGCATACGTCTATCATTTTATACGGCAAACCAAGATCCTTAACCATTTTCTGTATCTCATACTATGAACCTGGTGCAAGATTGTCCTCAGGCAAAAGACCTTTAATAAAATCCGCTATGACATCCACACACTCCTCAGTCAGATTGAAATTCGACTTTATATTCATCAACTTAGTCCCTGTTGATAAAGGAAAATCACCATCTCTACAACCTTCGTATAAAGGTTGTTTAGCAGCATCTAACATATCAAAAAACCTACGAGCTTCTAAATTAGGCTCCTCAACATTATGACCATCATCAACAAATCCCGGTAAATTTTCTCGAAACGAATCATTCACCATTTGAATAGTACCTACGGGTTCAGGTACCGTTGTAGTTTCTTCCATCCTATCAGGTGTAAAATAAGCACTAGAACTAGCAAAATCTACCATTGACTCGTTCTCCCCATGCGCATACCAAATCTTGTAACCCGACATAAACCCATCCCTATACAAATGCCTCCATACACCATTTATCGTATCAGATCTATGATTCATACATTTAGGACAATGACATCGAATCTTACCCTTTTGCAAAGCTTTCTCCTGATTTCCGAAAAATTCCATGAATTGCTTGATACCATCCGCGTACTCCTCCGTTAATAATCCAGTCGCTGGATCTTTCATAGGTTTATCCATCCACGAAGTAGACATTTTTAATATTTTTCGGTTTCAATATTGAAGAGAATTGTTGTGGATAAAGTGAGCTGGATATGTATTTAAAGGCATAATTTCCGACGGATTATGATGGATTTTCGACGGAAATTCAAACGTCTATAAAACGGCTATATAACGGCTACAAATCCGTCAGAAATTCGTCTGAATGTAGTCAGCTTAAATATCCGTCGAAAATCCGTAGAAAATTCCGACGTATTTCCGACGAATGAATTGCCCGTCGGAAATTTCGACACAAATCCGACGGATTTATCGCCGTCTTTTTATCGTCGTAATTCCGTCATAAATTTCCGATGGATCGTATTTCGTCAAATTTTTGTGTATTTTCTTGTATCGATCCAAAATATTACGGTGGTTTGGCTTGAGGTTGGATCGATCGATCCATCCATGTGTAGATCGATCGATCTGACCTATTTTCTGCTCTTTTGCTCCATTCCTTGCTCCTTATACCTTAGATTCCATCCAAAGGTGTTCAGATCCTGAAAAGACTCTAAAAAGACTCGAAAATCCTTTGAAAACTGGAGTTAGAATGCGTCAAAAATGCAATACATCATCGCCTTTCCGTAGCTACGTAACGAGTTAGCGACAAAAGTTCCGTAGCTACATTCTTTGTGTGTACAATAGTGAAAATCAAGTATAAACACAAGTTTTTGAGACAAAAAATGTCTTGCAACAAAAATATTTTTGAAGAGAGATCGTGGACGTATAGAAGATTAAATCCATTGACCAACAATGTATCCGATGAGTTTCTTGACGGCTTGGATTCGTTTTTGTCTCATATAAATCTATTTTAATTATCATAACAGATTGCATAATGTTTCATATACTTGTCCAATTTTATACTTTCCTAAATTTAACAAATCCCCTTATATAGTATATCTATATATGATCGATTGTCATAACAAGTTTTCTATACTTGCCTAATTTAAAAAAACTCTATACATGTTTAATTTTCAATTGTCTATACAAGTTTAAATTTTCTTTACAGCTTTAAGTTTTAACTTGATTATAATGAAACCAAATGTATATGCATATATAGCACTAATTTAACTTATATACATTGTATCCTAAATCCAAAACTAACCATCAACTATAATTACTTATACTATATCTCATTAATAAACATCACACAAAAATTCTATACCCTAAATCCCAAAAAATCCATACTTAGAGATTTTATCCCATCTCATAACACGTGCATTTGTCCCAAATAAATTTTAGTGGGAAACAAAAAACAAGTGTTAGAATCAAAAATTTCGGTTTCCCTCTCCCTCCCTCCCTCCCTCCCTCCCTCCCTCTCCCTCCTCCAAGAGAAAATGGGAAGAGAGTCAATTTGATGACATCTTCGGGAACTCCATTCATCTTAACCGTTGCACAAATTATCCACATGCTCTATAGGGTGCTCCATGGGCAAACCGAACAAACGATTGTTTTGCACCATATTGATCAAGCTTGACTTGATCTCCCAATTATTGTTCCCGCAAGGTGGAGCTCTAATACCCGTCCTTGTGCCATTGGTTATAGGCTCATCAAAGTCGCCTATTCTTCTTGGCTCTCGTGGTTGGTGAATGGGCTCTCTAGCTCCCACATTCCCTTGTAATCCAACTCCTTGAGCCTCTTGCTCTTGAGTACCATTCCTTAGTGGTTCCATGTCCAACCTCCTCAAATGATCTTGTCGTTCCTTTTCTCTTCTCGTCTCTCTTTCCAAACGCCTAATGTCCAAAACAAGGGGTTGGAGGTTTGTTGGTCCTCTACTCCTCAAGTTCATACACCTATAGGGTTTAGGAAAAGCAAACTCGAAGGAGACAAGTTAGTATCAAAAGAAAAATAAAGACTTAGTCTTAATCAAATATCAAATCCTAATGGCTATTGCTAAACTCCTTGGCAACGGCGCCAAATTTGATGTTTGTCAAATTGTATTTGTACCTAGACTTAGCTAACAACACACTCTAGTTATTGTACCATAGCATAGGGTCGAACCACAAGGAGTTAAGAATAACTACACTAGGAATACAAGTAATTAACTAAGCTAAGTGATGCAAAGGTTGTATTTTTGATTTTTCGAATCATAATTACGAAACAAAACTAAGTGAAAATGAGCAAAAGATAATGAAAATGAAAGACAAACAAGGCCAAACGAGTAAACAAACACTAAACAAGATCAAAGCAAACCATAATCAAGTTTAAACAAATTCACAATGCAAAGTCAATAAAAAGTCAACAAACAAGAATTTGATATATTTGGAAAACATGAGCTTTGGGAAAAGCATTTGACTTGGGATGATCAATGACTAACTAATGATGCTAGGACTAACAATTCAAAACTCAATTCTATGACATGAATCACACAAATAGACTAATCCACTCCCATGGTACTAATCCATTTATTAACCGTTCAATTAAGCTAATTTTCCAATTGCAATCAAATGATCAATAATCATTAAACATAAGTTCATAAAGCCACTAATCACCTCAAACATCAATTCTCATTGGTTAAGAATGAAAAGCAAGGTTAGGATTCTCCTAGACAATTTATCGAACACCTTCCAGGTATAAAATATCCATGATCAAGATTTTGATTAGCTAAATATAATCTAGCATTAAACACATCCTAACTTTAGAAATCATAAGAATATAAGCCTAGACATCACTAATCATCCATCAAACATCAATAATCTACTAAGCCCAAAAACCCCATTGAGAAACTACTCACTAATCATGATGCAAAACACAAAGATAATCATAGATAAAATACATAATCATAAAGAAGAGGTGAAAGATTAAGAAAACTTCACTAGAAATGGTAAAATGATAAAATCCAAGCCATAATCATAGGAAAAGAGTTTGGAGCATAAAAGAGGAAAAAATCTGATCAAAACTTAGGTTACAATGTCTAAAAAATTGTATTTATAGAGGTCTAAAACGAAACCGGATCGACCAGAGACAAACCGGGCCGGGTCTGAAAAACTGCAGGCGAAATACAAAATCTGGTTTCTGGCATCGGTTTGTTTTGCCTGATAATGAGTGACCGATGCCAGTTTCCAGCGAATTTCAGCATATGAGAATTCTGGGTTTTGAAATCTGGTTTCTGGCATCGGTCTGTTTTGTCTGATAATAAGTGACCGATGTCAGTTTCCAGCAAAATGTGTCTTCACTGAATTGCCCACAACTTTTGAACCACAACTTGGAATGAGTTTAATCTAACGCCCACGTGAAGCTAACTCAATTTTCTATCTCCCCACCAAATTTCATATTAATCCGGTCACGGGAATGCCTTCAACAGACATGATCTTTGAGCCGATTCGGACTGCATCTGCATGTTTTTGCATCCTTGTGTTTTCTTCACTCTCCTTCATGCTCTTCCAACTTCATTTGGTTCCTCCAACTCCTTAACCTTCATTGTACCTGAAAAAGACTAAAAATGCAATGCAAATGCATAATATGAAGCCTTGGATTCTATGACATAACCTATTCTATATAAGACTCAAAATGAGGAGAAATATGCAAAATGCTAGTCTAATGACTATAAAAGCTAAAGAAAATGTATGCTAAGAATGCTAAAATATGAATGCATCACACGCCGAGATGGACTACCCGCGAGAGGTACTGCTGGACGATCACCACAACAATTTCCGCTTCGAAGCCTCAATGAACTAATGCAGGCTCCGACACGGCGAAACCAGCTAACTCTCCATCCCTACAAGAAAAATGGCGCACTATGGTAAGAGATTATTTTGTAAAATTTATTATTGTTTTCAACTATCATTTTAACTAGTATTTTTCTTTAACAACTTAATTGTCTTTGTGTTTCTCTTTCTGACTTCTGCAAATTTTCCGTACATATTCCTTATGACTAAACATGATACAATGGAGCCTGAGAAGACAACTTATTCTGCAAGTCAAATAAAATCTCGATCTTTTCTCGGCCGACAGGCTAATGGAATTGTCACTGATCAGGCATGTCATGTTTTATATTATGTATTTGACTCTGTCACATCTCCGCCGCGGTGTCCTTTGCTGGTTGATACTATATTTGTAGTTTCGTTCCTGCTTTCTCGAAAACCCATGAAAATATTACAAATATCCAGCGAAAGACTTCTTATATATAACTTATTTCCATAACTTTTTTCACAGGGAGTTCTAACTGCAGCAGATGATGAAAAATCTGCACCAGTTGGTAATGTTCTTATTCTATTCATTTCTCAGCCTTTCATTTATGCGCAGATAAATGAGGATGATGTTCTCAGAGCAGGAGCGGATGTAGTAAGGTTTTAGGAGGGGCACTTGCCCACCATGACTTTTTACAAATTAGTGTAATTGTTTAAGGATTTTTCATGATGCCCCCTCTTAATGTATTATTGTAATGTTGTGTTACTTACTAGTTTTTAGTTCTGCACCGGATGAAAATGATTTCTAGATCCGCGGCCACTGTTCTCAGAGGAGTTTAGACTGAAATAATTAAAACCCATTGTCTACATACGATCATACATGTCTGGCCTTTTTTTGTTGAAGAACCTAGTGTCCTGTGTAGACTTTGAATGTGATATTCTTGGACAATTGACAATTTATCAAGAAACACAAGCTGGAGTGGTTTCTCATCAATATTTATGGGGAGTGATGGTCAGGCAGCTGCTAAAAATAACTTATTAAACAAACCATTCAACGAAGCTGCTCAAGATGTGTATCAGAATTATTCAACTATCGGTTTAAAGAAGGTTTGCATTCTCAGGCTCCTCATATTGCCAATACAATCACTTTGCTTACCTATTCACCTCATAATGTTTGGTTTTTGAAGCCTCAACCTGTTGTGAGGTCATCTATATCCAAGGATGCAAGAAGTTGTCTGAATATTTACTTAATTTTATTATCTTTCCCGGTTTAAATAGGGAGGGGAGAGAACTGAGCAAAGTGTTGCAAGGATCTAGGTTTTCAAACTCCCAAACGGTTTGACCACTCTTCATGTACAAATGATCCGATGTCGCTTCCTTGCGTAGCTACTCTTGTTACTGTCCATATGGACCAGCTACGTTGCCGCTGTGGCGGCCAATCAGTTTTTGTGAGTTTCTAGACTTAACCTGAAACCTGAATTCTATCTTTAAATATTGTGTAATTGATTTAATGATTTAATGTCTTCTGATCAGGGAATTTACACGAGCCAGACGCACTGCTTACCGTTATCCTTAATTGTGCTTGGACGGTGCTCCTAAAGAATCAATTCTTTTCGTTTTCAGCGATTTGGTTGGTCATTCTTTTCTTCTTTTTTGTATTGAATTTAGAGTTTTTTTGTTTGCACTGTTTAAATAGATCTAGAGATATTAGGGATTTGAATTTGGATATTCTTACAACATCCAAATATCCAAATCTAGTTATTATCAAACTTCAACAAACACCATGCTCGTATATGATTATACGAGCAATTTTGAGTTGGCTTAAATAGTTCTAAAGCATATGACGTGTTATTTTGATGAACTTATCAAAATTTCCAATGACAAAAAAATGGCAACCATCGAACCTTCTAAAGAAGTAGATTTGTCTAAAATTAGCATATCGAATGTTATTAATGCAAAGTGAAAAGAAGGGGCAATTTGTCATTTTTCTAAAATTGGCTAAAACTGATCATGTCAATTTAAGATTCACATATTATGCATAAATCATATTATTTGTGATGTTTGTTTTAATTAACACAAATTTAATTATTATTTTTTGGTACTGTTTAGACGGATATAGTTATATGACTTGACTACATGCACAAAAATGGAGTATTTTATAGGAAGAATCTTCCAACAGGGAAATAGGAAGAATCCGAGTCTTGATCAACGTTTCTTGAATAAGAACATAGTTCCTAATTTCGACGTCGTTGAGGGGAACGAAACTTTGATTTAGGAAGCTCCTGATTAAGAAATCAAAATCAAAATCAACTGCTCTAAACCACTTAGGCAAGGTAGATATTTTTGTAGTACATGACAAATTATTAATTCATCTGAATATTCCCTTAAAACTTTTTTAATCTTATTAAATTGTCTCACTTTTTTTTGATAATCACGATTTTTATCTTATGGAGAGTTGTTAACCGTTGTCCTTAGCAAACTGTATGTACCTTGATCCTTATATCCATTTCACCACTAGCTTCAATACTCGCATTTTCTTATCCATGCAAACATATCCACTCATGTTTGACATTTAAGTCCACACGAATTACTTATGGCATTCCCCATGTAAATCACTGAGATGTAGAATCTTGCTTTGCAGCTCTTACCACTCTTTTATCATATGAGATGCTAGAAGAGAAATTGCAGGAAGGGTATGTTTTTACTTTTTTTCTGTTGAACTGATTTTATGTATTTCACTGGATTTAGGTATTATAGCTTTCAATATCAAGAAGCCATTGTAAAATAGTTGCAGTTTTCCAAAATCACTGGGATTTTGTGATTACCTTCTTTCAACTCTACACTATTCAAAATTTTGTTTGTTTTTGTTTTCATTTTTTTAATCGAATTAAGACTCGGTTTAGTTTTCAAACCAAATTTACACTTGGATTGGGGTTAAGAATCCTAATAATGTGAATCTCTCTGGTTCGTCTTCATCTAAATTTTCTCTGATCTTCTCTTGGATTCTGATCTCATTTCCGACTCACTAATCAAAAAGCTATAAAACATATAAACACACAAGAACTCAAGAACAAAAGGTTTTTCAATAGGTAGTGTTTTGACTTAGTCTTCTGATTCACAAAACAATAACCAAAGAAATAATGGGGAAAAAAGACTTTAGTCAAAGCTGCGGTTTGGATTTCGCTGACTTTTGTTTCTCACCTTCTCCACGTCAGCTTCCAAGTGAGCTTCCAAGTCAGCATTAGCGTTTCTGGTGTCATAAATTTTACGAGGTAACAGACTCTTGTCTTATGGGTCCTTTGTGTTTTGACTACTTGGGGGAACATTTCTTCTTCAAAACCCCAGGGGAACATTTCTTCTTCAAAACACCATTGACATTTCTCTTCTCTTTGTTATTATTTCATTGAAATTTCTCATTCTCTTTACTCGTTTTGCTTCAATATATAAACAAGGAAGCTCTGTTTCCTCCTCCATAAATAGCTCATTGTGATTACTTTCTTCACTCTCTCTTTTTTACCCTAACTCTCTCATGGCTCCTTCTTCTTTACCTTCTTCTTCTTTGTCTAGCATAAGGAGGGGATTCCATGTCTTTCCGAGTTCCCGCGGACCAGACGTCCGTGCCAGATTTCTCAGTCACTTACGCTATCACTTTGAAAGCAATGGGATCAAGATGTTCAATGATCATGAGATGGAGAGAGGCGGCAAGCTCACACCTGAACTCGTGAAAGCGATTAGAGGATCGAAGATCTGGATCGTGGTGCTCTCAAAGAATTACGCTTCTTCCAGCTGGTGTTTAGATGAATTGGTTGAAATCTTGGAATGCAATGGAGCTTCGGGAAAGAGTGTCATGACAATATTTTACGACGTTTATCCGTCAGATGTACGGGAACAGAGCGGTGATTTCGGAAGGGCTTTCGAGAAAATTTGTGAAGGGAAAACTGAGAAAGAGAAGCAGAGATGGAGCAAAGCTTTGGCTGATGTATCAAAGATAGCCGGAGAACACTCTCTAAATTGGTACATAGTTTTTTTTCTTAAATCTTTCTTAAGCAATGTTTCAATGGTCGACTTTTTGTAAATTTAAACCCACCAACGCTATTTTGGCAGGCCTGATGAAGCAGAGATGATCAAAAAGATTTTTACAGATGTTTCAAAGAAACTACATGGTACACTGTCGAGGGATTTTCCGGGGATGGTTGGACTTGAAGCTCACTTGACAAAATTGGAGTCTAAGTTACGCCTAGAGTGTGATGAAGTGAAGATGATTGGAATTTGCGGTCCTCCGGGAATTGGTAAGACCACCATTGCTAGAGTTTTATTTAAGCAACTCTCTACCGATTTTCCACTTAGTTGTTTTATGGGGAGCTTCAAGGGCGTAATAGATCGTTTAGGTGGAGTAAAAGAATGGCTAAAAAATAAAAGAGTGCTTATCATTCTTGATGATGTCGATAATCTAGAGCAATTAAAGGTATTGGCTAGAGAACTTTCTTGGTTTGGTTCCGGAAGTCGGATCATTGTTACCACAGAAGATGACAAGATTTTGAAGGAACATGGGATTAACGATATCTACCCTGTGGATTTTCCGTCGAAGAAAGAAGCTCTTGAGATTTTATGCCAATCTGCTTTCAAACAAAGTTCTCCAGGGGTTGGTTTTGAAAAGCTTGCAAAGAAAGTAGCAAAGGTATGCGGTAATCTTCCTTTAAGCCTTTGTGTGGTGGGTTCATCTTTGTGGGGGGAGAGCAAGGATGAGTGGAAACTTCAATTATCAAGCATGATTGAAACTAGTCATGCTAGAAACGTTGGGGACGTATTAAGAGTGGGATATGACAGATTGTCGAAGCAGAATCAATCTCTATTTCTTCACATTGCATGCTTCTTCAACAATGAAGTCGTTGGCCATGTGAAATCCATTCTTTCTGACAGTAACCAACTGACGGATAGTGATGTTAGAAAGGGGTTAAAGACCCTAGTCGATAAGTCTCTCGTGCATATATATGACGGGCGGATAGCGATGCACTATCTACTACAACAATTGGGTAGACAGATAGTTCATGAACAATCTAATGAGCCCGGGAAACGTCAGTTCTTAGAAGATCCCGAAGAGATTCATGATGTGCTGGCAAATAAAACAGTAAGTTCTTACATATACATTCTCTAAAAGTTGCATATTGTTTTTGTGGTAACAATTTCATCAGTCTTGTTTTGCAATATTTGCTAGGGTACTGGATCTGTCATAGGTATATCATTTGATATGTCCAAGATCGGCAAGTTCACTATAAGCCAGGGAGTCTTTGAAAGAGTGTGCAATAGGCAGGGAGCCTTTGAAAGAGTGTGTAATCTCCAATTCTTAAGAATCTATAGTGGAAAGGCAACTACGTTGCAAATACCGAAAAATATGAAGTTTCCACCTCATCTAAGGTTACTAGATTGGGATGCATACCCAAGGAAACGTCTTCCTGCAACATTTCAGCCGGAACATCTCGTCGAACTCCATATGCAAAGGAGCAATCTCAAGGAGCTCTGGGAAGGAATCAAGGTTGGTATTAGATATTCTTTGTTATGTTTATAATGGTTTCAACCTAAATAAGATATTTTCTCATTTGCTGTTTTTAAACATGCAGCATCTCCCAAATCTCAAGAAGATAAATTTGGGATTTTCCTATAGGTTGAAAGAAATCCCAGATCTTTCAAAGGCTGCTAATCTTGAGACATTGACACTTACGTCTTGCACAAGTTTGGTGGAGCTTCCCTCCTCTATTAAGAATCTACACAAACTGAAAAAGTTGAAGATGAAGGGGTGTAGAAAGCTACGAGTTATTCCCACAAACATCAACTTAGCATCTCTTGAGGAAGTCGACATGAGTTATTGCTCGCGATTGAAATGTTTTCCTGATATCTCGAGTAAGGTCAAGACTCTCAGTGTAAGAGACACAAAGATAAAAGACGTCCCTGCATCGATTGTTGGATGTTGGTCTCGTCTTGAGTGTCTTGAGATAGGCAGCGGACGCCTCAAGAGTTTAACACATATCCCGGAATGTGCAACTTCGCTAGACCTTAGCAACAGCCGAATAAAGAGGATTCCAGATTGTGTCATAGGTCTCCCTCATCTAGTAGATCTCATCGTCGAAAACTGCACAAAACTCGTGTCAATTCCGGCTCTTCCCTCTTCGCTCGAGTCCCTAAATGCAAATGATTGTGTATCACTCAAGACGGTATGTTTCTCTTTCCACAACCCAATCAAGGTGCTCACGTTTTACAACTGTTTGAAACTGGATGAAGAAGCAAGAAGACGAATCATACAACAATCGGTTCACGAGTATATATGCTTACCAGGTAAAGGTAAAGAAATCCCTGCAGAGTTCACTCACAAAGCCACAGGACACTCCATAACCATCTCTTCGGGGACATTCTCTGCTTCCTCAAGATTTAAAGCTTGCTTTCTGCTTTCGCCGATTAAGGCTGACCGAGTTCTTTCTATAAGCTGCAGTCTCAGAAGCAAAGAAGGTGTTACAATTAACAGCATTTGCAGTTCTGCACGGCTTTCAGATCTGTCTCCTCGATCAGAACATCTGTTTATATTTCGCGGTCACTTGTTTCCTCAAGGAAACAAATGCTGTGAAGTGGATGTGGCTACGAGCGAGATTATATTCGAGTTCAGCTGCTGTTACAGCGATGACAAGATTATTGAGTGTGGCGTACAGATCTTGACAGAGGAAGCTGAGGGTAGCAACAGAAGCCAAGTGGAAAACTTTGAAGCTGAGAGTAGCAGAAGCGAAGTGGACAACTGTGAAACTGAGAGTAGCAGTAGCGAAGAGGACAACCTTGAAGCTGAGGGTAGCAGCAGCGAAGAGGACAACCTTGAAGCTGAGAGTAGTTGCGGCAACATAATAGACAATTTCAAAGCTAAGATTTTTGATTTCAAGTGTGAAACTTTGGATTGGATTGAAGGTTATGGACAGATGAATGGACTTTAAACTGGACCGGGGCGAAGCAGTCATCAATAGGTAATTTGTATTCTTTGACTACCTGAACCATTGTCCGTTGGCAACTGCATTGGAATATACATTATACATTGTGCTATGTGGGCGATAACACATATGTTTCCTTCATTATGTTGAATTGAAGCATCGCAATGATATTCCATGAAATGTTGCTAATTAATTCATTCTGGCTATACTTTTCCAAAATTTAATATCTGATTATCTTAGATGTTACTAATCTGTTACCAGTAGTGTAAATAGTTACAAAATTTAGATGTTACATAAAAACAAAAAAGCAATAGTTTTAATTCAAAAACCATGACGTGGCAAACCGAACCGAAATTCTTTGTTAATTATCTCATCCATACAAAACCGAACCTAAATAGAACAGAACCAAGTATAAATCGAATTAAAACTTGGTTTAGTGTTCAAACCAAATTTACAATTGGATTGAGATTATACCGTCGAGTTTTAAACCCTAATTTGGTTCTTCCTCGAAATTGTCTCCGATCTTCTCATTGGGACCTTTTACAAAACCAAACTCAGATTTACCAAACAAAAAGGCACTTTTATGAGCCGTCGACGACTTCAGGGAAGCATGCTTGTAATTTCCTCTACAATTACTTCGAAATTTCTCTTCTCTACGCGTTTTGCTTCAATATACAAACAATGGAAGCAGCTTGTTTTCTCCTCCATAGATACTCTTTCTTCAACCTCTCTTCTACTCAATCTCTCTCATGGCTTCTTCTTCTCCTTCGTCTCACATCAGGAGGCACCATGTGTTTCCGAGTTTCCACGGACCAGACGTCCGTAGAGGATTTCTCAGTCACTTGCACAATCACTTCGAAAGCAAAGGGATCACTACGTTCAAGGATCAGGAGATCGAGAGAGGCCACACGATCGGACCTGAGCTCGTGAAAGCAATTAGAGAATCGAGGGTCTCGATCGTTTTGCTCTCGAAGAATTACGCATCTTCGAGCTGGTGTTTAGATGAATTGGTTGAAATCACGAAATGCAGAGAAGATTCGGGGCAGATCGTGATGACGATTTTTTACGAAGTTGATCCGTCCAGTGTGCGAAAACAAAAGGGAGATTTCGGGAGCGCTTTCGAGAAAACCTGTCAAGGGAAAACTCAGGAAGTGAAGCAGAGATGGAGCAAAGCTTTGACTCATGTCGCAAACATTGAAGGAGAACATTCTCTAAATTGGTATGAATTAGTTTTCTTTTTTAATCTTTCTCAACCAATGTGGAAACTTTTTGTAAATTTTGACCCACCAACATGACCTCTGTTTGCTTTTGTTAGGGCTAACGAAGCAGAGATGATCAAAAAGATTGCTACAGATGTTTCAAAGAAACTGAATGTTACACCTTCGAGGGATTTTGACGGCATGGTGGGACTCGAAGCTCACTTGACAAATCTGAACTCTTTGTTATGCCTCGAGTGTGATGATGTGAAGATGATCGGAATCTGGGGTCCTGCGGGAATTGGTAAGACTACCATTGCTAGAGCTTTATTCAACCAACTCTCTAGCAGTTTTAGATTTTTATGTTTTATGGGGAACCTTAAGGGAAGTTATAAGAGCACAATAGGTGTTGATGATTATGATTCAAAGTTGTGTTTGCAAAACCAACTTCTGTCCAAGATTTTGAACCGGAGGGATATGAGTGTACATCATTTAGGTGCGATAAAAGAATGGCTACAAGATCAAAGAGTGCTTATCATTCTTGATGATGTAGATGATCTAGAGAAACTAGAGGTATTGGCTAAAGAACCTTCTTGGTTCGGTCCTGGAAGTCGGATCATTGTTACCACAGAAGATAAAAAGATTTTGAAGGCACATAGGATCGGCGATATCTACCATGTAGATTTTCCATCCGAAGAAGAAGGTCTTGAGATCTTATGTCTCTCTGCTTTCAAAGAAAACTCTGTACGAGATGGTTTCGAAGAGCTTGCAAGTAAAGTAGCAGAGTTTTGCGGTAATCTTCCATTAGGCCTTGCTGTTGTGGGTTCATCTTTGCGTGGGGAGAGCAAGAACGAGTGGGAACTTCAATTATCTAAGATTGAAACTAGTCTTGATAGAAAAATTGAGGACGTGTTAAGAGTGGGATATGACAGATTGTCGAAGAAAGATCAATCTCTGTTCCTTCACATTGCATGCTTCTTTTTCTTCAATGAGGATGTTGATCATGTGACAACCATGCTCGCTCACAGTAACTTGGATGTTGGAAACGGGTTGAAGACCTTAACTGATAAGTCTCTGGTGCATATATCTATTTATAGAGAGATAGTGATGCACTCTCTACTACAACAATTGGGTAAACAGGTAGTTGTTCAACAGTCTGACGAGCCGGGGAAACGTCAGTTTTTAGTAGAGCCCGAAGAGATTCGTGATGTACTGGAAAATGAAACAGTAAGTTCTGATATATTTATATTCTCTAGAGATTGCCGATTTTTTTTCTTTGGTGATAAACAGTTTCACCGGTCCTCTCTTTTGCAATATTTGGTAGGGTACGGGATCTCTCATAGGTATATCATTTGATATGTCCAATATCGGCGAGCTCTGTTTAAGTAAGCGAGCCTTTGAAGGAATGCGCAATCTCCAATTCTTAAGAATTTACACACAAGTGGACTTCGAAAACGAAAATGATAGCTTCCTACGCATACAAGAGGACTTGGAATATCTACCTCGTCTAAAGTTACTGGACTGGGATTCATACCCAAGTCGAAGTCTTCCTGCAACATTTCAGCCAGATCGTCTCGTCGAACTCCATATGTCATCAAGCAATCTCGAGAAGCTTTGGGGAGGAATCCAGGTTGGTATTTGATATTATCTAATATTTTTGTAATGATTCCTAAATAATATATTTATCATTTGTTGCGTTTAACATGCAGCCCCTAGCAAATCTCAAGACGATAGATATGAGCTTTTCCTATAGGTTGAAAGAAATCCCAAATCTTTCGAATGCTACTAATCTTGAGACACTGACACTTACGTCTTGCTCAAGTTTGGTGGAGCTTCCCTCCTCTATTAGGAATCTTCACAAACTAAAAAAGTTGACGATGAGGAGCTGCGAAAAGCTACGAGTTATACCCACCAACATCAACTTAGCATCTCTTGAGGAAGTTGACATGAGTTATTGCTCGCGGTTGACAAGTTTTCCAGATATCTCGGGTAACATCAATATTCTCAAGGCAAGAGACACACAGATAAAAGACGTCCCTGCATCAATTGTTGGATGTTGGTCTCGTTGTGGGTTGCTTGAGATAGGCAGCAAAAGCCTTGAGAGATTAACACATGTCCCGCTAAGTGTTACTACGCTAGACCTAATCAACAGTGGTATAAAGAGGATTCCAGATTGCGTCATAGGTCTCCCGCATCTAGTAGATCTCATCGTCGAAAACTGCACAAAACTCGTGTCAATTCCGCCTCTTCCCCCTTCGCTCGAGTCCCTGAATGCAAACAATTGTGTATCACTCAAGACAGTATGTTGCTCTCTCCACAACCCAGTCAAGGTACTCACGTTCTACAACTGTCTGAAACTGGATAAAGAAGCAAGAAGAGGAATCATACAACAATCGGTTCACGAGTATATATGCTTACCAGGTAAAGAAGTCCCTGCAAAGTTCACTCACAGAGCCACAGGACGCTCCATAACCGTCTCTTCGGGGACTTTCTCTGCTTCCTCAAGATTTAAGGCTTGCTTTCTGCTTTCGCCAATTAAGGACTACCGATTTCTTACTATAAGTTGTCGTCTAAGAAGCAAAGGAGGTGTTACAATTAACAACTTTTGCAGTTCTGCACGGCTTTCTGATCTGTCTCCTCTATCGGAACATCTGTTTATATTTCGTGGGGACTTGTTTCGTCAACGAAAAAGATGCAATGAAGTGGATGTGGTTACGAGCGAAATTACATTTGAATTCAGCTGCTGGTACAACGATGACAAGATTATTGAGTGTGGTGTACAAATATTGGCGGAGGAAGCTGAGACTAGCAGCAGCAGCGAAGTGGACAACTCTGAAACTGAGACTAGCAGCAGCAGCAAAATGGACAACTTTGAAACTGAGAGTAGTAGCAGCGAAGTGGGCTACTACGAAACTGGAGGCAACAGCAGCCGCCAAACAGATGGAGATGGAGACTATGAAGCAGAAGCTTTTATGGTCTCTCAAGGTGAAAACATCAAAGCCACTAAACATACAAGTTGTTGGAGTTGGCTTGAGAAGCTTGGTCTAAAGAAGAAGAAGATTAATAAGACAGAGCATACTTCTCATGGAATCTCATGAGGCCAGAGTCTGAGGATACAGTGATGGGAAGAAGTAGTCATTTCTTAGCTCCATTATCATGTTCATAAAGAAAGAGATGGAGATGGAGACTATGAGCCTGAAGCTGTTCAGCTCTCTAAAGATGAAAATATCTAAGGTTGTTGGATTTGGTTTGGGAAGATTAATCTCGGGTAGAAAGAAGAAGACAAAACCTCCACTACATTATTAGGGGTACTTATATTGTCTTGTGTTCATTAAAGTAAGCTGTAAGGTTTTTCTAGTTAATGCTTATGTTCATTTCGATAGATGATGTTTTGTTCATACTATGTTGTGCATTCAAAGACTTGTTGTAGTATAGCTCTGTCTTATAAGACGTCCTACAACTGTTTGAAATCCCTGCAGAGTTCACTCACAAAGCCACAGGACGCTCCATAACCATCTCTTCGGGGACTTTGGCCAATTAAGGCCGACGGAGTTCTTCCTATAAGCTGTTGTCTAAGAAGCAAAGAAGGTGTTACAATTAACAGCATTTGCAGTTCTGCACGGCTATCAAATCTGTCTCCTCGACCAGAACATCTGTTTATATTTCGCGGTGACTTGTTTTGTCAAGGAAACAGATGCTATGAAGTGGCTATGAGCGAGATTATATTTTGAGTTCAGCGGCTGCTACAACGATGACAAGATTATTGAGTGTGGCGTACAGATTTTGACAGAGGATGCTTAAGGTGGCAGCAGCTACAACGAAGTGGACAACTTTGAAACTGAGAGTAGCAGAGATATTGAATAACTCTGTCTCTAAGCTAGATCCATTAGTTGATGGAATTTCATAAGTTCCCAAGTCATTAGCTCTGTCTCAATTTTGTCTCATGTCTTCATTGAAAGAGATATAGAGTAGCAGAGATATTGAATAATTGAAAAAGCCTTGTCTTTGCCAATTTTGTCACTACAATAGGTTCTTCTGTATGACTGAATATTTTCATAATTCTCCTAAAGGTGGTAATTTTATTGTCGTGAGTTATTGAATTATTGAAAAAGCTTTGTTTAGTTGTTTTGCTACATTGCTTGTTTGGGAACAATGTTCAAGCTTTTGTTTTAAGATATGAATTACTTGTAAATGTGTTCATATTCCAATTGGGATTTTGTGATTACCTTCTTTCAACTCTAGACTATTCGAAATTTTGTTTGTTTTTTTCATTTTTAAATTAAGACTTGGTTTAGTTTTCAAACCAAATTTACAGTTTAATTGGGGATATATACTTTAAGCTCTGAATTCATTTCCGATTCAACAATCAAAAAGCTATAAAACACAAGAACGCAAGAACACAAAGTTTTACGATAGGTAGTTTTGACTATATATATATATTTTTGGTTTGTCTCATTGATTTAAATAAAAGAAAGTACAAGGAAGCAAAAAGTGCACTGCAAGTTAGGTGTTCCGTTAAATTATTTTAATATTATTTTCTCGATATTGATTCAAAATTTATAAAGATATCTAAATGCGATAATTGATTTTTTACATGTAATTGTTTCCAAGTGTGTACCGTAAAGCAATTATAATTTTGTCTACATTTTGAATTGAAAAACATGTGTTATTTTCATCTAAATAGTTAAATATATTATTAACATTTACTATATCGCAATAACCGAATTTATTAATCATAACTGTTGCACTTTTTTCATGAAAAAAATATTTAATTTTTTTAATATAACTTCATTTTCATAAAAGTCTTTGGACTAAAAACAATATTTTCTATAAATTGATATTTATTAATATAACAGGTCTCTTGATTTGTTATGCGAGTTCTCTCCAAACATCCCAAACATCATGGTTCGCCTTCAAATTGATTATTTTTAAAACATATAATATGAGCCTAAACTTATTTGTTTCTCAGACACTTTTGAGAACAAATCCAGACAAATTGAATGATTATTTTACTAAACGCTTCCCACTGCTGATCGAAATCTATATATCCATTTTGGAGAACTACAAGAATGAAACAGAATTCCAAAAGTATTTCTAATCAGCTTTTCAATTTCAAAATTAGTACTAGTACACTTCAAGTTTGGTAAATTTCATTTCATTTAATTATGAAATAGGAAGAATGAACTAGATTTGTAAGACGGTTTGGGTTCGGTTTAGATATCTCTGATTTTGGTTCAGTTAAGATGAAGAAACAAATTAAACAAATTAAGTTGAATGGTAATTTGGTTAGATAATATATATAGAAAACATAAATTCATGAGAATGTTTAAAACATAAGGTAAAATGGAGACAAATAAATAATATTGTATAACTCTCTTATTGCTGTAGTGTGTTTGCTTTGTAGGATCATCAATTGGAAGATTAATGAAAGACTTGGTTAATTGGAGAGTTTCGGTGACATGTTTCACCAACTGGACAAAAATTATTGTTTAAATTATACCTTTTAACTTTTTTAAAATGAAGGAAATACAAAAATTCGTTTGTAAATGATAAAAAGTAAATTTGTTTTTGTCACACATCAACTTTTAGATTCCACGTCTTGTTTTTTCCAAAAATATTTTTATTCCAAAAATATTTTTATTCTACTTTAATTTAAATATTAGTTACATTATATAATATTTTTTTTTACATTTACGTAATAATATAAAGTTTATTTTCTTCCCCTCCTATAGCTACATCTAAATTTCTTTTTGTGAAAATAAATCTATTATTTGAGCTAACTAAATTAATATAAAATTTTAGATTTATAATGTCATTTAGGATAAGAGAAATAAATTTTTAAATTCCTCTAATAATTTAATATGTTAAACAAAAGTATAATTAATATGTATATCAAAGTTAAAATTGAAAATGGTAAAATCTAAATAAAAATATGATGTGACAATACATGTAGATGATGAAGTAGTGGCTTCCTGAAAAGTGATAAAATCTAACTATATATATATATATATTCAAATGGAAAAAAATACGGTAAAATTTATAGTCGATATGAAAACTTAAATATATGATCTAAATGGTAACAACAGAATCTGACTGAATTTTGCTGAATTGCAGAATCTAGCTAAATTTTGTGATTTTTGGCGGAATCTAGCGGAACAACTTGAAATGTAAATGGTAACAGCTCAATCTAACTGAATCTGGTTGAATTTTTTGAAAAAATTAATAATTAAATAAATCTTATAAAATATAGTTAAACAGTTTTGTTGTAAGATGAAATAGTTAATAAAATATTAATTTTTACATTTAATATATTTAATAATTTTATTAAACAAAAAATAACAACATAATTTAATGAAAAAACTTGCAACTCGTAAAACATTAAAGATGAATTTATCTTACTAATAGAGTTAATTAATCCAAAGTTTTGTTTTCATCAAAATTTACGCTAATTTCTGAATTTTGTTTTGTTTTTTTTTTTAAATTCTTATGTTTCAAAAAAAATTATATTAGTACAAACAATAATCGAAAAAATTGAATCGAACCAAACCAAAAATTTTAAACTTAAATTGAAATACATAAATACGACCTATATTTTCAAAGTAATAACTAAAATTTAACCCCGTTGAATAATTATAAAAATAAAAAATAAATGTAAACAAATAATAATAAATTTATAAATGATTGATTTAAAATAATTTTATATTAAATATTAATATATAATGTTTTCGCAATAGCCTAGTATTCATCTCTCCTGTAATTATGGGTTGTACATTTTGGAGAATTTCCGCAATATTTCCGGGATGAGTTGTTGAGAACAGAGATTTGAAATAACTTTAGCCAAACTCTCCAACCCCACATCCGTCTCTTCCCAAATCCGTGTGTCATTAAAGAGTCATGTAATCCTGTTTTTTGCCCTTCGTTGTTTTGTCGAAGCATGAAAATTTTTTGTATTCCTATCCCCATCACTCCTCCACTGCGATCGACTCTTTTGTCTCCAGTACATCTCCTTTTCTTTATATGCCTCTTTTAATATTTTTGTGATATCGCTAATTTCCTTTGAGAAATTATATCATTATTTTTAGCTTCCTCGAATGCCCGTTTTAATTCCGATATCTTAGCCTTTGCTGGTAAAACGTTATTCTTTCTCCACCATGAGATTGAATTTCTGCAATTGGCAATCCTATCTACCAATGCTAATGGTCTAAAATTCTTCATTTTATTCCATCCAGCTTCCACCGCCTCTGGAAGACCTTCTTTGTCTATCCATGTCATATCGAACCGAAATGATCTTTTAAACGATCTAGTTTTTAACATTAAAATTGCCTAGTATAGGTCTATGATTAAAATTAACAGGAGCTGAGGTACGAAAGGCTTTGATTATGATGAATCCGAAAAAAGCTTCGGGTCCCGATGGTATGACGGCTCTCTTTTATCAACGGTTTTGGCCTACTATAAAAGAAGAATTGGTAAGTAATTCAACACTTCTTCAGTTCGGGATCCTTTGATCTAAGGTTGAATACCACAAATATGTGCTTAATCCTGAAAATGGATAAGCCTAAACGAATGAGGAATTCAGGCCCATCAGTCTGTGTAATGGGGGATATAAGATTATATCAAAAATTCTATGTATGAGGTTAAAACAAGTACTACCAAAGGTTGTTTCGGAAACTCAATCAGCCTTTGTGTCAGGGAGGCTAATTTCGGATACTATCCTAATAGCTCAAGAAATATTTCATGGGTTCCGAACTAATTCAGCTTGCAGATATAACTTTATGGCAATTAAGACGGATATGAGTAAAGCTTATGATCAGATAGAATAGAACTTCTTGGAAGCAGTCATGACTCGCTCAGGCTTTGGCCAAATATGGATTCAATGGATAATGTGCTGTGTAAAAACAGTATCGTATCAGGTATTGATCAATGGGCAACCAAAATGTCATATAAACCCGGAAATGGGTCTCAGGCAAAGAGATCCTCTTTCGCCATATTTACTTATTTTGTGTACATAGGTTTTAATTACTAATCTTCAAAAGGCTGAGAGGGACAAATTATTAACGGGGATAAAAATCGCTCGAGGGAGTCCATCAATATCGCACATGCTGTTTGCAGATGATAGTTTATTTTCTGTAAGGCGAAGGTGAATGAATGTCGGATCATTTTAGAGTTATTAGGGACATATGGTAAAGCTTCGGGGCAAGAAATCAATTTTGAAAAATCTTCGGTTACGTTTGGCAAGAATGTCCCAAGTCAATCACAGGCGCAACTTAAAACTATTTTGAGATTTGAAAAGGAAAGAGGTATGGGGTCTTATTTAGGAATCCCGGAGAGCTTGGGGGGGGGGGAGGGGGGGGGGGAGGGGGGAGGTCCTAAGAGTAAGATTTTTAATTATGTCAAAGAAATACTTAATGATAGGGCAAATGGTTGGTCGGCGAAGTTCTTATCAAAGGGGGAAAAAGAGATTCTGATTAAATCAGTTGCTCTTGCTCTTCCGACTTATGTCATGTCATGCTTCAAACTTTCCCAGTCGTTAACTTCCAAGTTAACCAGTGCAATAGCTAAATTCTGGTGGAGTTCCAATGGATGTAACCGCGGTCTTTATTGGATAGCATGGAAAAAATTATGCACCCCAAAAAGAGGGTAGCCTTGGATTCCGTTCTTTGGAAAATTTTGATATGGCTTTGCTGGAAAAAAAAAACTATGGATACTATATCAATTCCCGAATTCTTTGGTAGCGAAAGTCCTTAAGAGAAGGTATTTCAGGTTTAGACACCCATTACAGGAAAAAAAACCACACTCTCCATCTTTCCGTTGGAAGAGTATATTATCGGCAAGAGATTTTTTGTACCGAGGTAGTAGGGTGAGGATGGGATCCAGAAATGGGATAGCTGTGTGGGACGATCCATGGATACCGGATACATTTCCCAGGCCAGTACGAGGCAGAGGAAGTGTTTTGCATCCTAATTTAAAAGTCAATCATCTGATTAATCCAATCACAAAGGATTGGCATGACCCAATCCTTCAAGAGTTCATGGATCTGGGAGATATTTAGTTGATTTGAAGACTTGATATTAGTCCCACATTCAAATCAGATAGTTTAATGTGGCATTTTACAAAGTCAGGTAGATATACGGTTAAATCAGGATTCTGGTTATCTCAAAAGCTATTAAAATAAAAGGATGCTAATATGGTAAACGAGCCAAGTAACAGGGTTTTAAAGGCTTTCGTTTGGAAAATTCAATGCCCTTCTAAAATAAAACATTTCTTGTGGCAAGTGTTAACGGGTGTATTGGCAGTGTCGTCAAGGCTAAACCAGCGTGGAATTAACTGTTCCAATATTTTTGTGCGTTGTGGGATAGAAGAGGAAATGGTTAACCATGCTTTATTTGAATGTCCTAATGTGTTACAATGTTGGGAGATTTACCCTATTTACTTAGAAAGGGACTCGTTTCCTTCTTCTTCAGTCTTCTCAAACTTAGATTTTCTATTTTGGAGAAACCGAAGACAGGATGATGAGGATAGAGAACAAGACTTTTTTCCATGGCTTATGTGGTTTATTTGGAAATCACGGAATAAAAAGATGTTCCAAAGAGCTGAATCGGAACCCTTAGATATATTACACCTCGCTAAGAGTGAATCCTTGGCATGGCGAGAACCCCAACCTAGCATATCAAGTCCAGAAGAGGTGCACCAGAACGCGTCCCATCAATGTGGCTTAAAAGAGTTAAATGAAGTGTTAACAAGCATAAATTTGACTTGTGACTTAAAAGAGTTAAATGAAGTGTTAACATGCATAACTTTGGACTCGGTAAAGGAGATTAAAAGGAATGTGGGCTGTAGTCTAGCGGGTTTTAAAGGGATAAACTCAAGGAAAAGGAACCTAATGCTATTAGCGTCTCCTCGGAAAAATTTTATAACTAAAAATTCTGTTATGCAACAAGTGGACGCAACAAAAACCAGGAACAAAGGGACATCCGGGGTACCAATCAAAGCGAAGAAAAAAGGGACGGTGGCTCTCTCGAAGCTACCGGCTAATACGTGAGGATATTGAGTTGGAACTGTCAAGGTCTAGGGAGTGATCTGACAGTGGAGCAATTGAGAGAAATGTGGAAACGGTTCAAACCAGAGAGTTTATTTTTATCGGAAACAAAATAATCTTTAGTTATATGGAAAATTTTAAGTTTCATTTTGGTTATAATAAGTTGTACACGGTATAACCCTGATGTGCTAGCAGTGGTTTAGCGTTGTTTTTTAATGAAAAAATAAAACTTCAAGTTCTATATTCGGATAATAGAATAATCGATGTTAATGCAACATTTGAGGGTCGAAATGTGTTCTTAACATTTGTATATGGTGATCCGGTTTTTAAACTAAGAGAAATGGTGTGGGAACGATTGACTAGGATCGGTACACAGAGATCAGAACCGTGGTTAATGATTGGGGATTTTAATGAGTTAACAGGAAATCATGAGAAAAAGGTGGAAAAATGAGACCAGCGATATCATTTGTACCATTTAACACAATAATTCGACATTTGCCGAAACTGCCAATGAACCTGTTAAAATTTGCCACAACATTTTATTTTATTTTAGAGAGGCATTGAATTTTCCAAACATATGCCTTTAGCGCCGTGATACTCGGTTCAGTTACCAATTGAACACCCTCCTCTGCTACTAACTTTTGTGATAACCAATATCCTAATTTAACCATATATCTGCCCGATTTTTTGAAATGCCAAATTATATTATCTGGTTTGAATGTTGGGCTAATATTGAGTCCTTTAATCAATTACATGTCCTCCGGATCCATAAACTCCTGAAGGATTGGGTAATCCTTTGTAAGTGGATTAATCAGATTATTGACTTTTAAATTGGGATGCAAAACACTTCCTCTCCCTTTTGCTGGCTTGGGATATATGCCAGTATCAATGGATCATCCCACACAGTTATACTATTTTCGGATCCCATTCTCACCCTACTACCTTTTTACAGTAAGTCTCTTGCCGATAATATACTCTTCCAACCGAAAGATGGAGAGTGTGGTTTTTTTGCCTGTAATGGGTATCTAAACCTGAAATACCTTCCCTGAAGAGGAGACGGTTAATCATGTGTTATTTGAATGTCCAACGGCGACACAAACATGGGATATTTCTCCTATTTCTTTGGTTGCGGATTCGTTTCCATCGCCTTCGGTCTTCTCAAAATTAGACTATCTTTTCTGGAGAAACAAAAATCAGGAAAACCATGATGGGGGACATGACATTTTTTCATGGCTTATGTGGTTCATCTGGAAGGCAAAGAATAGAAGGGTATTTCAAGGAGCTGACTCGGAATCCACATATATTTTACAACTTGCAGAGAGTGAATTTTTGGCTTGGAGAGAAGCCCAAATTAGCACCTCAAGTCCAGAAATAGTACATATGAACGTGACCCAACAATCCACAAGTACTCTGTGTAGAGTGGATGGTTCTTGGAAGGAGACGGATGCGACCTCGGGATTGGGGTGGATATGTTGCAATGGGGACTATACCCTACTGATCGGGGCAAAAAGACGAAGAAAATGCCTATCACCATTACACTCGGAGATGGAAGCCTTGTTATGGGCGATGAAGTCTATTTTGGAAAAAGGAGTAGATTGCCAGACGTTCGAGATAGATTGTTCGGAGCTGGTTAATTTGACTCAATTTCCAGAATTGTGGCCCTCCTTTTCCATTGCCTTGAATACTTTTGGTGAGTTTCGTGCTACATTCCAAAGTTTCTGATTATCCTTGATCCCACGCTATCTAAATGGTAAAGTCGACTGTCTGGCCCGATCAGCCCGATCGAGGTTGATTAAATTTTCTTTTGTAAGTGAAATACTACCTCATTGGATTACCAATGACCGGAAATTATTTTAATGAATGATTGTTGACCAAAAAAAATTAAAAACTTAAAAATATTACAAACTAAAAATACATTATTTTAAGGAAAAATCCTCAAAATATCACACTTTCAAATTTTGTTGCCAAAATATCACTATTAGTTTAATGTTCGAAAAATACCACCAAAAGTTTTGGTTTTCCAAAAATACCACAAACACAAAAATTGATTTTCAAAGGTTTATAATTAAATTTTTGGTTTGGGTTAACTATTTTAGATTTAGGGTATAGTTTTTAGGGGGTATGGTTTAGGGTTTACGGTTTAGGGTTTAGTTTGGAAGGTTGAAAATTTAATTTTAGTTTTGTGATATTTTTGCGGTTTAGGGTTTAGTTTTGAAGGTTGAAAGTTTAATTTTAGTTTTGTGGTATTTTTGAAAAACTAAAATTTAAGTGATATTTTTAGAACATGGATATATTTTATGGAACAAAACTTAAAAGTGTGGTATTTTTGAGAATTGCCCTTATTTTAATATATATTCATTCCACACTTCTTTCTTATTGTGGTATAATTCTTTTCATTTGTGGAATCTTCAAATCCAAAAGGTGTAAAAAAAAACAAAAAATTCTCCTACATTACGCGGATTCTTCAAATTCCTGTAACACCATTTAGAGGTAATAAAATTTTTGTGTTATCATTTGATGAATTTAATGAATTTGATGAATTTAAAAAATTTGAAAAATGTGATGAATTTTTATTAAAGGGGAAAGGTTGAGGAAATTTTCTTTCTTCTTCAGTAAGTGTCACATTATTGAAGACAAAGATAAAAATGTCATGCGTTTAATTAATGAATTACTATGATAATATATATTTAAGAATAATGAAGTTATACATGTAATATTTTTTAAATTTTTGATATGTTTTTTTATTTGGTATGCTACATATGTGTAATATTATAAGTTAATTTTTTATTTCATTTTTTTAAGTTTGCATGATAATTCTAAAAAACGTTGTTACTCTAGATAAATTTGTAATATTTTTAAAAACGAGTTTACTAAAAAATATTTTAATTTTAGTAGCAAAATATTATATCATAAATTATGTATATTAATTTTTTTTATCAATCTATTAATTAACTACTTATATGTATCTAAAAATAAATTTATAAAGAATAAAATGAGTATTTATTAAAAATGCCACTTAATTTTTTCATAAGTTTATTTACTTAATTAATTTTTCAAAAATTCAGCAGATTCGACAGTTACCATTTAAGTTTGATGTTATTCCGCCAAATTCTGCAAAAAATCACTAAAAATTCAGTTAGATTCTGCAATTCAGCAAAATTCAGCCGATACCATTTAGACACAGAATCATAGTTTTTCTTTTGTCGATAATTACAAAAAAAAAAAAAACAATAACACCAAATCTTTTTTTTTTAATCGATGAACAAATATCTCATGAAAATCTCTCTATATATATGTGTGTATATATATATATATATATATTTTTTTTTTAACCAAAATCTAAGGAAAATTAGGCCCAATACCAAAATAAATAAATATAGTTATTTGAGCTAAAATATTTTGGTGGGTTACCCTGGGCTATTGAAAAACAAACAAAGTGGGTTATGCTAGTTAAAATTTTAATCTTTTCGTGAGAATTGCTGGGTTCTCACTTAAACCGATATGACCCAGCCCAAACTATTCGGTTAACTCTGATTTATTTGGGCCGTGGTAGTGGTGATGAAGAAGAGGTCTATAAATAATCTCGTGCACCAAAATCTTTCCAAAACCCCTCTTCACATTCTGCTTCATCACATCAATCTCTGTTAACGTTTTCCCTCCATGGCTGGATAAGGGCTTCCGAGCTGAGCGAATATGTTATGGAGCTTATTCACAATCGGAGGAGCCTAATGGCCACCGAGAGAGATCGTTAACCGACATTGATATGATGAACAGAATTTGAACAATGAAATTGTTCCCAATTCCAGACATGGGAACACATTTAGGCTTTTACACAGTCATTTCCAATTTACAAATAGGAGATTCTTATGCACTCTTTTTCTCCCGACAATTGATTTGATGCTCTTTGTTGATTCTGAGTTGAGAATATTGAAGTTTATTTACATGCTCAACAAGTACCCCTAAAAGATAAATAAAGAAAATTACAGAAAGTAGAAGCAAATTGTATTAGGACTTATATGAGGCAGAATCACGAAAGTAGTGAGTTGTCACCTATTCTCCTGTGATTTTTCATCTTCTACTTCGTCCCTGCAATGTCATTCTCCAGATGCTTCTCTGTTGACTTTGGTTTTAATGTTTGTCTGAAATCTCGATATCTCCATCTTCATCGCCACCTCCGAAGCTCTCATAATCTTCATCAGTTTGAAGCTACAAGAGTTGGAGTATCCCGCATTCTATTATCTTCCAGGTGTAAGTGGAAGTTTCGAGTTTCGAGCTTGAACTCAAAAACCAGCTCGGTGGAAATCACCTCCTCTGCTTCAAAGTCGAATATGTATAGATGCTCCAATATATTTTTATTAAACAAGGTTCTACCTGATCTACATGAAGTACGAGCTTTCTCTTTGGACGTGATGACACACTCCACACTAAAATATTCCCCATAATAAACCTCATCTTTGCACTTGTTAACCAACAAGATGCTTGACTTAAATTTAGGTGCCTTGATCATGTCAAATAACAACATCACGTGGGACTATCCCACCCGAGATTTGGAACATAACTCAACTAGTTGAGCTTGATTTATCTACCAATAACCTCAATGGCATTCATTAACTTAAAAATAATTTTTTTTTATAGCACATAATCAGATTTTAAGTCACGAAGAACAACACTCCATAACCCTCCCAATATATATATTGCAAATGTAACTATCTATGATTTAGTAGTATTTACTAGTCTCAACTATATATACACCTCCTCCTTTGTGCTAAATACACTTTGCCCAATTTTTATTTTGTAACCATATTTAGAATCCTAAAAACATTTCGATACAAAGTTTTTCAATGATAATTTTCTAAAATAAAGATATCTAGATTCTCTTTTTTTCTTTTTTGTACGTTCATCTAGCTTATTGCAAACTAGGGAACCAGGACACACTCGTAAAACAGAAGAGCGATTAGAATAATGTTGGCAGGGGAGATAAACTAACCGATATTGGTTGCTGCAACCAATCTAACAGAAAGATCTTGGAAAAAAATTAATTCATGAAAATGATTAGTTTTCAAAAATAAAATAAAAGTGGTGTATTTTGCAAAAGCTAATACTGTGTAGTAACAAAAAAGACCATTGACTATATGGTAGCCTAAAGGTGAAAAGGTGGACAGCTCCGTAGGGAGGAGTTTAGATTTTACCCTCCTCATAGTCATGCCCAAAGAGTTACAAAGTGATATAAATATTACGAAACATGTCGTTACGTTACCGACCTTCAATGGTCGAGTTTATTATTTCGGCGACCGTCCAAGATTCTTCGTTTGGTTGCTTTGTTGATGAGGAACCAATCTCAAAACGACTTCTACCAACGAAAGAACCAGGCGGTTTTGGCTGATCAATCCCTGTTCTCTCGCTTGTGAGCATCAAAATCACCGACGACATTGGGGGTCTATCCTCTGCGCATTCTTGAACACACAAGAGACCGATTTGTATGCATCTTAGAACTTCGTGTGGTCGAAATGTTGATGATGAATCTACGATAACCGGATCTACGATCTCTTGCCCTTTTCCTTCCATCCAATTCCTCCATATCTGTTCATAAAAACAAAGCGTTTATCAACCCCAAAAAAAACAGAACAGAAAAAAAAAATTATGATTGCTCAAACTTACATAGCTGAGAAGGCTTTCCTCACTGGAGTAGAAGAATTTTGTGTTTCTCTTTCCAGAGATAATCTCAAGAACTAAGACACCCAAACTAAAAATATCAGATTTGATCGAGAATATCCCGTCTGTCACGTATTCCGGAGACATCCGCTGTATAAGGAAACAGTAAAACACATTCAGAGTTATTATTTTATTTTATTTTTGAATATAATGTTAAATATATTCAAAAGAAAATCAGTTTTACAACGAGTGCTACATTTTTTTTGATTGTTTGAAAGCTAAACTGAAGTTTGTGGCAAGAGTTAAGATACATTTGGTGAAACACCAAACCAAGTTTGGAGTCCATTGTCAAACCTTCTATCTCCCATTGCTCTGATGGAGATAAACTTGTTTCGCACTTGTTTGTCTATGAACTTGATTATCCTTGAGTGTGGAGTAGGGGTCTCTCCATGTCTTCATATCGTGTGGATTGATACCTGAAACACGTAGCGGGCGATGAAGCATTGTACGCGGTTCAAGTTTTTTTCAGAGACGTTTTAACCACCGTTTGCCAATCGGTTGAGAAGTTTGTGTGTAGGAGGGTCTTGGTTAGAGATGTCCAAATCCGTGACGAGAAGACACACGAGAAAAACAGATGATCTCTTGTCTCCATTGGGTGAAGACATAGGACACAAGCCGAGTTAGGACACATTCAGAGTTATTCTATTACCCATAGATAATGAAAATACTGGTGTTTTGATTGCTTACTAAGTTCCAGCCTTTTTCTCTGTACTAGCTTCTGTCTCATCCCTTCGAAAGAGTTTGGCCATCCCGAAATCCGAGATTTTTGGGATCATGTCTTTGTCTAACAAGATATTTTTAAGTATTTACTTGTTTGAATAAGTAGTTGTTCTTATCTGTATTGGTCAAATAAGTTATAGTCTTTAAAAAGCTAGTGGAGTAGAGTTGGCAAATGTGTTTCTAGTCATAGTCTATAGGAAGATAATGGAGTAGAGTTGGCAGAGTCTATTCCTAGTCTTTCGATTATTCAATTGCTGGTGTAAGGCTATATAAAGCCATTTCTGCTTCGTAATAATGTATCCCTTTCAAAAATCTTGTGTTATCAAAGTAATATGTTTTACATTTGGTATCAGAGCTATACAAGGGAGCAAATCTGGTGTGAGAGAGTGAAAGAAATGAGATGTCAAATTCAGAGAAGTTCGTGCAGCCGGCCATCCCGAAGTTTGATGGTCATTACGATTATTGGTCAATGACGATGGAAAAATTTCTTAGGAGCAGAGAGATGTGGAATCTGGTGGATGAAAGAAATTCCGACATCGGCAGTGGGGATAACGCCGGCCAATGAAGCTCAGAGAAAAGCGGTGGAAGAGGCCAAACTCAAGGATTTGAAAGTCAAATTTTTTCTCTTTCAAGCTATTGATAGAGAAATCCTGGAGACAATTCTTGACAAGAGTATTTCAAAGGCGATTTGGGAATCGATGAGAAAGAAGTATCAAGGGTCCACAAAGGTGAAAAGATCACAACTTCAAGCTCTAAGAAGGGAGTTTGAATTGCTTGCTATGAAGGAAGGAGAGAAGGTAGATACCTTCCTAGGCAGAACCTTGGCAGTGGTGAATAAGATAAAGACAAATGGTGAGATCATGGAGCAAAGTACGATTGTTGGGAAGGTGCTCAGATCATTGACCACAAAGTTCAATTATGTTGTTTGTTCGATAGAAGAGTCAAATGATCTGGAGCATGATGAGCATTGATGAACTACATGGAAGCTTGCTAGTTCATGAGCAAAGGATGCATGGAACACAAGAAGAGGAACACGTGTTAAAAATCTCTTACAATGAGAGATTCAACAGAGGAAGAGGACGAGGTGCATTTCGAGGAGGTCGAGGCAGAGGTAGAGGAAGAGCTGGTCAAAATAAAGCACTCGTCGAATGTTTCAAATGCCACAATTTGGGACATTTTCAGTATGAGTGTCCAGAGTGGGAAAAGAAAGCTAACTATGCCGAGTTGGAGGATGATGATGACCTGTTGCTAATGGCGTATGTGGAACTCAATAAGATGAAGAGAGAAGATGTGTGGTTTCTTGATTCAGGCTGCAGTAACCACATGACAGGAGACAAAGGGTGGTTCTCGGATTTAGAAGAAGATTTAATCAAACAGTGAAGCTTGGAAACGACACAAGGATGGTCGTGGTAGCAAAAGGGAGTGTAAGGGTGCAAGTCAATGGCAGTACCCAGGTGATATCTGATGTTTACTATATTCCTGAGCTTATAAACAATTTGTTAAGCGTAGGACAGCTTCAAGAAAAGGGTTTAGCCATCTTAATTCAGGATGGAACTTGCAAAGTGTTTCATCCCAGCAGAGGAGTGATTATGCAGACTAATATGAGTGGAAATAGAATGTTTTATCTGCTTGCATCTCGATCTTCAAAGAATTCAATGTGTCTCCAGGCTGAAGAAGTGTCTAAGAAAGAACCTCATATGTGGTATTGTCGTTTTGGGCATTTGAATCATGATGGTCTAAGAATGTTGGCTCAGAAAAACATGGTCGTTGGCCTGCCCTCTCTGAAATCTACTAAGGAAGTATGCACTATCTGCTTGACGGAAAAACAACACAGAGAATCGATGCCAAAGAAGAGCTCGCGGAGAGCTTCAAAACAACTCCAATTAGTCCATTCAGACATATGCGGTCCTATCACACCAGTCTCACACAGTGATAAGAGGTATATCCTTAGTTTTATTGATGATTTCACTCGTAAAACATGGGTATATTTCTTACATGAAAAATCAGAAGCTTTCGCTTCCTTCAAGAACTTCAAAGCCAGTGTGGAGAAAGAGATAGGAGAATTTATAACATGTCTAAGGACAGATCGAGGTGGCGAGTTCAACTCAAGTGAGTTTGCAGAGTTTTGTAAATCTCAGGGGATCAACAGGCAATTGACAGCAGCCTACACTCCTCAGCAGAACGGAGTCACAGAGAGGAAAAGTAGAACCATTATGAACGTGGTTCGATCTATGTTGAGTGAACGACATGTTCCCAAAGCATTCTGGTCTGAGGCAACTCGATGGTGCGTTCACATTCAAAACCGGAGTCCAACTGGAGCAGTTGAAAAAATGACCCCATAGGAGGCGTGGAGTGGAAAGAAACCAGTGGTTGAGTACTTTCGGGTCTTTGGGTGTATTGCACATGTTCATATACCAGATCAGAAGAGGAGTAAATTGGATAATAAGAGCAAGAGATGCATTTTTCTAGAGGTCAGTGATGAGTCTAAAGCATGGAGACTATATGATCCAGCTTCAAAGAAGATTGTGGTTAGCAAGGATGTGGTATTTGAGGAAGGAAAAGGCTGGAATTGGAGCAGATCTGATAAAGAGTTAAGAGAAGATATATTGGAATTTGAAGATGAGGTCGATGATCAAAGTGAAGAAGAGAGAATCGCCAGAGTTGGTCAAAGCGCACACTCACCCTCGAGTTCGCGTGATTCAACGTGTGATTCACCTCCATCTCCGAGTCTGCGTAAGTCTAATTCTAATGTTGGTGCTGGTAGCTCAATCCAAGTGAAGAGTACACGTGAGAGAAGGGCACCAGGATGGATGTCAGATTATGAGACATGAAAGGCGACACTCGATGAGGAAGAAGAAAACTTGAGTGAAGTAATGTTGATGATGATGGTAGAAGAGCATGATCCGATTTGGTTTGAAGAAGCAGTGAAACAGAAAATCTGGAAAGATGCAATGGCGAGTGAGATTGAATCTATTGAAAAAACCACACTTGGGAGCTTACTGCACCACCTGAAGGATTCAAGCATATTGGAGTTAAGTGGGTATACAAAACAAAGTTCAATGAAGATGGAGAAGTCGAGAAGTACAAAGCGAGGTTGGTAGCAAAAGGATATGCACAATGTTATGGCGTGGAATATATTGAGGTGTTTGCTCCAGTCGCAAGACTTGACACCATCCGTACAATTCTCGCAATATCAGCACAATCAAGTTGGGAGGTGTTTCAACTTGATGTAAAAAGTGCCTTCCTGCATGGAGAGCTCAAGGAAGATGTCTATGTTAAGCAACCATAAGGGTTTGTAAAAAAGGGAGAAGAAGAGAAATTTTAGAAACTAAAAAAGGCGTTGTACGGGCTTAAACAGGCTCCACGAGCTTGGTACAGCAGGATTGAGGCTTATTTTCAGCGAGAAAATTTTGAGAGATGTCCCAGCGAGCACACCTTGTTCACAAAAGCAAAGGGAGGTAAATTTTTAATTATCAGCCTTTATGTTGATGATTTAATTTTTACTGGGAATGATAAAAGCATATGTGATGAGTTTAAGAGTTCGATGATGTTGGAGTTTGAGATGTCTGATATGGGCAGGATGAAGCATTTTCTTGGGGTAGAGGTGAAACAAGGCCAAGATGGAATTTTTATTTGCCAACGAAGATATGCAAGAGAAGTACTGGCAAGGTTTGGTATGGATCAGAGCAATCCCGTGAAGAATAATATCGTACCATGAACGAAGCTGCAGAAAGATGAGAATGGTGTCAAAGTAGATGAAACTTTGTTCAAAAAAGTGGTTGGAAGTCTCATGTATCTAACCGTGACAAGATCGGATTTGATGTATGGAGTTTCTTTGATAAGCAGGTTCATGGCTAATCCTAAATTGTCGCATTGGCTTGCAGCAAAGAGGATCTTAAGGTATTTGAAAGGTAAAATTGAGCTGGGAATTTTCTACAAGAAAGGAGAAAATAGTTTGAGACTCATGGCTTATACCGACAGTGATTATGCTGGTGATTTAGACAACTGAAGAAGCACATCTGGCTTTGTGTTCATGATGGCATCTGGAGGTATTTCTTGGGCATCAAAGAAGCAATCAGTTGTTGCTCTCTCTACCACCGAAGCAGAGTACATAGCAGCAGCCGCTTGTGCGTGTCAGTGTGTTTGGCTCAGACGGGTATTGGAACAAATTGGGTTTGAAGAGAAGGCAGAGACTGTGATCATGTGCGACAATAGTTCTACCATTCAGTTGTCTAAGCATCCAGTCTTTCATGGGAAGAGTGAGCACATTAAAGTAAGGTTTCATTATCTCAGAGACTTGGTGAGTGATGGAGTTGTTAAGTTGTGTCACTGTCCGACGGAAAACCAGATTGCAGACATTTTTACAAAGCCACTGAAGTTAGAGCAGTTTGAGAAGCTTCATGAAATGCTTGGAGTGATCGATGTTTCTGAAGTAAGCTAAGTTCAGATGAATTAGCTTAAGGGAGGGATTGTTAAGTATTTACTTGTTTGAATAAATCGTTGTTTTTATCTCTGTTGGTCAAATAAGTTATAGTCTTTAAAAAGTTAGTGGAGTAAAGTTGGCAAGTGTGTTTCTAGTCATAGTCTATAGGAAGATAATGGAGTAGAGTTGGCAGAGTCTATTCCTAGTCTTTCGATTATCAATTGCTGGTGTAAGGCTATATAAAGCCATTTATGCTTCGTAATAATGTATCCCTTTCAACAATCTTGTGTTATCAAAGTAATCTTGTTTTACAGATATTGCTCGGTTTCAAATCCCTGTGGATGATTCGAAACCGAGAATCTTGGTGAAGGTATAAAACTCCCCGAGCAATGTCGTTTGCTATCTCCAGGCGCTTCTCATGATATGTTTATCGTATTTCATAATATTCAAAAAGTACATACAATAACTTATACTAGAGAGAAGCATAGACTGGTACAACATATTATAATGTAAGCAGCATGGGAGCAGCATGGGCACAGCTTGGGCAGTGTGAAGCATGGGCACAACTTAGGCAGTGTGAAGCATGGGCACAGCTTGGGCAGTGTGAAGAATGAAGCGTGGGAAGCAGAGTATGGAGAGATGCTAATCACAAATAATTATATAGTTTAATAATGTTTACTTGAATATATCTTATCACGCCCCCTCAAGACGGACCACCGAAGGTGAGACCGATCTTGACCGTGAGAGAGTTGAAACGGACGCGAGGAAGTGGTTAAGTGAGCGCATCGGCTAGTTGATCGGCAGTAGAGACATGTGAAACTCGGACCTGACCATTTTGAACATAATGGCGGACAAAATGATAGTCTAAAGCGATGTACTTCATCCGGAATAAAAAATCGGATTGGCGGCTAAGTAGGTGGCTCCGATGTTGTCGCAATAGATGGTCGGTGTGTTGAGAACATCAATACCAAGTTCAGATAAAAGAGATTTGATCCAACACATTTCAGAAGTGGTGGATGCGATGGATCGATATTCGGCCTCCGTAGACAAACGAGAGACTCCGGTTTGTTTCTTTGAAGACCACGCTATTGGATGACGTCCGAGATACACAATGTAAGCTTCGGTGGAAGTGTAGTCATCCTTGTTGTCGCCCCAATCCGGATCCGTAAATGCGTGAAGTGTGGGTGCATTGGTGGCATGGAAGTAGATCCCGTGAGAGATGGTGCCGGAGAGATAACGAAGAATACGTTTCACAGCAGCCCAATGGTAGGTGATTGGTCTATGCATAAATTGAGACATCTTGTTGACAGCAAAAGAAATGTCAGGTCTCGTGAGAGATAAATATTGCAAGCTGCCGACAACGGCTCGATACTCTGTGGCGTCAACCAAAGCTGTTCCAGAAAGTAACGTGAGTGAAGTATTTGAACACATGGGTGTAGTTACTATTTTGGAATCCATCATGTTGGTCTTATGAAGCAAGTCTGCAATATAACATTATTGTGTTAAATGTAAGCCACGAGAAATGCGAGTGACTTGGATGCCTACAAAATAGGAGAGATCACCCAAATCTTTAAGAGAAAAATGAGTAGAGAGAGATTCGATAAACCGAGTGATATGAGGACTGTTTCCAGTGATGACGATGTCATCTACGTAGACAAGCATGTAGAGGATAATGCCATTTTGATTGTAGATGAACAAGGAAGCATCCGCTAGTGGGTTCTTGAACCCGGATTGGAGAAGAAAGGTACGGAGCTCGTTGTACCATGCTCTTGAAGCTTGCTTGAGTCCGTAAATGGCTTTACGAAGTTTGCAAACAGCCGTAAGATTATCTTTATCTTGAAAGCCGGGTGGTTTGATCATGAAGACTTCATCAACAAGGGTGCCTTGAAGAAATGCATTATTTACATCTAGTTGTCGTATTGGCCAATGATGAGTGACAACAGTGCTAAGGACAATACGAATGGTTGCAGGCTTGACAACCGGACTAAACGTGTCTTCATAGTTAATTCCAGGACGTTGATTATAGCCCTTAGCGACAAGCCGTGCTTTGTATCGGTCGATAGAGCCATCGGGACGTCGCTTGATTGTGAACACCCACCTACAACCTACAACATTTGAGGCATTAGAAGAATTCACTAAATTCCATGTATATTCCCTTACTTGAGTATTTATTTCTTCGACCATGGCATTACGCCAATGAGGGATTTTGAGAGCTTCGGAAACGGTGGTTGGGATTGTTGTAGATAGTGGAATGACACGAGTGTGAAGATTTAGTTTCTGAACCGGTTTTCTCGTCCGTGTACTCGTACGAGCAGGTGGAGGTGGAACCGTTGGTGGAGAAAGATCTGAAACAGGAGGTGGAGGCAGTGGGGAAGCTGCTGGTGGTTCTGTGGATGGAGGTTCGGAAACTTCAGTTGAAGATGAAGGCATAGATGGTGTGGAAGAAACAGAGACATTAGGGAAGGGAGAAGTGTCGATCGCCACAGGGACAGTGGAAGAAGACAAGACTGATTGAGATAAAGGACGAATAACAGTGGCCGGAGAGAAAACAAAGGTTTGTAAATCAGAAGTTGAAGGTGATTCAAAGGGAGTTAAAACAGAGAATGGAAAAACATGTTCATGGAAAACGACATGTCGAGAAGTATAAATATGATTAGTAGCTCTATCTAGACAAAAATAAACACTTTGCGTAATGGAATACCTAAGAAAAACACATGGTGTGGATCAAGCATCAAGCTTATGCGATGCATAGGGTTTTATCCATGGAAAGCAAAGACATCTAAAAATACGAAGTTTCTGAAAACTCGGAGTATGACCATGTAATCTTTCAAAAGGATTTGTAAAATGTAGAATTGGTGTCGGCATACGGTTTATAAGGTACACTGCGGTAGCAAAGGCATAAGCCCAATAGGACTTTGGCATAGAGGCATGTGACATAAGGGCAAGCCCCGTTTCCACAATGTGCCTATGTCGTCGTTCGGCAATGCCGTTGTGCTCCGGCGTATGCGGAGGACTGGTCATATGAGAAATGCCATGAGTTGATAAAAATTTAGTAAGCCCAATATATTCACCTCCATTGTCAGTGTATAGTGTTCGTAACTTGAATTGAAATCGGTTTTTAACCAAAACTTTGAACTTTGTAAAAACATCATGGACTTGTGATTTTTGTTTTAAAGGATACAACCAAGTGTATCGAGTAAAATGATCAACGAAAATAACATAATATTTAAAACCATCAACCGAAATAAGCGGAGATGTCCAAACATCCGAGAAAATAACGTGAAGGGGATGTGAGGACGTTAAAGTAGATTTTGTAAATGGTAACTTGTGCATTTTATTAATAGAGCAAGCAGTGCATGGTTGAGCTAGCAAAGCATTGGAAGAAACAGGTAAAGAAAATTGAGATACTACTTTATGAAGAGTAGATAGAGCTGGATGACCGAAACGGGAGTGCCAATCCGAGATCGTCGTCTTCACAGCGGATGCAAAAGCAAGAGATGGTGGTTTAGGGCCGATGATTTTTGGCCATTCGTAAGTTCTGTCTTTATTGAAGACAAAAGGCCCCCGTTTGCAAATCTCTCACCTGAAAATACGTGGGAGTTAATGTAACAAAAACTCCATTAGTTTTACACAATTGGAACACATAAATCATATTTTTATCAAGAGAATGAACACACAAGACGTTATTAAGAAAAAAGGGTGAGAATAAGAAGGGATGGATGAAGAACCAGTGTACGAAATCTGCAAACCGGAACCATCACCGAGCAAAACATCATCACCACCATGATACGGATTGTGAAGAGATAGGTTGGCTAAGTCAGATGTCATGTGGTGTGAAGCACCAGAATCGATAAGCCAAGTCGACGAATCAGAGATCATTGCAGGATTAGCTCTCGGCCGCCATGATGATTGTTGAATTGGAGTAGAATGCCACGATGATTGAGTAGAGGTAGGAGATGACCATTGTGGAGCATTGACGGAGCCTTTAACAATGCGAAAATCATGGCATAATTTGACACTGTGCCCATGAACTCCACAGGCCTGGCAACGTCCCAAATATGGTTTGGAGAAGCGATTATGATGCGTGTTTTGTGGAGGCATACGTGTGTGGCTATTCTGGTTGTAGTGAGTGTTGTGATTCTGGTTGCGATATTGTTGACGAGGCCTTGTGTCTGTAGCATGAGCCATAATCGGAGCCGTTGGAGAAGGATCATTACACAGAATCATGTCTTCCTGATTTAACAACATCTCGTGAAGTTCACCATAAGAAATAGGCTTGTCACGACCATTGATATCATCAATCTCCGGCTTGTAATCTTCACTGAGACCCGCTAAGATTTGTTCGGTAAGATCTTCTGGATCCATGGGTTTTCCAAGGAGAGCAAGATCATCTGCTTTAGCCTTGATGAGACGTAAGTATTCGCTTATTGACTTGGTTCCTTTGACACACGTCTTTATCTGATACTTGAGCTGACGTATGTGGCCACAAGTCGGATTACCAAAGGTTGTGGCAAGTATGTCCCAAACTTCTTTCGTTATGTTCGCGCTCGAGACGATGGACTGAACGGACAGAGAGATCGCTCCAATGATAGAACTGTATAGGAGTCGATCTTGACGCCTCCATGGAGCATATGCAGGATTGGGAGCAGAGACACCAACAAGGAGTGAAGTTGGGTCTGGCCCATTGGCATCAAGGAACTGCTGAAGTTCATGGCCCTCAAGTAAAGCCCAAACCTGACGATTCCACATGAGATAATTCAGGTTGGTGAGTTTGGTAACACTCGACATGTTTATAGAAATAAGAGTGCTCTGAGGATCTTGAGCGTTACAAACAGATGTGCGTGCTGCAGTAGAATCAGAAGCCATAGGTTCTGCAGTAGATTCAGAAGCCATAGGGTATCCGTAAAAGAGAAAAGAAAAGGAGAAAGACAGAGGAATAACAGATACGAAAAAGGAGAGGAGGAGGAAGAAAGAATATGGAGGCAGCTAAGAGAATAGGTTAAACCTATTGTGCTCTGATACCATGATATGTTTACCGTATTTCATAATATTCACAAAGCACATACAATAACTTATACTAGACAGAAGCGTGGAATGGTACAACATATTATAATGTAAGCAGCATGGGCACAGCTTGGGCAGTGAAGCATGGGCACAGCTTGGGCAGTGTGAAGAGTGAAGCGTGGAAGGCAGAATATGGGGAGATGCTAATCACAACTAATTATATAGTTCAATAATGTTTACTTGAATACTAGGTGGGGCCCGCGCCTTGCACGGAAAAATAAATACATTAGTATGTTAATAAAACTAAAACATAAATTTTTTGATTATCTATTCATTTTTCAAAAATATATATTTAAATAAAATAAATCGAACACGACATTTTCGTGTATCGAATACTACAAGGAAAGATTTGAGAATCATAAAATCAACTTAACCGACCTTATCTCGTATAATGATATATAACATATAACTTCTTCCATATTTATACGTAGTTGCAAATAATATGGATCTAATTGACTAAACAAAAGAGATTGGAAATATAGATATATAACTTTTGCGTAAACACCATATTTTAGAATAAAAATACTAAAATATAATTAAAAAAAATTAGAAATGGATAATTTATAAATAGAACTAACGAAAATTTCAATTCCATAAAATAACTAAAAACTCAAAATCTTAGAGACTTTAAGATATTTTCTTATAAACCACATTCATTTTCTTCCATTCAAAACCACTCGTTTACACAATACAATCCTATATATATTAATGAAGGAGACATTCACAAACAAAATCACACCTGTCGTTTAAAGAGACTTTTAGGGGACATGTCATTTAATTTAACCAATCAGAACATTTCAATTAAAACGATATGCCATGGTGGAAATCTCTACATATTCTCATTAATTTTATAACATAAGCCTATTAATACATGTTTTACAAATTTAAACCCAACTAAATGTAATATTTTAGACTTACTATATAATCTATTATACATATTTAATCACACTTGAATATATTTATACAATTCATTATTAGAAAATATATATATTTTTCGTTTGTTATGTCCCACAAATTCATATAAATCTAAAATTTATCTGATTTATCGTATACTCTATAATTTACACAATAATGAAGATCAATTTTACACTTGAAATATATTGAAATAAATAACCTTTGCATATGTTTTGATCAATTTTACACATAAAATATTAAAAATAATGACATTAACAGATTCTTAATCAAAAGTATTCAACTTTATTACATTTATGCACAATACATATCATTTTTGTACGTTTATAAATGTTAAAATTTATATGTTTTGTCATACACGTTTAAATATTAAAAAATTATATATATTAAAATCGATTAGTAAATCTATTTAATCACTTAAGTACGAATCGTGTTAAATTTTGTATGGACGGAATTAAAGAATCGTTAGGACGTTTATAAAAAAAAATCTAAAGTGTATTATTTTAAAATGTATATCTTTTGTTGTAAACAAATTTCACAATTAAATTAATGTTTTATGTTCGCATCGACAAATGTAATGTGTTGTCCCAAAATGATTCACACCAACTTATAGAGTTCAAAAATAATTTATTAAAAATAATCATTCACACCAAAATAATTTCTAGGAAAATGATGCCACTTATACCATTTTGAATTATTATTCAATTTTTAAACTTAGTATTCTAATTTTATAAGTAATTGTTATTCTTGTATATAAGATTAAAAACAATTATTTTGAAGATAACCAATTTCATTATTTTTGATATTTTAAGTTTTTTTTTCTTATCCTTGTTATCCTTTTCTTCTAGTGCCCACATTTATTATCTTTACTCAACGCAAATGTTTGTATTTATTTTTTTATTAATATTTTTTTGAAGAGAACATTATAAAATTATTCATTAACATTGTAACATCAATTTATTTTTTAAAAAATAAGGGGTACTAAACCATATCATGGAATTCTAAACCTTTATAAATGCACGTAAACATTGAAAATAATTTATAGATCCTAAATCCTAAATTCTAGCATCAAATCTTAAATCCAAATACGAACACGTATATATTGATTTTTTATAGTTTTCATATGCCATCAAATTCTTTGATCAGGGATGTTAAACCCTAGCATGAACGTCTAAACCGTAACCATGCACACAATCATTGAAAATTATACATAGACTCATTTGATGGTTTACAGAAAATGCATATGCTAGGATTCAATTCCTCGATTCATCGTAATCCTCTATCAGCAATAAAATCTCCACATTATATCATTTCATAGAACAATTCGATCGATGAGTTTTAATTTGATTTTTTTGTTCTTGTTTTCTACATAAAGTATTTGAAATACATGAGCTTACTATTCGGATTTAGATAATAAGAATTTATATATATATATATATATATATATGTTTTGTCTTTTCTTTCGGTGGAGCATCTTGTCTTTCTCTTCTTTAACGCTAATTGTTTGGATCAGATTTTGGATCCTCCGTACGGAGTCGTAGATTTCTTGCATACAACCTTAGAGTGTCCTATGGGAATAGTCAGAGAGCTCCTGGTACGTAGGACTTCCGTCCTCTTGGGGGATGAGAGGTGCGTCCGCCTAAGTTGCTGTCTCTGGTGAGATATTCACGATGATTCTCTGGAGATGCGTTGGACCATACATAAATAATATTGTCAGGAAGATCTTCGAAATGATGAGAAGGGGTTTCCCTCTTAAAAACTCTCTGACGCCCAAGCCAGGCTACCACTGGATAATAAATTGATTCAAGAGGTGAGTGTGTTAATGAAATACACTAGTATGTTAATGAAATTAAAACATAATTTTTTTGATTATCTATTCATTTTTCAAAAATACATATTATCGTGTATCGAATACTACGGAAAAAAAATTTAGAATCATAAAAATCAACTTAACTGGACACCTTATCTTGTATAATGATATATAACATATAACATTTTCATATTTATACGTAGTTGTAAATAATATGGATCTAATTGACTAACAAAAGAGATTGGAAATATAGATATATAACTTTTGCGTAAACATCATAACACCATATTTTAGAATAAAAATACTAAAATATAACTAACAAAATCAAAATAGAAATGGATAATTTATAAACAGAACTAACGAAAATCTCAATTCCATAAAATAACTAAAAACTCAAAATTCTAGAGATTTAAATATTTTCATATAAACCATATTCAATTTCTTCATTCAAAACCACTCGTTTTAAAAATTAAATTGTAGCATTTTAAAATGTTAAATTTGGTATGGACGGATTTAAAGAATCGTTGGGACGTTTATTAAAAATAAATATAAAGTGTATTATTTTAAAATGTATATTTTTTGTTGTAAAAAAATTCACAATTAAATGAATGTTTTATGTTCGCATCGATGAATGTTATGTGTTATCCCAAAATGATTCACACCAACTTATAGAGTTCAAAAACAATTTATTAACAATTTATTAAAACTAACCATACACACCAAAATGATTCTTAGGAAAATGATGCCACTTATACCATTTTGAATTTATTATTCGTTTGTTTTCATTTTTAGATCTAATTTAACAAATCAGCACTCTAATTTTATAAGTAATTGTTATTTTATATATAAGATAAAAAAATTCATTTTGAAGATAACCAATTTCATTATTTTAATATTTTAAATTTTTTTCTTTTATCATTGTTATCCTTTTTTCGGTGCACATATTTATTATCTTTAATCACCGCAAATTTTTGAATTTATTTATATTTTTTGTTAATATATTTTTAAGAGAACATTAGAAAATTATTCATTAACATTATACCATCAATTTTTTTTTCAAAAAATAAGAGGTGGCAAACCCTAATTCGGGAGCCTAAATCCTTACAAATGCACGTAAACATTGAAAATAATACATAGATCCTAAATCCTAAACTCTAGCATCAAATCTTAAATCCAAATACAAACACGTATAAATTGATTTTTTTTAGTAATCGTATGCCATCAAATTTTTTGATTAGAGATGTTAAACCCTACCATGAACGTCTAAACTCTAACCATGCACACAATCGTTGAAAATTATACATAAACTCATTTGATGGTTTACAGAAAACGCATAGGCTAGATGTAAATGATTCAAGTCCTCGATTCATCGTGACCCACTATTAGTAATAAAATCTCCACATTATATCATTTTATAGAACAATTTGATCGATGAGTTTTAATTTGATTTTTTTTGTTCTTGTTTCTACATAAAGTATTTGAAATACATGAGCTTACTGTTCGAATTTAAACAATAAGAATTTTGTTTTGTTTTAAATAATATGTTTTGTCTTTTCTTTCGAGGAATAATTCATAGTTCCGTTTGTTTGGGTTTTAGTATTTATTTTATCGGAACTATGAATTATTTCTCAAGACAGACATAATCCGAACAAACCTCTTCATCGAATAAAAGACTCAAAAACAGAGGAAGCCTTGTTAAACACAAAGAAAAAAAAGTATAGGTTCATGTAACAAATTCTTTTCAAACATAAAGGGTAAAAATATTATAAAGAGATATCTTGTTGAAGAGACAAAACCTAAAAGAAGAAGTAGGATTAGATAAAACGAAAATATGTAGAGATAATATTATTAGAAAATTACCTAATAGAAAATGTCAAATTCTGGAAAAAGAAAAATAAATAAGAATCATTACAATAGCAAGAAGAAAAAAATGAATACATCAAATAACTAACACAAAAACACAATTAATAAAAATGTATGTCATCATAGATTTAAGACACGTAAACAAATTAATATTAATTTAAAATTTTAAAATAAATATTAGAACAAAATTACATACCAAATTTAATGATAATAAATAAGATTTTATAATAAACAATTTTTTTGTTAGAAATAAATAACTTAGAAATAATACAATATATAAAATACAGACTATACTTACTTTGAAATTAACAAAAATGTACAACCTATAAAACAAATACAACAATAATAATTAAGACAATAAAAAGACGAATATAAGATAAAAAGAACACAACTTGTATAATAGAGAAAAAACACATAAATTTAAGAATAAATAAAAACAAATTATACCTCAGAGAGGAGTTTAAAACCTATAAAAAAAAACAAAACAATAATAATGAGTAAAAAATAAATAACGATTTCACGATATAATAAACAACATGAACAGTAGAATAGATAACAAAACACATATACATAAACAACAAATATAAGAACGAATTATACCTCTAAGAAGAGGTTATAACCTATAAAACGAATAGAACGATAATTAGTAGAAAAATAAAAATAAATAAACGAATAAACAACAAAACTAACAACATGCGCGCGCAGTATATATTCTATAAACACAAAAACAAACAAAATAATACCTCGAAGACGGCGACATAACCTACCAAAAAATAGAATAAATAAAACAATATCATTAGGGCAAAAGAAAAAGGTATTACAGAACAAATAATATGTGTAGTCTCTATCGTATTTATAACAAACAATAAAAATAATATCTAGGGTTTTCAAACAACCGATACAAACAAACGGGCAAATAAAATAAACACTAAAACCCAAAACGGGTAAAATAGATGGGCCACAATAAAAATATATCCAAACCTATAGCAATTATATACGTTCGAAATAAGGATATGTTAGTCATAAAATTTCGATGGCAAAGATTGTAATTAAACGATTTCATTAATGGCATAAAGGTAAAAACATGCCTGAAAGTAATTCTGGAGCCGTCACTTAGGATTTCGCGCTTACTAAATAATAGTATGATATCTTATCATCTCCCAGTTTAGATTATAGCTTTGAGTTTTGTCTATGAAACACGCTCGCAACCAAATCAATTTAATTTATTTTCTAATAATAACATTCAACTTGTAGAAAAAGTGAGGAACTAACCAAAAATATAAGGATCGAGGCTTGAGTTTTCCAGGAACTCAAAGACTAGAATCATTTCATCCCTCTCAACGCAATATCCAAAAAGCTGGACGAGATTAATATGCTGAACACTTGCGATCAGGTTTACCTCATTGGTGAATTCATCCATACCTTGGGCTGACCTTTTCAACAATCTTTTAGCAGCGATTATTCGCCCGTCAAGTAACATTCCCTATTACCACGAACGTTTCCTAAGTTACACGGAAACTAGCCCAATGAAAGATTTACTATATAGTTCCTAGAGTGTTTTATAGTTTACCTTGTACACAGTACCAAAACCACCTTGTCCGATTTTGCTGGAATCGGAAAAATTATCAGTTGCCATTGCAACAGTTTCAAGCTCCATCTGTGATAAAAGAAAAAAGAAAAAAAGAAAGGTTGGAAAAAGAAGATTTAAAAAAAAGAAAGGTTGTGGCAAGAATACCAATAGGTGGTGCAATTGCTCTTGTTTCAATTGCTCTTGTTGGCCTATTCTTTCTTTTCCAATAGCAGAATAATATGAAAATCAAATCCAGAAGAAGCACAAGGCCGATTCCAACAAACAAGATTATGAATTTTGTATATGTTTTCTTCCTCTCTCCGGCTAAAGAAACAAGTAAAAGATATAAACTTATCACGCTATTATGTCATATGATTATCATTGTTATTATTTGTTAAAATATTATGTCAGATGATGATATGATCTTCATTGCAATTCCAGTATCACATGCCCATCAGCCCATGTAATTCTATTTTATACAATAACTAGATTCTTTTGTGTGTTCATCTTATGGTAAACCTCAGAAAGATTAGAATAATTTTGGCAGGGGAGAGAAACTTACCGATATCAGTTGCTGCCAATCTAACAAACAGATCTTGACCGGCAACATTGTTCTGGCGGACATCAAGGAGCTTTCCGACCCATATCACACAACCTGATCCACCATTTTGCATATCCGCGTTTGCATAGGCTGTACAATTGGAATTTCTAATGCACTTGTCCCTGCATTCTTTCTGTTAGGAATTATAGGCTCTAAAGACGTCAACTTCAGAGCATAAACCGTCACAAACCAAGATACGAAGTTGTTGATGTCACAAAACAAGACTAGCATAGAAACAGAGAGTTACACACTTGAAACCGTGTGTTGCACAAGAAAACAGAGTATGGAGAGATGTCGAGAAAAGAGAGAAGGAGATGGGAGCACACACACACATTTAAGGAGTTCACGCCCATTAACGAGGGTCGCTACATCTTCCCGAGACTCTTGCTCGGAATCCACTAGAAGGTGAACATAGGTACAAGAGATACAAGTGATTCCATCTTGCATAAACACTAATGAACTCACTCTTTGTATCACTCTTGTATTGCTAGAGAAACCCACGACAAAGCTTATGCTTTTACATGTTTCTCTCTCTACCTTCTAACTACACTGTGTAGCTCACTTTGTGCTGCTGCCTCTCATCTCTCTCCCACGTCCCTTACCTCACATATAGAGGAGACAACCTAGAAAACATAGCTCTTCTTTTCTTTGTCTTTATTGGGGCTTGTGAACTTGCCCATCACTTGTCTTCTTGGAAGATGTAAATATGTCCATGCCCATCACGTTCTCATCTTCACAAATCTCCACCTGAGAACATGATGATCATGTCAAATGACCTGCACCTACTTGAGAGAGAGAGAGAGTACCTTCTTCTAGTTTCTTGGATTCCAGTCTCGGTTCCTGAGTATCATTCTTCAGCCTTGATACTTAACCTCCAACATCCCCTTCATGGTTACTTGAGTTGCAACCAGTTTCAAAACACAGACATGTGCTTAAACTCAACTCCCAATGATACCATCTTAATGTCATCATAGTATCGAATCTGAAATAACAGCTTAGCAAACTCCATTAACAAGCTTAGAAGACCTCTAAACTGTTAACTCAACAGAAATTCCATAAGCTTCACCGCTTATGACTTCTCCAATCACACGGTATCTTCCATGCCTTCTGTTTATGCCATAGACCCGTTGCAGTGAATGAGAAATACAAATCTACATCTGCATACCTTGATTCTCTTGCTAGCTTCTAGGATTTCCTCATGCGCATTGAGATCAAAATCCTTTGAATTCACTTGAATCAAATGCAGAAAACCCGAATCATATTAGCCTCTAACTTGAAACTCTTTGATTCAACCTGTAATCAATCTCACCAACAGCTTACACCATATGAGATTCACCTCAATAATCTGTTTAAACAAGCAATCCCAAAACATAACCCATGTTCAATCATCTTGCTAAAACAGAACACACCAGCAGCTTGATAACCCACTACTAGCAACCTTTAACACGTCTCTTATCAACACATCCTTGTGATATTCCTGAGACACATCCTTACAACAGCTTGCACATCAACTCTAGAGTCCTTGATGTCTTTTTCAAGCTGCAAAGAACAACCTGCTATACTTCTTCTTGTATGTAGCCTTCACCCAAACGAATTTGGACCTTGCATCATTCAATTTCCAGACCCAAACCAGAGCCTTCATCTTTTTTATCATCTCATGATACTTGAAGATAATCCACTTGACTGATCCGCAAGTGTTTCCCCTAAGAAGATACTTACATATCTCTTTATGATGCAAACAAACAACTTGAACCTCCTTAGTTGTTCTCTTCCAAATGCAGTTTGACGTCCTTGCATTTGCATCCTTGATAGGACTCCTTTTGAGTTGCTAACACAGCCTTGAGATAAGTTGTTTATCAAGCTAAATTTTACCTTCTTGAAGTGAGTAGCCCTGAAGCAGTTCCTGCATCACCTGCACTTGCCTCTTTTGGTTTCTTCTTTAGAGAACCCACTGAACCACTTCAATAACTTCATCTCAACCTACACCTTGGTATCTTTTCTCTGAAAAAATTCCAGAAACATGCAACTCTGTTATGAGAACTTGCAATCATTTTCTCAAAAAAAAACTGCACTTTCTCTCTTTATTAGTTATCAACAACCAGCTTCAAACCAAATCCGAAAACTGTCTTTTACCATCAGATTATCACCCGTTTGAGCCGAATACCGGTTGATAAACCACCTGTTGTTGTCTTGTATCTTCTTAGCACACCAAACTTCCATGAATCTGATACAACAGTGACTGACACAGCCTTTTAACTCATTCCTTTTGAGCTAATCACAATCAGATCACTTGTAAGATCTGAACACTTGAGACAACCTCCAAATAAACATAGCTCCAGTAGGGAAAATCCCTTTTGGATATCCATTGCTCTTCTTGTAGCAACAATACTCCACCTGTAGCAACGATACTACACCTGAAACTATAACCACTTGAACGTAATCTGTCTCTGCAAGATCAACTCCACAATTCTGAGTTAAAGACCACTCTTCACTGTAACTTTGATCCATTCACACGTTCTTATGAATCAGAATGAGTCACCATGGCTTCTTGCTTGAGAAAGTGTGTCAAAAAAAACGTGAGACACCTTCTTTCTCCTTGTAGCCACTCCAAACTCATTCACTGGAGCATTCTCAATGTTTTGATAATGCAACAACTTAGGCTGATACACCATCAAACATGCCTCAATCCCAGATCGTAAAACCTTGTACCATCCTTCAGCAAAACCAACATACCCTTGTCTTGTACCGCTGTTAGAATAAACAGGACACGCCGACTAACTCTCTTAGCTAGGAAGACTTTCGACACAAGAACAAAGTATACCTCATTGCCTAATAACATTGAGAGACCTTCCTCATAAGCATGATGTCTTCAATGTCTTTATACCATTAGATTCCTCTTCATAGATTGAAGATCTGATACAACACAAGATCTCCTCTGAGAACTGTAGCTCCACCTGAGACAATAACCCCTTGTTCTCAAAGATTCATTCCTGCAGAGTCTTCATGTGTTAAACACAACACAATCTGCGTAAAACATGAATCTTTGCTGCTCCGCCTTGTCAAGAGCTTACACTTCTTGAACCAAGAACTCAAACACTTTCCAGTATACACTTAAGCTCACAAGAGCACAACCTTCATTGCATTCCTCTGAAAAACAACAATGAATTGAGTGTTACCCCTCTGTTTAAACAGAGCATTTCCAGACAGCAACAAAAGCACAATCTTCATTGCATTCCCTCTGAAAATAACAATCTTGTAGCTTCACGTTCCTTGATGATCCACCAACTGTAGACTCTCTCAACACCAAGAAATGATAGCTAGCACACTGAGATAAAACCGCAGCAAGAAACCCCTCTCAAGACTCTAAAGCCACTGAAGTTTACACACCCGTTTCTGTCTTGTCCAAATAGAAAACCAAGCTTGCTTCATAACCATTCTGCAACCTCCTTTAGACTGACCCTAGAGTACCCTTACTGATACTCACACAGCCATAAAACGCCCATAAGATTCAAGGTTCTAAGGCGTCCCCTAGTTCCACGAATCTTACGAGTTACCGGGCTGGAAACAAGATAGCTAGAACACCACCTGCAACTGACTTTGCCAAACTGATTCAACCAGAAGATAACATGAAAACCATCACTGAATCTTGGCCAAACTCTTGCAAAACCAGTACATAACCCTTGTGATCCAACACGCTTTCAATTCAATAAATATGCAGAACTTGAGCAAACCCAAAACTTCAATACAGAGCATCACAAACACCTTGTGACTGCAGCAGAATCTCCCTGAGCTTGAGTCTTGAAGTTGATGTTTTGATTCTGATACACAACCTTGAGTCACAAAACTTGTACTCGTCATTTCAAAATCTCAGAACCAGCTGATACTGTGAAACACCTTTAGCTTACACCAACCTCTCACTAGTTTCTTCAGCATTGATAAATAACACACATCTTCCATCACATGCTCCTTGCTTAATCTCTGAATTTTCTCCTTTTATGCTTGCAACACTTCATCTTGTGAGTAATCTGAAATCATTCTTACTATGTTGCAGACCCTTGTATCTAAAGGCAACCTGATTTCATAAACCCATGAAACCACTTCACTTGATTCCAGCATATGCCGTGAATCTCTCCTTACGATACAGCTTGTTCACATATCTCTTTCACACTCAGTTACACACCATAACCTGAGCTAAACACGTTTCCAACTACTTCAGCATCTCAATAACCTTATGTTACTCCACCTAAGATCTAGCTAGATCTTTCCTGTAACACAAACAAGATCTTATCAAACTGTCTTTGTACATGTCTCAGAAAACTGCTTCAGAGACTGCTTCAGAACCTTCTGTTTCCTTTAATTTTGTTGTCCTTGAGTGAGATGCTTCATAGTTCACTAGGACGAGTCTTACAACTCCTTCCTCTCACGTGCTATTCACCAAGAGATAGTTTGGCTTTCAGCTTGAGACAGTCTTGTCTCCACAATCTTCCCAAAACTTGATAAACACAATGATGCTCCACCAAGAAAGAGTCTTACGGCTTCTTCTTCTCTTCTGCACCATTTACCAAGAGCCACGGTTTGATTGCTTCACCCTAGATATGTCTAGTCTCTCCACAACCACACCCAACCTAAGAAAAGGACGTGGATGCTTAAGGGAAATGAGCCCTACTGCTCCACCCTTCCAAAAGTCCAACATTTTCACTTCTTTTTTTTACTCTCTCTCCTTCTCTAGATCGTTTTCTTCTTTCTTCCTCTGTTTCTTCTGGATCCGAGACTTCCCTCTTGAAATCTCAATCATCCTCACCGCTTCACTCATGCTTAGAATCTCTTCCTAAGCCACGAGTTTCACCTTACACAAAGGACAGCCTCCATGACCATCAAACCTTCCACTTCTCTTCTTGATAACATGATTCTTGGCTTGAGAGAACCATAAAACACAGAACCAATGCTCTGATACCACTTTGTTAGGAATTATAGGCTCTAAAGACGTCAACTTTCAGAGCATAAACCGTCACAAACCAAGATATGAAGTTGTTGATGTCACAAAACAAGACTAGCATAGAAACAGAGAGTTACACACTTGAAACCGTGTGTTGCACAAGAAAACAGAGTATGGAGAGATGTCGAGAAAAGAGAGAAGGAGATGGGAGCACACACACACATTTAAGGAGTTCACGCCCATTAACGAGGGTCGCTACATCTCCCCGAGACTCTTGCTCGGAATCCACTAGAAGGTGAATATAGGTACAAGAGATACAAGTGATTCCATCTTGCATAAACACTAATGAACTCACTCTTTGTATCACTCTTGTATTGCTAGAGAAACCCACGACAAAGCTTATGCTTTTACATGTTTCTCTCTCTACCTTCTAACTACACTGTGTAGTTCACTTTGTGCTGCTGCCTCTCATCTCTCTCCCACGTCCCTTACCTCACATATAGAGGAGACAACCTAGAAAACATAGCTCTTCTTTTCTTTGTCTTTATTGGGGCTTGTGAACTTGCCCATCACTTGTCTTCTTGGAACATGTAAATATGTCCATGCCCATCACGTTCTCATCTTCACACTTTCAACCCAATTCTCCTCTCCACAACGGACTCTGTAGTATCTGGCAACCTCATTGTCTCCAACCGCACAAACCCATCTCCAGGGCCGTTCAGTTGTGTCTTCCTCACACACCCACCTGTATTGTCTTTCAAGTCCCATGCGTCTTTGTCGCTCGGCTTAAATCCTTGAATGCAATCGCAGTTCGGTAACGTGTTTATGGCACAGAGACCATTTGCCCCACACTTGTTGTACGAACCGCAGTTGTCATCTGCTGACTTATACTCTAATAATTTAAAAAAATTCTCTGCAGCAATACTCCGCTATCTGTTATTTTCAGTACCGAAAAAGCTTTCATTCGTGATCCTGAAGGAATATGTGGCCTCGTCTTTGGTCACCGTAATATTTTACGTCACTTTGACTTTCCCATGGACCACTCCGAAATGTTGGCACACCCTTTTCCCGAATGAAACTCTCCGTGAGCTCATGACCTTCCACAGTGTATATGAAGTCTCCCAATGACGGATCATCTTTGTGTCTCCAAGACTGCAAGGCTCTATTTGTGTTCGATTTGGCATCCCAGCCCAGCTTCATACCCGACACTAACGTGTCTGTCGGGAAGTCGAAACTCTGCCACAAGAACGAGTCCTTGTTGTTGGAGTATCGCAAGATAAAATTGCCGGTGTCCAAAAGCTCTCCAATCAATGGGGTTTTCGTATTTGCACCAGTCTCATTGGTCGACCACACAGAGTTACCGCTCTGGTCAAGGAAGAAGAGGCTAGTATTCAAGACTACGAGTGTTCCCATGGGTTTAGAGATTGGCCTGTTTCTGTTGGCAACCCACACCACTTCCTCCGGCAACCTCCGGTGCCATATTCCGAGGTACCATCGGTCAACTCCTCCGGCCGTTTTGAACAACCCAAGGACAAACGTCTTTCCATTAGACATAATGCCGTCTTGATTCGAGATCTTAAACGGAACAGTAGACAGTATTTTGCACTCGACTTGAACAGCTAAAATTATTTAAAAAATCAACCTGATCAATGTCATGGTCTTTCTTCTCTTAGTTTCTCAGTTTTTCTTTCTGAAGCATCTAGCTTCTTTTCATTATAGATTGTTTTGTTTATTCACTCAAAAATCTAACAACACAGCATATGTTTTTCTCTCTCTACATTGCATATGTCCTTACCCACGAGGTCACGACTTTCGACTCACGTACATTCATTGCACTGTTGTTAGATAGCTTAGATCAAATTAATGATTATAGATACAAAAGTAATCCAATTTAGTTTTCAATGTTATAGATAATAAAATAATAATTTAAAAACCAAATGAAATTATGATTCTGGTTATTCTATTGAATCTCTATACTATACTATCAGAAGAAAAAATAACAGTTGCACTCATCCCTCATTAAATTTACGGACACCTATCCTTGTTTTTGTCCGTTAGATAATTTTAGAGTATGAAAATGATGCTCTCTTAAAAGTACCCCATAACTAGGAAAAAACTAATTTGACATGGATTTTAATCAGAGACAATATTGGGGACTAGTGAGATTCAATTTGGCCGTCTAACCTCTTAACTATCACTGCGCTTTCGGTTGGATAGAGCCACCACAATATCGAATAACAAATAATCTAAGTGGAAAGTGGTCTTACTGATCAAGTTATCCAAACCTTTGAATAATCATGTTCAAAAACCCTTAGTGACGTAGCGGCCCGTAGGATAACCTTAGAAATCCGTTGATCAAAATCCAAAACTTTATTAATAATCATGTTCAAGATCGTTGAATCTGAATGAGAGTACCGAGCTTAAGGAAGAAGAAGAGTTTTAAAACCCAAAACTTTGTTAATAATCAAAACTCTCTAAAACAGAGCATGTGATTCTCTTTAAATAGAGATTGTTGATCAACGAAAGAAAAAAGGAAACAAAAAGTCAAAAGGAAATGAAAATAAAGGAATCGCTTGCAAGAGATGATCGATTAGAGAAAGGAAACAAGGTTGAAACTTGTCATGCAAGTAAGGTTTCTCTTTTCTCAATACGTGTCATCACGCTACATCACTTAGAGTCTAGAGATGATCGGAGAAACCATAATTAAATCAAACAATTACTCTTATATTGTTATAAATCGTATAAGACAATATGCCGATCTTAGAATATGGAAAACCTAGGACTCTTTCTCTTTTGTATCTCTATATATATTATTGTACATTCTCATATCAATAAGACAACTTCCGCTAAACACTTTGACATGGTATTAGAGCATTAGGTTTTTCTAAATTTTTATCCTAAGAGTTCTAGCCATGTTTTTTTCACCATCTCTATTCCTCATCTTTCACAAACAGAGCTTCGGCTCGTCATCGTTTCGTCTAAATATCAGTATGTGATTTGTCACGTCTTGTTCTGCCATCTAGATCATGTCTAATCTAGATGATAATCAATCGAAATCAAGTTCTGAAATTGTTAGTACCTCTGTCTCCAAAACAGAGCCATCAATTTTGTCGGAGTATTATCTTAACTCATCTGGAGATCCGGGTCAATTGATCTGTACCGTGCTACTCAACGGAAATAACTATGAGCGTTGGGCTAAGCATATGCGTCGTTATCTTCATGCCAAGAATAAACTTGGTTTTATCGATGGAAGTTTCCCACAGCCTAAAAGAGATGAAGCGAATTATAAACTTTGGGGCATCATCAACTCCATGCTCGTATCATGGATTCTCAACGCTATTGAGCCGGAGTTGCGATCCTCTGTTTCATGCTCTGCTTATGCTTATACCTTGTGGCAGAGCATTCAAAATCGGTTTTCTGTTGGGAATGTTCCTCGTATTCATGAATTAAAAGCTGCAATTGCTAGTTTCAAGCAAAGATGGGATGTCTGTTCAAGAGTATTTTGGAAAACTGAAGCTTATGTGGGATGACTTGCTTGAATATGAGCCACTGCCAAATTGCTGTTGTGGACAGCCTAATTGTCGTGTCATGAAGTTTCACGAAGATAAACGTGAGCATGATTGGACTCATCAATTCTTAATGGGGCTCGACGGTGCTCAGTTTGGTACAATACGTTCGAATATTCTGTGCCTCAAGGCTACCCCATCTCTTGACTCTGCTTTCTCAATGGTTGTCCAAGAAGAACGACACCATAATGTCACCCGTTCTATTGTCCCGCGAACGGAAGCTATTGGATTCTCTGCTCAAGCACAAACATCTCTGTCAACAGGTCGTGGACGTCATCTTACGTGTTCACATTGTGGTAAGACTGGTCATGATGTCCAAGCTTGCTATCAAATCATCAGTGTTCCTTAGCAAACCGATAATGGTCACGGTCGTGGTAGAGGAAGAATTTCTTCTGGTCGAGGTCGCGGATTTGGTGGCCGTGCTAATACAGTTCAAGTCTCTGCAAATAATGTTCAACCGCAGTGTCATCATGTCTTAACTGATGTTGATCGCGGCAGCCTTCCTGGTTTAACAAATGAGCAATGGACAGGCTTGATTTCGCTGTTCAATACGCCTCAATCCGCATCTGATCGTCTCTCTGGTAAGTCGGATTGTGGACTTATCATCCTTGATACCGGAGCGTCCGATCATATGACCGGACACTTAGACTCTCTGTTTGATATCATCCCCATACTGCCGTGTCCAGTTCTGCTTCCTAATGGGGATAATGTAATCGCCACTAAAGAAGGAAAATTTAATCTCGGTGGTTGTGTGGTTTTGCTTCACGTTCTCTATGTTCCTCACTTGGCACCAACATTGATTTCAGTTGGAAAGTTACTACGTTACAATCCTGGTGTTGCAACTTTTACTGAGAAAATTTGTATTTTGCAGGACCGTTTTACGAGGACTTTGATTGGAGCGGGTGAAGAGTGTGATGGTATCTATTATTTTCGAGGAGCTATTGGAGTTAAAGCTAATGCAGTGTCTTCTAGTCGTGGTCGTAAGCTTTGGCATAGGCGTCTCGGGCATCCGACATCGTCATTGTTGGCTTACTTATCTGGTGTTATTGATTTAGGTGGTAGTAGTAAGGACACAACTCATATGTGTGATGTTTGTGTTCAAGCCAAACAACCACATTTGTCATTTTCTGAAAGTCATAATAAAGCTAATGCTATTTTTGAGTTGATCCATTGTGATATATGGGGTTCATACCGCACACCTTCCAATTGTGGTTCATCTTACTTTCTAACAGTAGTTGATGATCATTCCCGTGCTGTTCGAATTTTTCTCATGAGAGAAAAAAGTGAAGTCTCTACAATTTTAATTCATTTTTGTGTCATGGCTCAGCGTCAATTCGATAAATCTGTTCGTACCATTCGTAGTGATAATGGTGCTGAGTTCATTAGACTAAAATCCTTCTTTGCGTCGCAAGGAATTGTTCATCAGACTTCATGTATTGGAACACCACAACAAAATGGATGGGTCGAACGCAAACATCGGCATATTCTCAATATTGCTAGGTCATTACGCTTCCAAGCTAATCTTCACATAAAAATTTGGGGAGATTGTATACTCACGGCTTTGTATCTCATCAATCGTACCCCGTCTACTATCTTAGATGGAAAAAGTCTTTATGAAGTTTTGTTTGACAAGCTACCTAATTACGAGGTGCTACGCATTTTTGGCTGCTTATGCTATGCTCATAAGGGGACACACATTCGAGATAAATTTGAGGAGCACAGTATACGGTGTCTTTTTATTGAATATCCTAATAATCAGAAAGGATGGCGAGTTTATGATATGGAAAAAGGCGAGTATTTTGTCACATGTAATGTTGTATTTGAAGAAAATATTTTTCCATTCGCCTCAAATCAGTCCTCTCCATCACCGACTACTATTTGGGTTGTTCCTATTGCTCCGGGTGTTGTTATCTCTGATGATGACGATGATGAACAACAGTTTATCTCGACAGGGGGAGCTCTGGTTGTGTTGGATAGGGGGAGCTTGTCGTCGCCTTCTCATACTGAACATGAGATATTTTCTCCGGTTCTTCATGATGCATCTTCCCCTTCACCGAGTATTGAATCTTCGTCTAGTTCTGTATCTCTACCTGCTCATGAAACAGAGACTTCATCAGCCATTGTTCCGATATTTGAGACTGAGCTTGGGCGCGGGAAAAGAGAAAAGAAAACATCAGTTCGTCTCCAACCCTATGTTACATACTCTGCAAAAATCGATATAGATATATCACACTCCTCCTCGCTTCCATCTCCTCTCGGTTGTTCCGGTACTTTCTATCCTATCGCTAACTACGTTTCTTGTGCTCGTTTCTCTCCTAATTACCAAGGGTTCTTGGCTGCAATCACGGCTATTCGCGAACCAATGTCGTTTGCCGAAGCGATGCAATATCCTGAATGGCATGCGGCAATGGTTGCTGAAATTCAGTCTCTTGAAGATAATAAAACATGGATTGTCATGGATCTCCCATCTCAAAAGAAAGCTATCAGGTGCAAGTGGGTGTTTAAACTGAAATTTCATGCTGATGTACTCTCGAGCGTTACAAAGCTTGGCTTGTTGCTTGTTACCATTCGATCTCTTTTGGCAGTTTCAGCCTCTAAAGGTTGGGCATTACATCAAATTGATGTTCACAATGCTTTCTTACATGGTACTTTGGATGAAGAGGTTTACATGAAACTTCCACCTGGTTTTTCTACATCGAACAAGAATGTTGTATGCAGGCTCCTCGTTGTTGGTTCACAACCTTGAAGAGTGCCTTAACTACATATGGATTTCAGCAATACTATTTAGATCATTCATTGTTTTCTTACCAAAAGAATGGGGTTTCTGTATACATTTTGGTCTATGTCGATGATCTTGTCATTGCTGGTGATGATCCTTTTGTTATTTCTCACTTCAAAGCATATCTTCATCGTTGTTTCATATGAAGGATCTCGGAACACTTCGTTATTTTTTGGGCATTGAAATTGCTCGTCATCCCGAAGGCTTGTCTCTATGTCAACGCAAGTATTGATTGGATATTATCTCTGAATGTGGTCTTCTTGGCGCGCGTCCTTCTCTTGTCCCGATCGAACAAAATCATCGGCTTGCTCTTGCCAACGACGAGTTGTTTTCTGAACCCGAACGGTATCGTCGTGTTGTCGGCCGTCTCATTTACTTCACCATTACTAGGCCAGAACTTGCTTATGCTGTCCACCTTTTATCACAATTCATGCAGAAACCACGCCTCTCACATTGGGATGCTGTGATGCGTGTTGTTCATTATCTCAAAGGATCACCGGGAGAAGGTATATTACTTCGGTTTGATAGTAATGTACACCTATCGATCTACACTGATTCTGATTGGGCTGCGTGTCCTCTTACGCGGCGTTCTCTCTCAAGTCATATTGCGTTTCTTGGTTCTTATCCTATCTCTTGGAAGACTAAAAAACAGGATGTGGTCTCTGCTTCATCGGCTGAAGCCGAGTATCGCTCCATGGCATTGGCTGTCCGTGAAGCAAAATGGTTGTGCTCTTTGCTTTCATTTTTGGGTGTTCCCCAATCTGGTCCGATTTCGTTCTATTGTGACAATCAAGCTGCACTTCACATCGCCGCTAATCCTGTTTTTCATGAGCGCACTAAACATATCGAGTTCGATTGTCATCAAGTTCGTGATGCTGTTCAAGCCGGTCTTATCTTCACACAACATGTTTGTACTCATGAACAGCCTGCTGATATCTTCAACAAAGCTCTAGGTCGACCGCAGTTTGAACAACTTCTTCCCAAGTTGGGCATTTATAATCTTCATGCTCCAACTTGAGGGAGAGTATTGAAAGAATATTGTTATAAATCGTATAAGGCAATATGCCGATCTTAAAATATGGAAAATCTAGGACTCTTTCTCTTTTGTATCTCTATATATATTATACATTTTCATATCAATAAGACAACTTCCGCTAAACACTTTGACATCTTATGATACATAATATTATAATTTTTGTGTATTTTCACATAAAACAATCATTTAATTCAAATAATTTGAATATTTCTTACTCGTTTAATCAGGAATGCCAACAGGTAATACTCAAAAGAGATCAACAATTTACTGTAGAAAAGTACCAAGCAGGCTTGCGCCACCTGGCACATGTGGTAAAATAGATGCTGATGCGTTGTGTAATAAAGCTTGCGTGGAACAGGATTTTAACCATGGCAAATGTCTAATACTTCCAAACACGACAAAAAAATCTTGTTACTGCCGGCATTTTGACGACGGATCTCAATGCAAATGAAATGTTTTGTCCAATTGACTATACACCTAATATCGATATATAAATATAATTGTGTGCGTTTTTTTTGTTTTTTTTGTCAACCGTGTGTGTGTGTGTGTTTTTTGTTTAAAATGCAAGTAATGTAATAATTAGTGAAGTAATTTGATTTACTTGTCACTGATTAATTGACTATAATTTGGTTTTGATTTTCGCATCTTACCGACATAATTTCTTTTTCTTAAATCTTTAATAATTATATAATTTAGAAAATCATTGTTTTTTAATTGTAATAGAACCTTTATCGCAATATATAATCAAATAATATCTAAACCCATATATAATATCCAAAATATATGAGCATTGTTAATAGTTACTATTTATGACAGAATTGTGAGAGAAAAATAACATTTTATATTTCAAGATTTGTGATTAAAAATAAACTAGGATAATACTTGCATTATGCGCAGAGTAAAATGTTTATATTGTAAAATTTAAGGGTGAGCAAAATAGTCGGAATCGAAAAATCGAACCGGAATCGACTCGAAATTATCCGAACCGAATTCGAATCAAACCGAACCGATTTTTTTAAAATATCTGATGGGTCCTATATGCGTAGAACCAAAGAGCCGGAACCAAACCCGAACTAAACCGAGAACTGAACAGGTACCCGAAATACCTAAAACATAAATTAACCCATAGATATTCTAGTTTTAGGTTGGGTATGTTCGGATAATTTGGATAAATTTTATAATTTTTTCTTTGTTATTTTTTAGTTAATTTGGTTAGTTCGGATATTTTTAGGAATATTTGAATAGTTTGGATAAAGGTAACTAATTTAGGTCTATTATTTCAATTTTTTACATATGTTTTTTTAAAAAAATCAGGTATTTTTGAGTAATTTCAGGTAGTTTGGTTAAAAAATATCCGGAATCGAACCAAACCGAATTTTTTGGGGTAATTATCGGTTCTTAATTATAAGAACCGAATGGATCCGAAACCGATTGTAACTGAATCGAAACCGAACCGAAACTGTTAAAATATCTGATGGGTCCTAAACTACTCTACCAAAAAGACCCGGAACCGAACTAAAAATTCGAAAGCCCAAGTCTAGTAAATTTAGTATAGTTTTATTTAAGGAAATCAATTGTAGTTATTATATGAATTAGTACAAAAAATCTAAATCCCGTTTGTTTATATTCGAATTTGCGATTATTTTGTATAAGAACGTGTCATCAAGGGATAGACAAAATAGATGAACCAAACTGAACCACATAAAAATTTACCAATCCAAATTCGAACCGAATTATATAATAATTCGAATGAGTTGATGCATTCATATTTTAGCATCTTTAGCATACATTTTCCTTAGCTTTTATAATCATTAGACTTGCATTTTGCATATTTCTCCTCATTTTGAGTCTCATATAGAATATGTTAAGTCCTAGAGCCATAGGCTTCATATTATGCATTTGCATTGTATTTTTAGTATTTTTCAGGTACAATGAAGGCTAAGAAGTTGGAAGAACCAAATGAAGTTGGAAGAACATGAAGGAGAGCGAAGAAAATACAAGAATACAAAAAAATATGCAAAAAATCCGAATCGGCTCAAACATCATCTCTGTTGAAGGCCTTCCCATGATCATATTAATCTTAAATTTTGTATAGAGATAGTAAATTGAGTTAGCTTTCTAATGGAAGTGGTTTCAAGTCATTCGGAGCCATATCGCGAACGTTATCATCGATTTACTGGACACATATCACCAGATCAATCGATCTGTTTCGATCGATCGATCCAAAATATCTCGCTAATATTGGAACAACGGGTGCACTAACCAAAGCCTCTTTCAACTTCAAGAAGGCTTCATGACATTCTTGATCAAAAACAAAGGCTATCTCTTTGCACAAAAGCCTTGTCAACGGTCTAGAAATTTTAGAAAAATCTTTGATGAACCTCCTATAGAACCCGGCATGACCCAAGAAGCTTCTTATACCCCTTACCGATGTAGGCAGTTGCAAGTTCACCATTACTTCGATCTTGGCTTTATCGACCTCAATACCTTTCTTTGAAATTTTGTGCCTAAGCACAATACCATCTTGAACCATGAAGTGGCATTTCTCCCAATTGAGTACAAGGTTGGTGTCTTCGCACCTTTGTAGAACCCTACACAAATTCAAAATACAAGAGGCAAACGAACCACCATACATGGAAAAGTCATCCATAAAAACTTCCATTATATCCTCCGTGTAATCCGAGAAGATCGACATCATACACCTTTGAAAAGTCGCGGGTGAATTACACAAGCCAAATGGCATCCTTCGATATGCAAAGGTACCATAAGGACAAGTGAAAGTCGTCTTCTCTTGATCTTGAGGATGTATTGGGATTTGAAAGAATCCTGAATAACCATCAAGAAAACAATAGTATGAATGGTTAGCCAATCTCTCAAGCATTTGATCAATAAAAGGCAATGGAAAATGATCTTTTCGAGTAGAAGCATTCAATTTTCGATAGTCAATGCACATTCTATGGCCGGTTGTTGTTCTAGTTGGTATCATTTCGTTTTTGTCATTTCTAACAACGGTTACTCCACCTTTCTTTGGAACTACATGAACCGGAGAAACCCATGGGCTATCCGAAATAGCATAGATTATCCCCGCCTTAAGTAGTTTAAAATTTTCTTTTTTGACTACTTCTTTCAAATTTGGATTAAGCCTTCTTTGATGCTCAATTGATGATTTAGATTCATCTTCAAGATAGATTCTATGCATGCACAAAGATGGAGCAATTCCATTAATGTCATCCAATGAATAACCAATGGCTTTCCTATACTTTCTAAGTTCTTTCAAAAGCATGGAAGTTTCTTCATCGGTTAATTGATCATTGATTATCATGGGATAAGTGGAATTTCGTCCAAGAAAGGCGTACCTTAGCCCTAGTGGTAGAGTTTTGAGTTCCAATTGAGGCGCTTTGAGCTCACTCCACATGTCCTCCTCGCTAGACTTACCATTGCTAGCATCTTCTTTAATCTCCTTGCCTTCTTCATCATCAATCAACTCCAAGAAGCAAGTGTTCCCCTCCAAAGGCTTGTGGTAGTGTAGAAGTCGTTCATACCCAATAGCATCCTCATTAATGACTCCACACTCCTTACTATCCATGGTAAGAGCCACTGCCAAAGGATCTTCCATACTCAACTCTTCAAGATACTCGTCTGCCATCTCATCCAAAAGCTCGATATAGAAGATTTTTCCTTCAATGGTGGGTTTCTTTGCCATCTTCTCTATGTTGAATGTCAACACGAATTGTCCTAATTGGAGGTTAATCAACCCCTTTTTCACATCAATGATTGCACCGGCGGTAGCCAAGAAAGGCCTCCCGAGAATGATGGGATCGGTTGGTTCTTCATCCATTTCAAGCACAACAAAATCCGTGGGGACAATGAAATTTCCCACCTTAAGTGACACATCCTCAATCACACCAATTGGAAAACGAAGAGATCTATCCGCTAGGACCAAAGTGATCTTTGTATTCTTGTAGTTCATGAATCCCAACCTCTTTGAAACCGTGAGAGGCATTAAACTGACACTCGCACCAAGATCAACCAAACACCTTGGGAAAATCAATGGACCTAAGGAGCATGGCAAGGTGAAACTCCCGGGGTCTTCAAGCTTTTTGCATGCATTTCCTTGGATGATAGCACTACACTCGTGATTTACCGCAACCATGGCATGTTCAAGCAACTTTCTCTTAGCACCCGTGTCCTTGAAAAGCTTGGCATAAACCGGGCAATCTATCATTAAGTCCATGATAGGGATAGTTACCGTAACCGGTACCATTAGCTCTTGGAACTTATCAAGTTTCTTATCAAGGATCTTCCTCTTAAATCTTCCCAGAAATGGAAGTTTTGGTTCATAAGGTGGAGGCACAAATCGAGTCTTATCTTTGACAATGTCTTTAGTCTTTTCTTGTGGCTCCTTTTCTTCATCAATGAGAATGGGTTCACTAGGAGTTACCTTTTCTACATCTTCCTTCTCAATACCAACTTCCATTTCTTGGTTCTTTTCAAGCCCATAAACCTTTTTCTTCTTGGGAATGGGTGGTCTTGTATCAACTTTCTTACCACTCCTTAGCATTAGAGCTCCACAAAACTCTCTTGGGTTTGCTTCGGGTTTACCCGGTAGTGGTCCAATGGGTCTCTTTGAAGTTGAAGTAACTTGAGCGATTTGATTGTCCAAGGTTTTCATGTGAGTAGAAAGATGCTCAAACTTTGCGTTTAGGTCATTGTAAGCACTATCCACTTTGTTGTGGATCTCCGTCATCCTCTTGCTCAACTCAATAGCTCCTTTCCCTTGTCCTTCTAGGATTTGCTTAAGAAGGAGCTTTGTCTCATCATCCTTTATTTGTGGTGAGGACGAACTACCTTGTCCTTGGTAGTTTTGATTTCCTTGTGGTTGGAAACCTTGTTGTCGGGGAATAAAAGGAGCTCTTGGTTGAAAATTCCCTTGTTGTTGGAATTGGGTTCTCATGAAGCCTTGTTGTGGGATAAAGCCTTGTTACTTGTGTTGAGGATATATTTGATCTTGAGGATTCTCGACATTGGTGCTTCTATAGGAGAGGTTTGGGTGGTTCCTATAGTTGGGGTTGAAACCCCTTTGTTGGTTGTTGTATCCTCCTTGCATGTAACTAACCTCCTCTTGCCCTTCTTGGAAAGCCTCTACACCTTCGTCAAACTCCCCAACATAATTCATGGCCTTTTGGGTTGACATGATGAACTTGTCCAACTTGTCGTTCATCTCCTTGAATCTCACATCATCATTTTTTGGTTCTCTTAAGGTTCGGTCATACTCACGTCCATAGCTTTGGTCGCTTTGCGCTAGGTTCTCTATCAATTGTTCCCCTTTCTCTATAGTCAAGCTTGCAAAGTCCCCATTACTCGCGGTGTTCAATGCGATGTAGTACTTTTCATGAACTCCCCGGTGGAATATCCCTAAGAGAGCTTCCTTAGACACCCCATGGTGAGGGCAAGACCTTGTGTATCCCTTTAGACGCTCCCAAGCCTCATACAATGACTCATTTCCCCCTTGCTTGAAAGTCGAAATGTCATTTCGAATCTTAGTCGTCCGTTGGTTCGAGAAGAACTTACTTCCCATGTGGTGATTGAAGTTGTGACAACACTTTTTTCCCATTGGGAGGCTTTATCTCCTAGAGAAAAAGGAAAAAGAGTCAATTTGATGACGTTCTCGGGGACTCCATTCATCTTTACTGTAGCGCAAAGGCGCTCAAAGTTGTCCACATGCTCGATTGGGTGCTCCATGGACAAACCGAAGAAGCGATTCTTTTGCACCATATTTATCAAGCTTGACTTGATCTCCCAATTATTGTTTCCGCATGGTGGAGCTCTAATTCCCATCCTTTCTCCATTAGTAATTGGTTCATCAAAGTCACCAATTCTCTTTGCATCTCGAAGTGGATGAACGGAAATCCTACCTCTCGCGTTCCCAAGTCCCACTCCTTGAGTCTCATCTTCTCGATCATTTCTCGACTCCATATCTAGCCGCCTTAAATGGTCTAGGCATTCGCGTTCTCACCTTGCTTCTCTAGCCGTTTCTCTCTCCAAACATCGAATGTCAACAATGAGTGGTTGAAGATTTTTCGGCCCCTTACTCCTTGTGTTCATACACCTTTGGAACAAATGAGAAACAAGTGTGAAAAATTAGTAACAAATGAAAAACAAAAACTTAGTCTCAATCGAAGACCAAATCTTAATGGCTATTGCACAATCTCCCCGGCAACGGCGCCAAATTTGATGTGTGTCAAATTGTATTTGTACCTAGACTTAGCTAACAACACACTCTAGTTGTTGTAGCATAGCATATGGTCGAACCAAGGAAGATTAAAATAGTTACACTAAGAATCCAAGTATTCGAATAAGTTAAGCAATTTGAGGTTGTGTTTTGGACTTTAAAAGTCCTAATTCCAAAACTAAGTGATACAAACGAAATTATAATGCAAATAGAATGCAAACCAAACCAAATAAGTAAACAAACACTAAACAAGATCAAAGCAAGATAATTTGAGCATAAACAAAATCAAAATGTAAAGTCTATAAAAAGTCAACAAACAATAACTTGATCAAATATGGAAAACATGGGGTTTGGGCAAAACATTTGACTTGGGATGATCAATGACTAACTAATGATGCTATGAATAACAATTTAAACTCAATTCTATGACATGAATCACACAAATAGACTAATCCACTCCCATGATACTAATCCATTCATTAACCATTCAATTAAGCTAATTTTCCAATTGCAATCAAATGATCAATAATCATTAAGCATAAGTTCATAAAGCCACTAATCACCTTAAGCATCAATTCCCATTGGTTAAGAATGAAAAGCAAGGTTATGATTCTCCTAGACATTTTATCGAACACCTTCCGGGCATAAAATGTCCATGATCTAGAATTTGAATGATCAAATCAATTCTAGCATTAAGAACACCCTAAACTTTAGAAATCATAAGAATCTAAGCCTAGACATCATTAATCATCCATCAAACATCCCTCATCTACTAAGCCCAAAAACCCATTGAAAAACTACTCACTAATCATGATGTAAAACACAAAGATAAACATGGATAAAGACATAAGCATAAAGATGAGGTTAAAGATTAACAAAACTTCACTAGAAATGGTAAGATGACGAAATGGTAAGATGACAAAATCCAAGCCAAGATCATAAGAAAAGAGTTTGGAGCATAAAAGAGGAGAAAAATCTGATCAAACTTAGGTTTTACTATGCTTAAGAGGGTATTTATACTAAGAAAAATATCTAGGTAAAACAAGAGGTTAAAGAGTCAAAGTCAACATAAAGTCAACCAAAAAATAGTGCAGATCGAGCATCAGATCGATCGATCCAAATTTAGCCAGATATTTTGGATCGATCGAAACAGATCGGTCGATCTGGTGATACGTGTCCATTAAATCGATGATAACTTTCGTGATATGGCTTCGAATGACTTGAAACTACTTCCATTGGAAAGCTAACTCAATTTCCTATCTTCCTACAAAATATCAGGTTAATCCGATCACGGGAAGGCCTTCAACAGAGATGATCTTTGAGCCAATTCGGACTTTTTCTGCATGTTTTTTTTGTATTCTTGTGTTTTCTTCGCTCTCCTTCATGGTCTTCCAACTTCATTTGGTTCCTCCAACTCCTTAGCTTTCATTGTACCTGAAAAAGACTAAAAATGCAATGCAAATGCATAATATGAAGCCTATGACTCTAAGACTTAACATATTCTATATGAGACTCAAAATGAGGAGAAATATGCAAAATGTAAGTCTAATGACTATAAAAGCTAAGGAAAATGTATGCTAAGGATGCTAAATTATGAATGCATCATCGCCCTCTCGTCGAAATTATCACCAAATCTCGTTTCCTCTTATACTCCCATGTTTCTCTCTCTTCCTCTCGGCGTCTCTCTCTAACTCACCAGTTTTCTTTTTTCTATCGCCGACATTTTTGTCGGATCTCTCGCCATAAACAATGCTGTTAGAAGTGTTGTTTTAGATAATGTAAGAGAGGATATAATCGTTCTCACATTAGCCATAAAATATTTACTATTTAATTTTGGTTATTAACCAAATTAACTCTTTAAAAAACATTTCCCTTAAAAAATTGTCAAACTCATATTTTAATCGAGAAGAAGAAGGAAATTCATATTACCAATGGCATTTGAAATTCTATTTTTCGGGAGGAATAGTATAATTTGGAATTTTACAAAGTCTAATAGATATAGTTGAGTCGGGATATTAGTTATCCACTGTTTTAGAACACAAATTTGGGAGACATTGTGTAGGAAAGCCAAATATCACAGTTCTGAAGGCATTTTATTTTTCAAGTTGTATCATGTCTAATGGAAATATCATTTGGGTTAATAGCATGGTATTAACTGTGCCACTATATGTCAAATGTTGTGGAACAGAGTAAGAGACGGTTAACCATGATTTAGTTGAATGCTCCAAACATTACAAACATAGACTTTATCTCCATTCTCTTCAAATAGTGATACCTTTCCTTCTACCTCGATATTTTCAAATCTCGATTTCCTATTTTGGCGAAATCTAGGGCTGATTGAGCAAATCGGAGAATAATACATGTTTCCACAGATATTTCCAATTGTTGAACGGGTAGACCGGTGTTTATAAAAGAGCGAGAGTTCGGAGAATCTTGTTTTATTAGAATTCAGGTCGGAAATACAAGGTGACGGAGAAAACAGGTTGGACAGTACAAAAACTAAGTTACAGAAGTAGGTCGGCAATAGTGATCGGTTACTTCGCCGTTCTGCAGAAGGATGTTCTCCTTTTCTGGTCGGACCGGATTCTTACCCTGGAGTTAGAGACCTAAACTCTGCGTTTTGGATCCCTTATGCTCTGATGGGGAGAAAAATTATCCCCTAACCATAAGGTTTTACCTGACGAAATCCCTTTCCTCTCTCTCTCTCTCTCTCTCTCTCTCTCTCTCTCTCACTCTCTCCTCTTCTCTACCGACACTGCTACAGTTCCAGTTTCAAGCTTTGGAGTTTTGGATCCGGCGACGGCGGCTTCCATAGCGCCTATGCCGGATCCTCTTTTTTTCTTTCTCTTTCATTTTGTTTGTGTTGTCTTCTCGGCTCCTCGCCATGGATCTTGGCCTTGGCTCGGTGGCTTTTGTTTGTCTCGCTTCAGAGGCAAGGAGGATGTGTATATTATCTCTATGCTTTTAGTTTATGTTGGTTTTTTAGTTCTTAAGCTTCAATAAAAGGCTTCTCCTCTTCTGCTCGGGCTCGGTGAAGGTCGGTGGTTAGTTTACGATTGGGCTCCAGGTGGTGGCAGAGGAAGACCCGAATGTGATCGCCGTGGTGGGTTTCGGTTCTGCAGATCTCTCGATTATGTGGATCTCGATTTGCCTTCTCATATTTGCTCCATTCTTGGATCCTTGATTGTTACTGCTCTGTTTTGCTGACAGCCTTGACTGGAGGTGGTTTATATTCTTAACTCTGCGGTGGTGATCGTTGAGACTAAGTGAATTAGGGGTTCCGATCGGTTGTAGTGTTTTTCATATTTGGTTTCATCGGGTTTGGTATATCAGACAAAAGCTCATCGCCTTTGTTCGTCTACACATAAAACCGATTAGAGTTTTCCAGCTGATTCTCTCCTCTTCCCGTCTTGGTGTTAAGACGTGTGAAGAGGCGATGGCTTTTTGGTGAACGGGGAATCTGGTTTAAGGCTGTGACGAAGGTGGTTGGTGGCTGTCGTGGTAGGTTTGAGCCTTTACTCTCGTCTGTGTGGATTTTGATTTAAATTTTGCAGTTCGAATTTGTTCAACGGTAGCTTCACCAAAAGCTAATTCGGAACAAAATTGACAAAGGCAATCAATGAAGGAGATTTATCTAAATTAAAAGAATTGTTGTAGTGTTATTGGAATTAGAAGTCCGACTGTTATTGTGGATACGGGAACATCTAATTGTTTACCTTGCACTCGAAACAAGACCATCTGGGTATTGCTAATGTGTCATCAAAGAGGTCTGTCCTCACTAATTTCCCAAGGCAGAAAAGACCATTAGTTTCTCTTTGTATTTCATATATGGATCTTCTTCCGTGATGTAATATGTTTAAATCAGTATCAATAAAATAAAGTGTTAAAAAAAAAAAACCATAAGGTTTTACCCCTATTTATAGGTGAATATCGATGGGTAACTATAGTCTGATGCTGACTATAGTTACATGATTTAGTTTATCACCTGATTAAACTCTTCATCTTCGTGGGCTTCTCTTCTATGGACTTGGGCCGAGCTCATTCTCCAAAGCTGAAAACCCATATCCAACATTCGTGATGTACTGGAAAATGAAACAATAAGTTCTGACATATTTATATTCTCTAGAGATTGCCTATTTTTTCTTTTTGTGATAAACAGTTTTAATGGTCTTCTCTTTTGCAATATTTGGTAGGATACTGGATCTCTCATAGGTATATCATTTGATATGTCCAAGATCGGCGAGCTCTATATAAGTAAGCGAGCCTTTGAAGGAATGCACAATCTCCAATTCTTAAGAATTTACTGTTGGAACTCGTTTTTGACGAAATGGTTTTAACCATTTTTCGGTGCGTTTTCCGATGGAGACGTCCATCAGGATGACCGGATTTTAGACACGATAGAATCGTCGCCGTAAACACTATAACATAGTGTATTTACTTGTCAAAATTGAAATTGATTTGAATAAGAAATAGAGGTCCAAAGTGGATGACTTGAAAGCTTGCAAAGTTTCAAAATTTGACTAAGTGTTCAAACTAGCAAATATCTCACATTGGATTTTGGATATAAAATCCTTAAAATATAAAGTGGAGAACACATAACAAGGTTAAAAACCCTGAATACATTTTGGTGTATTGGAGAAAAAAGATACGGACCGAGCTTCGGCATTGGGTCTCGAAATATGGCAAATGAACTAACAACCCAAAAGATTAATCTTTTTTTTTGCCAAAATTTATTTGTTGATTAAATCAATAAATATATATCTCTTTAATTAGTTTTGTAACTTACAATTCAATTTTGAATTGAATTTTGTAACTTACAATTCAATTAGTCAATGTGATTATGAGAAATCAATTCTCGATCTCCTCTTTAATGCTCTTGTACGTTGAGCTTGTTGGCTTGATAAAAAACAAGCCTTAATCCTCCTTTCTTTAGATGATCACAAGATCAACAACACAAATCTCTCACATCTTCTTTATTTTATTTTATTAGTGTCTGAGAGTACAACGCAGAAAAAGTGTTCGTTAGATTTTGTTCTTGAGTTGTGCAAAACAGAATTGATTGCAGTTGTATCCTGGAATTCGGAATGCCACACAACCGTCAAACTACGGGGAGTTTTTAGAATTAAGGATAAAGATCATATCTTGCCTCTGCAAATCTATCTTTTTCCTAATTCTTGTATCGGTATTTTTGTTGAATTATCGATTTATTTATGCAATTCTTTTACAAATATCAATCTGTCCATATTGTAGTAATTTATGTTCCTACAATCTTAATTCTAAAAATTTTCATTTTTGCATATTGCACTAACGAAAACTGATTTTTGTGAAGTATTTTTGTCATGAAAATAGGAATTAGAAAATTCTGTGTGATCCATAATCGATTCCAACTGATCTGATTATTCTCGGATCAATGTTGAAAAATTCTGCAATTTTTTTTCTATTTAATTGCTGAATTGTATAGATTAATTTATTTATAATTTTCTACAATTTACTAATATTATTTTGTAGATTTGATTGCAGGTGGCGATTAATGGCTCTGAAAATTGCTAAATCAATTAATTTGATCGCAATTATTTCGGAAGTTGTCAATCTGCTTGTGGTCATCTTCACCAAAAGGATAAACAAATTTCGGTTTGGTTTTAACAGGTTCTTTGTTCCTGGTTTGGTTTTCAAATTCTTTGATTTGATTGTTGACATTGATTTATAAGTAACGGGTGTTGGTTCTGGTTTTGTTAATTGATTACCAACAATCAGAACAAGTTGGTCTTTAATTTTTTATCATTCCAGTAATATTTTTAATCTAGATTGCATACGTTTGCTCATTTGCAATTTTAATTGGTGCAATAACTGCAAACGTTTTTTGTCTTGGTTATTTAATTTGAATACATTAAATATGACATATGCAATTTATTTTAATTATATTATTTTTAGTCTCTGCATTTAATTAAATTGCTAATTTCAGAAATTCAATTTGATTATTTATAACAATTTATTCATATTTGTTTAGATTGTTTTCTATATATTAGATTGAACTTCTAATTTTTTCATGGTAGTGTACTAATTTGATCTTGGTTCTTTTGAACAGATTTGATCTTAAATACAACTATCAACGAGTTAGCAGCTTAATCGGACATATGTATATGAATATACATTCGTGCTTCCAATCTCTAAAAGTTGTCTAACAAAGATGACAACGGGTATGGTGAGTGGACAACTCAAATTGAGAATGGTCTACCACCTATGACCTTGTGTGTTATACGGACTACATCTCTGATTTTTATCGGAATGTTCAGATCCTATTTACACCGATAGCGGTGGAGGTATTTTGGTTACAAGTCTAGTGAGTCGACACACCAAATTCAGTTTGGTAGTGGTCTGCCACATATGACTGTGCCAAATTCTGATTTTTATCAGATTGTCATATTAGTGCCTTATGTTGTAAACATAGGACTAAAACTAGACAAATTCGATGTACCTCGATTCATGCTGAAACTAGAGAAGTAACTCAAATATGATTTAGCATATGCTTTCTCTTGAGAATACCAACGGTATAACTCTAGTATGTGTTGAATTTTGTACCATTGATAATGTTTTATACAAAAAGTAGATCAAATCTGCCTGATAAAACCGTTGTGTATATCTACAGTGAGTTTAATACTTCTAAGGAACTCATATTTCCTTGAGATGAAGTACAAGTCAAAGAACACACGTTCTAAGAAATTCGCAATGACGATATTTTATGGACTTTAAATTGGGGGACTTTAAGTTCATCATATAAAATTCAAAGATCTGTGATTGATGATGCATGAGATAATGACTGCATAGATGTCAATTACTTTGACATACTATGTCTGTTGTTTAATTGAAATTTTTTCTACTAGCTTGGAAATATTTCAAAAATTAACTCTGGCATAAGCGAAAGGCTGAGAGCCATTAAGACTTGTTTGTTAGGCAGCGGATTGCGTCTACAAACCATAAAGCATATGGTGTTCACATATGAACAAAGAGAAACATAAGGTTTCTATGAAAGCCTCCACTAGCTTTAGAAAGCATAACGTTTAAAAGAAGTTCAATGGAAAAAATGTCCCAACTGTGGCATTATGGGTGGTCAAAAGGCTTACGCATGTCATAGCAATGCTAATGAACGCCGTATCACAATTGACGATGCAGAGACAATGGAAAAATTCCAGACCAATCTGACTAAAACAAACACATGTATTGTAATTTCAGAAATCAACCAGGTTGGGAACAATCGAATGGAATGGTGGCATTACGCTGCTACCACCATCAATATCTATTTTAATAGATATATGCTAAGAAGCAAGAACATGCACTTGGAAAAAAAAATTCAAAGCATACAAGATGGAAATTCGAAACCAACTTGAAAAATCCATAAAAATAGATATATGTGATAAATGAGGGGAGTTTTGATGAACATTAAATGCATTCTTTACAGAAAATGACATTATTCATCGAAAAAACTACTCTTTATTCACTTGAAACTATTGGAGTTGTAGAACAAAAATTCTGAACTCTTAAAGAGATGATGAATGCACATATCCATGATTTTGAGTTATCTCAAGAAATGTGGTGGGGGGGGGGGGGGGCGAGCGTTGCTTACCACATAAAGTCATTGACAAAATGCTATATAAACTTTTGAAAAGGTAAAGTACATTCGTACAAATACATGAAAGTGTGGGGGTGCCTCGCAAAAGTCGTAGTGCTACCTCCTAAAAAGGTCGCATTCAGACCAAAAATGGCATATTGTATTTTATTGGCTATACACATAAAAAGATTGTTTATTCATCAGATATGCACACAATAGTGGTGCTTATCGGTTTCTGGTTCATAAATCAGACATATCGGATATCCATGTACACACAATCATAAAATCAAGAAATGTATCTTTCTTGGAACACGTGTTTTGGTGAGAGGATTAAAAAATCCAAAACGAACTCGTGAGGAAAAATACTTTATCACCTTTGTAATTGAGGCAAGTGCTTTTGGCACACTGTAAGATGATGCAGAAGAATCTGTAAATCTTTTGGTAAAGATTTTTATTGGTCTTTCTCTGAGAGAATGCACTGTAACTTTCACTAAAGCCAAGTCTAAACTAGACAATCTTTCGTGGAAGGAAAATCTCATTAGTGAGATCGACTCCATTGTGAAAAAACCATATATAGGAGATAATCGATTTATCACAAGGGCATATAGTCCTAAGGTGTAAATGGTTTTTAGTAGAAAAACTATGTCTTAGTCGAAAATACACAAAGTCTATAGACTTGTGAAGTCTCTATTTGGGCTTACAAAAGCTCTGAAACTGTAGCATGAAATATTTGACATTGTCAAATAGTTTTCACATCAATAAATGTCGTAAGTTTATATACATCAAAAGTACTCTTCACGGATACATTCTGCTAAGTTTGTATGTAAATCACATTATTTGAAGACATAAAGACATAGTCGAACAAACTAATATTGTTCAAGATCTACTCAAGTGTGCTCGGCGGACGTAGTCTATGTACTAAGTTGCTACACACGTAATCCAGGTTGTAAACACTGGAAAGTAATAACTAAAGTATTGAGCTATATGCAATATACTAAAAGTTATGGGTTGCATTATGGTAAAGAACCAATAGTTTTGGAAAGATACAATTATGATAATTGGTTATCGACTTCTAGAAACTAATAGTCCACAAGTGGATATGTCTTTACGCATTGTGGTGCAACAACATCATGGAAATCTTCCAAATTAACTCTGCCAAACAGATTAATCATGGAACCTAAATTCATAGCTTGAGATAAAGCTAAGGTAGCTTAGTAGTTTCACAAGTTGGTAAAATATATCATGATGTGGAAAAAACTAGTGTAGGCATTACAACTATAGCCCAACACTAAGTTTTATCTATAATGGGTAGTCATGTTTTTAAAAAAATATGACATCAAACCATTAGAAACTTGATCTCAAATGGAGTAATCTCAACAGATTATATCTCATCGGACAACCTATAATCCATTTATTAAAGGTGTGTCACGAGATCAAATTGTAAAATCATCAAAAGGATTGGATTTAAAGCCTAAGATTTACGCGTATGTTTGATGGAAACCCTACCTACATGACTGGAGATCCCAGGAAATAGGTTCAAGGGGAAAACTAAGTCAAACTGATTATGCTAAAAGTACTATGAGACTCTAGTCTCTACCCAGTCTCTAAGATGATATACAGTGCTTCCTGTATAAAAAGGATAAGCGTTGCTTTTAATGATATTCACCATAGCTTTGATATGTTCGTGGAGTATTACAAGATATTTCATAAAACAAAGTCTATTGACATATCACCTAGTGAGTGTGAAATGATGCCGTTTCTAGGAGAATGAATGAAAGGCTATATTCTCTAAATTCACTCATGATAACCATGCATGTTCAAGGCCACAATGAACACAATAGAGAACCTAGTTCTGTGAGAGAATGAAGTTGTGTTATAGTTGTTGTCTCGGTTTACATCAAAATCCGGGTGGTTCAAGACATCATGTTCAACTCCTGGTCGAGTAAACCCGTGCTATTAACAATGATTGGTTCAAAGCTGAAAAAGCTACCAACTCATATACAGTGAATTTTTCGCTTGTACTCTCAAAAGTCCGTTTTCTCGAGTCTTGTCGTGTCTGTCAAGTCAATCGAGTCATATGTCTAGAGTCATTTCTATTCATGTGGGGGATTGTTGGAACTCGTTTTTGACGAAATGGTTTTAAACCATTTTCCGGTGCATTTTTCGATGGAGACGTCTATCAGGATGACTGGATTTTAGGCACGATAGAATCGTTGCCATAAACACTATAACGTAGTGTATTTACTTGTCAAAATCGAAATTTATTTGAATAAAAAATGGAGGTCCAAAGTGGATGACTTGAAAGCTTGCAAAGTTTCAAAATTTGACTAAGTGTTAAAACTAGCAAATATCCCACATTGGAATTTTGAATATAAAATCCTTAAAATATAAAGTGGAGAATACATAACAAGGTTAAAAACTTTGAATACATTTTGGTATATTGGAGAAAAGAGATACGGACTGAGCTTCGCCATTGGGACTCGAAATATGGCAACTGGGCTAACAACCCAAAAGATTAATCTTTTTTTTTGCCAAAATTTATTAGTTGATTAAATCAATAAATATATATCTCTTTAATTAGTTTTGTAACTTACGATTCAAATTTGAATTGAACTTTGTAACTTACAATTCAATTAGTCAATGTGATTATGAGAAATCAATTCTCCATCTCCTCTTTAGTGCTCTTGTACGTTGAGCTTGTTGGCTTGATAAAAAAACAAGCCTTGACCCTCCTTTCTTTAGATGATCACAAGATCAACAATACAAATCTCTCACATCTTCTTTATTTTATTTTATTAGTGTCTGAGAGTACAATGCAGAAAAAGTATTCGTTAGATTTTGTTCTTGAGTTGTGCAAAACAGAATTGATTGCAGTTGTATCCTGGAATTCGAAATGCCACACAACCGTCACACTACGGAGCATTTTTAGAATTAGTAATTTGTATTCCTACATTCACACACAAGTGGACTTCGAAAATTAAAATGATAGCTTACGCATACAAGAGATTGTCTAAAGTTACTGGACTTAAGAATTTACACACAAGTGGAATATCTACCTTGTCTAAAGTTACTGGACTGGGATTCATACCCGAGAAATAGTCTGCCTGCAACATTTCAGCCTGCAACGTCTCGTCTAACTCCATATGTCATCAAGCAATCTCGAGAAGCTTTGGGGAGGAATCCTGGTTGGTATTTGATAATATTTAATATTTTTGTAATGATTCCTAAACAATATATTTACCATTTGTTGCGTTTAACATGCAGCCCCTAGCAAATCTCAAGACGATAGATATGAGCTTTTCCTATAGGTTGAAAGAAATCCCAAATCTTTCGAATGCTACTAATCTTGAGACACTGACACTTACGTCTTGCTCAAGTTTGGTGGAGCTTCCCTCCTCTATTAGGAATCTTCACAAACTGAAAAAGTTGACGATGAGGAGCTGCGAAAAGCTACGAGTTATTCCCACCAACATCAACTTAGCATCTCTTGAGGAAGTCGACATGAGCTATTGCTCGCAATTGAGAAGTTTTCCAGATATCTCGAGTAACATCAAGATTCTCAAGGCAAGAGACACACAGATAGAAGACGTCCCTGCATCAATGTTGGATGTTGGTCTCGTTGTGAGTGCCTTGAGATAGGCAGCAAAAGCCTTGAGAGATTAGGTCATGTCCCGGAAAGTTTAAGGAAGCTAGACCTAATCAACAGTGATATAAAGAAGATTCCAGATTGTGTCATAGGTCTCCCGCATCTAGTATATATGCTTACCAGGTAAAGAAGTCCCTGCAGAGTCCCCTTACAAAGCCACATGACACTCCATAACCATCTCTTCGGAGACTTTCTCTGCTTCCTCAAGATTTAAGGCTTGCTTTCTGCTTTCGCCAATTAAGGACTACCGATTTCTTACTATAAGTTGTCGTCTAAGAAGCAAAGGAGGTGTTACAATTAACAACTTTTGCAGTTCTGCACGACTTTATGATCTGTCTCCTCTATCGGAACATCTGTTTATATTTCGTGGGGACTTGTTTCGTCGACGAAAAAGATGCAATGAAGTGGATGTGGCTACGAGCGAAATTACATTTGAATTCAGCTGCTGGTACAACGATGAAAAGATTATTGAGTGTGGTGTACAAATATTGGCGGAGGAAGCTGAGACTAGCAGCAGCAGCAGCAAAGTGGACAACTCTGAAACTGAGAGTAGTAGCAGCGAAGTAGACTACTACGAAACTGGAGGCAACAACAACCGCCAAACAGATGGAAATGGAGACTATGAAGCAGAAGCTTTTATGGTCTCTAAACATACAAGTTGTTGGAGTTGGCTTGAGAAGCTTGGTCTGAAGAAGAAGAAGACAGAGCACACTTTTCGTGTCTGAGGATCCAATGATGGGAATTAGTAATTTCTTAGCTCCATCATCATGTTCATAAAGAAAGAGATAGAGATGGAGATGGAGATTATGAGCCTGAAGCTGTTCTGGGGTTGTTTGGATTTGGTTTGGGAAGATTAATCTGGGGTAGAAAGAAGAAGACAAAACCTGTCAACGAGGATAAGTATTTGGCATACACTAGAGATCAGTTTCCTCAAGTTCTGTTGTTGGCTTGGTTGTTAATGATGTGGGTTGCTGCAGAGATATTGCTCTGGCTTTGTCGTCAATCCGATTTTTTGGATTTCCAACTGTGTTCATTAAAGTAAGCTGTAAGGTTTTTCTAGTTTATACTTATGTTCATTTCGATAGATGATGTTTTTTTCATACTATGTTGTGCATTCAAAGACATGTGGTAGTATAGCTCTGTCTTTTAAGCTTGGGTATTGTTGCCTGCAGTAGCGTACTATATAGTGGATCATATCTGAAGCTAGATCATAAGTCGATGGAGTTTCATGATTTTCCAAGTTATTGGTTGGTTTAATATTATGGATATGGTAAATACAATAACAATGTTCAATAGAGAAAGAAGTAAGAGATATGGAGATTAATTGGAATTTAACAAAATCTATGTGCAAAACCTTTGTAGGTTGGTGAATAATAGAGATTGCATTAGCTATAGAAACTTCTCATAGATTCGAACATGAGGCAACAGTCAAATTAAACAGTCTTGATTACTAATTTATATCTTGTTTTACATGTTCGTCAAAGATTTTTATCTTTTCACTTGTTTATGAACTCTTTCTAGTTATATTTCAACAGAGTTTGATATTAAATTTCTGCTTCTTTTTGTTTGATATTTCAACAAATACACATCAACACACACATATACAATCATAGATTCATAATAATGAACAGTGAAAATTTGAATTTACAAAATGCTTGCTCACGAACAAAGTAGTGAATCCGTTATTTTCCTTCTTCAAAATCAACCCCTAATATGGAAGCCTAAACCCTCACAAATGCACTATTTATATTTTTGCAAATTAAGGGATACTAATCCCTAATAGGTGAGTTTAAACCCTCACAAATGCACGTAAAATACTGAACAATTTATATTTTTCGCAAATTAAGGGGTATTAAACATAATAGGTGAGCCAAAACGCTCACAAATGCACGTTAAATACTAAACAATGTATATTTCTTGCAACTTAAGGGGTACTAAACCCTGATAGGTGAGTCTAAACCCTAACAAATGCACATAAAATATTGAATGATTTAAAACGATCGATCTGACTCAATTTATCTATTTTTGCATTTTCTACGTTTTGAAAATATTCTATTGAAACCATTCGAAACAAAAAGAATAAAACTAAGATTCGGTTCAGTTAGAATATGGGTAGTTATGTTAATTTTGACCAGTCAGTTTTGACAGAAATGTTAATATGATTTTACTATTCAATGCAACGTATCTTCGTCTCTTTGAATGGATTATGATCTTATACTAATATGTTTATATGGCATGATGAGAATATCACAAGTTATAGACCCAAATGTTATCCGTAACCGATTGTGGTCAGAGGGTCTCTGATTCCGTTGGTGGCTGAGTCGTGAGTTCCTGGCCAAACAATCTTGTTAAGGGTCAGTTTATCCACAGGGAAATGAGCCATCCAGTTTTTCCGATCTGACGTGTGGTAGTCGTGGCCAGGGAAATGCGAACCGTTGGATTCTTGGAGATTTTCTAAGATTTGTTGTTGCTCAATGACGTCCTGTGGACGTTGGATCTGGCTTTCGATGAACAATACCGTCGGATTTAGCACTTCTTGTACAAAGGATACTGTCGGATCTACAACTTCTCTTGCAACAGTTTTAGCAGCATCGTTTGCAAAAGATATTGTCGGATCTACAACTTCTTTTACGATAGTTTTAGCAGCTAGAGAGGTACCGGCGTCCAGCGCGGGCATTAAGGTTTTAAGAATTATATTGTATATAAATCTACCATTAATTTTTTAGCAAATTAAAGGGTAGATTTAAACCCTAATATGAGAGCCTAAAACCTCACAAATGCACGTAAAATAGTAAAAACAATTTATATTTTCTGCAAATTAAGTGGTACTAAACCCTAATAGGTAAGCCTAAACCCTCATAAATGCACGTAAAATAGTGAACCATTTAGATATACTGTGTTAGTTATGATCGATTTGATTTAGTATGTAGGTTTTTTGTATTTTTCGTATTCAAAATATTATATTGAAACTTACCTAAACAAACAAAATAAAACTACGATTCGGTTCAGTTAGATTATGTAAAATTTTGGTCCGTATATAATGTTGCCGAATAAAACTAAAATGTTAATTCGACTTGATTTTTAGTAAATAAATCTCAATTAATTGTGGGTGGTTAGGTTATTTTTGACCAGTTAGTTTGACAGGACTATAAATATGATTATACAAATCTATGCAACGTATGTTCGTCTCTTTGAATGGGTTATGATCCTATAGTAATCCGTTTACATGGAATTATGTGATTATTATTCATAATATGGAATTATGAGAATATTATAACCTATAGACCCGAATGTTATCCATTTATGATCATGCGCTTCTTTGTTAGAAAATAAGAAAGAAATTGCGTTTAGTTGTTATATACTAAACGGTCCAGTGATCTCACGAAGCTAAAATAAAAGGCATAAATATATATTAATTAGATTCGGTTTTGTACCGGCGCCTAGTGCGGGCATTAAGATTTATAATAGATGTTTTATGACCAAATTTTTATTTTATATAACTAATTTCTGTTTTTGTTGTATATAAATATATCTTTTACATTTTTATCAAATTAAGGGGTATGAAATCCTAATATGTGAGTCTAAACCCTCACAAATTCACGTAAAATAATGAAAATAATTTTTTTTAAGCAAAATAAGTGGTACTAAACCCTAATTGGTGAGCCTAAACCCTCACAAATGCACGTAAAATATTGAATGATTTAGATATACTTTGCTAGTTATGGTCGGTTTGATTCGATTTGGGTTGGAAACACTCTACTGAAACTAACTAAAACAGACCGAATAAAACTATGATTCAGTTTAGTTTGATTATGGAAAATTTCGGTTCGTATGTAATGTTATCGAATAAAACTAAGTGTTAATTCGATTTGGATTTTAGTCAAATATCTCGGTTAATTATGGATAGTTCGGTTAATTTTGATCAATTTAGTTAATTTCAGCTAGTGTCGGTTAATGTTGCCTAGTAAAGGTATCCGCGTCCAGCGCGAGCATTAAATTGTTGAAAATAAAAATTATACAAAATCTGATAGGTTTAAATTATATTCGTATATATACAAATGATTTGATGAGAGTATAAATATAATTTCACACATTTTAATTGCTTGTTAACTATATAGGAGACAATGCGTAATTCATTGTTACCATAGACAAAATTTGTCTCTTTGAATGGGTTTATCTGCAATGTATATGAGAAACTATACTTTATATGGCACGGTGAAGATGTTGTAACCAAAATATCCGTGCAATAGATCTTATAAACATAAACATGAGTCTTCGTCTTCTTTGTCTTATCCGAGTTTTTTTTTCTTCTTATGGTTTTTGTCTTCTTCCTCGTTTTCGTGCTCATGTTCGGTTTCTTTTTTGTTCTTCTTTTTTTCTTGTTCTTCTACTTATTCTTTTGGTTTTTATAGGAATGTTACTTGCGGTCAAAGTCTTCCATAGTTTTTCTTTCTTTTCTTTTTCTTCTTCCAATTTTTATTATTTTTCTTCTTCACCGTCTTGATTTCATTTTTTTTAATCATCATCTTTACAATTTTATCTATATTTTAAATATGAATTATAATTGATAATGACAATATGTGTTTGGTATTCTAGTTTAGATGAAAGATACATTAATGTATGATAATTAAAAAAGTAAAATGAATTAAACATTTAAATTAAATAAATTGTTAAACAAAACTAAATGAAACCGTCCATATTTAGTTTTTACAGATTCTGAAATTAAATATAAATATATATATATAGTCACCTTGTAGCGATGGTAGAAATCCGCTGCTTCAATGGCGTTTTTGTTGTTTGTTCTTTCTATAATCAGAAACACAACTTACGTTAGATTCAGGAAACATCTGATAACAAAGAAGCTTCCGATACTTTATTTTTCCCATGTTCCGACTTTTTTTTATTCATAGATCAAAATCACACAACATTAAATTAGACCTAAAAACTATAGCCATGTTTATAAAATTAGAATAAGAATATATCAAATTAATATCGATAGAAATAAGAAAGACAACAAAAAAGAAAACAAAGATTTAAACAACCCATCTCTAAGATGTTGATAAATATAATAAAATAATAAAAATATGTTTTAAATGCACATACGTTTAGGCAATGATGATATGTGAGAACTTCAGAGCACGATGTAATCTATATGGATATGTAGCTCATCATGGTAGCATATAAAATTCTCTTACGGTAGTTGTGCTTCTATATGACTATATATATAAATCATTTTCCCTAACGATCGTTTAAGAACAAAAAGCACAATACATTCTGAAGGCAGAGCTACTGATTATTTGACCAAATTAAGTAGAAACACACGACCTCATATAATATGCACTGGTTCTATCCAAACCAGTCGTAGTTATTCACGTACCACCACTTCAAAAAAAAGTTCCGACTCCCAACAACTATTGCTACCTGGAAAAAGGAAACTACGAATACCATTAAACAAAGCCATTACAGCTTCTTTTGCAATCAGATTCACGACCTAACAAATCAAGAAAAAAAAATTAATGTGTCGCCGGAATAATGCAAATACATCAATAAAAGATTATGAGTTCTATAATAAACTTTAAGATCAATGTATTAGGACCCGCAACCTAAATCACGTTAGATAAATAAAGAAGGATCGAATCGGAGAACAAATATAAAAACAAATAGTTGATCTTTATACACATACACCAGAGAAACACACCTTGTCGATCGAAGAACTAAGCTGCCAAACCATGAAAACATAATTCGATATTTATACATATATATATCCATAATAACTAAATTATAAAATAAATATCGAATATATCTGTTAAATATAAAAAATTTAAAAACAGCATAAAAATACGATATAATAAAAGTCGGTCTTCATTTAACTTTTTAATGATATAGGATAAAAATACCAAATCCACAAACTTATAAAATGCAAATAATATTTAGACGATAGAATTTTGACATTGACCGACATTTATCTTTATGGAAATTTCATTTTATGAAACCAATAGAACTATAAAGAATAAATAGACAATGGAGAAAAGATGATTAATATCATCAAAACATATATTTAAAAAATATTTTGAGTCGCTGGAAATTTCCATTTTTTCTCATGTACGATAAATACTACAAACATATAACCAATACAATATATTTAAAATATTTATATTGTGTCAATATTACATTAAACAGTTAAACGTAAATAAAATATCAATACTTTTGGGAGAAGATATAATCATATCTAATTGGAGAAGATGGTTTGTATTTATTTATTCCAGCTTGTACAATTAGATTAACACATCAAGACGTTTGTTCTAATACATTTAAAATATAGACGATATGAACAAATAAACCATTCAACAATTCTGGTTTACATTTTTTTATTTTCCAATAATTTTCAAAAAGATGATATGACCTACACATTTTGTTTATCAAAAATCGTTCTCTAGATGTAAAAAAAAAAACAATAAAATTCCTTTTAGAACAATTAGAAAAATCCTTAAAACTGAAAGAACACAAGAAAACAAATCCAGAAAAGATCTAACACGAAAAATAAACACACTATTTGGTAATCATGGCTAATCTTCTTCGCAGTCTCATCGTCGTTTGAACTTGCCTCATCACTTTCATCATGGTAATCATCATCCGCAAAGCTATCATCGTTATCATCTTCTTTTTTTGGTTTTAATGTTAAGATATCACCGTTATCATATTCTTCGTATGTTTTCTCGTCACTCGAATTTGCTTCATCACTTTCACCGTGGTAATCATCGCTATCATCTTCTTCGTACTCTTCCTCATTGTCCTCTTCTCCACCGCTGTCATCATCATCGACATCGTCGAGTTCTTCATCATCCTCACCGGCAGAGTCAACATAGAACTCATCATCAACTGTAAGAGACATAAGCAGATTCTGATACATCAAAGAAGCATAAAGATCTTAAGCTATGTTCGATTCAAAACAGAGTTTGAGAGTTGAGTTTTGTTAGACACAATCCACGAACTTATTTTTTATTGTGTCGTTTCATTGAAAACCTTTTGAGAGAAGCTTTCCATCGATTTTTAGAAACCCGATGCCTCTTCTTCGCAATGGAATCTCCAGAAGATCCAAAAAACAACAAGGATGATCATATAGAGAGAAACCATACTAAACTCTATAAGATCGTAGCAATGTAATACCACTCGTTGCTGGCTTCTTCTTTCCTTCATGTTTCGTGGTCGTTTTTTTCTTCTGAAAAATTACAAATCAAAGAAAAATTAAGAGATCGATGTAGAGGAACAAACAAAATTCGATCAACAAAAACATATAGAGGTCAATGTGAGAAATGTGAGGAAACAAACAAACGGTAAAAAAAAAAATCTTGAAGGGTTTTAGATCAATCGCGGCCACCGACCGATGAGAAACTATACTTAGAGAAAATATATTATCTAGGGTTTTGTATTTTTAAGTTTTAGGGATATGAAAAACTTAAAAGCCAAAGTTTTGGTTTACTCACTTTCGAGCATTGATGAGATGAGAGAGACGACGGTGAGGATAGGTCTAGCTTGAACACCCTAATGACTCCATCACCACAAGCTATACACGAGATGTTTTATTAGAAAGAGAAACGCAAAACCCAAAAAAAGCACTAAACTAAGTAACCTGTGGCCAAGCTCCTTCCATCGGGTGAGAAACAGAGTCCGTTAACAGAATCACCATGGCCTTTCAACGTGTATAAGTCTAAAGGATGATGACATTTGTTCTGATTTTGCATTCCACCACCAGCAAACTAAGATTGTTAGGAATAAGCCGAAGAAAAGTCAAATCCGAAAACTTACTTTATGGAGAGTAAAAGGTACCTTGTCGGAGGGGTATTCGTAGACGATAACCTGCACGAAGATCGTAGATATGTTTTGAAGCCACTAATTTTATTCTGTGAAAAAAACAATAAGATCAATAATACTTTCAAATCTGTCAGAAACTTGAACATTAAAACAAAGAAATAGAAGGTGAGAGATGAGAATTTTAGGTTTGATATTTATAAGAGGTTATAGGGTTAGGGTTAGGGTTTTTTTTTAATGACCGACAGTTTTATGGATTTTGTTTAGTATATATATGGGCTTAATTTCATGGTAATAGAGTACTTTTATATCCCAATTTTCATTCTGAGTCGTATTAATTTCTCTGATAATATAATAGATATATATATATATATATATATATCAATAATAATAAAATTAGAAAAAAATTATCAAATATAGCATTCGATTGTTATATATATATATCCATAATAAAAAAATCATAAAATAAATATTGAATATATCCGTTAAAAATAAAATCAACTTAAAGACAACATTAAAATACGATGTAATAAAAACTTAACTTTCATTCTGGTGCATAGTTACCTCTCTAATAATATAATATATATATATATGCTTCTTTTCTGTTTTATCATTTTGGTTTTTTCCTATAAACAAGTTTTTTTTATTGTGTAGTCGAGTCTTCCAGGAAGAGACGACGACAAACTAGGTTCTTGTTTGAGCGACAAAGAGAAGCTAGAACAATAAGGGCGATAATACTCTTCTCAGTGCTTGTAAAAACTCTTTATTAAACTCAAATCAATTCAATGGTGTCAACAAAACCCTTTAGAACACCCTATATAAAGCAACGTAAAGAGATAACGATAAAAGTCTAGATGTTGATCCCAATTAGGATTCACATTAATCTAGCTAAAAATAAAGAAAGGAGAAAACTCATAACTAAATAAACCGATATCTTGTCAATCAAGTAAAGCCCACTAACGATGATTGACAAGTAAAACCCATGCGCTGCATCAGTTTTGCTCTGTTTTTGTTATTGGATCTCTGATAAGTTTGATGATGTCTGTAATATGAATAACATCCTGAGAAATTGGGGTCTATTTTGAGAATTGGTCTGAGAAACTAAGAAACAAGAAGATTTTGGGCTGCAAAAGTCTTTATTCCATATATCTCTACCTTGCTAAACAAACATTTTTATATCTCATTATTTGTTTTCAAATACCTTGCAATTCGTGGAGGCTAACTAATCTATTATGGCCTTGTTCAAGAGATCCTCTTCTTGAGTTCTCTTCCTGTTCGGGCAATCCTCTTCTTGACTTGTGTTGGGAAGATAGACATGGGGAGTCTCTTTCTTATGAGGCTCACTGGCGGCGGCCTACAATCAAACGCACATCAACGTGGGGTCAAATTTTGATACAAAGAGGTTTTCTTACAATGATAATGATACAAGCTGAGACTATGAGGAGGCAAGGATGGTTACTAATGCTTTCTGTGCATGTACTTCACTCTTGCAATGGATGTCCATTGTATAACTATCGTAGGTAGGATATTTGCAAAGGTGGCAGAAATGGACAGGTCTATCATTCTCGTCCTCGATTAAGGGCACCGTTTCGTACAACTGCTTGACAGCCAACCAAACGCACATCGACAATTGTTGTAATGGTTGGACAATTACAAAGGTAAAGCTGAGAGTAGGAGGCAAGGATGCTTACCTCCTGTATGTGTTCTTCACTCTTGAGATGCTCGATGAAATTGAAAGCTTTTAAGAAACGCTTAAAGAAGATAACAATCGCATACATGTTACAAATACAAGACGTAGTATTTAAAGAACAACAAAACAAAGCAGACCTAAAGGGATGGTATAGGCTATTATTTAAAGAAAGACAAAGCAGACCTAAAAGGATGGGTCTACTAGGCACACCAAATGAGAGCATTAAATATATTATTAAGTGGAATTTGGTGAGATGTATTCGTCAGAGAGAGTGTGCTTTGATGAGTTGTATTCCTTTGTGTTGGAGTGTTTTGATGAGCTGTAAGGCAATGTGTTTGACTGCTTGAGCCAACTTGTGTTTTGATGACTTGTGTGTTCTTCTTTACATACCCCCTCGAACTTGGTGTGGGAGGATCAACAACACCAAGTTTGAACCAAAGATCAAAGTAAGATTGTTGAGGTAAAGACTTGGTGAAGATGTCGGCAATCTGTAAAGCTGATGGAATGTGCTTCACTTCCAGTGTACCAAGTGCCACAAGCTCTCGAACATAGTGGTAATCAGTTTGAAAGTGCTTGGACCTTGAGTGTAGGGCAGGATTAGCAGAGAGATGAATTGCAGAGAGATTATCACAATACAGCTCAGCTGGAGTAGGCTGAGACAGACCAAGATCACGCAAAAGCTTATGTACCCACGTTATCTCAGAGGAAGCTAGGGAGAGTGTTCTATACTCAGCTTCGGTGGAGGATTTCGACACGGTTTCATGACGCTTTGAAGACCAAGAGATGACATTTGTGCCCAGGAAAGTGCAAAAACCACCTGTGGATCTTCGAGTATCCAAGCATCCTGCCCAATCACTATCACTATAAGCTCGTAGAGTAGAATCAGTGTCATTGTTGAGATTGACTCCCATCTGCATAGTACCCTTTAGATAGCGTAAAGTCCTTTTGAGAAGGGTAAAGTCTGAGACAGTCGGAGCATGCATCTTCCGGCAAATGAAATTCACTGCAAACTGAATATCAGGCCTTGTCAACGTGAGGTATTGCAACTTCCCAGCCAAACTGCGAAAATAGGTTGGATCCGAGAATAATTCAGGTTGAGTATATGAGGCATTGAGCTGCAGAGGTAGAGGAGTGGCAATATGTGTGCACTGAGTCATGCCTGTAGTAATAAGCAGATCTGAGATGTATTTTTCTTAACTTAGAAAGAGACCTCCTTCATGAAAGTGAGCCTGGATGCCAAGGAAGTAGTGAAGACGTCCCATATCCTTCATTCTGAAATGTTGATTGAGTGAATCAAGAAGCTTTTGAACCAACGTAGGATTGTTGCCAGTTAAAGCCATGTCATCTACATAAAGAAGAAGATACATCATATCATGACCATGATTGTAAACAAAGAGAGATGGATCAGACAAACTGCAGATGAAGCCAAACTCTAGAAGATAAGAGCTAAACTTGTCAAACCAAGCACGAGGAGCCTGTTTTAATCCGTAGATGGCTTTCTTTAATTTGCAAATGTAGTCAGGTCTTTCTGGATCTTCAAAACCAGGTGGTTGAACCATGTAAATAGTTTCCTTTAAGTCTCCATGTAAGAAGGCATGTTTAACGTCAAGTTGTTTGGTTTCCCATTCTTCAACGGTAGCAACATGTAGCACAGCTCAGACTGTTGCAGTCCTAACAATCGGACTGTAAGTCTCCACATAATCTATTCCTTCTTCTTGTTCATATCCTTTTGCTACCACACGAGCTTTGAGCTTATCCAAAGACCCATCGGCATTCAGTTTAGTACGGAAAACCCACTTACATCCTAAAGGTTGAATATCATCATCTGGAGGCACTAGATCCCATGTTTCAGTAATCGTAAGAGTATCATATTCTTCACCCATTGCATTGGTCCAACCCTCATCCTTTAGAGCAGCCTGGACTGTTTTAGGTTCTGAATAATTATCCTTAACAGTTAGCAAAGCATAGCGAGTGTTAGGCTTGATGATACCTGATTTAGCTCTGGTTGTCATAGGATGAGTAGAGCCGGGAGGTTGCATAGACTCAGAGATTGAATCAGGTGAAGGGGAATCTTCTGAATTAGATGAAGATGTTGCAGACTCAGCTGAAGTAGTAGAAACAGGTACTGAGTCAGAGAATGTTGCAGGAGCTTCTAGAGAGGCCAATTCAATTTGAGATAGAGGATCAGAAACAACATCGACGGATGGAAAAACATTTGTGACTTCATGGCGTGACACAACATCAGAGCCTACAATAGAGGATAACTCAATTGGAGACTCTGGTCTTGGTGGAGACAAAGATTCATCATGAGTAGATTCGATTGGTGAAGGAGAATCCTTGATGAAATTGGATTGCCAAGCTGATAAGAGAGAAGAATCAGTAGCAGTGTGGTAAACTTGATACTGATCTGCATAAGGGAAGTGGCGCTCATCAAACAACACATGACGACAAATATAGACTTTGCCTGTAGGAGGATAAAGGCAGCGGTACCCTTTATATTTATCATTGTATCCCAAGAATACACAACAAAGTGACTTAGGATCAAACTTGTTCTTTGCATAAGGCCTGAGATAAGGGTAGCAAGCACAACCGAAGACCCGTAGAGCAGTATAACATGGAGCTTTACCCATTAACTTCTCATAAGGACTCTTTTTATCTGCCAAAACAGAAGATGGTAAGAGATTACTTAGGAAGTTGGGTGTAAAGAAGGCCTCAACCCACAATTGTGAAGGAATTTTTCCCTGGAACATCATGGATAGGCCTAGCTCAATTATATGCCTATGTTTACGCTTAGCAAGACCATTTTGTTGAGGTGTATGAGGGCACGAGATGAGTTGCTTAATGTCACAGCCTGCTAAATATGAAACAAACTGAGTACTAGTGAATTCACCACCCCCATCACACTGAAACTGACCAATCTTCTATTGAAATTGGTTTTCCACAAGTTGTTTAAACGTCAAAAACACAGAGTATGAATCAGATTTCAACTTAAGTGGATAAAACCAAGTAAACCTTGAGAAGTTGTCGATAAAAATAACATAATACCGAAATCCCTGAGTAGAAATAACAGGTGCAGGCCCCCACAAATCACTATGAATGCGTTCAAGAGGTCTTGTAGAGACAAAATCAGAACTAGAAAAGGGAAGTTTGCAAGTTTTTCCCAACTGACAAGCATCACACAAGCGCGAGCTTGTTTTATTTATAACTATGGCTTTGGTCTTTGATAGCAGCTGAAGAATCTCTTGATGAGGATGGCCAAGACGCATGTGCCACACTTCATCACTAGTAGATTGTTGTGTTGAAGAGTAAAAGACCTGAAATTGTGGATTCTCCAGAACATATAGGTCTTTATGTCTGCTTCCTTGTGTCAGTAGTTGGTTTGTCAGCTTGTCCTTCACAATAACACCATTAGCATCGAATTCAAAGGAAAAGGGAAATCAGCTGTAAGTTTAGACACAGATAGAAGTGATTTTGCTATAGCAGGACAAACTAAAACATCTTTAAGAGGTAAAGTACCTTGAAGAGATGGTAAAGCAGTGGAGCCAATGTGAGTGATAGGCAAGAAATCTCCATTTCCAACCATCACAGAATCATTGCCAGTATAAGGCTGAGAGGAGTGAAGTTGGGTAGGAGAATTAGTGATGTGCGCAGTAGCGCCCGTATCTGGATACCATTCTTGACCTGAAGTAGGAGAATTATCAATGATACGTAGTGCAGCCATTGCATTTGGGAATTCATCAGATTGATAGGCGTGATCAAATCGTTTATAACACTTGAATGCAGAGTGACCATATTTCCCACAAATCTGACAAGTAGGTCGAGGTTGAGACTGGCTGTTGTTACCATAAAAAAATCCAGAACCGATTTGCTGATGAAAGCCTCTACCACGAGTGGAATAAGATCCTCTGCCACGATAGCTATCAGTCCTGCCATAACTTTGACCATGACCACAATTTGAGTAACCACGACCGGTGTTGAAAGCCAGATGAGGAGAAACTTCAGAGTTCTCAGCATAGGTGCGTAGTTTATCATCAAATCCAGTTAAACGAAACGCCACATCGTCGTAGCAAGGACTAGCATAAGTATCCATGGATCCTTCAATCATAATAACAATAGACTCATATTCCTTGCCTAAACCATTCAGAACTCCATAGATTTTCTCTTGATCAGTGACAGAATGACCAATAGAATCAAGCTGATCACAAATAGTTTTTACCTCTTTCAAGTAGTCTACCACAGATTTGCCATGTTTCGACACCGTTTGTAAGCGTCTTTGAAGATCAAACTTGCGAGAGACAGATACGCGATTGAAGTATTTGGCAAGGCACGTCCAGACCTCTTGAGAAGATTGAAGACCATAAACAACTCAAAGAGCATCTTCAGATAGAGAACCAAAAAGCCAGGCCTTCACTAGTTGATCTTGTTGAACCCACTTGACGAAATCTGGGTTTGCCGTTTCAGAAACCTCATCTCCAGTCTTGACAAATACAGTAGGAGAAGGTTTTGGAGCAGCCTCAGTCACATACCCAAGTAGCATTTGACTTGAGAGAAAAGATTCAAACTACGTCTTCCATAAAAGATAGTTTGATGCATTGAGTTTCAGAGTGACACACTGTGAAATGTTTAGAGTAGAAGTGGAAACAGATGAAAGAGAGCCTTCCATGGCTCTGATACCATGAAAGCTTTTAAGAAACGCTTAAAGAAGATAACAATCGCATACATGTTACAAATACAAGACGTAGTATTTAAAGAACAACAAAACAAAGCAGACCTAAAGGGATGGTATAGGTTATTATTTAAAGAAAGACAAAGCAGACCTAAAAGGATGGGTCTACTAGGCACACCAAATGAGAGCATTAAATCTATTATTAAGTGGAATTTGGTGAGATGTATTCGTCAGAGAGAGTGTGCTTTGATGAGTTGTATTCTTTTGTGTTGGAGTGTTTTGATGAGCTGTAAGGCAATGTGTTTGACTGCTTGAGCCAACTTGTGTTTTGATGACTTGTGTGTTCTTCTTTACAGAAATCATCAAAGCTTTCGCTAGAGATTTTGCATAGAAAGCAAGACCAGGGAGGAAAATCCTGACGTGCCTGGCAGTTTGTTTTCACATCGCTTGAGTGAGAATACTCTGCGGACACTAACTAGTTAAGAAACAGTTGGTTATTTCATAGTGAGAGATGAAAAAAAAAAAACACCTTTCAATAAGGTTCCCCAGCCCCAGACTTGAATAGCCGGGCAGTGAGGGAATTGTGGCGGGGGACCATCATATGCACGAAGAATATTATCCCCCAAGGTGGTAAAACTGGGAAGAAACCAATTAAGATTACTGGATACGAGCATTATTTGAGCCGAACGTGGAAGACGCGTTCTCCATTCTTGGGAAATAAGCCGATAGACCTCTAACCCACCTGGAAAATAAATATACCATAAAAATCCACAAGATGAGTTACTAAAAACATCCATCAGAAGACTAACCGCGGGGGGGTGTGTCTAAGATGGATTCCAGAGGAAGAGATCTTTTCCAAGAGGCCATGAGAGATGTCGTCAAAGTTGCCAACGGCAAAGATGGTGACTGGACGAAGACCAAAGGACCTTTTCAAGGCCAATTCTATACTCCGACGGACACGACCAGGGTCAAAACCAGCGGGAACCGGACAGCTGTTAAGGTCCCACCACACCCCCGTCGTCGGATATATGTGATAACCTACGAAAATCAATCACGAAACAAATCGCACAATCAGAAAACAAATCAAATCGAGGTCAGGTCTTTAATCGAGAACGGAAATCAAAAATAAAAGATAAGCATTCAGAGTCATTGATACGGTTATAATCCAAACTACCGACCTTGTGCCATGAGAAGAGAAGAGATCTACAGACGCACGCAAGTTCTCGATCGGTTTAGGTTTCCGAATATATATACACCAAACTTATGGGCCTATCTCATGGGCTATAAAGTTGTGGGCTTTCTCGTAATAGTAATAAAGTTGTGGGCTGCTCCTAGCATCCACAAATGCACAAAACTGGTTATTAGTCCCTCAAGCAACTGTGATTACTAAAGAGATTTCTATTGTTATTTCTGCAACTGTGTAAATAAGAATGTTTTTGATGGTTAGGATAGTCATGTCGGCAATAAGAATGTTTTTGATGCAATTGTCATAAAGACTAGTTTTGGTATTAAAATATATAGCAAAATAAAGAAAACCAAGTCAATTGATTCCCCAAGTCTGCGATAACTAGGACAACCCATTTGCAAGATTTATAATGTTAATATTTACTAAGAAAGATAGATTGCTTTATTTCATCCAATCTACATCGCTGCTTCATTGTTACCTGAAAAGACTTGGTTTTTTTTACAATGAGTAGTAGAGACCACGGCTATAAGACCAAAAAAAAAAAAAAATTCAACCAATCAGCTTTCAAATCGCAATGAAAGTTTCTCCTTAGTGTTTATATAAGTAAATTAGAACTCTTTTTCTCCTTAGAGCGTTTCAAAACTCTTGGTATAACTTCTCTTTACCCCATCTCTCATGGCTTCTTCTTCGACTCGCGTTAGGAGATATCATGTCTTCCCGAGCTTCCACGGCCCGGACGTCCGAAGAACCTTTCTCAGTCATTTACATAATCACTTTGCAAGCAAGGGAATCACGGTGTTTAAAGACCAGGAGATCGAAAGAGGCCAGACGATTGGACCGGAACTCAAACAAGCAATAAGAGAATCGAGGATCTCCATCGTGGTGCTCTCAAAGAACTACGCTTCTTCGAGCTGGTGTTTAGATGAATTGGTGGAAATCTTGGAATGCAAAGAAACTTGGGGGCAGATGGTGATGGCTATTTTTTACGAGGTTGATCCGTCGGATGTACGACAACAGAGCGGTGATTTCGGAATGGCTTTCGTGAAAACTTGTGAACGGAAAACTGAGGAGATGAAACTGAGATGGAGGAAAGCCTTGACTGATGTCGGAAACATAGCAGGAGAACATTCTCTAAGTTGGTATGTAGTTTTTTTCGTTTTTTTAAAAATTTCTTAATGAATAAGTGCTTTTTTCTTTCGTAAGGAATGCTTCAATGATGACGTCTCTTTAAATTGAGACTCGTTTCTTTTGTTAGGGAAAATGAAGCTAAGATGATTGAAAAGATTGCTGCTGATGTTTCAAACAAACTGAATGTTATACCATCAAAGGATTTTGACGGGATGGTGGGAATGGAAGCTCACTTGAGAAAGGTAAACTCTTATTTACGCGTAGAGTGCAATGATGTGAAGATGATTGGAATTCAAGGTCCTGCGGGGATTGGTAAGACTACAATTGCTAGAGCTTTATTCAACCAGCTTTCTGCCGATTTTCAACTTAAATGTTTTATAGAGAACCTCAAGGGAATTTATGGGAGTGATGGTATTGATGACTATGGTTCGAAGTTGTCTTTACAAAGCCAACTTTTGTCCAATATTTTGAACCAAAAGGATGTGAAGATATATAATTTAGGCGCAATAAAAGAATGGCTACAAGACCAAAGAGTCCTTATAGTTCTTGACGATGTAGATGATCTTGATCAACTAGATGCCTTGGCTAAAGAACCATCATGGTTTGGTTTAGGAAGTCGGATTGTCGTTACCACGGAAGATAGAAAGATATTGAAGGCACATTGGGTTAGCGGTATCTACCATGTGGGTTATCCTTCCAAAGAAGAAGCTCGTGAGATCTTATGTCTATCTGCTTTTCAGAAAAGTTCTCCACGAGATGGTTTTGAAGAGCTTGCAAAGAAAATAGTAAATCTTTGTGGTAATCTTCCGTTAGGCCTTCGTGTTATGGGTTCATCTTTGCGTGGGGAGAGCAGGCAAGAGTGGGAACGTCAAGTATCTAAACTAGAAACTAGTCTTGATAGAAAAATTGAGGACGTATTAAGGATGGGATATGACAAACTAATGAAGAATGACAAGTCCCTATTTCTCCACATTGCTTTCTTCTTCAACAATGAAGCCGTTGGTCATGTGAAAACCATGCTAGCTGACAGTAACTTGGATTTCAGAAATGGGTTGAAGACCCTAGCTGATAAATCTCTTGTGCGTATATCTACTATTGGGTCGATACAGATGCATCGTTTACTCCAACAATTGGGTAGACAAGTCGTTTGTGAACAGTCTGTCAATCCCGGAAAATGTCAGTTTCTAGTTGAGGCCGAAGAGGTTCGTGATGTGCTGGCAAATGAAACAGTAAGTTCTTTCCTATCTACAGTATTCTCTAGAGAACTTGCTCAACAAAATATTTGGTTTTGGGATAACTGTTTCATCAGTCTTGTTTTGGAATATTTGTCAGGGTACTAGATCTGTCGTAGGTATATCATTTGATATGTCCAAGATTAACGAGTTCTCTATGAGTGGGCGAGCCTTTGAAGGAATGCCTAATCTTCGATTCTTAAGAATCTATGGGAGATATTTTAGTAAAGATGTTACCTTGGGAATATCAGGGGACATGCAATATCTTCCTCCTCTAAGGTTACTACATTGGGATTCATACCCAAGAAAGCGTCTTCCTCTAACATTTCGACCGGAATGTCTCATCGAGCTCCATATGCAATTCAGCAAGCTCGAGAAGCTCTGGGGAGGAATCCAGGTTGGTATTTGATATTCTTAAATATGTTCCTGATGATACGATATTTCTCATTTGGGTGTTTAACATGCAGCCCCTTCCAAATCTCAAGACGATAAATTTGGGATATTCTAAAATGTTGAAAGAAATCCCAAATCTTTCGAAGGCTATTAATCTCGAGGCATTGACACTTACGTCTTGCACAAGTTTGGTTGAGCTTCCTTCCTCTATTTGGAATCTACACAAACTGAAAAAGTTGAGGTTGAGTGACTGCAAAAAGCTACGAGTTGTTCCAATCAAGATTAACTTAGAATCTTTCGAGGAAGTCAACATGAGTAGTTGCTCACGATTTAGAAGTTCTCCAGGTGTTTCTATGAACATCAAGTATCTCGATGTTGGAAACACAAGAATGGAAGAAGTTCATCCATCAATTGTTGAACGTTTGCCTCGTCTTGAGTGGCTTCGTTTAGGCGGCAGAAACGTCAAGAGAATAACACATGTCCCAGGAAGCGTAAGGCATCTAAACCTAAGCAATAGTGGTATAGAGAGGATTCCAGATTGCGTCATATGTCTCCCTCAACTAGAAAGTCTTTTCGTCTACAAGTGCAGACAACTCGTGTCACTCCAACGTCTTCCCCCTTCGCTTAAGTACATAGACGCAAGCAATTGTGGATCACTCGAGAGAGTATGTCTTTCTTTCAATGATCTAATTAGGCACCTCATGTTTCGCAATTGTTTTAACCTAAATGAAGAATCAAGAAGAGTAATCTTACAACAAAGAGGTTACAACAATGTATGGTTACCGGGTAAAGAGGTTCCTGCAGAGTTCACTCACAAAGCTATTGGAAACTCCATAATCATCCATATGGTTCTAGATGGTGAGGGAACTTTCTCAGCGTACTCAGGATTTAAGGCTTGCCTCGTGCTTCCGCCAACCAAGAAGTATGCATTACTTGTTATAACTTGCCGTATAAGAACCAAAGCAGGTGTCATCATTACAGAACTTAAATGGAATTCAGTGACTTATTTTCATTATCAAACGAAACATCTGTTTATATGTGGTGGTAACTTGGTTCGAGAAACACCTGAAGTGGATGCGACTACGAGCGAGATTCTGTTTGAATTCAGCTGCAGTGATAACCACAAGATTATTCAGTGCGGTGTACGAATCTTGAGTAAGGAAGAAGAGAGTAGTAGTGGAAGCAAAGTGTGCTGCTTTGAAACTGGAGGCAGCAGCGACCACCACATAGATGGAGATGGAGACTATGAACCTGAAACTGTTCAGGTGTCTCGATATGAAAACATTAAAGGCTGTAAATATACATGTTGGAGTTGGCTTAAGATGCTTTGGTCTAGAGAAGAAGATGATGAAGAAGAAGAAGACAAGACATCCATTGTGGTTCGAAGATGATGATGGTGTTTGTGTATGTATGTGTTTGCTTCTGCTATTTTTTTTTCCATGGGTTTTTACTACTGGAATTTCAAGGTAAAAATCTATATTGATTTGTTGTTCTTTTTATTGAAAATTGGAAAAACATCCATAAACTTCAAGAAGATAGATTTTAGTTGTTCTTTTTATTGAAAATGATCCAGAATCTTTCGAATGCCACAAAGCTTCTAATTGGCTCTGAAACAATATGGGAAAAGTTGTTGTATTGATTTACAGAAGTAGAGTATTTATACACAATTGTAATACCTAAACCGACTAGAAATGTTAACATATTAGATTAGATTAAATCTCTTAGGAATATGAATATATAATTATTTCAATACCCCCCCCCCCCCCCCACCCACACAGTGGAGGTGAGATATCTTGAATCTCCAACTTGGAGAGAAGATAAACATATGTAGGAGTAGGCAAAGCTTTGGTGAGAAGATCGGCTGGTTGTTCCTTCTTTGAAATGTGTTATGTGGTGATAAGCTTATCTTGATCCGCATCCCGAACAAGATGACAATCAGATTCTATATGTTTGGTACGCTCATGAAAGACAAGATTAACGACTATATGAATAGCAGCTTTACTATATAAAAAAGCCATTGGCTCGTCGTGTGCAATACCGAAAGAAAAAGGTAATCCCTTCATCCATTTAAGTTCACGTAAGACAAAAGCCATTGATCTGTACTCGGCCTCAGCAGATGACATAGACACAGTAGATTGCTTCTTAGTCTTCCAGGATATAGGATAAGTCCCAAGAAAAACAATGTGAGCGGATAAAGAACAACGTGTAAGAGGATATGCTGCCCAATCGGAGTCGTAATAAGCCGTTATGCGTAAATCTGAATCTAAGCGAGGTAGAATACCTTGGCTAGGAGAGCCTTTTAAATATCTAACGACTTGTAAAGCAGCATCCCAATGAGCCTGAAGTAGAGACTGCATAAACTGAGAGAGAAGGTGAACAACATAACAAAGTTCTAGGCGTGTCAACGTTAGATAGACGAGTCTTCCAACAAGTCGCTGATATTTCTCGGGGTTGTCCAGAGAAGGACTAGTAGTTAAGGACAGTTTGTAATTAAGCTCAATAGGTACGAACGACGGTTTAACTCCTAGAAGTCATGTTTCAGCAATAATGTCAAAGGCGTATTTTTGTTGAGACAAAAAATACCTTCAGTGTTGCGAGCAACCTCGATTCCAAGGAAATAATTGAGTTTTCCTAAATATTTCATGTGAAAGCATTGATGAAGATAGTTCTTGAAGTGCTGGATTGTAGACAAATCATTTCCAACAACAATTTCTTGCCAGGAGGCAGGGTCGTTATTAACCAGGTTTTGTTAATATCAAGAGCCGTCATTTCATCTGTCATAGAGTCGTTCCAAATGTCATCAAGAATCACCTCTTTGTAGGACTTTGATTCTTGAGTAGAAGCAATAGCTAATAAGAAAGCTTTATGGCATGAAGAGAATGTAACATCAGCAATGTAATTGGACCTGAGACCGTGTCGGAGGAGCTCGGAGTTGAGATCGGTGGAACGAGAGAGGGGTTTGTAGAAAGCCAATTAGTGTTAATAACATAATCTTTCAACAAAACCGATGGTTTGCATGGTATGTCACCGTGTCCGAGTAGTTTGGGTAGACCCGGAGACGGTAAGTCGACGAATTCAATGGAGGAGCTATCCATGGCAGTGGGAGAACTAGTAGCCTTGAGAGATTGAGAAATTGTTAGAGTTAGCAACATCGGGAAACTGATCTTCAAGAAATACAACATCACGGCTAGAGAAAAAATCATTCTTTTCGATGTCATACAATTTCCAGGCTTTCTTTCCATACGGATAGCCTGCAAAAAGACACTTTCCACTACGATCTCCAAACTTATCTTTGTCCAGAACACGACGATGTGCATAACACAAACATCCGAAAACTCTCAACAATTCATACGATGGAGGAGAGCCATGAAGAACTTTGTAAGGAGTTTTGCCGTCAAGAACAGGGGTAGGAGTTCGGTTTATAATATGAGCAGGAGTAAGAATACTTTCACCCCAAAAAGTGACAGGTAGCCGAGCTTGAAATACTCACATTAAGAATGTGACGGTGCTTGCGTTCAACTCGGCCATTATGTTGTGGAGTGTCAACACAAGATGTTTGATGTTGAATTCCATGTTCTTGTAAGTATGTGGACACAACCATAAATTATGTGCCATTGTTGCTTCGTATTGCCTTCACGGGTTTACCAAACTGTCGTTCACTCTAGCAAAAAAATTCGTAAGTGAGCTTGCAACCTCTGATTTTTCAAGCATGAGATATGTCCAAACAGATCGTGAATAATTGATACACATAGTTTTAACCTTAAAATATCACTGCAAGTGCACAACAAATAAAGTAGTATTTAGGGATCGAATCCACGAGAACCAAGTGAAACGCTACGAATTATAATGGATGAAATTAATCTAAGATGGTAATATGGTTGTTTGTTGAAAAGTGAAACGAAATAGCAATGTAAAAACGATGTAAAATCAATTAAAAACAAGCGTTAAGTCTAGGGCAATTCGCAGGAATTTAGAGATCATGAACCAGACAATTATTCAGAGAATAATAAGCGCAGTCTTAAACTCAAACATGAATGTTTAACCAATCCACTGTCGTGGTATCAATTACTTTATCTAGTAACCTAAGAACCTATACTGTCGTTTGATCTTAGAATTCTAAACAAGCATTAACGAGCAGGTTTGATATGTTCACAAATTGCCTTAACATCAGCTTTCGTTGGCTAAGAACAATTTGCTCACCTATGTTCTATCAAGCAATCTATAACACTTTTGATGAATAGATTAAACTTAAAATCAGAGACTAAGTGATCAATTTAATCTAAGTAATGAGAACAACGATAGGTGAAGACAAGATGATAAATCCCTATCTATGTCTGATTCAATTATTCATAATTTTCCTTGAAACCCTAAACCTAACTATAAAACTACTCAGACATGGAAGCAAAGAAACAAGAAGGAGATGAAAGAGATTGCATAATTATATTAAGAATTTAAAACTGGGGTTCAGAAATCTTCTCAAGAGATGCAGGATCAGAGATTCGTCTCCCCAAAGCTTACAGAGAAAAACCTAAAAAGTCTGAAGAAAAAATAAAGTCTAGCCTCCAAGAGGCTAAAAATAAGGTATATATAAGTTTAAAATCGTATTGGTTCAAGATGGGATGATTCCAGGACGAAACAGGAAAATTCAGAATTTCCTTTTTTCGTCTGGGTGCTGGCCCGGTCGGGCTGGGTGCTGGCCCGGTCAGGCTGAGATCCCTGCCGCATCGTCAATATTTTTCGTCTCTGGCCTACTCGGGCTGGGTGCTGGCCTGCTCGGGCTGACCCTTTATTTTCTGCACATGCTTCTTTAGCTCGACAGACTGACATGTCTTCACTAAAACTTGCATAACTTTTGATCGCACCGTTGGAATGACCTCAAATTGCTTCCAAATGAAAGCTAACTCAATTCTATAGCTTGTGCCAATATTTGAGCTCGATCCATTGGTGGAAAGTTCTTAAACTAATGCCAAATTGCTGACCCTTCAACACAATCATGCATCTTCTTATTTCCATTTGCAACCAAAACATCTTGTTTTCCTCCAAAACATATTAGAACCTGAAAAGACTCTAAAAACACAGAAAATACTCGATAAAATAAAGAATATCATGGTTGAAACTCATTCCAGTCGACAGCGCCAGCCTCATTCCAAGCTCCTGCGAGCTCCACGAATGACTCTCAAGGTTCTTATGCAGCAGCTCTTGCTCAACCAGCAGAAAACTGCTAGCGAGATCAATGTCAAGGTGGACAGCATGTACAATGATCTCAATGGTAAGATTGAATCTCTCTCTACTCACGTGAAGAAGCTTGACATTCAGGTAGCTCAGATCTCAGCATCAGCCAAGCGACCACCAGGGACTCTTCCAGGAAAAGTTGAGACAAATCCTAGAGAGCACTGCAGTACAATATCAGTTCAGAGTAAGATGGAGACTGAACCAGCACCGTTTAAACCAGAAGAATTAGAGGCAGCTGCAGAGTTATTACCGTACATCCCTAGAATTCCATATCCTCAAGAACTGAAGAATCGTATTGACAAAGGGAGGCTAGCTGAATTCAATAAGATGGTGAAAGAGCTTTCTCCTGATATCTTGTTTGAAGATGCATTTAGAGGCGATCCTGCATATCGGAAGTTTGCTAGAGATACCAGAGAAAGTCTTACAGTTTTCAAGGCCCTCTTTGTTGAAGCAAGGAATACACCACATTCTATGAGGATATTGCCCAAGGTGGAAGACCCTGGGAAGTTTGTGGTTCCATGCTCTATTTCAAGAGTTGAATTTGAAGAATCTCTCTGTGATTCTGGATCTTCTATTAATCTCATGTCTAGGGCTATTGCAGAGAAGCTCAAGATTACTGAGATGAGACCTGCTCAGATATCTCTCAAGTTTGCAGATTCTTCCACCACGATTCCACATGGCACCATTCATGACTTACATGTTCAAGTAGGAAATTGTCTTGTTCCTACTGATTTCCAGGTGGTGGAGATGATTAAGGATTCTAATATGCCTCTGATTCTTGGAAGACCGTTTATGGCGACAGTGGGTGCAATTGTGGATTTGCCTAATAGAAGAGTCTCATTCTCCAATATTGAGAAAAAGGTCTTCTACAAAGCCATACCCACTAATGAAGCAACCAAAATTGCATCTTGTGTGACCATTATTAGTGGAGAGAAGTTGCTAATCGAGACAACGAAAGAGCTTGTTGCTAAGAGTGAGGTCAAAGAAGTCCTGGATGGAGACCCTCACATCATTAACAAGGAAATCCGTCAAAAGAACAAAGTAAAGGAGAAGGTGAAGAGCCAAATAATCAAGGGAGATTCTCATATGATTTTGGTATCTCTGAGGTGTGTTGGCGACATGATTGAGTATAAGGTCAAGTGCAAAGGAACTTCGAAGCCTTTCTCTAAGGTTAGAGTTATTCTCACTCCAGAGTTTAAAGAGAAGGGTGCAGAAGCTGTGAAGGAAATGTTGAGCAGGGTTCTAGAGTTTCAGATAACTGATCGGGGAACTTGTTTTGGAGCAAGTTCCCATGCTCATCTTCCTGACTGATACATGAGATTGAAGTCAAGCTAATGACTCAAAACAAGCGCTTTGTGGGAGGCAACCCACCGGTAAGTGTACATACTTTGTTTTTCAGTTATTTTCTAACTTTTGATTTTGGGTCTAAGTGTTTCAGGTTTCTTTTCAAAAAAAAAAAAAAAAAAAAGAAGCGTGCAAAAACGGGGCAGATCGATCGATCCGGGCCAATGTACGTTTTGTACACAAAAAGAAAAAAAAATTTCTTTTACTTTCATCTTTTGAGTCTCTTTTTGCCTTTCTCTTGATTTATTTTCACACCGGGACTGTGTGAAGTAAGTCTGGGGGAGGGTGTTAATCGTTTACTAACGCTATTTTCTTTTGTTTTTTCTTTGAGTCAGTTTATCGATTTATTGAGTCAAATTTATTGGGAATGATGACTTTTCTCTTGGTTTGTTGTCTGATTTTTCTATCTTAGTAACCATTATTGCAGAATCCATTCAGATTTGACTAATGAAAAATCCAAAGACTGACCAGCTAACTAGAGACATCCAGATTTCCAACGGAATCCACTAAGCCTGAGCTAATTTCTGAGCTCTTCCTTTTACCTCATCAGACGTGATTGGTGTTCATAGGGCTTGACTCCTTGTTCGTTGCCTGACAAATGCACCATGTGTGAAACATAATGGTACTCCTCTTCCTTATTCTAAGTTAAATAAAAGCAGAAAAGATGAAAGGATTTTCTTTCGAGTAAAGGGCTAGGAAAATTTCCTGTGATCCCATTATTTTACTTTGAGAGGAATGATCACACAAAGGTTGGAAGCGAGGTTAGGAAAATTTCCCGTGATACCATTATTCGCCTACACTTTTGAAAAAAAAAAAAAAAAAAAAAGAAAGAAAGATGAGAACAAAGAATAAGTCTGGGGGAGAGAAAGAGTACCAAGGATTGTATGGATAGTTGTCATGGCAAAGGACGGGAATGAGTCTATAAGGTTCTTGGCATTGAGATCGCTGATGAAACCCAGCAATGAAAGGCTTATGGACGACGTTGTGAAATTGTGGGTTGAATCTGGAAAGCTGCGAATGTCTGCAGAGAAGTATATAGTGGTTCGATTGAGATTGGTTTTGTAGTGTGTGGATTATGAGATGAAGGGTCATTACAACACTCTAAAGAGAAGGTGAGTTTCCGCGTTTTCAAACTTCTTTCACAAACTAAGTTCTTTGTTTTGCTTGAGGACAAGCAAAGGCTAAGTCTGGGGGAGTTGATATATCATGGTTTTTACCGTTTTTCAACCATGATATTCTTTGTTTTGTCGAGTCTTTTCTGTGTTTTTAGAGTCTTTTCAGGTTCTAATATGTTTTGGAGGAAAACAAGATGTTTTGGTTGCAAATGGAAATAAGAAGATGCATGATCGTGTTGAAGGGTCAGAAGTTTGGCATTAGTTGAAGAACTTTCCACCCATGGATCGAGCTCAAATCTTGGCACAAGGTAGAGAATTGCGTTAGCTTTCATTTGGAAGCAATTTGAGGTCATTCCAACGGTGCGATCAAAAGTTATGCAAGTTTTAGTGAAACCATGTCAGTCTGCCGAGCAAAAGAAGCATGTGCAGAAAATAAAGGGTCAGCCCGAGCAGGCCAGCACCCAGCCCGAGCAGGCCAGAGACAAAAAATGTTGACGATGTGGCAGGGATCTCAGCCTGACCGGCCAGCACCCAGCCCGACCGGACCAATACCCAGACGAAAAAAATGAAATTCTGAATTTTCCTGTTTCGTCCTCGAATCATCTCATCTTGAACCAATCCGATTTTAGACTTATATATACCTTATTTTTAGCCTCTTGGAGGCTATGCTTTATTTTATTCTTCACACTTTTTAGATTTTTCTCTGTAAACTCTGGGGAGACGAAGCTCTGACTCTACATCTCTTGAGAAGATTTCTGAACCCCTTTGGATTTCTATTTATTTGATTATGAGTTTTTCTTCATCTCTTTCTTGTTTCTCTGCATCTATGTATAAGTAGTTTCATAGTTAGGTTTAGAGTTTCAAGGGAATTTATGAATCATTGAATCAGACATAGATTGGGTTTTATCATATTGTCTTCACCTATCGTTGTTCTCATTGCTTAGATTAAATTGATCACTTAATCTCTGATTTTAGGTTTAATCTATTCATCAAAAGTGTTATAGATTGCTTGATAGAACATAGGTGAGCAAATTGTCCTTAGCCAACGAAAGCTGATGTTAAGGCAATTTGTGAACATATCAAACTTGCTCGTTAATGCTTGTCTAGAATTTAAGATCAAACGATAGTTTAGATTCTTAGGTTGCTAGATAAAGTAGTTGATACCACGACAGTGGATTGATTATACATTCATGTTTGAGTTTAAGACTGCGCTTTATCGTTCCCTGAATAATTGTCTGGTTCATGTTCTCTGAATTCCTGCGAATTGCCCTAGACTTAACACTTGCTTTTTATTGATTTCACACCGTTTAATTTGCTATTTTCATTTAATATTTCTATCAACATTCATATTGCCATCTTAGCTTAACTTCACCCATATAGATTCGTAGCGTTTCACTTGGTTCTCGTGGATTCGATCCCTAAATACTACTTCGTTTGCTGTGCACTTGCAGTGATATTTTAGGGTTAAAACTCATTGTATCAAGTTTTATCAAGCAATCTATAACACTTTTGATGAATAGATTAAACTTAAAATCAGAGACTAAGTGATCAATTTAATCTAAGTAATGAGAACAACGATAGATGAAGACAAGATGATAAATCCCTATCTATGTCTGATTCAACGATTCATAATTTTCCTTGAAATCCTAAACCTAACTATAAAACTACTCAGACATGGAAGCAAAGAAACAAGAAGGAGATGAAAGAGATTGCATAATTATATTAAGAATTCAAAACTGGGGTTCATAAATCTTCTCAAGAGATGCAGGATCAGAGATTCGTCTCCCCAAAGCTTACAGAGAAAAACCTAAAAATTCTGAAGAAAAAATAAAGTCTAGCCTCCAAGAGGCTAAAAATAAGGTATATATAAGTCTAAAATCGGATTGGTTCAAGATGGGATGATTCCAGGACGAAACAGGAAAATTCAGAATTTCCTATTTTCGTCTGGGTGCTGGCCCGGTCAGGCTGAGATCCCTGCCGCAACGTCAACATTTTTTTGTCTCTGACCTGCTCGGGCTGGGTGCTGGCCTGCTCGGACTGACCCTTTATTTTCTGCACATGCTTCTTTTCCTCGGCAGACTGACATGTCTTCACTAAAACTTGCATAACTTTTGATCGCACCGTTGGAATGACCTCAAATTGCTTCCAAATGAAATCTAACTCAATGCTCTAGCTTGGTACAAGATTTGAGCTCGATCCATTGGTGGAAATTTCTTAAACTAATGCCAAACTTCTGACCCTTCAACACGATCATTCATCTTTTTATTTCCATTTGCAACCAAAACATCTTGTTTTCCTCCAAAACATATTAGAACCTGAAAAGACTCTAAAAACACAGAAAAAACTCGATAAAACAAAGAATATCATGGTTGAAAAATGGTAAAAACCATGATATATCAATAATCATCAACAATAGTTAGAAAGTAAGTTGCGCCACATAATGAGAGACTGTGATATGGTTTCCAAACATCGTAGTGAATTAAAGCAAAATGAGCAATAATTTTATTAAAACTCTCATGAAAAATCTCAAGCGTTTGTTTAGCGCAAAAACAAATATCACACGGATTTGTGTGTCCAAAATCAACTTTAAAACTATCAAAAATCGATAGAGATGAAAACACTTTATATGACAGATGTCCACGTAGACGATGCCATAAAATAGAAGTAGAAATCCGGTCTTTTCCAGTATGATGAGCTTTGGCAACTGTGACAACCCTCTGGAAAAGTAACGGCAGATGGGATGACGTCTTGAACATCTCTTAGCAATAATAAATTGCATGTCATAGGGGGTGAGAAGCACCAGTATCAATAATGAAGTCAGTTAATTTAGTTTTACAGGACAAACGATCGGTTGATAAGTGAGTTTGCTGGTCTTGAAGAAGGCTGATAAGAGCCGCAATTTGATCCGAAGAAGCAGGATGATTTGTAGAGATGCCTTGAGTCTATGGCAGTGTATGTGAGGCGTTTGCTCAGCCACAAACTCATCCAGAATTATTAACACGACCACCACAACCTTGCTGGTTGAAACCAGAGGAAGACGCAGAGCATTGTTGTTGTTGTTCGTTGTACCAATCAGGATAACCATGGATGAGAAAGCATTCAGAGACCTCGTGTCTTTTATGATTGCAATGAGTGCAAAAACGAGAAGGATCACGACTGCGAACAACAGCAGCTAAAAGCAGTGTCTGTTTCAAAATTTTTGTTTGAATAGAGAAACCCATGGTATCTTCCTTAGCTTACTTGGATCACATAGTAAGAAGATGTTGTTCAGCACGAATGATGCGTGAATACACTATGTTCAAGTCAGGAAGAGGTTCCTCATCAATGATTTGAGATCGGATAGAACTAAATTGAGGCTCATCTACAAAACACTTTCCGTTTAAGAAAACTTGAAAGAGAGGAAGGAAGATCCACCAATCTCATAGAGCCTATTGAGATAAGGATATATTCCTATTTCTAAGAAATTTAGTCTAATCTAATAGGTTAACATTCCTAGTCGATTTAGGTATTACAATTGTGTATAAATACTCTACTTTTGTAAATCAATACAACAACCTTTTCCATATTGTTTCATGGTATCAGAGCAACGATCTTTGACCTAAATATCTCTGCCGCCATCGTTTTGTCTCTCTTCTTCTTCTTATTCTTCTCACTTTGCTTCCGCTTTTCCCTGTTCATTCTAGACATAGTTTGTTGACTCAAAATTATGTCAACTACTGCTACTTCTTCTCCAACTAACGAGAGCTCCTCTTCAGACTCTCCTTACACCCTGCATCCTTCGGACAATCCAGGTGCGTTGATCACACCGGTTGTTCTTCGTGGAGATAACTATTCTGAAGGGGCTACTGAGCTTTGGAATTCCCTCTAAGCTAAACAGAAGATTGGGTTTATTAACGGCACGATTCTGAAACATGCCGCAAACCCTGAATTAGCTCGTTGGATTTCTACAAATCCTATGATCGTTGGGTGGATTCGCACAGCGATTGATCCACAAGTATGTTCTATTGTTACTCATGTTTCAGACGCTTTTCAACTCTGGGAGTCTCTCAAGCGCAGGTTCTCTGTTAAAAACAGTGTCTGCAAAGATTTATTTGAAGATGAGATCACTAACTGCAAACAGAATGGCCAGCCTATGCTCGAATACTATGGTCGTCTGTCGAAGCTATGGAAAGAATTTCAAAACTTCAAGACTTCTAGCTCATGTACTTGTGAGGCATCGACTGATATTGAGAAGGAACGTGAAGACGCTAAGGTCCACAAATTTTTGTTCGGTCTGGATGAGCCTCGATTTAGTTCTCACTACTAAAAAAAAATGTATAGCCACCAAATTTTTCATGGCTATGATATCATATTCGTGGCTATATGGACTTACAGCCACAAAAAGCCACGAATAAAATCCGTGACTATAGCGTCGTGACTAATTTAATTTGGGGTTTTTCGTGACTAAATAGCCACGAAATATCATGTTTAGTTCGTGGCTAATATAACCACGGAATAGCTACGGTTGTGTTCGTGACTAATTAGCCACATACTGAGTAGTGGCTATTCTGTGGCTATATTAGCCACAAACTAATAAGTGTAGCAATGTAGCCACGATTTAAAAGGTATATATTTATTGGCTAATTTAGTCACAAACTGATCACAAATCAAAAATGTTTTATGTTGTAAAAATTAGAAAACATTGTAAATCCGAAACTTAAATATATAAAGGTATTTTAATGTTAACATACAAATACTAGCCAAAAGAAAACATAGATTAAAAACACAAAACATTAGATTGTTTCTTCTATTTGTCCGTAATAATCTTCCTCCTTTGTTCCACGTACACATACACCATAGTTTTGAGTCTTTTTATCTTGTCCATGCCAATGTGTGTGGAAGTTGTATCCCTGCGTGTAGTACATCGGCCAGTCACTGACTTCGCTTATAACCCTAATTCCATCAAAGCCTAACACCAAAACATGCAAGCCTAACACATAGAAGCAACAAAGCAAAGAAAGTTTATGGTGTATGTGTACTCTGTGTCACCTTGCCGTGATGATTTTGACAGTCTCTTCACCGCAACTTCAATCCCATTCGAAAATGTCCCCTATTCGTTTTGAGCAGCATCATCTTATTATCCAAATGTGTTGACATAAAAATTCAATTAAAAGTACACAACCTTAGGCGCAAATAAGGAACTAATAGTAATTGTACATTGTAAACCTCACCAAATCCACCTCGAGCAATCTTATTATTCTCTGAATAATTATTTGTTGCAGCTTGAATTGTTCTATAATCTAGTTGCTGTGACTCTATGGTTGTTTTATCATCTCCTAATGCACAATAATAGTCTTAATTATCAGAAAAGGGCTAAGCATTGACATGAATCGAACCCAACTAAGATTGCTAATCACGTGTATCTTTACCATGAAACTGATAAGCTTGAGCTTGTCCAGAGAGATTGAATAGAGAATTTGGAAGAGAAGAAAAAGAAGAAGAGAAGAGGTAGAAGAAGAGAAAAGGTAGCAGAGAGGAAGAAGAACGATGAAAGACAGTTTTGTTTAATTTGATGATAAGTTTTTATGATCGTTTTCTACACAATAGAGATAGCTAAATATGAAGATAAAAAGGTCTTAAACAACATAACAATAACAGCCCATTAAGTCACTAAGCGATGCCCATATTGACCCAATATGAAGAACTTATCGGAAACGCAGGTGCTGTGTCATAAGTCTTCTTTGCCCTCTTTTCAAGGAAACAATAACCAGCTATGAAAAGAAGAAGAGACATTATAATGGGCACAACAATGGCTACTGATACACAGATTTTTAACTCTATATAAACTACTGTAAGTGCACAACAAGTGTTGTAGTAATGTAAGGATCAAATCCACAAGGACCAAGTGTCACACTACGATTCTTTAAGAGTGAAACTAAGCTAAGACAAAAAATATGGTTTGTTTGTTTTGATGTAAGGAAAATATTAAGAAAATCGAAGTAAACTATGAATGAAAAGCATTGGACATCAGTGAATTCGCAGGTATTCAGGCATGCAGAATTAGATAAATCATCAGGAAAAGCATTAATAATCGTTCTAGAACTCGAATCACGAAATCAAATTGACCTACTGTTGTAGTATCAATTACTATGTCTAACAAACTAAGATTCTAAACTGTTATTTGAATTCAAGAGGTTAAACATGCATTAAATTCAAATTTGATATGTTCACAAAACACCATAACATCAGCTTTCATTGGCTAGGGATGCTTTGCTCATATAGGTTCTTTCAAACTTTTAAACAAACACTTTTGGTGCATTAAACAAAATCTAAGATCAGAAGCGGGGGAGTTGATAATCATATATTTTACCACTTTGGGTCTCATGTTTTCATTCTCTTTCTTGTGTTTATTTTGCTTTTCATGATGTTTTATTGCATTTAGAGTCCTAATGAGTCTTATTGCATTTTAGATGTCCTAGGTTGTCTTTGTATTCTTTTTGGTTTGTTTTGTGTTCATTTAGGTGCTTTGGAGTGAGTTGGACACAAAGAAATTCGAAGAATGGATCAAATGGGCAAAAACATGCAGAAAAAGTCCGAATCGGCTCAAAGATCATCTCTGTTGAAGGCCTTCCCGTGATCGGATTAATCTGAAATTTGGTGGGGAAATAGGAAATTGAGTTAGCTTTCCAATGGAAGTGGTTTCAAGTCATTCGGAGCCATATCGCGAAAGTTATCATCGATTTACTGGACATATATCACCAGATCGATCGATCTGTTTGGATCGATCGATCCAAAATTCCACGCAAATTTGGATCGATCGATCCGGGTCGATCTGATGCTCGATCTGCACTATTTTTTTGGTTGACTTTATGTTGACTTTGAGTATTTGACCTCTTGTTTTACCTAGATATTTTTCTTAGTATAAATACTCTCTTAAACATTGTAAAACCTAAGTTTTCTTCTGATTTTGCTCTTGCCTCTTGACCTCAAACTCTTTCTTATGATATTTTGCTTGGATCTTTGCTATTTTCACCATAATTAGTGAAGTTTTCTTCATCTATCTACATTTCTACTTTCATTATGTACTTATCTTTGATTATCTTTGTGTTTTGCATGATGGTTAGTGAGTAGTCTTTCAATGGGGTTTTGGGCTTAGTAGATGAGGGATGTTTGATGGATGATTAATAATGTCTAGGCTTAAATTCTTATGATTTCTAAAGTTTAGGGTGTTCTTAATGCTAGAATTGATTTGATCATTCAAATTCTAGATCATGGACATTTTATGCCCGGAAGGTGTTCGATAAAATGTCTAGGAGAATCCTAACCTTGCTTTTTACTCTTAACCAATGGGAATTGATGCTTAAGGTGATTAGTAGCTTTATGAACTTATGTTTAATGATTATTGATCATTTGATTGCAATTGGAAAATTAGCTTAATTGAATGGTCAATGAATGGATTAGTATCATGGGAGTGGATTAGTCTATTTGTGTGATTCATGTCATAGAATTGAGTTTGAATTGTTAGTCATAGCATCATTAGTTAGTCATTGATCATCCCAAGTCAAATGCTTTGCCCAAAGCCCATGTTTTCCATATTTGATCAAGTTCTTGTTGGTTGACTTCTTATTGACTTTTGCATTTTGATTTTGTTTATGCTCAAATTCTCTTGCTTTGCTCTTGTTTAGTGCTTGTTTACTTATTTGGTTTGGTTTTCCTTCCATTTGCATTATAATTTCGTTTGTTTCACTTAGTTTCGGAATTATGACTTTTAAAGTCCAAAACACAACCTCAAATTGCTTAGCTTATTCGAATACTTGGATTCTTAGTGTAGCTACTCCAATCTCCCTTGGTTCGACCCTATGCTATGCTGCAACAACTAGAGTGTGTTGCTAGCTAAGTCTAGGTACAAATACAATTTGACACACATCAAATTTGGCGCCGTTGCCGGGGAGATTGTGCAATAGCCATTAGGATTTGGTCTTCGATTGAGACTAAGTTTTTCTTTTTCATTTGTTACTAATTGAGTTTGAATTCTCACTTGTTTCTCATTTGTTCCAAAGGTGTATGAACACAAGGAGTAAGGGGCCGACAAATCTTCAACCACTCATTGTTGACATTCGACATTTGGAGAGAGAAATGGCTAGAGAAGCAAGGCGAGAACGCGAACACCTAGACCATTTAAGGCGGCTAGATATGGAGCCGAGAAATGATCGAGAAGATGAGGCTCAAGGCGTGGGACTTGGGAACGCGAGAGGTAGAATTCCCGTGCATCCACTTCGAGATGCAAGGAGAATTGGTGACTTTGATGAACCGATTACTAATGGAGAAAGGATGGGGATTAGAGCTCCACCATGCGGAAACAATAATTGGGAAATCAAGTCAAGCTTGATCAATATGGTGCAAAACAATCGCTTCTTCGGTTTGCCCATGGAGCACCCAATCGAGCATGTGGACAACTTTGAGCGCCTTTGCGCTACGGTTAAGATGAATGGAGTTCTCGAGGACGTCATAAAATTGACTCTTTTCCCATTCTCTCTAGGAGATAAAGCCTCCCAATGGTAAAAGAGTGTTGTCACAACTTCAATCACTACATGGGAAGAATGCAAGAAGCGGTTTCTCTCTAAGTTCTTCTCGAACCAACGGACGGCTAAGATTCGAAATGACATTTCGACTTTCAAGCAAGGGGGAAATGAGTCATTGTATGAGGCTTGGGAGCGTCTAAAGGGATACACAAGGTCTTGCCCTCACCATGGGGTGTCTAAGGAAGCTCTCTTAGGGATATTCCACCGGGGAGTTCATGAGAAGTACTACATCGCATTGAACACCGCGAGTAATGGGGATTTTGCAAGCTTGACTATAGAGCAAGGGGAACAATTGGTAGAGAATCTAGCGCAAAGCGACCAAAGCTATGGACGTGAGTATGATAGAACCTTAAGAGAACCAAAAAATGATGATGTGAGGTTCAAGGAGATGAATGACAAGTTGGACAAGTTCATCATGTCAACACAAAAGGCCATGAACTATGTTGGGGAATATGATGGAAATCAAGACGAAGGTGTAGAGGCTTTCCAAGAAGGACAAGAGGAGGTTAGCTACATGCAAGGAGGGTACAACAACCAACAAAGGGGTTTCAACCCCAACTATAGGAGCCACCAAAATCTCTCCTATAGAAGCCCCAATGTCGAGAACCCTCAAGATCAAATATATCCACAACACAAGCCCCAAGGCTTTATCCCACAACAAGGCTTCGTGAGACCCCAATTCGTACAACAAGGGAATTTTCATCCAAGAGCTCCTTTTATTCTGAATCAACACTACCAAGGACAAGGTAGTTCTTCCTCACCACCACCTAAGGATGATGAGACAAAGCTTCTTCTTAAGCAAATCCTAGAAGGACAAGGGAAAGGAGCTATTGAGTTGAGCAAGAGGATGACGGAGATCCACAACAAAGTGGATGGTGCTTACAATGACCTAAACGCAAAGATTGAGCACCTCTTTACTCACATGAAAACATTGGACAACCAAATTGCTCAAGTTGCTTCAACTTCAAAGAGACCTGTTGGGACACTACCAGGTAAACCCGAAGCAAACCCAAGGGAGTTTTGTGGGGCCCTAATGCTAAGGAGTGGTAAGGAAGTTGATACAAGGGCACCCCTTCCCAAGAAGAAAAAGGTTGATGGGCTTGAAAAGAACCAAGAAATGGAAGTTGGTATTGAGAAGGAAGATGTAGAAGAGGTAACTCCTAGTGAACCAATTCTCATTGATGAAGAAAAGAAGCCACAAGAGAAGCCTAAGGAGATTTTCAAAGAGAAGACTCCATTTGTGCCTCACCCATATGAACCAAAACTTCCATTTCCGGGAAGATTCAAGAGGAAGATCCTTGACCAGAAACTTGACAAGTTCCAAGAGCTAATGGGACCGGTTACGGTAACTATTCCTATCATGGACTTGATGATAGATTGCCCGGTTTATGCCAAACTTTTCAAAGACACGGTTGCTAAGAGAAAGTTGCTTGAGAATGCCATGGTTGCGGTAAATCACGAGTGTAGTGCTATCATCCAAGGAAATGCATGCAAAAAGGTTGAAGACCCCGGGAGTTTCACATTGCCGTGCTCCTTAGGTCCATTGATTTTCCCAAGGTGCTTGGTAGACCTTGGTGCGAGTGTGAGTTTAATGCCTCTCACGGTTTCAAAGAGGTTGGGATTCACGAACTACAAGAACACAAGGATCACCTTGGTGCTAGCGGATAGATCCCTTCGTTTTCCAATTGGTGTGATTGAGGATGTGCCACTTAAGGTGGGAAATTTCATTGTCCCCACGGACTTTGTTGTGCTTGAAATGGATGAAGAACCAACCGATCCCATCATTCTCGGGATGCCTTTCTTGGCTACCGCTGGTGCAATCATTGATGTGAAAAGGGGTTGATTAACCTCCAATTGGGAAAATTCTTGTTGACATTCAACGTAGAGAAGATGGCAAAGAAACCCACCATCGAGGGTAAAATCTTCTATATTGAGCTTTTGGACGAGATGGCGGATGAGTATCTTGAAGAGTTGAGTATGGAAGACCCTTTGGGAGTTGCTCTTACCATGGATAGTAAGGAGTGTGGAATCATTAATGAAGATGCTATTGGGTATGAACGACTTCTAGACTACCACAAGCCTTTGGAGGGGAACACTTGCTTCTTGGAGTTTATTGATGATGAAGAGAGCAAGGAGATTAAAGAAGATGCTAGCAATGGTAAGTCTAGCGAGGAGGACATGTGGAGTGAGCTCAAAGCGCCTCAATTGGAACTCAAACCTCTACCACTTGGGCTAAGGTACGCATTTCTTGGACCCAATTCTACTTATCCCGTGATAATCAATGATCAATTAACCGATGAAGAAACTTCCATGCTTTTGAAAGAACTTAGAAAGTATAGGAAAGCCATAGGTTATTCATTGGACGACATTAAGGGAATTGCTCCATCTTTGTGCATGCATAGAATCTATCTTGAAGATGAATCTAAATCATCAATTGAACATCAAAGAAGGCTTAACCCGAATTTGAAAGAAGTAGTCAAGAAAGAAGTTTTGAAACTACTTAAGGAGGGGATAATCTATGCTATTTCGGATAGCCCATGGGTTTCTCCGGTTCATGTAGTTCCAAAGAAAGGTGGAGTAACCGTGGTTAGGAATGACAAAAACGAAATGATTCCAACTAGAACAACAACCGGCCATAGAATGTGCATTGACTATCGGAAATTGAATGCTTCTACACGAAAATATCATTTTCCATTGCCTTTTATTGATCAAATGCTTGAGAGATTGGCTAACCATTCCTACTATTGCTTTCTTGATGGTTATTCGGGATTCTTTCAAATCCCAATACATCCTCAAGATCAAGAGAAGACGACTTTCACTTGTCCTTATGGTACCTTTGCATATCGAAGGATGCCATTGGGCTTGTGTAATGCACCCACGACTTTTCAAAGGTGTATGATGTCGATCTTCTTGGATTACACAGAGGATATAATGGAAGTGTTTATGGATGACTTTTCCGTGTATGGTGGTTCGTTTGCCTCTTGTCTTTTGAATTTGTGTAGGGTTCTACAAAGATGCGAAGACACCAACCTTGTACTCAATTGGGAGAAGTGCCACTTCATGGTTCAAGATGGTATTGTGCTTGGGCACAAAATTTCAAAGAAGGGTATTGAGGTCGATAAAGCCAAGATCGAAGTGATGGTGAACTTGCAACCACCTACATCGGTAAAGGGTATAAGAAGCTTCTTGGGTCATGCTGGGTTCTATAGGAGGTTCATCAAGGATTTTTCTAAAATTGCTAGACCGTTGACAAGGCTTTTGTGCAAAGAGATAGCCTTTGTTTTTGATCAAGAATGTCATGAAGCCTTCTTGAAGTTGAAAGAGGCTTTGGTTAGTGCACCCATTGTTCAACCACCAGATTGGGACTATCCCTTTGAGATGATGTGTGATGCTAGTGACTACGCGGTTGGAGCAGTTTTGGGGCAAAAGAAATACAAGAAGCTCCACGTGATTTACTATGCTAGTCGTACTTTGGATGATGCCCAAATGAAGTATGCAACAACGGAGAAAGAGCTCCTAGCGATTGTGTATGCCTTTGAAAAATTTCGATCTTATTTGGTGGGCTCTAAAGTCATAGTGCACACTGATCACGCGGCTTTGAGATATCTCATGTCGAAGAAGGATGCCAAACTACGCCTCTTGAGATGGATCCTCTTACTACAAGAGCTCGACATGGAGATAGTTGATAAGAAAGGCATTGAGAATGGAGTGGCGGATCACCTCTCAAGGATGCGAATTGAAGATGAAGTACCCATTGATGACTCCTTACCCGAGGAACACATGAATGTTATCCGAGCTCTACACAAGGAGAACTTGATGCTAGATGAGATTTTAGCGGTTGATGCTATAGAGGTGAAAGAGCCTTGGTATGCTGATTTGGTAAACTACTTAGCTTGTGGAAAAGAACCACCAAATCTTCTTGGGTACCAAAAGAAGAAGTTCTACAAGGATGTCACACATTTCTTTTGGGATGAGCCTTATCTCTATAGGCAATGCAAGGATAGAATTTATAGGAGATGCATCCCGGAGGAGGAGGTACCCGGTGTTTTGTTTCATTGCCATGGTTCAAATTATGGAGGCCATTTTGCTACATTCAAGACGGTTTCAAAGGTTCTTCAAGCGGGATTTTGGTGGCCTACAATGTTCAAGGACTCCAATGAGTTTGTTACACGGTGTGACGCTTGCCAACGAAAAAGAAGCATAAGTAGAAGAAACGAGATGCCTCTCAACCCAATTCTAGAAGTGGAAATCTTTGATGTATGGGGGATTGACTTCATGGGACCGTTTCCATCCTCTTATGGAAACCAATATATTTTAGTGGCGGTGGACTACGTCTCAAAATGGGTGGAAGCCATTGCAAGCCCTACCAATGATGTCAACGTTGTTCTTAAGTTGTTCAAGACTATCATCTTCCCAAGATTTGGTGTTCCACGAGTTGTGATAAGTGATGGTGGTAGCCACTTTATTAACAAGGTTTTTGAGAGCCTTTTGAGAAAGCATGGGGTCAAGCACAAAGTGGCATCGCCTTACCATCCCCAAATGTCGGGTCAAGTTGAGGTTTCTAACCGACAAATCAAGGCCATTTTAGAGAAGACGGTTGGAAAGACAAGGAAGGATTGGGCAAAAAAATTGGATGATGCATTGTGGGCATACCGTACCGCGTACAAGACTCCTATTGGGACAACGCCATTCAATCTTCTCTATGGAAAATCTTGTCACTTACCGGTGGAGCTTGAGTACAAGGCTTTGTGGGCTACTAAGTTCTTAAATTTTGACTTGAAGACGGCTTCCGAGAAAAGGTTGATTCAATTGGAAGAGCTCGAGGAGATACGCCAAGATGCCTATGAGAATTCTCGAATCTACAAGGAGAAAACCAAGGCCTTTCACGACAAGAAGATCTTGAAAAGAGACTTCAAGGCGGGTGATCAAGTGTTGCTCTTTAATTCACGCTTGAAGTTGTTTCCGGGTAAACTCAAGTCTAAATGGTCGGGTCCATTTCAAATCAAGGAAGTCCAGCCCTATGGTGCACTCTTGTTGATCAACAATTCCGGGGGAGAGTTTACCGTGAACGGGCAAAGATGCAAGACCTATCTCGCGGATGTCCCGATTGAGGAAACCACCGAAATTCCTCTTTCGGATCCTTCTAATGCCTAATTCTCCTTCACCGTCAAGCTAGGGACGTAAAGCAAGCGCTCTTGGGAGGCATTCCCAAAGGTATCTCTTGTACATATTTTTATTTCTTGTTATTTTTAATTTTCTCTGGTTTTGTTTTTGTGTATTTGAGTTGTAGAAACTCCGTCAAGCTAGCGACGTTAAACGCGCCTTTGGGAACTCTCCCAAGCCTATCATTGTCAAGCTAGTGAAAAAAAAAAAACAAGCTTGAATAAAGAGGACAAAGCCCAATGAATCCTAACTCCAAGGTACCACCATTTATCCTTTGTACATACCATTTTATTCCCTTATTTTTCATTCTCTTGAGTCATGCCTTTCTCTTTGATTTTACTTTCTCACCGAGACGGTGAGAAGTAAGTCCGGGGGAGAGACATTGTTTGCTAATGAGTCTTTCAATTGTTTTGTTTTTCTTTGCATCTTTGAGCCTCATGCATTGCATTGTACATGAAAAACCTTCAAAAATTAAAAAAAAAAAAATGCATCTAGTTTCACATCTCATCTTGCATAATAGGATTGAGTCTAGGGCATGTAGTGTGCATTCATATGCATGGGAATGATGATGAATTTTTCTTGTGAAGTTTCATTTTAGGTTTCAATTCAATGCCCTCACTAGAACTCTTTCGATGCATCATCAATCTTGAAGTAGAAGTTTATCCATGCTTTGATCTATCACTTTGAAAATCCCTACTCATTAGAAACTCGCATGATCTAGAATCAACTCTATTAACTTGAACTTTAATTTTTGACTCAATTCTCTCGCTTTTGGACCCTTGATCATAACCGTGGTTAAATACTCTACATTCAAGTCATTTTATCCCGATTATGCCACTCTTTGATTGACTTGAATGGCCATTCTCACTTTTAGGATGGTACCACACCCGAAATCCCAAACTTTTCCTTGAAACCCTTGCGTTTATTCGTCGAGTGAGGCCTTTTCTACGTGTTTTTTGTGCAAAACCTTGAAAGCATTAGAACGACAAGGACTAGCCTCCATTTCAATACTAGTTTCTTGCATCTAAGATTAGTCTTTAGGAAGGGAATTCATGAGATTGGTTGTGTTTATTGATTTATTTGGGTGAGGGAGGTGAGTGAAAAGAAAGAAGAGTTGTGAAAAGAAAAATAAGGAAATAAAGGGAAAATAGCTCCAATTGTGCATAAAAAGGAAGCTTGCTTAGTCTTCTTTTGAAAAGAAAAGAAAAAGAGTTCAAAAGGAAAAATTAAAGAAAGTGTTTAGAGAGGCTAAGTGAAAAATAAGGAAAAGAGAGCAAAAATCAAATGAAAAGAAAAGATTTCCCTAGGACTTAGAAGAAAAAGAAAGAATGAGTGCGGTTTGAAAGTTTCGAAAAGGAAAATATATCCAAAGTCTTGTGGTGAGTGTAAAAGAGAAAATGAGAAGGAAGAAATGCGAGTGCAACATGAGAGATTGGATAAAAAATAGATGTTAAGACTTGTATGCATTGGTTGTTTCTTTTCTTTCTCGTTTTTGCATAATGAAACACTTGATTGTTTGAGAGTTAGCCACACAAAAAAAAAAAAAAATGATTTCAAAACCACCTCTTAACATGTTTTCAAGCATTTTCTTTCCAAGCCAAACGGAATTGATCATGTGTCCAATTGCGAGACCGCACCAAACACCTAATTGAATGTCAAAGAGTTGAATTTTAGTTAATTGCGAGAGTTCTTTTAAGTTTCGGGATTAGGAGTAAGAGTTTGATTTGTGATGAGTATGGCGAAAGCTTCTTGAGTAGAGTTTGTTGTGCATCAAGTTAGTTCTCCATAGGACATTCTTTTGAACCCTTTATTGATTCTTTTGGATTTGAGTTCCCGCCTTAAAACCTCTCTCGTGGGTTGTATTTTGTTTTGTCTGCTTGAGGACAAGCAAAAGGCAAGTCCGGGGGAGTTGATAATCATATATTTTACCACTTTGGGTCTCATGTTTTCATTCTCTTTCTTGTGTTTATTTTGCTTTTCATGATGTTTTATTGCATTTAGAGTCCTAATGAGTCTTATTGCATTTTAGATGTCCTAGGTTGTCTTTGTATTCTTTTTGGTTTGTTTTGTGTTCATTTAGGTACTTTGGAGTGAGTTGGACACAAAGAAATTCGAAGAATGGATCAAATGGGCAAAAACATGCAGAAAAAGTCCGAATCGGCTCAAAGATCATCTCTGTTGAAGGCCTTCCCGTGATCGGATTAATCTGAAATATTGTGGGGAGATAGGAAATTGAGTTAGCTTTCCAATGGAAGTGGTTTCAAGTCATTCGGAGCCATATCGCGAAAGTTATCATCGATTTACTGGACATGTATCACCAGATCGATCGATCTGTTTGGATCGATCGATCCAAAATTCCACGCAAATTTGGATCGATCGATCCGGGTCGATCTGATGCTCGATCTGCACTATTTTTTTGGTTGAATTTATGTTGACTTTGAGTATTTGACCTCTTGTTTTACCTAGATATTTTTCTTAGTATAAATACTCTCTTAAACATTGTAAAACCTAAGTTTTCTTCTGATTTTGCTCTTGCCTCTTGACCTCAAACTCTTCCTTATGATATTTTGCTTGGATCTTTGCTATTTTCACCATAATTAGTGAAGTTTTCTTCATCTATCTACATTTCTACTTTCATTATGTACTTATCTTTGATTATCTTTGTGTTTTGCATGATGGTTAGTGAGTAGTCTTTCAATGGGTTTTTGGGCTTAGTAGATGAGGGATGTTTGATGGATGATTAATAATGTCTAGGCTTAAATTCTTATGATTTCTAAAGTTTAGGGTGTTCTTAATGCTAGAATTGATTTGATCATTCAAATTCTAGATCATGGACATTTTATGCCCGGAAGGTGTTCGATAAAATGTCTAGGAGAATCCTAACCTTGCTTTTTACTCTTAACCAATGGGAATTGATGCTTAAGGTGATTAGTAGCTTTATGAACTTATGTTTAATGATTATTGATCATTTGATTGCAATTGGAAAATTAGCTTAATTGAATGGTCAATGAATGGATTAGTATCATGGGAGTGGATTAGTCTATTTGTGTGATTCATGTCATAGAATTGAGTTTGAATTGTTAGTCATAGCATCATTAGTTAGTCATTGATCATCCCAAGTCAAATGCTTTGCCCAAAGCCCATGTTTTCCATATTTGATCAAGTTCTTGTTGGTTGACTTCTTATTGACTTTTGCATTTTGATTTTGTTTATGCTCAAATTCTCTTGCTTTGCTCTTGTTTAGTGCTTGTTTACTTATTTGGTTTGGTTTTCCTTCCATTTGCATTATAATTTCGTTTGTTTCACTTAGTTTCGGAATTATGACTTTTAAAGTCCAAAACACAACCTCAAATTGCTTAGCTTATTCGAATACTTGGATTCTTAGTGTAGCTACTCCAATCTCCCTTGGTTCGACCCTATGCTATGCTGCAACAACTAGAGTGTGTTGCTAGCTAAGTCTAGGTACAAATACAATTTGACACACATCAGTAGCTAATCAAGTTTCAGCAATAAGAATAACCTAGATGAAGAAACCAAGTTTATCAATCCCTAAATCAACATATTAATCCAATCAACCCTGAAATTCCTTTGAAACCCTAAAACCAATTGGAAAACTACTCAGACATTATAGAAATCAATGCAGAAGAATAAATAATGAAAGACATGATGAAATCAATAAATAAAATAAGAAGGTTTAGAGATCTTCTCTCAAAAAGCTTAGAAACTCCAAAAGCCAAAAGTCTGAATAGAAAACAAAGCGTAGCCTCAAAAAGTGGCTTAAAATAAGTATATATATGTATTATTGCTATAAGCTTGAAATAACTTGGGGAATAAGTTAAGTATATTTAGGAGAATCTAAATATATGTGAGTTTTCCTTTTATTAGGAGTTATCTAATTAAAGGTCTAGAATGTTGTATGCTTAGCTATATAAGGAGATACCTAGTTGTAGTATAACTTATGAGATTAAGAACTTAAGGTTTTGAGTTATTTTCCTTAAGATAATAAGAGAGGTATTCTTATTAATCATTGGTGTTCTTAATATTGAGGTTCTATAGGTATAGAGTCGAATTTGGTGGCGTTTGGATGATTCTGGGGTGAAAAAGGGAAGTCATAATTTACCTTTTTCGTCCGGGAAGTAGATGGATCGATCCAGAATTGGATGGATCGATCTGGCTCGGTCTGGAAAATTCATGCGCTAGATGTGTTGGGATCGATCCATCCAAATTTGGATGGATCGATCATTCTCCTTCTGGTCCCGTCTCCTGCACATGTTTCTTTCTGCTCACTAGATTGACATATCTTCACGACAAATGGCATAACTTTCCAACTCTTGATCAGAATGACTTCAAACTACCTCCAAATGAAAGCTAACTTAAGTGGCTATCTTGTCTCCAAATTTTATAGCAAACCAATCAAGGAAAGCCTTTCAAATAACACCAAGTTTCTAAAGCTTCAGCGTGATCCCACACCTTCATACGTCCAATTGCACCCAAAATGTCTTGTTTCCTCCAAACCGAATTAAAACCTATAAGGACTCAATAAAATAATAAAAGACTCTAAAAACATACTTTGACTCGATAAAACAACGGTTCAACCATGATATATCAGCTATCACTAACACACCTGAAATCCTACTTTCCCTTGCTTTTCAAACATCATATGCTTAAGATGAGAAAGCGGCAGAAACAAAAAAAAAACTTAACTCTATCTAAAGGAAAAAATCGAGATGAAGGCAAGATCGAGATTGGAGAGGAGGAAGACGAAATCGAGATTGGAGAGAAAGAAAAGCAAAGAAAAAAAAAATCGTAGAGTGGAGATTTTGCCATGTCATCTATCCAGATGATGTTTTTTTATTGGCTCTCATTTTTTTCAAATTTTAATCACTATCCTAATTTATGTGTTTTCTCATATATTTTATAAAATGTTTTTTAACATATTTTATTTAATTTATATTGGATAATATTTTATATTTATGAGTTTATGAAATATTGATTTTTTACTAATTTTTAGTTTTGTACTTTTCAAAATTTTAAGTGATTAATATGTATCATGAAACAATAAACTCTAAATCAAAGAATCATTAACTTCTTCTTCTTAATTTGTATTTTTGTAATAATTTTTCCTTTCTATTATATTTTAGTATGAAACAAGAAATTATGTATTATTTTTTGTTAATCGAGAAATAGAAAAATATCTTTCAAGTGTAAAACCCTAAACCCTAAACTTTAAACATTAAATCCTAATCCCTAAACCAAATACTCATTTATCCTAAAAAGCAAATACCATATATCAAAATTATGAATGTATTATGATACCATAAACCCTAAATCCTAAACCCTAAACCCTAAACCAAACAATCATTTATCCTAAAAAGCCAAAACTATATATCAAAAGTTATGTATGTATTATGATACCATAAATCCTTAATCAAAAAGTATTCATGATTTTGTTTTTGGTATTTTCGATTGCTAATTGAGAAATAAATAAAAATATTTTTTGAATTGTGAAACCCTGAACCCTAAAGCAACCATTTATCCACAAAAGCTAAAATTCTATATGAAAAGTTATGTTGCAATACCTAAACCATAAATCAAAGACTCATGACTTCTCTTTTTTCATTTTGTATTTTTAATAATTCTTTTTATTTATATTTTATGGTCTTAGTATGTATTTTGTATCTTTATATATATATCTGTGATTATTTATTAAAATGTTTGTATTTTATATATTATTTTTTACTTTTCACAATTTATGTGGGTTATTTGACAAGAATATGTTGGAGGGGTCTAATTTTGCATTTGATTTTTTATGGGTTAACTTAAGCAATTAAAACCATATGTTGATAAACCTAGATAAATATTGCGATTTTCAGAAGGAAAGGTAGAGTATACCTGTTGTTCATCCGACATGCGTTAAAAAATATTCGATCCTAGCCATGAAAATTTATGTGGCTAATTCGTGGCAACAAAACCACGAATCAGCCACAAAAGTATACTTTGCAAGATAGCCTAAAAATATTCGTGATTAGTTTGTGGCTATCTTGCCACACACACATTCTGTGGCTAATATGTGGCTATGTAGCCACAAATTACCACGAATTAGCCACGGATGTCATAATTTTTATTTCACGGAATGTTCGTAGGTTTTCGTGGCTAACTTAAATTAGCCACGGAATGTTCGTAGGTTTTTCGTGGCTATATACATAATTTCTAGTAGTGTCTATATCTGATCTCAAATCATTGATGATGGACCTCTTCCTGACTTGAACATAGTGTATTCACGCATCATTCGTGCTGAACAACATCTTACTATGCGATTCAAGGAAGCTAAGCAAGATGCCATGAGTTTCTCTGTTCAAACAGAAATTTTGAAATAGACACCTCTTTTAGCTGCTGCTGCGATTGCTCCTCGCAGTCGTGATCCTTCTCGTTTTTGCACTCTTTGCAATCTTAAAAAACACGAGCTCTCTGAATGATTTCTCGTCCACAGTTATCCTGATTGGTACAATGAACAACAATAGCAACACTCTGCCTCTTCTTCCAGTTTCAACCAGCGAGGTCGTGGTGGTCGGTCGTGGCCGAGAAAATGCCTCACGTACACTACCATTGACTCAAGGCATCTCTACAAATCCTCCTACTTCTTCGGATCAAATTGTGGCTCTTATCAGCCGTCTTCAAACCAGCAAACTCACTATCAACCGATCGTTTCTCCGGTAAAACTAAACTAACATACGTCATTATTGATACTGGTGCTTCTCACCACATGACAGACGATTTATCATTGCTAAGACATGTTCAAGACATCATCCTATCTGCCATTACTTTTCCAGATGGGACTGCTTCTCGTGCTACTAAAATTGGGACTTTACCATTAAGCACATATTACTTTCTTAATGTGTTATATGTTCTAGATTTTAATTTCACTCTCATCTCAGTTTCAAAGCTAATTAAACAAACAGGATGTATAGCAATATTTACTGTTACGTTGTGTGTTTTGCATGACCATTTTACGAGGATCCTGATTGGAACCGGTGAAGAGCGAGATGGGGTACTACTTCACGGGTGTCACAATTGCCAAAGCTCATCATATCCGAAAAGACCGAATTTCTACTTTCGTTTTATGGCATCGTCGACTTGGACATCCGTCATATAAAGTGTTGTCATCTCTACCGATTTTTGATAGTTTCAAAGTTGATTTTGGACACACAAATCCGTGTGATATTTTTCGCGCTAAACAAATGTGTGAGATTTTTCATGAGAGTTTTAATAAAGCTATTGCTCATGTTGGTTTAATTCACCGCGATGTTTGGGAACCATATCGCACTCTCTCCTCATGTGTCACAACTTACTTTCTAACTATTGTTGACGATTATTCACGAGCTGTTTGGATATATCTCATGCTTGAAAAATCAGAGGTTGCAAGCTTACTTAAGAATTTTTGTGCTATGAGTGAACGAAAGTTTGGTAAACCCGTCAAGGCAATACGAAGTGACAATGGCACATAATTAATGGATAATTTTGTCCTCATACTTACAAGAACATGGCATTCAACATCAAACATCTTGTGTTGACACTCCACAACAGAATGACCGAGTTGAACGCAAGCACCATCATATTCTTATTGTGGCTCATGCATGCTTATTTCAAGCTCAGCTACCTGTCACTTTTTGGGGTGAAAGTATTCTTAATGCTGCTCATATTATAAACCGAACTCATACCCTTGTTCTTGAAGGCAAAACTCCTTACAAAGTCTTCATGGCTCTCCTCCATCGTATGAATCGTTGAGAGTTTTAAGATATTTGTGTTATGCACATCGTCGTGCTCGGGACAAAGATAAGTTCAGAGATTGTAGGCGAAATTATCTTTTCGTAGGTTATCCGTATGGAAAGAAAGCTTAGAAATTGTATGACATCGAAAGGAATGAATTTTTCTCTAGCCGTGATGTTGTATTTCTTGAAGATCGGTTTCCCAGTGTTGCTAACACTGACTACGTAACTCCACCAAATTTTCAACCAGACATTGCTATCGATGATTGATTATTTCCAGCCACACAAACAATCTCCCATCATCAACCTCAGGTTACCGTACCTACTAATGTCGAGCCTATACCACTTGCCATTGATACTCTTACTACCGTTCCACTACCTACACAAGAAAATACGATTCATATGCCTCCTTCCGAATCAGTTTCTCAATCTTCCGAGGCTGCTAGTTCTCCCACTGCCATGGATAACTCGTCCTCTGAAGTCGTCGACTTATCGTCTTTGGGTTTGCCCGAACTACTCGGACGCGGTCACAGACCATGCAAACCATCGGTTTTGTTGAAATATTATGTTATTAACACTACTCGGCTTGCTACAAACCCTCTCTCGCTCCACCAATCTCTACTCCGGGCTCCTCTGACACGGTCTTAGGTAAAACAACGTATCTTATATCCAATTACGTTGTTGATGTTACATTCTCTCCGTGCCATAAAGATTTCTTAGCAGCTATTACTTCTACTCAAGAACCAAATTCCTACAAAGAGGCGATTATTGATGACGTTTGGAATGACTCAATGACAGATGAAATGACGGCTGATATTAACAAAACCTGGTTAATAACGACCCTGCCTCCCAGCAAGAAAGCCATTGGGAGCAAATGGGTTTAAAAAATCAAGCATCATTCGAATTGTAAAATTGCTCGCTACAAGTCCCGTGATGTAGCATTTGGTAATTGCCAAAAGGAAGTTCTCGGTTATACATATACTTTTGCTCATGTTGCCAAACCTTCCACAGTTCGTCATTTATTTGAAATTGCAGCTGCGAAAAAATGAGAAATTCATCAGATGCATGTCCATAATGCATTCTTACCTGGCGATTTAGAAGAGGAAGTCTATATGAAGTTGCGACCGGGTTTTGAAGGATCACATCCTACCAAAGTTTGTCTACTAAATAAGTCCATATGTGGTTTTAAACAAGTTCCTCGCTGTTGGTTTTCCAAACTAAGTTCTGCTTTAAAATCATATGGGTTCATTCAGAGTAAGGCTGATTACTCCCATTTTTCTTTCATCAAGGGAAAGATTGTACTCCATATTCTTATTTATGTGGATGCTTTTTTTTGTTGCTGGAAATGATTTGTCTATAATCCAGCGCTTCAAGAACTATCTTCATCAATGCTTTCACATCAAAAATTTAGGAAAACTCAAATATTTCCTTCGAATCGAGGTTGCTCGCAACACTTAAGGTATTTTTTGTCTCAACAAAATACGCCTTGGACATTATTGCTGAAACAAGTTTTCTAGGAGCTAAACAGCCGTCCATACCTATTGATCGTAATCACAACTGTCCTTCACTACTAGTCCTTCTCTTGACAGCCACGAGAAATATCACCGCCTTGTTGGAAGACTCGTCTATCTAACGTTCACACGCCCATAACTTTGTTATGTTGTTCACGTTCTCTCTGAGTTTATGCAGTCTCCACTTTATGCTCATTGGGATGCTGCTTTACGAGTCGTTAGATATTTAAAAGGCTCTCCTGGCCAAGGTATTCTACATCACTCAGATTCAGATTTACAATAACGGCTTACTGCGACTCCGATTGGGCAGCATATCCTCTTACACATCGTTCTTTATCCGCTTACATTGTTTTACTTGGGACTTCTCATATATCCTGGAAGACTAAGATCAACCTACTGTGTCTATGTCATCTGCTGAGGCTGAGTACATATCAATGGATTTTGTCTTACGTGAACTTAAATGGATCAAGGGATTACTTCTTTCTTTCGGCATTGCACACGATGAGTTGATGAAGTTGTTTTGTGATAGGAAAGCTACGATTCATATAGCTGCTAATCATGTCTTTTATGAGCGTACCAAACATATAAAATTTGATTGTCATTTTGTTCGGGATGCGGTTCAAGATAAACTTATCACCACAAAACACATTTCAACGAAGGAACAACCCGCCGATCTTCTTACCAAAGCTTTGCCTACTCCTACATTTGTTTATCTCTTCTCCAAGTTGGGGATTCAAGATATGTCACTTCCACCTTGAGAGGGGATATTAAGATAAGGATATATTCTTATGCCTACGAGATTTAGTCTAATCTAATATATTAACATTAATTCCTAGTCAGTTTAGGTATTACAATTATGTATAAATACTCTACTTCTGTAAATCAATACAACAACCTTTTCCATATTGTTTCAGGTTATGTGGTCATTAGGAATACTGATGCATTTGTCGAGAAAAAACAGACATTCTGATTGATTATTTGTTTTACCAAGTAATAGATAGGAAAAACAAAACAAGTCAATTGATTCCATATGTTTGCAATTATATAGAAAGCCCATTTGCAAGATTTATAATTTTATATACTAACCACCAATGACCATTTCATCCTCTCCATATCTGCAAAGACTACTTAATGCGTTATGTCTTTTTGAATATGTCGTCCATGCTGAAGGAACCAAAGAGAGTAGTTGCAAAAGAATGGGTTTGTGGCATTTAGAATATTTTTGATGCAATTATCAAAAAGACATATATTAACTAAAAGAAAACCAAGTCAATTGATTCTCTCACCAATGTGATGGAACGATTATTATGATAAACTAATATGATAAACTAACAACCATATAATAAAAGAACCAAGTCAACGGACTGAACAAGTGTGCGATAATTTGGAAAGTGTTCATATTTTGTGAACTTTTTTTCCTAGGCTGCTCCACAAAACACGGGGGAAAAGGGGGACTAGGGTTTTGAAAGATTTCGCCGCAAGGCAAGGGTTCGCAGCTGATGTCGGCGCCGGAAAAGGTGGCTCCTCCTCCCTCGCCGGTATTGGGAGATCAGATCCAGTCTCAGAGTACTCAATTGGAGAAGAAATCTTCGTGGGTTAATGTGGTAAAGAACAAGCCGCCACTATCAAACCATGTCGTTCAAGTACAAGTCGGAGATGGAGCTTCAATGGTGGAGATTCCAGATGAGCTCATTCAAAATTCAAAGTAAAGTTCTCCGAATCGAAGACGCTAAAACCAGAAGCATAATTCTGAGAAGGGGAATTTGTAATATAGCGGATATTCCTATGATTGTCTCAAAATGGTCGCCAATTGTAGAAGAAGAAGAAGAACCGGAAATCAAAATAATTCCGATGTGGATAACGTTGAAAAGCGTTCCTCATATGATGTTTTCATGGGATGGCTAGGCATCATTGCTAGTTCGATAGGCAAACATATTCGACTAACCTGGATACAGAGCTTTGCTCAAATTTTGAAGAAGCAGACCAAAGAGATTCCTAAAGTCTATCATTTCAAGTCGACGACACTACAAGAAAAGTAGATGAGCGACTCTCTAAACGGTCCCAAAACAGTCGCAAAAATGCAATGAACGACTGATTTGAGACTAAAAAAAGTAGTCGCAAAATTTTGGTCGCTAAATCAAACAGTTGCAAATCAGTCGCGTATTACAGACTAAATTGTGACTTTTTATTTTAGTCGTATATAAACGACTACTTTGAGACTAATATATGTAGTTGTATATTAAAGACTAATTTGTGACTAACGTGATTTTGCGACTACTGTGTGACGATATATAGTAGTCGTACTCTGAAGACTAATTTGTGATTACTTATATAGTCGTATAATTGCGACGTTTTAAAGACTACAATTGTAGAGGCACAGTCCATATGTAGTCGCAAAATCGTCACTTATTAAGGACTAAAAAGCGACTACTATGTTGTATCCTTGAATGATTGAGTAGCAAATCTGTAACAAATTAGGAACCTATTTGCAACTCTTCTTAAAAATATATATATAAATATTTTATATATTTTTCCAAATTTAAAATGCAAAAAAGTGAAATAGAAAGTACAAATGAGTGTTTAAAATACCAAAAGAGAAAAGAACTTGAATTAAGTCTTTAAACATTAGCAAAAAAAACCAAAGACAATTTATCCAATACAAAGAAACCAAACACAAGTTGGCCCAAAAAAAGATACCAAACAGATTCAATTGTTCAAGGTCAAGGGAAAATGAAATGTTACAGGCTAGTGTAGGGTGGGTGGTGAGCCTTACGAGGTGCCTGGTGAGCTGCCTGGTGCCAGGGCTGGTGTAATGGCTGGTGCATTGACTGGGGCAGCGGCTGGTGATTGAGTCATGAAAGCTGTGACTGCGGGATTAGTTTCTTTTAGGAACGAGAAAAGCTTCTCCAAACTTTCGAGCCGAGCCTGAGATTGCCTATGCTCTGCATAACGCCGACCATTCTCCAATTCTTGTTCTGACATCTTACGCTTGTTCTGAGATTGCCTATGCTCTGCATAACGCCGACCATTCTCCAATTCTTGTTCTGATATCTTACGCTTGGCTGCTTGAAGTTGGTCATGGATCTCTAAAAGCGATGATGAAGAAGAGCTTGCATAACTTTCTTTTCTTTTACCTATGCACACTAGCTCTCGAAGTTGTCAAAGTCCAAAAATGTTCCCCTTGTCATTTGTTTCATTACACTAAAAGAACCAAGAATCAGATATTCCACCAAATTCAGACGTTGAAATGAAGCTGAGTAGGTTCAGGAGAAGCTAAAAAACGAAGTACATCTATCATAATGATTCAAAACCAAAGACAGAATGATTCACTACTCTAAAACAAGTTGATATATCATAATGAATGATTTCAGAATGATTCTTAACCAACAACAGAAAGATTCAAAACAAAAAGCTCAAAGAAGAACAATATATTCAGACGTAATTGATCCAGTCACAGTCCATAAACATTGAATCACTCAAGCAACAAAAAGTAATAATGACTCTGGGAAAGGACAAGTTGATGAGATACCGAAAACAGAAGATGAAACCAAATTCATAACAGAACATAAGCATATACATAAAGCAATACGATACAGCAAAAGAAATACAATCCTATAGTAAGAAAGCAGAAGAGACAGGAAAATACTTTGAGAAATATCTCATTCTTTTCTTCAATGGTGCGGGTCCGATGAGTAGAATGTTCAAAAGAATTCTCTGAACTCGTTGGACCATCATCATCAACCTCAGACATTACTTCTGCTAGGTGCTTCTCATATGCCTCAGCAACTTGTTTGGCTTTGTGATCAACAAAGCTTCCATCAGACCTTGTATGGGTGCGCATAAACACTTCTCCAAAAGAAACAGGACGACCTAATTCCTCCTCCTGTAATGATACAAAAAGATATTAGTGTAGATATGCAGTTTCTAAATATAAACCCACGGATAAAAGGTTTACCATTTTCTGTTGAACTCGCAAGTAGGATTTCTGACCGGAGACATGCTTGTGGGCTCCTAGACCGCCACGATCGGAGTTGCGGGACTGTGAGGCTGTAGAGCTCCTCTCCACTGCATCAGGAGTGTTCCAGACCTCCCACATTTCAGTCCAAAGCGTAGGGCCAATCCAATATGGCCTTTGACCACTGTTCTTAGCCTGACTAACTATCTCTTTCATCCGATTTTTGGCAATCTTCAAGAAATGCTGCCTCACAAGCTCTGTAATCTCAATATCCCAATTGTACTTCCGCTACATAAGAAATTATGGTTAGTAGTGATCTATCTTAGTAATTACTATTTAAATATAAAACAAGCTTTACTCTAAATCATTACTGCAAAAGTTCTGAAATATCGTTAATTTCCCTTGGTCCCTGGTAAACCTATTACATAAATATAAACACATGGTTAAATTTTAAGGTTGTATCATGAAAAGAAAATTAGAATGAGAACACAACACTGATGCTAAATCTATATATATTTTGTTCTTTGTGATGATTGTGGGAGTCGAAACTAGCACAACTGAATTTGTTACAGACTTTTTAAGAGATCTGAAACTTCTGAGATTAAAACCACAACACAAAGATCAAGAGATATTTTTTATTGGTGTTTCGAAAGCTTTTCGTATGAGAGCAAAAGTCTAGGGTTTTGCTAAGTAAAATTCGGATCCCCTTTTCAAGGAATGTACATAGATATATATATATACTAGTTTAAGTCGGCTAGCCCAACTCCTAAGCGATAGGGAAAACTTCCTAATTCTTCAGGATTTTCCTTTTTGCATGTCGGTTGTGACACCTTGGGCTTTACATCTGGGCTCAGGTTCCAACAAGACTTCTCTCGAGCTCGGCCCAACAAGGATTCTTTGTGGCAAGCTCGGCCTTCTTCGTAACTTTGGGCTCGGCCCACTCGTTGTTGTAAGTTAAGGCTCGGCCCAAGATTACTCAGATATTTGCTTTGTCGCCGGGCTCACCGGCTAGTCATACTTGCTGAGATTTCCATCGTGTTGTCGAGCTCGCAGCTGTGTTTTCGAGCTCGCCTGCTTACCAAGCTCGCCGATGTGTTGCCGAGTACGCCGCTGTATTACCGAGCTCGCCTATTTGCCGAGCTCGCCGCTGTGTTGTCGAGCTCGCTTGCTTGCCGAACTCGCCGTCTATGCTAAGCTCGCCGGTCTACCGAGCTCGTCAATGTGTTGCTGAGCTCGCCTCTGTGTTGTCGAGCTCGCCTGTTTGCCGAGCTTGGCGGCTCGCCGTCTTTTCTAAGCTCGCCGGCTCGCATGTATTGTTGAGCTCGCCGTCTTTGCTAAACTTGCCGGTCTGCCGAGCTCGTCAATGTGTTGCCGAGCTCGCCGCTGTATTGTCGAGCTCGCCTGTTTGCCTAGCTCGCCGGCTAGTGGTAATTTCTGAAATCACCGTTGTGTTGTCGAGCCCGCCTTCATGTTTGCCGAGCTTGCCGGCTCGCCGTGGACTTGTCAAGCTCGCCGGCTCGCCGTGGAGTTGCCAAGCTCGCTGTGGAGTTGCCGAGCTCGTCAGCTTGCCGTGGAGTTCCTGAGCTCGCCGTGGAGTTTCCGAGCTCGCCGGTTCACCGTCGTATTTTTCGAGCTCACTGTCTCACCATCTTACCGAGCTCGCCAGCTTGCCGTACTCGTTGCTTTGTTTCTAGCGAGCTCGGCCAGATTGATATTTCTCCAGGATAATTGAAGTAACTTTCTGACCGTTGATCCAAATGACTTCAAATTTCTTTTGGATGAAAGCTTACTCAAATATTTGCGCCGACCATGATGCAGGTTCATATAACCAACATCCTGTTTTATATCTATATCTTCTGGTCTATGTGATAATGCAAACTGATACAACTACACTGATTAAATCTATGCAATAAATCATCTATGCACTAAATCATCTATGCACTAACGATGCATTCTTGGGTATAACGATGCAAATGCAGACAGGCCTACAACTAAACCTATACTATCACGAATCCATAAGTCAAACTCAAGATAGGAGAAAAATTACCATGTAGTCTTGACGTTGGGGATTGGATGCTCAGTCAAGAGAGGTAGATGTTCTCGGCCAGGAAGAGCCAAGAGATCATCCAACAACTGTTGGAAGTCTCGTGCATGTGGGTCGGGATCATCAACTGGTTGTTCATCCTCGAGATCAAGTTCATGGTCGGGAATATGACCATAAACTGCTTGTTGCTGGGGACTGTGAACTGCCAGAGGTTGTGGCTGAGGAATCTGGTAAGGAGGAGGTTGTGGCTGAGGAATCTGAAAGTGAGTTGATGAGAAGCTTGCGGTTGTGTCGATGGTGGATAATGTACCAGCAGTGATGATCTAGCCATGGAGACTGTCGCCTGAGAGGACGGATTCGAGGAATGAGAAGATGCTCCACTAACTCCACTGGCCCCTCTGCTGATGGATCTACCACGTCCGCCTCTGGGTAAACCTTCTCTGGCATTTGATCGAACACCTCCGCCTGAGGTTTCACGATCTACGACATTAGATACGCCACCACCGCCTCTTGGTATTCCTTCTATGATGTTTGCTCTAACACCTCCGGCAAAGGTTTCACCTTCTTCGCCGCTGGCTCGACCATTGATGACTGTGTTTTTACCTACTCCGACTGTTGTTCTACCAACTCCGCTGGAGGATCTGCCACCAGCACCAGCTCTAGCACCTCTCCCTCGACTGGTTTTAGGTTTTCCAGCCATGAGGAAGGTTAGAAGAACCGAGAGAGAAAGATGGATTTTTTTCGGGTTTGCAAAAGAGAAGAATCTCTCGATTCTATGAAGGAAATTGAGAGAGAGGTAAGCAAAGAGAAGAATGAGAAGGAAAGGGGTCGAAAGATAAGAATAAGCTGAGGCTAGTCGGAAAATAGAAGATTCAGATGTTGAATCGCCTAATTATCGAGAGAGAAGTATGAAAATTAAGGTTTGCACAAAATGATTTGGGAATCGGATCTAGGATACTTGTTTTACATTAGAGTCGCAAAGTAGTCGCATAATTATTTTAGGGGGAGCAATTACGCGCCCAAAAGCCCAAATATTTTCAAATAGAGACCGTTTTGTGACTTTTTGTCAGTGTCTTATCAATTCCCTAAACCCAAAATTTGAAATACATGAAAGTAGTGAAAAAATCATCGCAAATTAGGAAGTTATCCCAAAATCGTCGCAAATTAGGAAATAGTCACAAAGTAGTCACAAATTACTGACATTTTATGTGTCTGATGTTTTTCTTTTTGTGACTTATGTTGGTTTTTTTTCCATTTTTAGCCTTGTGAAGGATAATAGACGAAGAGTACAAGAGAAGAAGAGGATGAAGAGTAACAAGAGACTAAATCTCAAACAAGATTTTCGGATTATCTATGGTTAATAGCAACAAGAGACTGAATCTCAATCTTAACACCATATCTCAACAAGAAACTCAATCTTAACCAAGAACAGGGACTATACATGGATTTGAATCTAATACCTATCTCAACAAGAGACTCAACCTTTATGCAAACAGCCATGATCATACAAACAAGAACTAGTAGAACCACCATCTTTTTCATTCTTGATTTGGCTTCCATCAACATTTTTTCAAACCTCTCAAATATCTCAGCTTCTACCTTCATCTCCATTTTCTTCTCAATCTCATTACTCTCTGCCATTAGCTTCTTCATGTCTTTCATTTCTTGTTCAAGTCTCACAAATTTAAAATCCACTGCTTGTATTTGATCATACATTGCCTCGTCAACCCACTTAAAGACATGATCATCATTGACAAGTTGAAACACAAACCACAAAACCCATCCTTTAAATCTATTTTATCTAAAAAACACAAACCACAAAACCATCCATTGTTTTTCCCAGCATTGACTATAAGGAGACTCGAATTACCTTCTTTGATGCAGCAAAATCACACCAATAGTATCTTAGATTAGGATTCCAATCAGTTTTCGAAAATTTTGTCACAATCTTTTCTCCACACCAACATCTACTCGGTACCCCAACAAATCTTCCACTTGATCGATATTTTGATGTTCCACTCGAAGCTCCTAATAAATTTCTCATGCTAATGCTCAGAATCGAACCTACAAAAAGTGAATTTATCACTTCCATTAAGAACGACCTGAAGAAATGAGTGAGGAACCGAAGAATGTTGCAGAAGAAGAGGAATAAATGAGTACGAAATCAAAAAAGCCAACCACGAATTCTAAAACCAACACTAGATTTGAACTTACATGATCTTTTCTCTGGCAAACTTTGATTTTGTATCAGAAAATTGACTTTTAGGGTTCTTCGATTTTATGAATTAAAATTTGGTATATTATGGGGTTTCGGGTCGGGTTATAGATTGGGTCGGGTTTAACACAATAACCCCATGGTCACAAAGTAGTCACTCATAGGACAACAGTAGCAAAGTAGTCACAAAGTGCGTCTGTTATGTGACATTTTTGTTAGTAGTCGCAAATCAATTCCCTAAACCCTCAATATTTGGAGAGAAAACAGTGACCCATATGCATTTATCTTTTTCTTAAGTGTGTGTTTGATTATATAGACAAATAAAGTGAATTTTTAAAAATACTAAACTACAACAAAGAAAAGATTAAAATCATATGTAAGTTATCTTAAAACATGTTTATAGAAGATGAAAACATGTGTTCAAGTTGAAATTTTAAATTTTTGCCTATTATATGATATATTTAGTGTAACATGTTGTTCATAACTATGTACATACATAAAATAAATCATTTTACTTCAAATCTTTTGTTGAATTTACAAAAATCTTACAGAGAGTTGGTAATTAGTCGTAAATCAGTCACATTTTTATTTAATCGTCGTGAATTAGTTGCAGAATGGTGGGTAATTTATGATGCTTTTGTGACTGAGTGTAATAATAGGTGAAAAAAATAAAACCCGTGATTCGAACATGATACATGTTAGTCTTATCTATAGTGTAAGTCCAATGAGCTAATGTAACCATTATGTTCTATATTCCATTTACTGCTATATATATTGTTTCGTATTAAATCGAAAAATAAAGTTTTAAACGTAAACACCACATTTCGAACCTTAGACCAGTAAGTCTTGTATATGTTGCATTGTCACTGAGCTATAGTCACCATTCATTTATATAATACAACAACTTATATATATACCGATATTAATCACATCTGAAAATAAGTATAAAAAGGTTTTTTTGATACAAACGCCACAAATATACTACAAACATTAATTTAAAATCTCATACATATTATTCAAATTTCATCATCATCATCTAAAGATGATAAATTACAATGAAATTCATCTTCTAGTTCAGCGTCTTCAATTTTGAACTATCGACAATTATTTCTTCAACCGTATCTGTCATTCCATCATCATCTGTTTGTTGCAAAATGACCAGCTCTTTCTCGTTAAACTTTCCTTGAACACGATTCCTCGGATTCACTTTCAGCATCGTTTGCCACAATTTTTAGGGCGTTTCGTATATGGGTATGGAAGATAACAAACTTGATCAGTTTGAGACCCTGCCGTTAATAATTGTTTTTAATTAGAAGTTTATAAATATACAAACATATATATATATATACACACTGAGTTAAATCATCAAAATCATACCTAAAATAAAAGGCTCGTAGTTTTGATATCTCCGTGATGAGAGCAGAGCACGTCAACAATGTCTCTCGGGCTTTTTCGAGTGCCTTTTCCAATCGTAGGGTCAAACCATTCACAATAGAAAAGTATGATCTTTAAATTGACAAATCCGGGATATTGGAGCTCCATGATAGTTTCTACGGTCCCATAGAAATCATCCTCTTCGGATGCTTCAGAATAATTTTGGCCTCGGACACATACCCCATAATTCATTGTTTTTCACGTCATTCTGTGACCACGAGTGTGAAACAAATACCCTCTTGTAAAATACATGGGCCACGATCATGCACCCAAGTAGGAAAACTTTCGGAACTTTTCATTGATCTCACCTATAAAGTAGAAAATATGCCAATTAAAATAAGAAAGTACAATTTAATATTACACTCGCTGGGAATACATACATATTGGCGGACCCATATATGAAAATCTTCATCTCTTTTTGCCGTGACCTCATCATCAGATAGTTCCTGGTATTTAAATCGAATTTGCGCATCCAACAATCTGTGTTGCAAACAATAAGATAACTATGACTAAAGTATCTACAAATAGATAGATTAACTTAAATTACTTATTGTCGAAATCAGAGTTACCTTTCAAGCGGCCTAAAGTAGTCACAATTCCGCAAAACATATGAATGTGCGCACTTATAATCTTTCTCGCTTAACCAAAATTCACTGCATTTTCCACTTGGACGACCTCCTTCGGTAAATATATCTGGTACCGGTACAGTATATATGGGTACTTCACCTTCATCATACCGACTTGCTCTATAAAATTTACCTTCAAGTATTTGAAGCAAATCATCATAGCAATATTAACATACATTTTAACTATATTATTACCTTCTTCTCCTAGCTATAGAAATTTGTGATGCAAAGTAGTGTTCAGAGAAATTAGATATCTCATCATTCATGTACGATTGAACAATTGATCACGCTGGATATCTTTTGTTCTTCGCTTTGCCTTTCAAATGTTTAAAAAACTTTTCGAACGGATACATCAACCTATATTGCACAGGACCACCAAGCTCTGCTTCGTATGGCAGGTGGATAGGTAGGTGCTCCATCACATCAAAGAAAGAAGGTGGGAAGATTTTTTCCAAATTAGACAAAATCATGACAATGTTCTCCTTCAGAAGTTGGACGCGTGTTTGATCCAATGATCTACTGCTTAGGTCACGAAAAAATGCTCCAATCCCTACAAGAATATCACTAATTAATATAAATAAGTTGCAATAATAGAAACACATAAACCATAATATATATATACCTGATAATGCTTGGTGCACGGTATGCGGAAAAAGTTATGCAAAAACAAACAGATGCAACTGTTCCATAAATACATCGCAGTCGTGACTTTTCATTCCTGAAATCTTTCCACCATTGATGTCTGCACAACTTGCTAAATCTGCTACATAGTCGTCTGGAAATTTAATCTCATTCTTGATCCATTGTAGTAAGGAGTCTTTCGCTTTTGAAGTCAACCTCCAAATAGGAAATGGAGCTCTCCCTCGATCATTGACATGCAAATTTTTCCGAGAACAAAATCTTGCGATATCCAATCTTGACTTGACTGTGTCTTTAACATTCATAATAGTATACATGATGTTATCGAAAAAAAAATTCTCGATATGCATCACATCAAGATTGTGTCTTAGATTGAGATCGGTCCAGTACGGTATCTCCCAAAAATATGCTTTCTTTATGCCAATTATGTCAGTCCCCATAGCCATCTATTTTTTTGTATGTCCATTTCCACCATAATCATATGTTTTAGGTGGTTCGACATGACGTATACGCTCATATAACACTTGTTCACCAGTCAATGATTGAGGTGGGTAGTCATTCTTTGCGTCCTTTTCCTTCAGAAAATTTACTTTATTCTTTCGCAGCGGATGATAGATGGGAAAAAATCTTCTGTGACAGTCAAACCAACATGCTTCCTACCAGCCAGCAATTGGAAAGCATTTGTCTCATCTATACAAATAGGACACGATAATCTTCCATGTGTTTTCTATCCCGACAACATACCATATGCCGGGAAATGGCTTATCGTCCACAACATAACAGCTTTAAGGTTGAAGGTTTGATCTAATGACACATCATACGCATCAACTCCGTTATTCCAGAAATCCTTTAACTCGTCGATCAGTGGTTGGAGGAAGACATCAAGACTAGCTCGTGGATGATTTGGTCCCGAATTCAAAACTGTAAAAAATAAATACTCACTTTTCATGCACATATCTGGAGGTAAGTTGTAGGGTGTCATGATCACATGCCACAAAGAATGGTTTTTTTGACATACCAAAAGGATTAAAACTGTCTGTACATAATCCAAGATAAACATTTCGCGTTTCCGCTGCAAAACTCGGATGCATTTGATTGAAATTCTTCCACTCTGCCGCATCAGATTGATGACACATTACTCCGTCTTCTGACACATGCTCAGCATGCTATCTCATCGATGATGCAGTCTTCTCTGATTCGTACATCCTCTTCAATCCGTCAGTGATAGGTAAATACCATATACGAGTCAACGGTATTTTTGTTTGTCCCTCACTTATATCTTGGTTTTCCACAAAACCTACAATGCTCCAACTCCTCATCTTCTTTCCAAAAGAGCATACAATTATCTACACATACATCAAATGTATGGTACGGCAATCCTAGCTTTCACATCAATATTTCTGTCTCGTAGTATGAACCGGTTGCCTGATTACCCTCTGGTAAATACTCCGTAAACAATTCGGCCCATGAATCCATGCATGTTTCAGCCAAATTATGGTCTGCCTTAATGTTCATGAACCAAGAAGCTAATGATAATTTTGAATGACCATCATGACAACCATCATAAAGTGGCGTATTTGCAGCATCTAACATGGTGTAGAACCGTTTTGCCTCATGGGTAGATACTTCATGAACATTGTTATTTCCACTTTGATCATGTTCATGATATTCATTAAATGGCGTAGTACCATGAAATGCATCATTTACCATCCCAGCATATACATTTCCCCCATCATATACATTTCCCCCATCATAATTTACTGGTTGATTACCACAACTAAAATCAGCATTACCATAATAACTACTCATGCCTGCCCCAACGACATCATAATCTTCACCATGTTCAGACCATACATAATATCCTGGCATAAATTCTCTACTATGCAAATGCTTCGAAATTGTCCTTGCTAGCATTAAAGTGGAATTTTGACATTTAACACAAGGGCAGTAAAACTTACCTCCACTGCTTAGAGCTATTGACTGGCTACTTGCAAAATTCATGAACTGCTCGACCCCTTCCCAAAATTCACTCGAGAGATTATTTGTACGTGGATCGATTCTATTATACATCCACTCTCTGGATGAATTCCACTTTTTTTTTCTCTTTCTCTGTGTTTTTTTTTTTCTCTTTTATCTGTTTTTTTCTTTCTTTTTTTCCTCTGATGGTGAATGATAATGGGGGGTGCTCGTTGGTTCCTTTTATAGGCAAAAATTTTGTCACTACTTTGCGACTACAAAAAAACAGTCACAAATTTGTTACTCTTCTGCCACCCTTTTACGACCATTTTGTGACTATTATCAGTAGTCACACAAGTTAGGCAGCATACCTAACTTTCAAATTTTCCACATTTTCACCTACTTTTAGTGACTAAACTGCAATTCTTCTGGCACGATCTATACGAGTTGCAAATAAGTCGCAATTTTGGGACTGATTTGCGACTACATTTACTGACTAAAAATAGAGTCGCAAAACAGTCTCACTTTGGGACTCTTTTGCGACTACACTTAAACAGTCGAATAATAGTCTCCATTCAGTCGCTAATTTAGGACTACTATACGGCTGAACAATTCGGTCGTAAATTTGCGACTGATTTGCTTCTATATGTTCCGTAGTCGTTCATTAATCGCATTTTGGTCCCAAAACAGTCGTAATTTTGTGACCGAAAAAATAGTCACAAAAAGTAGTCACAAAAAGTAGTCACTCATCACCTGTCTTCTTGTAGTGCGACGGGAATTGATGCCGAAGTGGAGTTTGTATATCATTGGTTGCCGTCTTGGTGCACATGATGTTCAAAATGGGGACATTTAGAAAAGGATTGTGCTGGGAAGGGAGGGAAGAAATCAGTGGCAGTTAATCAAAACACTCCAGTGGAAATTCAGAACACAACTCAGGTGGTAGAGAAAGGTAAACAAAGTGATGAGGAGCTCGAAGCAACCACGGGTCTGGAGAAGTGATTGCTGAAAGTTCCAATGAACCACAGAAGGAAACAAGTGTAGCAAAGGAGATGGATATAGGTCAGGTAGCATCTACTCCGGCGTAGCAGATGGCAGTGATCGTAAGGGAGGAAGTAGAGGACGAGAGTTGGTCGAAAGTGTCCCCAAATAAAGCTAGTAGACCATGAGATAAAAAAAGTCGTAGATAAGAAATCAGTTGGATCTCCATCGCAATTTGCTATCTTAAATTCCGATTTTGAGGAAGGAGGTGAAGAGGAAGAAGAAGATACAGAGGATAACAAGGACGATGGAAATGGCAAAGAGAAGTGCCACGAGGAGGAGTCGGAGACAGATGGGGAAGAGAAACAGGAAACAGAAGATGGGGAAATTCCTTATGGTGTGATAAAAGAAGTAAGCCTAGAGGAATTGACTCTTCAGAAACCTTTGCCCCGGGTGAAAAAGGACATGGACACATTTATTTCAGACTCTTTCGCCTTGACCAGTAAGGTTCTTCCTAGTGTTTCAGGCACAAACAGAACCTCTCGCAAGAAATAAATTTATGTCGGGTTTCTTTTGGAATGTCCGGGGTTTAAACAAATCAGTTAAGCATTTCGTAATAATGAAGTGGGTGGATGAAAGCAATTTTCAGTTTGGTTGTATGATAGAGACGAGAGTGAAGGTAAGGAAGTTTCAGACAATTGGAAATACAATTTTTATGGTTGGTCGTATGTGGATAGGTTGGAGGAATAATGTAAGACTTACTCCGTTTTTCAAGAGTGGTCAGTTAATAACGTGTTCGGTGAAGATGGAGGATCGAGAGGATGAGTTTTTCTATTCTTTCGCTTATGCATCGAATTTTATGGAAGAGCATAAGGATTTATGGCGAGATTTGGTTAATCATCAAGACTCTCCAATAATAGGTTTTAGACTTTCGAGATGTTCTGAATTTCCAGTCATATGAAGTGAACATCCACTATCAAAATAGCTTGGTTCATCTTCATTAGCATCAGAAGATACAAGAGCCATATTGCATCGTAGATTGAATTCTTCAATTTGTCTTGGTGATCTTCTTACTGTGCTATGATATAAATCAGTTTTCCTCATCCAAACTTGATCTCTGCGTGTCTTATTCCAAAAGAACTTCCGTTGATACCATATCTTGTCAATTCTTTTATGAAATTTGTAGCAATAAGCTTTGATATGCCCAAATTTACCATAGTAATAACAGCCTGCTCTTTTTGTCATGTTTGTTGAGTTAACCAGAATTTTGGTCTCCACAAACTGATCTATACCAGCGGAAACAAAAAGGATTTTTTCTTTTTGTGAACCTCCTCCATTGTATCTTAAACCAAGATGAGTTTTTCAGTTCTTCCCATGGTGAAGATCTTGTCAAGTTGTTTTCTACCAGTGTTTAACATTCTGATTTTTTTGGTCTGCTCATCCAGTTATGTTTGTAGTTTAGTAGACACATCTTTTTCAGCACTCAGCTCTTCTTCCAACCTCCCAACTTTTGTTTCAAGCCACTGCTTTTCTTTGATGAGAATCTGATTTTCTTTGTTAATCTTCAGCAAGGTGTCACATAGAACTTTGTATTCTTTTTGTAAATAATTTTTTTGTTCATCCTCTGATTCGGATTCTGAAGCATCTCATTCTTCTTTGAACTCAGTAATTCTAATGAAAGAAACAAAATTGCTTATGTCTTCCTCTTCACTTTCTTATTCAGAATCATCCTCGTTGATTCCAATCATTGAGCTCTCCTTCTTTTTTTCTGGTCGTTTACGCATTCCATTTGAGTATGCCCAAAGCCTTTGCATTCAACGCACTTAATCTCTCTTCTTTTGACCGTTGGACAGTCGATTTTTGATGTGTCCAACACCGTTTTCTTAAAGTTAATTCTCTTGCGTTCTCCATTCTTGTCACAAGATCTCACCTGTTTTGGAATTCACAAGTGACCACTCTACTACCAATTGTAAATGCAAGAACGTAGAGATAGAGAGACAGAATATAGTTTAGACTTAAGAATTCCGCAAAAGATAACGTTATTAGAAAATCTCTTGAATAATCTTACAAGTTAGAATTCCTTAGCTCTCTTGTTTTTTGCTCTTTCTCTCTCAGACAACAAAAACATTATGCTAGACAAAGCTCTCTCAGAAATCATTACTGATCTCAAGAGTTCAATGGTCTATTTATACACATAGAGATATCGACTCATCCTAACAATTTCTGTTTCCTAAAAAGAAAACTATCATTTACATAGATATTTTCTTTTTCTCTAAACAACTTCTAATTTCCTTTTTTCTTTGATCGATGTGTGATTTCCTTTTTCTTGATCGTTTGTTGAATTTACGCTGTCTCTTTTATTTTTCCAGGTCATCATAAGTACTCCACGTCAGCTATTCCAGCTATTCCAGACATGTCAGCTACACGTCAGACTCAGTTCTGTACTTCTTGTATCAGCTCTTAACTTGTATGACTAGATCATCAATTTTTAACATCTTCAATACCTTCATGATGTTTGTTGAATCTTGACAATAAATAAATTTGGATATTCGAATGATATAATAATATCCAAATTCAAACCCCTAGTATTTTCAGATCTATTTAAACCCCTAGTATTTCTAGATCTATTTAAACAGTGCAAAAAAAAAAAAACTATAAATTCAATACAAAACTAAAAGAGCTAAAAACTACTTTGAGAAAAGTTTCACATCAGAGAAGAAGGTGATCAAACACAAGGATGTCGTTTGCGCTTTTGCACAAAACCAAGTGAAACGACGAACCTCATCGATCGGATCTTTGCAATTGTACCAGTTATCGGATCTTTCCAATTGAACTGGTGCGTCGCGCTAAGCTTCTACGTCTAGGTCTTCAAAATTGACACTCGTTAGTTCCTTGGTCAAAGTATCAGTTTGCTGAGAAGCCTTAACCGCAAGGCACGAGGTTAATGACATCTCTATGACTCTATCTCTCTGTTCTTTTTATGGATGTTAAATCCGGTTTAACCCGAACCCAAAAACAAATACAAAAATCGAATAGAAGAGAAAATAAATCACAAACGTTTATAAAATTCATGAAATTTTGCAACAAGGAAAAAGGAAGAATCCGAGTCTTTATCGACGTTTCTTGAATAAGAACATAGTTCCTAATTTCGACGTCGTTGAGGGGGAACAAAACTTTGATTTTAGGAAGCTCCTGATTAAGAAGCCGACAAAATCAACTGCTCTAAACCACTTAAACAAGGTATAGTATATATTTTTCTAGTACATGACAAATTATTATTTCATCTGATTATCCCCGTAACTTTTTTAATCTTATTAAATTGTCTCACTTTTTATTAATCACGATTTTATCCTATGGGGAGTTGTTAGCCGTTGTGCTTATCAAACTATATGCACCTTGACCCTTATATCCATTTCACCACTAGCTTCAATACTCGCATTTTCTTATCCATGCAAACATCAACTCATGTTTGACAATTAGGTCCACACGAATTACTTATGGCCTTTCCCATGTAAATCACTGAGATGTAGAATCTTGATTTGCAGCTCTTATGACTCTTTTATCATATGAGATGCTAGAAGAGAACTGATTTAGGTATTATAGCTTTCAATATCAAGCCATTGTCAAATAAGTTGCTCTAAGACTATCACCCTTTACAGCCGTTTGCTAGGTTGATGAGTAAGAATGAAGATATTAGGATATTGAAGCTTTTGATGCAGCAAAGGTTGTCGAACGGAGCCCCAAGTCCAAAGTTGTCGAAGATGTTAGAAGTACTAGTTGGTCATTTATTTCAGTATGTTTTCTTTTTTTTAAGTTTGATTTGTAGTTGATGTTAGATCTCGGCTATTAACCTACAATTAAACACATGATACGATCTTTTTTTATGGCGGTAGAAATTAAAGATCCGATCGGTCATTATTTGCTCGAATTTCAGAGGAAGCGTAAGGTCTGTATAATTGTTGTTTGCGTTACATTGTTTACTCGCCCATCATATTGCTTCTTTTGCATTCGCCTGATTACATTCCCTTTTATCTGATTTTATGGAAATTCTAGTTGGTTTGTTTTGTTTTAACCTTCTCTTGCAAATTATACTCATTTCTCCAACAGAAATATAGAGCTGGCGGGTTCAATGTCGTTGCTGTACCATCTATATGTAGGTGAGAAAGCTTGGATATCATGGAAATCGACCTAGTTATATGTTTTGATGCTAATGTCTCCCCTTTGAGGATGACTCTCATTGATCCTTCCGTTAAAATCTTCCCAGTGCCATTTTTACATTATATCATTCCTTGACTAGCCTTTACTAGTTCTTGCTTGTCAAGGATCAGAAAAATAGCTATATATATTGTTGGACATGGGGTTTTCACCTTTATAAGATGGATTCGGCCCAAACCATTTCGACCCATACAGAAAAAGCCCATGAAGATAAAGAGCTTAATCAGCTGCCAAAATAAAGTAAGTATCTATAGTTAGCATCAGACTATAATTATCCACTGACATTTATCTATAAATAAGGGCCAAACCTTATGGTCGAAGGCATTAATCTCTAGAGACAAAGTACAAAGGACTCAAAACGCTGAATTTAGGTCTCCAACTTTAAAGCAAGAATCCGGTCCGACCATAAAAAAAAACCGCAGATCCTGTTGATGTATCGTGTTTTAAGAGATTTTTAACCATTGTTTTAAATCCTATTTTGAGTCTTTTACTTTGTTTTCGAGTCTTTTTGGTTTTTATGGTGTTTATAAAATCTTTTAGGTGAAACAAGTGAAATGATGGAATTTGGAGCAAAACGGATGAAGGAACAAGTTTCAGAGTCAACAGCTAGTTCACTCGGTCATGAGCACCAGTCTATGACAAGTTTCTTGCACCGGTTTGAACATCCGCATAAATCCACTCGGTCATGAGTACCGGTCCTGGACAAGCCTCCTGCACCCGTTTGCACATCCGCATGAGTTCACTCGGTCACCGGTACCGGTCTGGGTCTTCGTTTCTGCACCCGAGTGGCTGCGCAGATTTGTCTGATTTCGACAGATTTCCTTTTTCGTCTGGCCTTTTCCTGTTTTAATTAGGAACAACTTTTGACTTATTTATATGTTATTTTTAGCCATTGTGCGGGCTACGCTTTATTTTCTATTCAGACTTTTGGTTTTTGGAGTTTCTAAGCTTTTTGGGAGAAGATCTCGAATCCTATTGACAATTTTGAGAAGATTTCTAAACCTTCTTATTTATTATTGATTTCATCATGTCTTTCATTATTTCTTCTTCTACTTTGATTTCTATCAAGTCTGAGTAGTTTTTCAATTGAGTTTTAGGGTTTCAAAGGGATTTCAGGGTTTGATTGATTTAAGATGATGATTTAGGGATTGATAAACTTGGTTTCTTCATCTAGGTTATTCTTATTGCTGATACTTGATTAGCTACCTAGTTTCTGAACTTAGGTCGTTTAACACACCAAAAGTGTTTGTTTAAAAGCTTGAAAGAACATAAATGAGCAAAGCATCCCTAGCCAGCGAAAGCATATGTTAGGGTTTTTTGTGAACATATCAAACTTAACTTTAATGCATGTTTAACCTCTTGAATTCAAACGACAGTTTATGATCTTAGGATAGTAGATCAATTTGATTTCGTGATTTGAGTTCTAGAATGATTATTAATGTTTTCCCTGATGATTTATCTAATTCTGCATGCCTGAATCCCTACGAATTCCCTGATGCACAATGCTTTGAATTCATTGTTTACTTCGATTTTCTTAATATTTTCTGTGCATCAAAACAAACAAACCATATTTTTGTCTTAGCTTAGTTTCACTCTTAAAGAATCGTAGTGTGACACTTGGTCCTTGTGGATTTGATCCCCACATTACTACAACATTTGCTGTGCACTTGCAATAGTTTATATATGGTTAAAACTATGTATATCAGTAGCCATTGTTGTGCCCATTATAGTGACTCTTCTTCTTTTCATATCTGGTTATTGTTTCCTTGCAAAGAGGGCAAAGAAGACTTGTGACACAGCACCTGCGTTTCTGATAAGTTCTCCATATTTGGTCAATACGGGCCTCGCTTAATGGGTTGTTATTGTTATGTTGTTTAAGCCCTTTTTATCTTCATATTGAGCTATCTCTATTGTGTAGAAAACGATCATCAAAACTTATCATCAAATTAAAAAAAAAACTCTCTTTCATTGTTCTTCTTCCTCTCTGCTACCTCTTCTCTTCCAAATTCTCTACTCAATCTCTCTGGATAAGCTCAAGTCTATCAATGGTATCAGAGCAGTCGTTCTTCTCGACAGTGGGTGACAAAACCTCTCGATCGGAAATTGAGTCCAAACAACATTGCATAGCACTGATCGAAGATATGTTGGTGCGGCTAGACCGGATGCAACAGATCATTAGGGGCACCGACGATTGTCTACCAAAAATGCAACATATGACATATCAAAAGCTAAACATGAGAAACCAAAAATACCTGAATTATCTCTTGGGAATTTCGTTGAATAGTTGGTGGGCGTTCCAACATCTAAAGCTTCTGCCCATGCCGGGACTTTTGAAGTCCCAATCTCACGCCATATTCGCAGGGATAAGAGATTTCCAGTAAAACGAAGGTATCACAAGGCTAGGAAAAGAGGAATATGGAGAGAAACCCGAGTTGCTTCAGCCACGTCTGAATCTAAAGTTGATATCTAAGGATGTTCTTAGGAGTAAAAACTAATGGAAGGAAACATCGAGATGATTGGGGGAAGAGATCTGGTAAGAAAGACGTAGCGATGGCAACATGTCTAGCGAACTATGGTATGCGATTCAGGTCTCTTTCATCTGAGAATCACATAAATCGTTTCCGATTTCTACACAACATAACTGGTGTTGAGATACTTGTTGAAAGGATTAAATCGGCAAAGGCTTGGGAACCAGTGTTTTTATCCTCTAAGTATAAGGCGAAATCTGTGAAGATTGACTCGATCCATGAGATGAGTGATGAACCGCTTCATGAGGGATATGTGGAACCTCAACAGATGAGAAACCCAAAATTTTCTTAGGGAAAAATCAGCAAGCAGGTGGTGTGCAACTCAACGCAGAAGGTCTCTTGTGATTATGAGATTTCAAAGCCTCTTGCCTCAAAGACGATTGAATGGGATTTTGGTGAAACGATTGTTTCATAGAGCACGTTTTGAAATAGGAAGTAAACCTATTTCAAATTCTACAGGGAAGGATTCGGACCCAATCACCTGAAAATCATAGTTTCGTCTCTTCAAAACTTACAAATTGCAGAAACCAAAAAGTCTGAATTGTAAAAATTTAGCATAAACAATGGCTCAAACTCGAATATATATAATAAACACCTTCTAGTTGAAAATAAAAGGCAAAACCCAGTAAAATAAAAAAATCAGAAATTTCTTTTTTTCTAAGTGGAATTGGTCGAATTGGGTTTGGATCGATCGATCCAAAGGTAGATCGATCGATCTGAGCATGGAATGGTCAATCTTCTCTTGAATGGTCGATCTGAGATTTTACGACTTGATAGATCGATCGATCCAAGTGTGGATCGATCGATCTTACCTCTTTTCTGGTCTTTTGTTCCATTCCTTGCTCTTTATGCCTTAGATTTCATTCAAACGTGTTTCAACTTGAAAAACCTCCAAAAACACATAAAATATTCGAGAAAACAATTAATATCATGGTTGAAAACCGGTAAAAATCATGATATATCAAGTTATGGGTAGTTAAAGCCAAAGTGCTAAAAGGAAACTAAATTGCAAAAAAATAAAAAAGTGAGGAAAACAAAGCTAAAACACCGAGTGTGGTAGAAGATTTGTGAGAAAGAAAAGGGAAACCAAGTTGAGTAAATAGCTCTTAAGCCTTTAAGAAAGATCCTCCCTAGAGTAAGAAGAAGAAAAATGAAAAGAAAAATAAATGATGAGAAAAAGAACAAATATGCTAGGAAAGACGATCCAAAACCAAAATGAAAGAGCTTGTGTTTTATAAAAGAAAGGTTCACAAAGAAAAGAAAATAATGGAAAAACTTGGTTACTTGAAATTTGTGGTTGATATTTGGCTAAAGAAGAGAGTCTTGGGTTGGGATTACTCTCTTCAAAGGGTAGTTAAGATGTTGTCATTGGGGTAGACTCTAGGATTTGAAGCTTAAGGTTGGGTAGGAAATGGAAGCAAAGGTTTGGTATGAATCAATTGTTCTACTATCTTGGGCTATTTTACGCATTGACACGCATTGCTCCTTTCATTGAGAAAAACCACCGTTAAATCAAGTTAGCCGTCTTTACTTTGCATTAACCCCTTTCTTTCACCCTTGAACCGATTATAAGCAAAAGATACTCCCTTGGTAAGGATTCACGAATCTCGGATAATGAATGTTAAAGAGTCTTGAGGATTTGAGTGGAAGTGTGGATTTAGTTCTTTGGAATGAAAGCTTGTGTTTTGTGATGAGAATTGGTTAAAAACAATTGATCATTGAGTTGTTTTTCTTGTGAGATTGGATGTTGGCTATTTAGGATAGATTTTTGAGTTTGATTTTAGATATGAATTCCCGTTTTGAACCTTTCTTCCGGGTTTGTGTTTTGTTGTTTGCTTGCAGACAAGCAAAAGGCAAGTTCGGGGGAGTTGATTTTTGGTATTTTTATCTCTTTAAAGATTGCATATTCATTGTTTTTTCATCCACTTTTGCATTGTACAAGTGTCATCTTGCATCTTTTGAGTCTCATTTCGGTTTAGGATGACATTTAGAGTCTATGATCCATCTTCTTGCATTTTGTGCATTTTTTGTTTCCTTTTTAGGTGTTTTTTTGGCACTTGGAGGAGGCTTTTATGAGCTAAATTGGATTCAAGAAACTGGGAAAATTCATATGGAGTAAAGGGATTTCAAGAGGATCAAAGAGATGAGCAAAGAGGAGCCAAAGAAGTGATATTCAAGTGTTCTGAAGGCCCTGATCGACCCATGGATCGATCAGAAGACGCGGAAATCAACCCATCCTGGCGTGAGGTCTGATCGACCCACAGCTCTCTCAGCCAGTCGATTAGACGGCAATTGATCGACCCACAGGTCGATGAGCAGCTCGATCAGATCTTGCCCAGGAAACGTGTTTGCTGCCTCATTTTGATCGATCCAGCGATCGACCTGTGGGTCGATCAGATCACTTGTTTCCTGCGTTGACTTTCCTAAATTTCCGTTGACTTTCCGGTTTGACCCGGATCCGACCCGAAAACCTTTTTCTAAGCCTATATATATATATATATATATATATATTTGGGCTAAAAATACCCTAAGTCTTATCATGCTATTTCTCTTTTAAGCTTTCAAACCTTTCTCATGATTTGTGTTTTGAATTTTTGGATTTGTCATTATTTAGTGAAGTTTCGTTTACCTCTATCATTTCATTTATGTTTATGCATTTTATTATGTTTATCTTTGAGTTTAGCATGATGATTAGTGAGTAGTTTTTAATTGGTTTTTAGGCTTAGTAGATTAGGGATGTATAGTGGTTGATTAGTGATGCTTAGACTTAGGTTCTCATGATTTCTAAAATTTAAGGTGTTCTTAATGCTAGATTTGACATGATCAATCAAAATTTAGAACATGGTCATTTTGTGCCCGGAAGGTATTCGACAAAATATCTAGGAGAACCTTAATTCTTGCTTTGCATTCTTAGCCAATGGGAATTGATGCTTAAGGTGTTTCGTTGGTTATATGAAATTATGCTTAATGATTATTGATCATTTAATTGTAATTGAGAAATTAACTTAATTAAATGATTAGTGATTGGATTATTGTCATGGAAATGGATTAGTCTACTTTGTATGTTTCATGCCATGTAATTTATTTAGAATTATAGTCCTAGCATCATTACTTAGACATTGATCATCCCGAGTCAATTGCTTTGTCCAAAACCCATGCTTTTCCTTATTTGATCAAGTTCTTGATTGTTGACTTTACGGTTGAATTTTGTTGACTTTTGCGTTTTAATTTGCTTATGCTTGAATTGTCTTGCTTTGATCTTGTTTAGTGCTTGTTTACTTATTTGGTTTGGTTTGCCTTCCATTTGCATTATCATTTTGTTTATTTCACTTAGTACGTGATTAAGAGATGTAGATATTCCAATCTCCTTGGTTATACCCTATACTATGCTACAACAACTAGAGTGTGTTGTGAGCTAGTGTTAGGTATAAAAATATAACTTGACACACATCTGTACGTCGATGGGACCGCCCTCATAGAGTTTATCCAAGGAGTTTCCATGATGACGTTGTATATCGCGGGATAATCGGCTACCGAAAATTCCACTACTTTTATTACTCTACCGGCGAGTACAGGCAATTTGATCGTTCCAAGGGTCATTGTTGTTTTCCCTGAAAATCCAGTCAGCAGTTTCGGAGTTGCTGTTACTTCGGAAAGACTGATTTCCATGCGTCGTATAGTTTCGCAAAAAATCACGTCCACGGAACTTCCCGTATCATCCAACACTCTGGCAACTTCGTGGTCTGCTACAACCAACTCGATGACTAGCGGGTCATTGTGAGGCTGCTCGATGCCGACTGCTTCCTTTTGTTCAAATGAAATCACATTATTCGGAACATTGGTGGATGAAATCCAGGTAGTGCTACAATATGCTCGGCGTTGAAAAACTTTGATCGCGGAGACGGTGTCCATGCAGAACTGAGATCCTTCCATTATCATGTTGATTCTCCTCCGGGGTCCTTGCGGATTTGCTTTGTCATTTCGTCTCCCTCTCTTGGCTGGCTCGTCGGCTTTGTCTTCATTGTGAGGTTGTTTTGCCTCGTCCTTCCGTTCAAAGTCTTTTAGGCTGACTGCATCACCCAATTTTCCTTCCGCGAGCTTCGCCTCAAGTAACAAATCGAGGCTTCTATAGTTTGCAGTGAGGTGTCCGTACTAATGATGATGTTTGCAATAAGCATTTTCGTCGTATGTGCTAGTATTTCTTTTCCAAGTGTTCCAGGGTGCTTTCCCGCGGCCGGCTCCTATCTGGTAACTGTGGGTGCCTCCGAAACCAGGCCCCTCATGATGAATGAAGCCGCTGTTCTATGAACCCTTTCTGGAATTTGATATTGTACTGGTACTCTGAACGTTGCTTCAGCTCGTCTGTCTAGCTGAGCCATACCTCTGTGATAGAACTTTCATTTCCTCTTCGTTCACTATGAAATCTGAGGCTCAATGCAATGAGTCCTGGATAGTTAATGGCTGGTTCGACGCAACTTCCTCCCTGAAACATGATTCATACCATAGTAACTTCCTCAAGGTGGTTAGAGCGGCTTTGTCACTTACGCCGTCGACTTTAGAGATGACCTTCTTGAAAAGTTCTATAAAACTTCGTAATGACTCAGTCGGAGATAGAGTCCACATGTCGGCGTCTGAAGTACCACGATCCATGAACATCGAGTAATGCTTTAGAAAAGCAGCGGATAGTTGATCAAAGCTATCGTGGAATTATGCTTAAGGCAAGAGAACCACTCCAAGGCTGCTCCTTTGAGATGTTCCACGAACATGAGGCAAAAACCGGCGTCTCTCTTGTTTTCGCTAAGATTGGCTCGTCCCATTGCGATGCAGAATGCCATTATGTGAGCTTTTGGATCGTTTGTTCCTTCATAAAATGGGATTCAGATTTTTCCAGGGTTGGAGACTATTGCCTATTATCCGAGCTGTGAACGGCGTCTTTTGAGTTTCTTCCAATACACGGCCTATTTCGGATGCCGAGCTAATTGCCTTGTGTACTTGTGACTTGAATGCCTTCACCTTGGCAGCGGCTCGGGCCATCGCATCACGAATCTCGTTTAGCTCCCTGTTCTGATCCTGGTTTGCTGACCTTGGCATCCTGGTCTGGTTCACTCTTTGTAGCTCGTCTTTGAAGTGTGCTTGTTGTGTCTAATAAGCGTCTTTCTCCTCGTCAATTGGGAAAGAAATTAAATGAGGTATTATCTGTAATCTGAGGATCTCATCTATGTTATAATTATCTTGTTGTTATACAATAAAGACATGAGCTCATAGGGATATTATCTAGATTTCGATGTGTTTCTGATTTAGTCAATAACTAACTTATGTATGTTATATTAACATTACCTAGCCATACATAGTCTGATTGTGCCCATTTTATTCTCACAGGCTAGGAGCTAGGTATAATGTATGACATTCTTTTGCTCCTCAGTGTACATATTTTCAAAAATCAGTAATAAACTTTTGTTGATTCATATGGTGGAGTCTTTTCATTGAAAGATGGCATATCATAGGTTGCATAGCTGGAAATATAGTTGAAAATTAGAAGATGTCTGATGGGAGGTAGTCCCTTTAATTTGAGGTCATTTTATCAATTTTTTGAATATTTTCTTAATTGTATTATCTTTCCCTGCTTAAACAGGGAGTAGTAAGGATTGTGCAAAGTCGCTTCTTTGTCTGGCTTCTCTTGTTATTTTCCATATGGACAAGCTACATTGCCATTGTGGTGTCGTGAGTTTCTACAATTTACTTGAAACCTAAATTCTATATTCATATATTTTGTTGATTTAATGACTTAATATGTCTTCTGATCAGGGAACGTACGAATTATCCCTAACCGTCCTTGGACGATGGTCCTAACGAATCATTCAGGCAATCAGCTCTTTACATTTCCTGTGTTATGGTTTGCTATTTTTCTTGCTGGTTTGTGGGCGTTGAAGAAGTGCTTTTCACTAAGGGGTTCAAAGAAGAAGAAAAGAAGGAAAAAGAAACCTGCTCTCCCTACATTATCAGCTGATGTTGCTGCTCACACTACACCAACATATGCTACTGCTCTCGCTACATCATCAGCTGATGCTGCTGCTCACACTACACCATCAGATGCTACTGCTCTCACTACACCATCAGATGGTACTGCTCCTGCTACACCATCAGCTGCTCTCGCTACACCATTAGAAGATAGTGTTATTTATCATGAAAAATTAGCAAATACAGCTCTTGGGAACTTAAATGCCATTTGAGATGAGATCCGGCCTACATACACCTTGTCATATGGTGGGACAAATATTAATAGTTTGTTTGTAGCAACAAAGTCACTGGCAGAGGGAAATGATGTATCTGTGGTGTTTGAGGCAGAGGAAAATGATGTATCTATGGTGTTTGAGGGTCTTCTGTCAAAAACTACAGTGGCAGTAAAACGAAATCCTCGATCTTGTGAGGATGATGCGACTCTGGAAGAGTATTCTAACCAGCGGCTATCTAGTGAAGATGCTACCAACGTCTTTCAACTACATTATTACATGTGCGACTTTATGTTTGCTTACATTATTATAGAGTATGGGCTGTGCAATTTGGAGGAGCTTGTCAAATTTGCTGAGACAAAAAATTGGGCAACCAAAGATTCGTCCAAGATGAACATAGAGACTATTATCAATGCAAAGTGGGGACAAAGCGGCGAGTTGTCACCTCTAAAACTAACTCTGATCAGGTATGCATAAATCATATTAGTCGTTGTGATGTTTGTATTAACTCATGTGCGACTTTATGTTTGCTTACATGAATGTCTAGTCAAAAAAAATTCTTTGAACTGTTTTCAAGGATATAGTTACTGGAGTTAACCATATGCACAACACGAAAGTAATACACAGGAAGTTACAACCACTGTGTGTGCAAATCGTAGTTCGAGACTCAACCACTTTAATTGCCAAAATTGCTTATTTTGGCATCAGCAAATATCTCGGTGCAAACGAGTTATCCTTCAATAACAACATTGCCACATATTAGTTCACTGAATTACCTTAAAATAATGTTTAGTCGATTTTCAAACTATATTTTTTTGAAATGACTGTAAAAATTGCAGTGAATATTCATGACTGGCAAGCTCCTGAACAGCTCCGCAAGATGGAGGAGACTTATGCGGTAGACTTATTCAATTTGGGATGTCTTATCTTTTACATCATATTTGGTACACATCCATTTGACGTTGGACTTGGGAGTAAAGTTGTTGATAACATCAGCCAGAAGATTGTCAAATTCGTCCCACAAGATCTTACTCCCGAGGCTTTCCATCTCATCAACAATTTGTTGGACGATACTCATAAATTCATATTTGTTTATTGCTTGTCAAATTCATGAAAGAAAACTCAATATTTAATACAATTTTTTGTTTTTTTTTGCAGTTTAAGTGCAAGTCTAGTACTTAAACATCCGATATTCTGGAATGCTTATGAGAGGATGTCTTTTCTGCGTGCTATTAAAAAGCGAAGTAAAACAGAGATGCAAAGCCACACATGAACAACAAATAAATGAATATTAAGAATAATATGCATTTATGGAATATGAAATTAGACCTACCGTTTAAAGATTTCCTCAACAAAAAAAAAAAGAAATGGCCAATATAAATACGTAAAGGCTAGTCATTTGCTCAGGTTGGTGATGAATACCCACACGCACTATGATGAACTCCCTCCAGATGTTAAGGTGTGTCCTCCAACTGTTATTTTTGGAACATTATTTAACATGAACTTTTTAACTTATTTTTTCTAAATTTTTTGATGTTCAGGCCCATGTGGGAACCATTCCAGATGGATTGGATTATTATTTTACTACAAAGTTCTCCGAACTGCTAATTGAAGTCTACACACATCTTTTCGAATATTACATGAATGTATCATAACTCAAAATGTATTTCTAAGTTGGAGTAACTAGTTGGAGATTAAGACTAAAAACCAATGTTCTTGGTATTTGAATAACTTTTGGCAACTTGCATTAATTTTTGGCAAGTGATTGTGAAGCGAAGTACTTACATTTCAATGAATACAATTTTATTTTCAAAAGCATGCAAAATAATAAAAGTTGCAATTTAAATCAGCAAAAAAAACCGAAGTTGATGATTTTTTTCCTTGAGATAATTGGCTCGTTTAACACTTTTTCAACTTTTCATATGGGTTAGTAACATTTTTCAAATTTCCTTAGTGAGTTTGACACTTTCAGGTGCAAAATGACCGAACTACCCCCACGCGCAGTGTACAACAATTTTCGGGTCTATTCTCCAATACACGTACACCTAAATTACATTCATCTACATTATGTACGCATACAATACGAATAACATATGTTGTTACTATGATGTGTTGTACGCATGTAGATATACAACATATACATAATATACAATATGCTATTACGTACACCTAAACTCCATTAATCGACATTACATACACATGTACGCATACGATGTGAATAGCATGTATAATTAGTACGATGTATTGTACAAATGTACAAATATAACATATATATAATCTACAATGTGGTATTAATATACGAACACATAAGCTCCATTAATTGACATTACATATACATGTACGCATACAATGTGAATAACATATATAATTAGTATGATGTGCTGTATAAATGTACAAATACAACATATATATAATTTCAATATGCTATTAATATACGTACATGTAAACTCCATTAATCTATATTATCTACACATGGAAAAATACTAATTAAATAACATATGTAGTTATTATGATGTGTTGTACACATATACACATACAACATATATATAATCTACAATTTGCTTACTATGATGCATACGACATGTGTAAGCTATGAGGTATGTGTATGTACACGCACATTTCTTACAAGATAAATAATTACAAGTTTTAAAATAATTAGTATCATTAAAATATATGGTAATATGGATGTCAAAAGATGAAGAAAACAAAATACGTATTGAAATTAGTAATTCGATAATTTTCTGAAAAAATAAATAAATAAATCAGGGGTGGAAAAAGAATGAAGAAAATATATATATATATATATATATATGTTTAATTTAAAAAAAATCCGGTTGTACAAGCTTTTCCATGTATTTGGTCCACTCGCGCTACATCGTCCACGCGCTGCTGCATGTGCAAAATGATCCGAAATTTATTGAAAACTGCCAAAAAGACACAATTTCGGATTAAGTGTCAAAATAACAATATTTGTATGGAAAGTGTTACTTTGACCAATTATCTCTTTTTCCTTCTCATAAGTGAATGGATTTTGAGGTGCATAGTAAAATAAATATAACTATGAAAGAAATACAAAATACAAAATTACAAACCAAGGTCACGGATGAATATAAAATTGGTTATATAGCTTCATTTCTTGTGCATATCTTTTTTCATGCATTTTATAAAAATGAGAAAGTTTTCTTGAAAAAAAAAATTAGACCTCAAAATCTTAGAAGCAATCATAAAAAATAATCAAGTATATATCGTTTTGATTAAATTATGATATAATTAACATAAGTCGTTTAAGTTTTATTTTTCTAAAAATAATTTTGAATCTTTATATTATATTAAAAAAATTTGCATTCAGTTATAATTATGAAATTAATACTATTTACAAGTAAACGTTTAAATTTTGTTCATAAGATATTATTGATTTTTGTAGTTAATTTCTTTTAAATTTAATTATGTTTAATTATATATATATATATATATATATATATATATATAATTTTAACATCAAATTTTAATTTTACATGGTTAGACATATATATATTTTATCGTTTGTTTTTACAAGTGTATGAAACTAACATTTATTTGACAAAAAGTTGTTTAATTCATATTTTCATAAGTTTCATTGATTTATTTATTTTCAAAAATTTCGCAAGATTCAGCTGTTACCATTTGAATTTAAAGTTATTTCGTCAGATTCCGCAAACAAATCACCAAAAATTCAACCAGATTTCACAATTCAGTCAGATTCCACAGTTACCATTTGCACCTAAGTTTTTAAAAATGGTTTGTAAAAGGAATATGATCTGATCTTATTTCTCCTTTGCAACGTGAAATTTTTCCTTGATGGTGCATAATGTTTTGTATATGTAGAGAAATCTGCACAAGATATATCATTCTGTTAAACACAAGACATAGGTTGTAAATGGTAACACATTTTAAAAATTCCTTAAAGTTTAGTTAGATTCAGCAATTCAGTAGATATCATTCGCCATTTAAAAAAATTATGCCAAATTCTGCTAGATTCATCAATTTAGTAAAAAAAATCGAATGATTTAGCTGAATTCAGGTAAATTCAATAATTCTTTAAGCACTAATTGATATATAAATATGTTTATTTTGAGTAAAAGATCGGATGAAAATGAATATGAGAGTTAGGTAAGGATATCTAGGATATCAAAAATTACATACGAAATAATTCTTTAAAAATAGATCGGATTATACGGATATGGTATATATAATTCGGATATTTAAATCATTATCAAACGGGTAAGAATCATATCTTGTTAGGGTATTTCAGGTAACTACAAATAATTTTGGATAATTAATAGAAATTTTTGTTTGAATTTTTTTTCGATAATTATTGTAATTGTAAAAAAATTTAGATAACTTATGTAGTTTTATTACTTAAAGAACATTGGCCGTGTTTATATATTTCGATTGAAGTTTAAAATATTTTGTTTGGTTCGATTAATTGTTTCAATTATTTTTAGTACTAATATAATTTTAATAAAAACTTGAAGAATTTGTTTTTGAAAAACAAATTCAGTAATTGGCTTAAATTTTGCTGAAAGCAAAACTTTAGATTAATTTACTCTATTTTAAAAATAAATTCACCTTTAAATATTAAATATATCAAATGTGAAAGTTAATATTTTTTTAGTTTATTCAACTAATTTTGTTGACAACAAAATTGTTTAACTAATTTTTATAGGTTTATTTAAGAGAAATTACTCAAAATACCACACTTTGAAGTTTTATTTCCAAGAAGACCACCATTTGTTTTATATTCCAAAGATACTACCAAAAGTTTATGTTTTCCAAAAATACCACAACTACTAAACGTGATTTTTAAGGGTTTAGAATTTAAATTTTTGGGTTTGGGTTAACTAATTTATATTTATGGTTTAGTTTTAGAGGGTATGGTTTAGGGTTTCGAGTTTTGTTTTGAAATTTTAAAGTTTAATTTTAGTTTTATGGTATTTTTGAAAAATATAAATTTTTGGTGGTATTTTTGGAATATAAAACAAATGGTGGTATTTTTGGAAACAAAACTTCAAAGTGGTATTTTTTAGAATTTTCCTTTATTTAATTATTATTATTTTTCAAAAATTCAGCCATTATTATGCTAAATTCTGCAAAAAATCACCCAAAATTCAGCCAGATTTTGCAATTCAACAAAATTTAGTCAGACTTCGCTATTACCATCTAGACCATTTAATAACAATTATTATGTAGAGAACTGTTGACCATGTGACAACCAACACGTGGTTTAGTAATTCTGAAAAATTGTATCGGTTAGGTGAAATCTTTAGTTGGTACAAGGATTGAACCGGAGATCAAAGGGATTTTGGTTAGTTACTAGTTTAGGTCAGAATTGTATCGGTTTGCTCTATCTCTTTGAGAAAACAAGGGTTAAGTTTTTGTTGTTAGATTAGATACAGAGAGAGAAGGTTCAAATCAGCACTTCATTGAATATGTTCTTGAGATCTTGAGCTTGTATTTTCTCTTGATCTAGTGGATTGTTTGGAACAACCAGGCCTCAGATGTAGAGATTTCACAAATTTAAAATCAGCAAGGACCGTTTCGAAGCATTTGCATAGTAGAGGATTTATGCCTGGATATTATGTATGGTCGGAACATGGTGAAGATTATAATGTTGTTGGGACAGGAACTAGTAGTCATTATGATAATGCAGATTTTACTAGTGGTAATCAACCAATAGATTATGATGGAGAGAATATTTATGCCGGGATGGTTCATGATGCATTTCATGGTTCTACGCCATTTAATGAATATCATGAACATGATCAAAGTAGAAATGATCATGTTTATTAAGAACCTACCCATGAGGCAAAACAGTTTTACGGCATGTTAGATGCGGCAAATACTCCACTTTATGATGGTTGTCATGATGGTCATTCGAAATTATCATTAGCTTCTCGATTCATGAACATTAAAGCAGACCATAATTTGGCTGAAACATGCATGGATTCATGGGCCGAATTGTTTACGGAGTATTTACCAGAGGGTAATCAGGCAATCGGTTCATATTACGAGACAGAAACATTGATGCGAAAGCTAGGATTACCGTACCATACATTTGATGTATGTGTAGATAATTGTATGCTCTTCTGGAAAGAAGATGAGGAGTTAGAGCATTGTAGGTTTTGTGGAAAACCAAGATATAAGGCTAGTGAGGGACGAACAAAAATACCGTTCAGTCATATATGGTATTTACCTATCACTGACAAATTGAAGAGGATGTACCAATCAGAGAAGACTGCATCATCGATGAGATGGCATGCTGAGCATGTATCAGAAGACGGAGTAATGTGTCATCCATCTGATGCGGCAGAGTGGAAGAATTTCAATCAAATGCAGCCGGGTTTGGCAGCGGAAACGTGAAACGTTTATCTTGGATTATGTACAGACGGTTTTAATCCTTTTGGTATGTCAAAAACCATTCGTTGTGGCCTGTGATCATGACACCCTACAACTTACCCCCGGATATGTGCATGAAAATTGCGTATTTGTTTCTTACGGTTTTGAATTCGGGACCAAATCATCCACGAGCCAGTCTTGATGTCTTCCTCCAACCACTGATCGACGAGTTAAAGGAGTTATGGAATAACGGAGTTGAGGCGTATGATGTGTCATTAAATCAAACCTTTAACCTTAAAGTTGTTCTGTTGTGGACGATAAGCGATTTTCTGGCATATGGTATGTTGTCAGGATGGACGACACATGGAAGATTATCTTCTCCAATTTGTATGGATGAGACAAATGCTTTTCAATTGCCGGCTGGTAGAACGACAAGCTAGTTTGACTGTCACAGAATAGTTTTGCCCAACAATCATCCGTTACGGAAGAATAAAGTTAACTTTTTGAAGGGAAAGAACGCAATTAACGACTGCCCGCCTCAATCGTTGACTGGTGAACAAGTGTTATATGAGCGTATACGGCATGTCGAACCACCTAAAACATCAGATTGTGGCGGAAAGGGACATACAAAAAAACCGGCCGGCTATGGGTATTGGCATAATTGGCATAAAGAAAGCATTTTCTGGGAGCTGCCGTACTGGACCGATCTCAATCTACGACACAATCTTGATGTGATGCATATCGAGAAGAATTTTTTCGACAACATCTTGTATACTGTTATGAATGTTAAAGACAGATCAAAAGACACAGTCAAGTCAAGATTAGATATCGCAAGATTTTGTTCTCAGAAAGAATTGCATGTCGATGATCGAGGGAGAGCTCCATTTCCTATTTGGAGATTGACTTCAAAAGCGAAAGAAGGATTACTACAATGGGTCAAGACTGAGGTTCAATTTCCAGACGGCTATGTAGCAGATTTAGCCAGTTGTGCATACATCAATGGTGGAAAGTTTTATGGAATGAAAAGTCACGATTGCCATGTATTTATGGAATGGTTGCTTCCGTTTGTCTTTGCTAACCTTTTGCCGCGTAATGTGCACCAAGCATTATCAGGTATATATATAGTATCTATGTCTGCTTTACATCTTATATATCTATAACTTCATGATTTTTGTGTAGGGATTGGAGCATTTTTTCGTGACCTAAGCAGTAGATCATTAGATCAAACTCGCGTCCAACTTCTCAAGGATAACAGTGTCATGATTTTGTGTAATTTGGGAAAAATCTTCCAGCCTTCTTTCTTTGATGTGATGGAGCACCTACCTATCCATCTACCATACGAAGCAGAGCTTGGTGGTCCTGTGCAATATAGGCGGATGTATCCATTCGAAAGGTTTTTAAAATATTTGAAAGGCAAAATGAAGAACAAAAGATATCCAGCGGGATCAATTGTTCAATCATACATGAATGATGAGATATCTTATTTCTCAGAACACTATTTTGCATCACACATTTCTACAGCTAGCAGAAGAAGGTAATAATTTACTTATATGTATGTTAAGTTATTGTTAATGAGTGATTTGTTTCAAATACATAAGGGTCAATTGCAGGACAAGTCGGTATGATGAAGGTGAAGTCTCCGCATATAGTGTACCGGTACCAGATATATTTACTGAAATGAGTCGTCCAAGTGGCAAAAGCAGTGAATTTTGGTTAAGCGAGAAATATTATAAGTGCGCACATTCATATGTTTTGCGGAATTGTGATTATTTTAGGCCGCTTGAAAGGTAATTATGCTTTCGACATTATGTTAACATAATTTTGTCTATATTTTATACACTTTGTCATAATTATATATCTTAATATTGGCAATACAGAGTGTTGGATGCGCAAATTCGATTCGATTACCCAGGATTATCTGATGAGGAGGTCACGGCGAAAAGAGATGAAGATTTTCATATAAGGGTCCGCCAATATGTATGTATTTCATATGAATTTCATTATTATATAGTAATTAACCATGTTAATTATAAGTGACATATTTTCTATTGTATAGGTGAATGCAATGAAAAGTCAAGAAAGTTTTCCTACTTGGGTTCATGAAATAGTGGAAAGTCCTGAAAATAAAGTCACCTCGTGGCCCATTTATTTTACACGAGGGTATTTATTTCACACGCGTGATCATGGAATGACGAGAAAAATAATGAATTATGGGATATATGTCCGAGGCCAAAATTATTCTGAAGCATCCGAAGAAGATGATTTCTATGGGACCGTTGAAACTATCATGCAGCTTCAATATCCCGGATTTGGAAAAGGTACTCGGAAAAGCGAGGGAGGCATTGTTGACGTGCCCTCATCACGGAGATATCAAAACTATGAACCATTTATTTTGGGTATGAATTTCATGTTTTTACTTGTGTGTATATATATAAATATATATATTTATATATAAACATTTAATTTAAAATTTAATTTTTTGCAGGGTCTCAAGCGGATGAGGTTTGTTATCTTCCATACCCATATACTAAACGTCCTCGGAAATTGTGGCATACAGTTCTGAAGTAAATCCGAGAATTCGTGTTCAAGGAAAGTTTAACGAGAAATAGCTGGTCATTTTGCAACAAACAGATGATAATGGAATGACGGATCCGGTTGAAGAAATAATTGTCGATAGTTTAGTCGACGAAAATCATCCAGTACAAGAAATTGATTTTGAAATTGAAGACGCTGAACCAGAAAATGAATTTCTTTGTAATTTATCATCTTCAGATGATGATGATAATGAAATTTGAATAATATGTATGAGATTTTTAATTTAAGTTTGTAAAATATTTGTGTGATTTGTATTGTTAAAAAATCTTTAAACAATTTTTATTTTCCAATTTGATAAATATCGGTATATATAAAATATAACGTATTCTAAAACTGAATAGTGACTATGGTTCAGTAGAAATGCAACATTCATATGACCCATAGGTCGTAGGTTCGAGTAAGAGGACTTACGTTTAAACTTATTTTCCTTATAATATGATACCAAACGTATATATATGTTTAATGTAATAAAAATAGAAAGGTTTCATTAGCTCAGCTGGTTTGCAACACATATATCACTTATAGGTCTCAAGTTCAAAGCGCAGGTGTGGAAATTTTCACACTTTTTACAGAATGTCACAAAATAGTTATGAATTACCCACTACTTTGCGACTACAATCTGAAAGTGTCACTACTTTCCAACTACGTTGTGACTGATTTGCGACTAACCAGTATGATTTTTGAAAATTCACCAAAAGGTTATTGTAAATAGATTAGTCTTCAGTATTTATTCCGAGATTCAATTGCAAGTTACGCTATATATATTATCTAATAGTCAAAATTTCTAACTAACAATTTTTATAAACTCCTACTTATCTTATATTTTTATCTTACATAACATTTTACTTAGTTATTATCTAAAAGTGTATTAAAATTCGAATTTTACTTAGTTAGGCTTAATTAACATTATATACTGAAGTATAAAGTTAAGAAATATAATAGCAATTATTGATTAAGTATGTGTATCACTTTTAGGGGTATAAAAGCTTAGGGTTTAGGGAATAGACTTGTGACTCACTAAATAGTCACAATCTGTGACTACTTTTCTATGTTAGTCCCAAATTTGCGACTAATTTGTGACTAACTTAATTTCCTAACATGTTTGGGTTTAAAATTATTTGGGCTTTTGGTGAATTTTTTTGGACTTTAGGGCGCGAAGAAATCCCCCCCCCCCCCCAAATTAGTTTGCGACTAATTATCCACTCTTTAGGGACTCTTAGTCAAAACAAGTACCCAAATAGATCTGATTCCCCATTCTATTTTCCAAACCCTAGATCTGTTTTTCTCTCTATCGAGTTTCTGTTCATCGCTTTCTCTATCTCTCGATTTCGGTCTGAATCTTCACCTCTCTCTCTCACCAGATTTCCTTCCTAGACTCTGTTCATCTCTCTATCTCTCTCTCGATTTGGGTCGATCTCTCTATCTCTCTCAACAGACATAATCAGTTAATCTCTCTCGCTTTCCTTCCTAAACTCGACAAATCCATGGCTGGAAAAGGAAAATCCAGTAGAGGTCGAGGGGGTAACTCTCATGGAGGGAGTAGACCAACCGGAGAAGTTGGTTCGACCGCATGCGGAGCTCATCGAGCCAACGCCGGAAAAGGTGGAACCTCAGACGGAGGTCTTCTAGCCAACGCCAGAAAAGGTTGAACCTCAGGCGGAGGTTCGAGAGCCAATGTTGGAGAGGGTTCGCCGTTAGGCTCAGTTGGGAGTCCAACGGCGGACCGGGTATGCCGATGGCCGGAGTTGGTAGATCCCAAAGAGCCTCTTCTTACTCCTCAAACCAGTCTTCTCAGGCCACAGTCTCGGTTAACAGGAACTCTCTTCCACAACAGTATGCACCGTCCACTCAACCGCGACCCTCCCATCTCTCTCAACAGATTCCCTGCCCACAACAACCTCCTTATCCAAATCCTCAACCACAGCCTTCAGTATTTCAGATTCCACAAGAACAAAACAATCAAGTTCAGCTTCCCGATTATGAACCCGATGAAGAGGATGCAGAAGAGAATAATGATCCCGATGAAGATATGCGGACTTTGATCATATGTTAGATGATCTGCTGGCTCTTCCTGGCCGGGAAAATCTCCCACGCTTAAGTGAGCATCCTATCCCCGGTGTTAAGACAACATGGTAAGTTTGCTTTCATTTTTATTTCATCTCTGTATTGTATATACATAAGGGCCAGTGATTGTATTTTATATGCATATAGGGTCAGTTTTAGAACTAAGAGTTTGTATATGTTGCATTTGTTTCCATCATTGAATCTGTTTGCACCACTCGTGTTATCAACGTATATCAGTTTAAGTTGATTCTTTTAGGCACAGTCGTACTCTTGTGAAGTCTTAAGTTGTAGATATGGGTCAATTTAATTATGGTACATACTACTTCTTCTCAACTGAGCATGGTCTGTTTGAAGTCGCTTCTTATGATTTCTTATGTCTTATTCTCTGTTTGTATTCATGTACGAGGTTTACCCGGGACAAAGGCAAATTGACTCGTGTCATTGCGGAAATATTTCGGCGAAAGATGGGCCATACTATAGCTAAAATATTACGCCGATACACATCCAAGAAAGATACTTCAGAACGTTTGCGGTAATGCTTTCTGGTTTTATTTGTGTTCTATTTCATTTGTAATACATAAGTATCATCAATACTCATTCCTTTATTGTACTGTGTAGCGGAGCTACAATTGGGATATAGGGATTACAGACCTTGTGAAGCAGCATTTCTTGAAGATTGCAAAAAATAGGATGCCGATGGTCCAGAAACATCAGGGACTTCGTCTGACCAATCTACTCACTGCACCCTCACCCTTGAAGAAAAAAATCAGATATTCCTTAAGGTAATCTCCTTTATCTTCTGATTTTTTACGATAGGATTGTCTGTGTGTTTGTGTTATCATGCCTGGTATTGAGTTATGTATAAGTTTCTCTTCTCTTTTGTTCTGATTTTTGTTTCTTTTTCTATTTCTCTTTCTCCTCAACTGGTCCATTCTGAGTTTGAATACTTCATGTCTTTGTTTGGTGAGCACGATTTGTTAGGGTAGTTAGAAATACTCTATATGGATTGATTTATTCAAAGTGTATGGACTGTACATGCATCATTTGTGTCTTCTGAATAGATTGTTCTACTGCCATGCTTTTTTGTGGTGATGTTTAAGTTTATACTTGTTTTTTTTCCTTCACTTTTTCTGTTTTTGGTTATGATTCATTCTGTTTTGAATTATTCTGTTTAGGCTTGATGTCATTGTATGTGTTTAGGCTTGATATCAACGTAACTCATACTGTTTTTTCTTGTTTTAGTGTACTGAAACAGACCCAGAAGGTAATCTTTTTGGACTCGGCCAACTCCGAGAACTGGTCAACAAGGGGAAAAGAAAAGAATGTCATGCAAGCTCGTCTTCGACTGGCCTGTTGGAGATCCAGGACAGCTTCAATCCGCTCGTCGCAAGATAGCTAACCAAGAATTGGAAAATGCTCGACTTGATAACGAGCAACGACAAGCTCAAAACAGGATCACAAGCTTGGAAATGATTCTCTCTTACCTTAAAGACACTAATACGGGGCTTCCAGCTTACATGACTCAATCTCAGCTCTTAAGTACTACACCAGCCACCGCAACACCCTCTCCACTACTCACTGCCCCAGCCCCAGGCAATGCAACTGCCACACCCCATCCAATGCAACACCCACTGTTCCATCCAACTCACCTGCCACCTGACCTTATTCTAGTTTTAAAACCTTTTTGATGTGTTAAACTTTATAATTTGTGTATGGGATGTGTTAAAACCTTGTATATTGTGTATGCGATGTGTTCAAACTTTATATTTTGTGTTTGGGTTAATTTGCAGTCCTTGTTTCTTAATTTCAGGTTTAAAACATTTTTAATTTATATTAAATGTAAAGAAATATATATATATACTTTTCTTTTTTTTGACATCAAAAAGAAATTATATTACTCAAACTCGAGGTGGTGTGGCTAGCCACACCAGAATAGAAAGTCCAACAAAGTTTACATTAGAGAGACTAAGTCTAGCTAAGCGGGCTAGATGGTCTGCTTGAAAAGTGATTGTCCGAGGATAGTAGGTGGCGGAGAAGTTTGGGAAGCGACTCCTTAGGCGTGCCAATTCTCATAACTCAGTAGAGAAACTCGGCCATTCTTCAGGGTTGGCGATCATCCTGAGAATATCTTGACAATCAGTACCAAAATCTGGTTTTTCGCCCGAATTGCGTAGACACTCCATTGCCCAAATCAAAGCCTCTAGCTCCGCATGTAGGGGCGTTAGTCTCCGTGTATGGTTTTTGACCCCCTGCAGGTGTAAGACTCCATTTGAATCGTACCAACTCCATCCTACTCCACTTTTTTGGTCGGTCGGGGACCATGATCCATCGACAAGGCAAATATTTCTCAACCTCTGTGGTTGGGCTCTCATTGGTCTTCCTAGAGAAAATAGAAGACTTGTCTTTGTATTTGCCTCAAACCATGCAAAACATTCGGCTTTGACATGGCGGACAATGTCTGGGGCCTCTCGTGAGATACCGCTGAAAAGTTTATCATTCCTTGCTTTCCAGATGAACCATATTAACCATGAATATAGATCTTGGTCTTCCAACGGTTGTCCATTCATACGCACTTCCGATCTCCTCCAGAAGAGGTAATCTAGATTGGTAAATAAACCGCTATGGGGGAACATCCCTGATGAGGATGGTGACAAAGCTAATGCCCATGTTTGTATCGCCGGTGGGCATTCAAAAATGGCATGATTTGGGGACTCGTCTGTAGCTCCACACCGAGGACAATAATTGTCGCACCGCATCCCTCTATGTACCAAGTTTTTGGTAACCGGTAGGTATCCGGATAGGATCTGCCAAATAAGATGACGGATCTTGTATGGGGCTTCGATTTTCCAAGCATGTGCTCTAAGAACACTGATGCTTGGCTCCGTGCAACCTAGTTCCCCTTGATTATTTAAAATATTGCGAGCCACACAGTATCCAGACTTCACAGTGTATAAACCTGTCTTGGTATATTGCCAGCAAAAACCATCCGCGTGGAGAGTTTTGCTGACCGGTAAACATTTGATAAGTGGTATGTCCTCCGGGGATACAAGCTCCGCCAGGATATCCACATTCTAATCCAAGGTCTCTATAGAAATTAGGTCCCTCACAGTCATTAGTGGGTGTACCACAGGTACTATCGCCCTTGCCGGCCTTGCCGGTAAAGACGGAATCCATGGATCCTGCCAAACTCTAGTAGTAAGGCCAGAGTGTATTTTATGACGAATTCCAAGGGTAAGCAAAGGCTTAGCCGCGATGATGCTCCTCCATCCGTAAGATGGGATAGTCACAGAGGTATCTCTAAGGGGTGTACTATTCCTATAGTACCTGCCCCTAAGGACCCTGGCAAGGAGGGAATCTGGGTATTGGATGAGTCACCATAGTTGCTTAGCCAAAAGAGCCAAGTTGAACTCGTGAATTGCACGGAAACCAGCGCCTCCAAGGATTTTGCTAGTACTCATCTTCTCCCATGTGGCCCAATGGATGCCTCGCGCATTGGGGTTGGATGACCACCAGAACTTGGCGATGGCACTTGTAATCTTCTCACATATGTCTAAAGGTAGGAGAAAACTAGACATAACATAAGTTGGGAAAGCTAGAGCGACGGCCTTGATAAGGATCTCTTTGCCGCCTTTAGATAACCATTTAGAGGACCACGTATTAATCCTGTTGTGGAACTTATCTTTGATGAAAGCAAACAATTTGCACTTTGATCTGCTGATGTCTTCTGGGATTCCTAAGTAGGACCCCATACCCCCTTCAGAGGTGATAGCAATTGCATTCTTAATTTCCTCCTTTTGGTGTTCTTCCACCTTCTTCCCAAAGAGGACTAAAGATTTATCGAAGTTGATGCATTGGCCAGAGGCTAGTCCATAGAGACGTAAGATCTCCATCACTTCCTTGCACTCACGGGCCTCTGCTTTGCAGAAGAATAGGCTATCATCTGCAAAGAGGAGATGCGAAACCGGGGGACTTGCTCTTGCTACTTTCATTCCTGTTATGGTACCTTTCTCCTCGGCCCCTCTCAGTAAGCCAGTGAGAGCTTCCGTGCACATGATAAAAATAAAAGGTGACAAAGGGTCGCCTTGTCGAAGACCTCTGTGAGGTAAAATATTCCCCCTCGGGTTTCCATTGATGAGGACATGATACGTTACCGATCGAATAAATCGCATGACCCAGGTGATCCATATTTCTCCGAAACCCATTTTCCGCATAATGGCCTCAATGAAGCACCATTCAACTCTATCATACGCTTTACTCATATCTGTTTTGATGGCCATACGTCTGATTTTCCCCCCTGAGTGGGTTCGGAGCGCATGGAAGAGTTCTTGCGCAATGAGGATATTGTCTGTAATTTGTCTCCCCGCCACAAAAGTTGCCTGTGTCTCAGAGATCATTGATGAAAGTAGTCGTTTGAGTCTTTGACATAGGAGCTTAGAAATGATCTTATAGCTCACATTGCAGAGACTTATCGGTCTAAATTCTTTTATATCTTGGGGTCTTTCTTTCTTAGGGATGAGACATATGTTTGTCTCGTTTAGGCCTGGTACAATGATACCATCCATTAGGAACTCGTTGACCATACGGGTCACATCCTTTTTGACAATCTCCCAATACCTTTGATAAAAGAGAGCCGTCAGCCCATCGGGTCCCGTCGCTTTTTCCGGGTGCATTGCAAACAATGCCCCGCGAACTTCTGCCTGTGTTACGGGCCTTATTAAATCTGCATTGTCTGCATCAGAGATGGATACCCTAACATGTGTTAGGACCTGGTCAATCCCTGTCGGATCCGAAGTCTGGAAAATATCTCTAAAATATCGTACTCCCGTGATGCCATCTTCCGATTCTTCAGCTATTCCATGGTGGTTTATTAGGCGGGAGATGCGGTTGCGGGCTCTGCGTTGTTTCGTCGATGCATGAAAGTACTTTGTGTTACGATCCCCTTGCTGACGCCAAAGGACCCTACTTTCTGTTGCCAGAAAGACTCCTCTTCCCGTAAGGCATCATGAAGAGCTTTAGTCGCTAGGTCTAGCTCTTCTTGGGTCGATGTGTCATCTAACATCAGAGAGTCCACTTTCTCCTTAAGGGCAGCCAAGTGGGTTTCTGAATTGGGGATATTTTCTCTTCTCCAATTTCCGATCGCCCGCCTACAGCTGGCGATTCTTTCAGCGATGGTGGCGTTAAAAGACAAAAAGGGGGAGTGCCATCCTTCCTTTATTGTCCTCTCGATCCCTTCTTTGTCATTCCATCTTTTATCAAATCGAAAAGCTTTGCGTGCTCTCATTGGCTTCGCAAGGATGTTTGCCACAATGGGTCTGTGATCAGAAGCCCATAGCCGAAGGTATTGGACATGTGAATGAGAAAATTTTTCATGCCAATCCTCGTTTCCTAGAGCTCGGTCTAGTCTGAATCAGACACGTGTCCGAGATCTTCCTATGTTCCCTACCCATGATAACATGTTCCCAGAGCATGGAAATTCTAGCATTCCGCAATCTTGAATCATCTGGTTGAAAGATATAAAGGATGCATCCGGTCTAGTTCGCCCTCCTTGTTTCTCGTGGTGACCAGTAATCTCATTGAAGTCCCCTATCATGAACCATGGTCCATTTCTGGTGGTCGCAATCCGTGTTAATCTTTCCCATACTAAATCTCGTAGTCCATACACCGGATCCCCATAAACAAAGGAGATGAAGACTTGTACTCCATCGATACTTGCTTCCACATCAATTATATGGTCATTTGAAAACAGAACCTTTATATGGAATTCTTCCATACTGAGTAAGGCTAATCCGCCACTTAGCCCATGAGGCTCGACGGTATCCAAGCAGTCATAACCAAGGTCTACTTGGATATCTTGTAGGACCGGCTTCTTGTTCTGTTTCCGATAGGAATAGTAAGCCTGGACGATACTTTTTGTGTATGTCCTTTAGGTGTCTAACTGTGACGGCATTCCCAAACCCTCGACAGTTTCAGCTAAGTGTCCTCATATGAAAGGACTGGGTGGTTTTTGGATACCCCTCCCTTGTCGATCTGCCATAAGAGCAGTCGAAATTTTTTTGTATAATAGCAGATCAAAGTCTAGTTGGAGGTAGACGACTCCACCGCTTGCTGTAGATGAGGGGGATTTTTGGCAATAGTAGTGTGTTCTTGTAGGTTGGGTTTGACTTCCCTTTTTTTGAAACAATGGTTTCTGCGGGATTGATTCGTATAGCACACAGCGGAGATATAATCTTTGTAGAAATATGATTTTTGTCGATTTCTCTTCTATCGACAGAGCTAAAGTATCTGGCAAGGTCTCGTCGGAAACAAGGATTACCGACAAATATAACGCGAGTACACTTTTCCGGTGAAAGAAGAGTTTAGTAGTATGAGCAAGCGGGGCCAGTTAAATCTCGTCGGAAACAAAGATTATCCGGTGAAGAGACAAAACTTTCCGGTAACTTTCCTTCAGATCTACTCTATCTTCACCGGAACAACAAAGGTTGTCGGTGAAGAAAAGAGGGAGAGCCGTCGTTATTGTCTCTTTACATGATGGAGGTGGCGGTGTCGGCTGTGGAAGAGACTAGACTTCGGTAATAGACAAAAAACGGAGAGGGTGGAGGTGGAGGAGCGTCGGCGGACAAAGAGGTGGAGGAGGTCCGCGTGCGAGGGGGATCCGACTCTCCGAGGCGGCGGGAAGGGGGGGGAGAGGTCCGTGGACGGGGGGGCAAGCTGGGCGGTCACCGGTTGCCGGAGGAGGAAGACGAGGGGCGGCGGCGGCTCAAGCAGGCCTAGGGCGAACGCCCACGAGAGAGAGAGCTCGTTATTTCTTCTTATTAAAATCTTTTAATATATATATATATATTTTTTTTTTTTTTTTTTTCGGTTACTAACAAGTCGCTTATTTGTGACTGATTTGCGACCGATTTGCGACGTTACAGCGGACACATGGAACAAATATGTCGCACTATGGTTTTTAATACGCGACAAAATTGCGACTAAGCCTCGAAAATATTGGTCTTTAAAACGTCGCAACTGCACGACTACATAGGTAGTCACATATTAGTCTCAAATTTACGACTACAAAACTATGTCGTACATCAGTCGCAAAATCTGCCTCGTCTCTTTTTAGTCTTTAATATACGACTCTTACATTTCGTCCCAAAGTAGTCGTATATGTACGACTCAAATCAGTCGTCACAGTTTAGTCCCCCATTTTAGACTATTTTGCGACTGTTTTATTTTGCGACGAAAATTTTGCGACTACTTATTTTAGTCACTAATTAGTCGTAAATTGGTATTTTGCGACTGTTTTGTGACCATTTTAGTAGTCACTCGTTCTCTATTTTCTTGTAATGACATTATGCCACATCATCTGAGGGTCAACATTTTTGCCATTATCCCCGTTCTAATGTATGAAATGCAATTCTTGATTTCATCTATTTTATTCTTAATGTCACGGATCTCCTCTATAATTACACAAATAAATCTGCTAAAATTGGAAAATAAATCTACCACCATTCAGACAAATAAATCTACAATATCTGGAATTTACCAAATTGGTCTACTATCAATTCGTACCACCTTAAACATTGAAACTATTACGTCCTAAATGAATATTAAAGAGAGATTCGTTCAAAGTGCAACTCCATTTACATCTCTAAGTGAAATTGCGTCTCTATGTGAATTATTACATTTCCTGTTTCTTCTGAATTAATCCTTTTATGCTCACCATTTTCGCCATCTTCTGAAACTTGTTTGTTTCCTTCCTCATCATGTTTAATCTCCATAAACACCTAAAGAACAATTAAAAAAGCAATCCTTTTTAAACCATTTCTCGGGTTTATCTAACAAATCGAAACCAATATACATAAATAAATCTACCATCAAAAATACAATATAACATCTTTCCTATATTAAATCTATAATTACACAAATAAATCTTGGGTTTGCTCTGATGATGAATCGATGAATGATCTTCGAACTGTTGATTTTCCTACCACTTTTTTTTTGTGACCAGCAGATGATTGTGGTTGGTTTGTTTGATCTTCTTCTCTTCAAGCGTAATTTGTGGTTTTGTGTTTGATCATTTCTTTGAAACTTATACACTGTGAGAATGTTTGTTTAGTGCTTATGAATCATATAATCTTCTTATCGTTTCGTCATTTCTGTTCTCTTAAAAAATTTGTACTATGTTCTTTTTTATCGATTCTAAGCTTAAAAATGGTTCTGGTTTATATGATCATGATCTGTTGATTCTGTTTCATCATATCTTACTTGTACGATTTGTGTTGTAGTGATGCTGATGCTCAAGTAGTTTTTGGATTAAAGCCTTATTGTGGTGGACATGTAGTTGATTCTTCTTCTCCATTTTTGTTCATTTCGGGAGAGGGTGACAGCGATCAACTCTGTATTCACCTCTATCATCAACATATATGTTGCTCCATAAATCTATTGTCCGATCTCTTTTATGCGGGTAGAAATGGACGACTTGTGGATGCCTGTGACTGGTGATTAGTTCTATATCATTTGGAACAAATAGATCCTGAGGTCGGATTGTGTTGTTGCAAGGATTTGGTCGATAATTCGCTTAACCGTGATTAGGCAGGGGATGTTGACTTAACCTTGAATTTAGCTTAAGGTTGAAATTATCCTAATCCTAACCAAGTTATGGTTACTAAGAAGATAAGAAAGAATTATATTTAAGAGTTATCTAAATATAAGTATTGTCTATTAGGATTAGGATTAATAGTTCTCTATATAAGGATATGTCGAGATGTGACATAACTTAAGAAGTTTAGAGATTGTGAGCTTTAGTTTTGAGTGATTTTCTAAAGCAATAAAAGAGAGTTATTCTTTTATCTTGATCTCATTACTTCGATACTATACTTACATTCTCACTACAAGAAAACAGGCCAATTTGCGAGGAGAATTTGCGACCAATATTGAGGTCGCAAATTTGCGAGGCGTTTGCTAGGAATTTGCGTCTTTCGTCGCAAATTAGTCGCAAATTTGCGTGGATAATTTTCGTCGCAATTTCGTCGCAAATATCCTCTAATTTGCGACTCATTTGCGACGAAAATATAGTTCGTAGCAAACACGTTGCAAATTTGCGAGGCATTTGCGGGGACAGATATTTTCTAAGATTTGCGACTGATTTACGAGAATATATAGAAAGTAGTACCCACGTTTTTAATGATTTCTAACTGCTTTTTGCTACTAATTGTTTGGTCGCAATGAGTAGCAAAAATGGCTGATCCTCTATAAATAGCAAGCTATGGGGGAGACGAAAATCATATCACAAACATCCCAAATCTACTTACAAAAATATTTTATTTCGCAAACACACTATAAATCCGATATTTTTTGTGGAGAGGTCGATAATCGGATCATGTCTTGGCATCATGAGATATACACGGTTCGGGCATGGATGTACAACCGGCGAGATCCAGATACCGGTGAAGTGACGAGAGAATTTAGAAATGGTCTTGATCAATTTTTGAACCACGCGACACATCAGTCATTCGCGGTAGAAAACGGTAACAAAATTTTATGTCCTTGTGTTAAGTGCGAGAACATTGATCATCATGATGCAAACACTGTTTGGAAGCATTTATGTACGAGGGGGTTTTTACCTAACTATTATTTGTGGTTTGCGCACGGAGAAGATTTTGTAGTTAATGTTCCGGGTAGTTCAAGTACGAGTTATCATGGCAATCAAGATGGCGCTAGTAGTTTTGATAATAACTATGATCAGCATGCTCATCAGGAAGATTATAATGAATATGGATATGGCAATAGTGATGGGAATAGGTTTCATGACATGGTTACTGATGCATTTCATGAAAATACTGCTTCGTTTAATGATAATACTTTTGAAGAACCAAAACCGAGTGCTAAAAACGTTTTACGATATGTTAGACGCTGCTAATGAACCCATCTACGAAGGATGTAGAGAAGGGCTTTCAAAATTTTCATTAGCATCTTGGATGATGACAATTAAAAGCGAAGATAACATTAGTGAAAATTGCATGGATAAATGGACTGCATTGTTTAACGAGTATTTGCCGGAGGGCAATAACTCAGCAGAGAGTTACTATGAAATACAGAGACTGGTCGCGAGTCTTGGTTTACCGTCTGAGATGATTGACGTCTGCATTGATAACTGTATGATTTTCTAGAAAGATGATGCTAAGTTGCAAGAATGTCATTTTTGCAGAAAATCGAGATATAAAGAGACAGGTGGCCGCACGAGGGTCCCGTTCCAGCATATGTGGTATCTTCCGATAACAGATAGATTGAAGCGATTATACCAATCAGAGCAGACTGCTGGGGCAATGAGGTGGCACGCAGAACACTTTAGTGAGGAAGGGGTGATCTCTCATCCATCAGTTGCGAAGGCGTGGAAACACTTTAACACGGTACATTCAGACTTTGCTGAAGAACATAGAAATGTTTATTTGGGTCTTTGCACTGATGGGTTTAGTCCGTTTGGTATGTCTGGTCGGCAATACTCATTGTGGCCAGTCATAGTAACGCCTTATAATTTACCTCCGGATATGTGCATGCATCGAGAATTTTTGTTCATGAGCATTCTTGTTCCGGGCCCTAAGCATCCAAAAAGATCTCTTGACGTGTTTTTGCAGCCTCTGATCCACGAATTACAGGAGTTATGGCATGTCGGTGTACGAACATTCGATTCATCAAACCGCCAGAACTTCACCATGAAGGTTGTGCTTATGTGGACCATAAGCGACTTCCCCGCCTATGGGATGTTATCTGGATGGACAACTTATGGGAAATTGTCATGTCCTTACTGTCTGGATCAGACTGATGCGTTTCAATTGATGAATGGATGCAAAACGTGCTGGTTCGATTGTCATCGTTGATTTCTGCCATTGGGTCATCCGTATAGAAATAACAAGAAGTTGTTCAAGAAAAACAAAAACCGTCAAAGTCCCTCCCCCCCCCCGGTTTATCTTTCAGGGGAACAGTTGGAAGCGCAAATAGATTATTGCGATGCTCAACAAACTACAGAAGTTGGGGGTAACTGGTACAGTGTCCCCGCTAATATGCCGGGTGGGTATGGGCAGTATCATAACTGGCATAAGAAAAGTATATTCTGGGAACTGCCGTACTGGAAAGATCATCTCTTGAGGCACAATTTGGATGTAATGCACGTTGAGAATAACTTTTTCGAAAATATCATCCACACGTTGTTAAATGTTCCGGGTAAAACGAAAGACAATTTGAAATCACGTTTGGATCTCCCTGGTATATGCGCAAGGCCTGAGTTGCACATTACAAGCGATGGTAGGGCACCGATTCCTATTTTTCGGCTGTCATTGGACTCAAAGAATAGTTTGTTTAAGTGGGTTAAGGATGATGTCAAATTCCCAGATGGATATGTGTCAACGTTCTCAAGGTGTGTCGAGCAAGGGCAAAAAATTTCAGGAATGAAGAGCCATGATTGTCATGTATTCATGCAACGACTACTACCATTTGCATTGCAGGAGCTTCTACCAAATCACGTCCACGAGACACTAGCAGGTATTATTCTTGTATTATATATATTTTTAATTATATATATTTGTAGTTTATAATTAACTTGTACGTTGTACATAATTTCAGGTATCGGGGCATTTTTCAGAGACTTATGTGCTCGAACATTAAATGCGGATGAAATCTTGACGTTGAAATCAGACATCGCAGTTATTCTTTGCAACTTGGAGAAGATATTTCCTCCTTCATTTTTCGACGTAATGGAACATCTGGTAGTACACTTACCGCATAAGTTGGATCTTGGTGGACCAGTCCAATTTCGATGGATGTACCCATTCGAAAGGTTCTTCAAACATCTGAAGATGAAAGCAAAAAATCTCGCAAGGGTTGAGGGATCTATCGTGGCAGGAAGTTTGATTGAGGAGACATCTAATTTCTCGAGTTACTACTTTATCCCAACCGTGAAAACAAAGAAAACGGGTCGTAAACGATACGATGATGGTGGAGTTGGGCGAACATATCCTGATGTGGGAGTACCCGATGTCTTCTCGGATTTAGGCCGAATGGGTGGCGAAGTAAAGGCAAGCGAGTGGTGTGATTACAAGCATTCTCACGCAGCTCATACTTATATCTTGCTAAACTGTGACTTCTTTCGACCGTATGAAAGGTATATATATATAGTACTAGTTTACTTATATACATATACAATTAATAATTAATCATCATTGATGCACAGGATGCTCGAACAGCAAATACAGGAAGCATTTCCGGAACTTGACGACCAAGAAGTGAGATCATACGTTGAACGTGATTTTGCAGGATGGATGAGAGAGAAGGTAACTATAACCATAATCTTATATATATATATATATATATATATCTGATATTAATTAATTAGTAATCAACTAATTGTATTTGGCCTTGTAGGTGACCAAGAGGAGGTCTCGGCCGGGAACTTGGCCTCTGTGGGTCCACGAGTTCGTGATGGGGCCTATCGCTAATATAAGAACCGCTAAGATGTATTGTACTCGCAGATTTATTTTCCATACATTTGAGCATGGGCAACGAAGGGCCACTGCAAATTATGGTATTCATGTCCGAGGTGATACCAATTTTTACGGTATCCTGAAAGAAATCGTAGAAGTGGAGTATGATGGGATGATGAATCTTAAATGCGTCCTATTTCGATGTGATTGGTTTGATCCAACTATTGGGGTTGGCGTAAGATCAAGCAAATTCGGAGTCGTGGATGTACAGGGACACCGGAGTTACACTGGCAAGTTCGAGCCATTCGTGTTAGAATCTCAAGCGGAGCAAGTAGTTTTCATTCCTTACCCTCGAACTCGGGTTCGACGTGATCAGAATTGGTTGTCTGTTATTAAAGTTAACCCACGGGGTCGAATTATCGGGGGCTTAGCTGATGATGATCTACCGCCCGTGCAACCTGAAAGGACAGAAACAGTTTACATCCCCGTCGATTCAAGCAATGATTTGACCAGAATTGACCCGCTTTATAGGGGACTTGAAGTCATATGCGAGGAATCTGATAGTCAAGCGGAGTCAGACGAGTTTGATGAAGGGGACGAAGTTGAGGATGATGACGAAGAAGACGAAAATGGACAAACTTACGTTTCCGATCATGATGAGTAACAATTATGTATTGTGTATTATAATCATCGTTTGTAAGAATTATGTATCGTGTTTTTTTTTTAAATAAATCAACTAAAAATTGCGACTAATTTGCGTCGTGTAGTCGCAATTTAGTCGCAAATTTTGCTACTAAATTGCGACTACACGACGCAAATTAGTCGCAATTTGTGGTTGATTTACCCTAAACCCGAAAAATCCTATAAACCTTAAACCCTGAAAATCCTTTAAAAATCCTATAAACCTTAAACCCTAAAACCCTGAAACCTAAATAAACCCTCAAAGCCCTAAACCCTAAACTATGTATCGTGTTTTTTTTTTTTAAATAAATCAACTAAAAATTGCGACTAATTTGCGTCGTGTAGTCGCAATTTAGTCGCAAAATTTGCTACTAAATTGCGACTACACGATGCAAATTAGTCGCAATTTTTAGTTGATTTACCCTAAACCCTAAAAATCCTATAAACCTTAAACCCTAAAATCCCTAGAAACCTAAATAAACCCTCAAAGCCCTAAACCCTAATGCATATAGGCTAGTTGAATAAACCCTATATATTACTTTCTCAAACAACTTTTAGATTTAAAGAATCGATCTACATAGCTTAAGTATGTCACTATATAGATGATTCGATCAATTTTCGTAGGATTGTCGAATTGCTTATATAATTGCCCTAAACCCTAAACACATAATCCTAATGTATAATTATAGGCTGTATATATGTATGAAGTTTGCGATAAACCGAAACCCTAAACCTTAAACCATTTTTTCTTCTTTTTTGATTCGGGTAGTCGCAAATGAGTCGCAAATTTTTGCGACTCATTTGCGATGAAACGTAGCAACCGCGTCGCAAATTTTGGCGGTTTAATTTACCGCGTGTTGAATATTTGACCAGATTTGCGACTAAAGTGCCACGTGGCGTCGCAAATGAGTCGCAAAAAATGGCGGTAATAAAAAAAATTAACCTTTTTATTTTGGCGGGTGTTGAAAAATTGACCAGATTGCGACTTATTTGGGACGCCACGTCGCAATCTAGTCGCAAATTTGGGCGGCAAATCCGATTGGGTGAAAAAAACGGTGCGTTTTTGCGACCAGATTGCGACCAAATTGCGACTCGATAAATTTTTATATAAGGCAGCCGAATTTGCCTTGCTCTTTGCTCATTTTCTCACATCCTCACTCTCTCTACTCGCAATTCTCTCTCTCTCTAAAAGGTATATTCCGATTTTTTTTTAAAAATTTATAATTTTTGCTTTAGAATGCTTAGGAATAGATTTATGTATGGAATAAATTTATAGTTTTGGTTTTAGAATGGTTAGAAATATAGTTAGATTGAATAAAAATTTTATTATATATTTTTTTGCAGATGGGTGATAGGCATAATGAGTATACCGGTTTTTTATCCGCTTCCGGTACACCTGTACCACGACGCGGCGGGTCCCATTCACGACGTGACGGACCTTCTTCATCGACTCCGCCTATCTCGGATTTTGTTCCAGAGACGCAGCCACATGATCTGCCACCTGAGGCTCCACAGTTCGAGCATATGACGCTGGAGCAGCTTCTCGTTAGTCCCGGACGGGATGTTCTAACGAGATTGGATCCGCATCTTTCCCCGGAAACTTTATGGTAACTATATTATTTTTTCAATTATTAAATAAATAATTTTTTTTTAATTGTTTATAACATAACTTTTTTTTTCCAGGTTTGGCCATAATAAAGTTGGACAGACTATTAGGAAACTGATCGAGCGGGATTTCAAAGCCCCGCACCCGAGTTGGAGCAAGGTGCCCCAGGAGACGAGGGATAGGTGGTTTCACACTTTCGCGGTAATTCTATTAATTTGGCGTTAGTTTATAATTTTATTTCTATTAATAATTTAATTTATAATTTACAATGTATATACTAATATTAAATTTCTACTAATTTGAATTTTTATTTTTTATAGCAAAAATATAGATGGGATGTCGAGATCACGGGGCTGGTCCGGGATGCCTTCGATGACAAGGCGATGCATCGCCTTACTGATCAAGTCGGCCGCTGGAAAAGGAAATGGAAGGTGGACCCTGAGCATGCGATGCCTGAGTGGTTCAACCCGACGGTTTGGGCGGGTCTCATTGCCTACTGGCAGTTGCCGACTTTCGAAGACACAAGCAGCAAGTACCGGGCCGCGCGGTACACCATGGTTGACGGAGAAGGCATTTCGAAGCATGTCTCGGGGCAGTTGTCCTTCTTCGAACAAGCGCGCCGTATTGTAAGTTGAATTCAATTTCTATAGTTCAAATTTTAAAAATTCTTTAAGTTAAAGTATCTCACGATTTTAACAAATTTTAAAAATTCTTTAAGTTAAAGTGCCCCGGCTACGATGCCCGAGATTTGGGAGAAGACCCACAGACGCCAGGACGGTACGTGGGTTGATAGTCGAGTTCAGCAGCTTCACGGCGATGTGACTGCCCGGGTCGAGGAAATCACATCGCAGTCCACTCCCGATGGTCAACCCGTCCAAATGACCCCAGTGGACGTAAACCGCATAGCCACTCAGGTAACGAAAACAAACTTTTATTACTAATTCATATATAATTATTTAAGTATTTATTTATTTTTTTATTAAATTTTATTTTACAGCTAGCTCCCCGTACCAGAAAGGGGAAGATTGCTTTCATGTGATCTATTCTGACGGATGCCGAGGGAGTTCCCTTTTGCCCGGTTTTGACATACGTCCCGGACCCGATTAGAGATAAGAAGCTAGAGATCGCGGAAGCAGAGATCAGATCGCTGAAGCAGCAACACGGCGCCTATGATATGATGTTCGAGTTACTTGGGGATTCGAACCCGGCGATTCGGGAGATGCTGAGGAAGAAGAAACAAGGAGAAGCTGGTTCATCTTCAGCTTCTGCTTCGGAATTTCATGAAGCTTCGGATTTTCAGGATATCGATGATTTGTAGTTATTTTGTTCGTTGTACTAAATACTCGTTTTATGTAATATATTAATTAAATTTATTTTATTTTTATTTTATTTCTGAAACAATTAAAAATTCTGTTTAAAAAAAATTTATTTATTTATTTTTTTGCAACTGATTTGCGACCATCCAAACCCCACAAACTCCTCGCAATATTTCCTCGCAACTGCCTCACAAATTGTCCTCGCAAACTAGTAGCAAAATTTGCCTCGCAAATGCCTAGCAAAATTGTCCTCGTAAACTAGTAGCAAAATTTGCCTCGCAAATGCCTTGCAAAAATAATCCTCGCAAACTAGTAGCAAAATTTGCCTCGCAAATTCCTTGCAAAATATCCTCGCGAATGCCTCACAAACTGTGCCTCGCAAACGCCTCGCAAATGTTTGCGAGGCATTTGCGACCAAATTTCTTTCCTCGCATATTTTGCGACTAGATTGCGACGATTTTTCGTTTGCGACTAGCTGGTTGTGACGATTCTTATTTGGTCGCAAATGCCTCGTAAATGGAAATTTGCGAGGCATTTGCGACCACAATCTTAGTCGTAAATTGCCCTGTTTTCTTGTAGTGTCTAGAATTGGTATCAGAGCTTCAGATTGTCGTGAAGAATGGGAGACATTACCCCCGTTGTCCCGAAAGCAAAAGAAGGAGGAGGGACTTCCTCAATTGTGTGTCCGATGCTTACTCCAACAAATTATACCGTGTGGGCTATGAGGATGAAAATTGCACTTAAGGTGCATAAGGTATGGGAAGTCATTGAAACATAACTTGAAACAACCGATGATGAGAAGAACAACATGGCGATCGCCCTACTTTTCCAATCCGTACCCGAAACCCTTATCTTACAAGTGGGTGAGCTTGATACAGCTAAGAAAATATGGGAAGCAATTAGGGCGAGGCATGTAGGAGCTGAAAGAGTCAAGGAGGCTAGATTACAGACGTTGATGGCCGAATTTGACCGCTTGAAGATGAAAGACGATGATTTTGTGGGAAAACTATCCAAAGTCTCAGCAAAATCCCAAGCTCTAGGAGAAAGTCTCGAAGAATCAAAACTGGTGAAAAAATTTCTGAAAAGCCTTCCACGGAAGAAATATATATATATATACACATGGTTTCATCCTTGGAACAAGTGTTGGATCTTAACACTACGAGTTTCGAAGACATTGTGGGACGTCTAAAAGCATACGAGGAAAGTATCTTCGATGAGGAAGATACACAAGAAGAACAAAATAAGCTAATGTATACAAACATGGAAGGTCAAACAAATCAATATCATCAAAGCTCAAGCAGTGAGTTCAGAAACAGGGGACACGGAGGAAGATCCTTCTACAGAGGAAGGAGACGTGGTCGTCTTGGTGGAGGATGAGATCTATCAAGAATCACGTGCTACCGATGTGACAAGACAGGGCACTTTGCCTCAAATTGCCCTGACCGTTTGGTTAAACTACTAGAAGCTCAAGAGGATGAGAAAAATGACACACAATATGCGGATGAGCTCATGATTCATGAAGTAGTTTACTTGAATGAACAACATTGTGTGCCGGGTAAGTATGAAGCAAAATCAGGAGAGGATAATGTCTGGTACCTGGATAATGGAGCTAGCAACCACATGACTGGAGATTTGAGATATTTCGACAAGATTGATAAGTCGGTTAGTGGTAAGGTGCGTTTTGATGATGATTCGCGCATAGACAACAAGGGTAAAGGGTCCATTGCTTCTACTGATCCTAACGAAGAACCAAGAGTGATGACGGATGTGTATTATATACCGGATTTAAAGAGCAACATCATAAGCCTTGGGTAAGCTACAGAATCAGGTTTTGATATAAGGCTAAAGGGAGGATATTTGACTATGCACAATCGTCACGGAAAGCTGCTTGTTAAAGCAGAAAGATCAAGAAATCGTCTTTACAAGGTTCGAATAGGATTAAGGAACAAGACATGCCTGCATCTAACAGAGATGAACGAGTCAAGTAGGTGGCACGCAAGAATGGGGCACATAAATGATGTTACGTTAAAATCAATGGTTGATAAGAAGCTTGTGAAAGGGATTTCAAACGTTGTTTTTGGAAAGGAAGTTTGCAGATCGTGTCTACTTGGAAAGCAAACTAGGCGAGCGTTTCCACAAACTACCTCTTATCGAGCAAGCCAATGCCTTGAGCTCATTCATGGAGATCTCTGTGGACCGATAACACCAAGTACAGCTGCTGGGAAAAGGTATATTTTCGTTCTTATTGATGATCACTCCCGTTATATGTGGACAATATTGTTGAAAGAGAAGGGAGATGCGTTTGAGAAATTCAAAAGGTTTAAACAAGTGGTAGAACAAGAGTCGGGATTAACTGTGCAGACTTTCAGAACAGACAGAGGAGGAAAATTTGTGTCTAAAGAGTTTAATTCATTCTGCGATGAATTCGGGATCAAAAGGCATCTCACTGCTCCATATACTCCGCAACAAAACGGAGTGGTCGAGAGACGAAACCGCACATTGATGGAGATGACGAGAAGCATCTTGAAGCATATGCGAATGCCAAATTATCTATGGGGAGAAGCTACAAGACATGCAACTTACCTCTTGAACCGGATAGCGACAAGGGCTTTAGATGACCAAACACCATACGAAGTGTTCCGAAACAAGAAGCCAAACATTGAACATCTACGAGTCTTCGGGTGCATTGGATATGCTAAGGATAACAAGCAACACCTAAGGAAGCTTGATGACAGGTCACGAGTGCTTGTTCACCTAGGAACCGAGCCAGGGTCAAAAGCTTATCGGTTGTTGGATCCACAAGATCGAAATATAGTAGTTAGTAGAGATGTAGTGTTTGATGAGGCAAAAGGGTGGAGCTGGAACGTAAGTAATTCCGATCAAGACGGGGGGTTTAGTGTTGTTCTTGGAGAATTTGACGACCATGGGGTGCAAGAAGATGTGGAGAACGATGAGACAGATCGAGTCGTCAACACAAGTGATCTCCCGGGAAAAGGTGAAGAAGAGGTCATCGTTTCCAATTCCAAAACATTAGCTCAAACCGAAGTAACTTTGAGACGAACTCAAAGATAGAGCACAAAACCTAAATATCTTGATGATTACGTTTTGTGCTCTGAAGAGGAGTGTATGTTACTTGCAGAAGAAGAAGGAGAAGTATTACTTGTGCACTTAAACGGTGAGCCGAGAGATTTCTATGAGGCAAGAGAATCAAAGGAGTGAATTACGGCCTGTGAAGATGAAATCTATTCAATTGAGAAGAACCACACATGGGATCTAGTAGACTTACCTGCAGGAGTGAAACCTATCGGGTTAAAATGGGATTTTAAGTTTAAAAGGAATTCTGATGGCAGCATTAATGAGCACAAGGCTCGTCTTGTCGCCAAAGGATATGTGCAGCAACATGGAATCGATTTTGAAGAAGTCTTTGCTCCCGTAGCTCGACTTGAGACTATACGACTCCTCATCAATCTTGCGGCATCATACAGGTGGGAAGTACACCATCTAGATGTAAAAACCGCTTTTCTTCATGGAGAATTGAAAGAAACGGTTTATGTTGTTCAACCAGAAGGATTTGAAGAAAGAGGAAAAGAAGACAAGGTTTATAAACTTAACAAAGCGTTGTATGGGTTAAGACAAGCACCAAGAGCGTGGAACAACAAACTGAATGAGATACTCTGCGACCTTCGGTTTGTAAAGTGTTCAAAAGAACCGTCAGTTTATCGAAAGGAAGTGAAAGGAGACCGTCTTGTTGTAGCGGTGTATGTAGATGATCTATTTGTTACGGGTGCAAACAAACACATTATTGATGAGTTCAAGAGTGAGATGGCCTCCAAGTTTGAGATAAGTGATTTAGGAAAACTCACATATTACCTTGGGATTGAAGTGTGTCAACATAAAGAAGGAATAACATTGAACCAGAGCCGGTATGCTTTAAAGATCTTGGAAGAAGCTGGGATGAAAGACTGCAATTCTGTTCACACACCAATGGAGTCCGGACTAAAGTTGTGTAAGTCACCGGGAGAACACTCGATTGATGCTACAAGCTATAGAAGGAATATTGGTTGTCTTCGCTATCTCTTACACACAAGACCGGACTTGTCATATTGTGTGGGAGTGTTGAGCCGGTATATGCAAGATCCTAAAGAGTCTCATGGGATCGCACTAAAGCAATGTTTGAAGTACCTAAAGGGGACAACTAACCTTGGCCTAGTGTTTGAACGATCAACTTCAAGTATGCCGAGACTAGTAGGCTATATTGATAGTAGTCATAACGTTGACCCCGATGATGGTAAAAGCACGACATGACGCATATTCTATCTTGGAGGGAGCCCGATCACGTGGTGTTCACAAAAACAAGACACGGTTGCATTGTCCTCTTGTGAAGCTGAGTTTATGGCGGGAACTGAGGCAGCAAGACAAGCTATCTGGTTGAAAGACTTACTCGAAGAGGTCACTGGAATGTCATGTGAGCAAGTGGCTATTCGAATTGACAACCGATCAGCCATTGCTCTCACGAAAAATCCAGTGTTTCACGGCTGTAGTAAACATATTCACACAAGATATCACTTCATAAGGGAATGTGTTGAGAACGGACAAGTCGAAGTCGTTCATGTTCCTGGGAATGAACAAAAGGCGGATATTTTGACAAAAGCCCTTGGAAGAATCAAGTTTAAGGAAATGAGGGTTCTTATTGGCATGAAAGACTTAGCTGAAAATGATTTCAAGCTTAGGAGGGAGAATGTTGACTTAAGCTTGAATTTAGCTTAAGGTTGAAGTTATCCTAATCCTAACCAAGTTATGGTTACTAAGGAGATAAGAAAGAATTATATTTAGGAGTTATCTAAATATAAGTATTGTCTATTAGGATTAGGATTAATAGTTCTCTATATAAGGATATGTCGAGATGTGACATAACTTAAGAAGTTTAGAGATTGTGAGCTTTAGTTTTGAGTGATTTTCTAAAGCAATAAAAGAGAGTTATTCTTTTATCTTGATCTCATTACTTCAATACTATACTTACATTCTAGAGGGGAATCTCGGATAAGTGTCGATATTGAAATTGAGGCCTTAGAAGGTCGAGGAGATCTAATCCAATAAGTGATAAGGTTCTTTGAACATTGGTATGGGTCTGCCACAGACTGTTTCAAATGAGGAAGCTCATGAAGCTTTTGTTGGAACATTTTGTTAAAAATTAATGGGTCATGTAATGGACATTAATACTAGACAAAATGGTTTGTAAAATTGAATGAGAAATGTGGGTTATTGGGCTATAAGTGGAAGCCTAAAAATGATGTTTAATGTGGAACATGCATTTGTCCCACATTGGAAGTTTGGGAAATTTCCAAGTAGTATATATATATGGGAGAACTCATGTTAATGTTAAAAGTAAAACATGAGAGGAGAACTAAAAAGACCACACGCGCGCGCTCGCTCAGGGTCGGGCTCGTGGGCTCGAGGGCTCGAGGGCTCGTTGGCTCGATGGCTCGTTGGCTCGTTGGCTCGTTGGCTTTTAATTTGCACTTAGGGCACTTGGGTACTTGGGTACTATAGGAGTGATCGGGTTGGGTTCGGTTCCGGGTCAAATATTTAATTTTGGACCATGGTTCGGATTAAAAAACTCACCCACGCATTCACTCTTCCTTTTGTCACCGAAGTCAAAAAGCAACCGTGTTTTGCTCTCCTTGTTTTCGTCCATGATTTGTGCAACGTTTGGGTCCCACACGCTTGACATTTTGGATTCGAAAACGCTATCCTCTCGGCTCATAAAAGAGGCCTTTGCTCATTCATTTTTGGGGACACGAAGTTCTGCAAAATTATCAGAACAAATAACTCCAACTTTCTCTCTCGTTTTTCCTCTCCTTTTCCGAAGTAAGTTTAAACCGAGAGTGTATCGTAGAATAGTAGTTCGTCGATTCTGAGTTTCAGGTGTAGCGAAATCAGTCTCTCACGATTGTATCCTAGGATTCATAATCGCGTTTAACCGTCACACTACGGGCGATTTTTGGATTAAGGAAAGAGATCATATCTCGCCTTTGTGATTTGTCTCGGTTTTTTCCTTCAAACATTTTTCTTATATTGCAGTATTTCATATCCGGTTTTTCTAAGGCCTAACAGTCTTAATCCAAAAATCCGCTTCTAGCCTATAGCTACAATCGGATTGAAATTTGCCTCTGTTTTAATAGCGTTCTCAAACGCTGTAAACAAACCGTTTCCGCGAACGCCCTAGAGCGAGTTTGCGAAACACCTAAAAATGCGAATATAAAACGTTTCTGCGAACGCTTTTCAGCGAGTTTGCAAAACGCTTTTAAACGCTAAAACAAAACGTTTCAGCGAACGCTTTTCAGCGAGTTTGCAAAACGTTTAAAAAAAAAAAAAAAAACGCTAAGATAAAACATTTTTGCAAACGCTTTTAGCGACTGTGCAAAATGTTTTTAAAAGCGGTAAAATAAAACATTTTTGCAAACGCTTTTGAGCGAGTTTGCAAAACGTTTTAAAAAGGGTAAAATAAAACATTTTTGCAAACGTTTTTGAGCGAGTTTGAAAAATGTTTTAAATGTTAAATTCAAACCGTTTCTCCAAACGCTTTATATAGCGGTTTAGTAAAACATTTTTTAGTTTAATCTCAAACGGTTCTAAAAACGCTATTTAGCAGATTTGGGAAAAGTCTAATCGAATCTGGAAACGCTCATAGGCGCCCTCCATAAAAATGCCATATTGAGATTAAATATCAAATAACTTTGATTTATTCTGTTTAGATAAATCATTAAGTTTTTCTGTCAGATATTGATCGGTTTCATTTTCTGTGGACAGAAATGGCTGATATCAACGACAACAACATGATGATCGATACCACACCTGGTGATGATGCGTCTGCTGGAAACTCTAATGGCAATGGGTCCAATGAAACCACAAACCCGACTACGTTCGGGGCTGGTCTTAATGCTACGGCAATGCCAAATGAGAGTGTTCCTATGATCCCCTCGATGCCGAGCTCAGCCTCCCAAGGGCTGATGCCGAAAAAATTCGATGGGAAAGGTTTCAAAACGTGGCAGCAAAAGATGCTATTTTTTCTGACCACGTTGAACTTTGATAAGTTCATCAAAGAGGATAAGCCAATGATTGCTACTGGAAACACTGATGCCTGCACTCTTGCAAGCGTTGAAGCCTGGATCCATGGGGATTTCTTGTGCAAAGGCCAGATTTTGGGCCGTTTGGTTGATCCTCTTTACGAGATCTACTGTCACGCAAAATCCTCCAAAGCACTCTGGCTTGCTTTAGAGAAAAAGTACAAGTCTGATGACGCCGGGTTGCAGAGATTTTCAACGGCAAAATTTCTGAACTTCAAAATGGTGGACTCCAAGCCCATAATGGAGCAAGTGGAAGCCCTCCAACGGATCTGTCAAGAGATAGAATTGGAGGGTATGTCGATCTGCGGGATCTTCACTGTGAACAGCCTCATTGGGAAGCTTCCACCGAGCTGGGCGGACTTCAAGAACTACCTCACGTTTAAGCAAAAGGTGATGTCTCTTGAAGACATGATCCGAAGGCTGAGGATAGAGGACAACAACCGCTCTGCTCATGGCTTTCAGAATCAGGGGCACAATGTCAATATGGCCGAACAAAAGGCCAAAAACAAGGGCAAAGGGAAACTTATGTCTCCCCAAAAGAAGAAGTCATTTGCTTCCCTGAAAGCCACCTCCTCCACAAACTTCAAGAAGGGAAAGGCTGCTGAAAAGAAATTCACTGGAAAGTGCCACCACTGTGGTAAAGTTGGGCACAAAGCTGACGTCTGCAAGAGCAAGGCAAAAGGCAAAGCCCAAGCACATCTGACAGAAGAGGATATGTGCGTTGTGGTGACTGAAGCCGTCAACATGGTGGAAGACAACCCGATGGAGTGGTTCTATGACACTGGTGCTACCACTCACATCTATTTTGATAGGTCTTCAACACCTATCAAAAGAATAAGGCTAATGAACAGCTATTCATGGGCAACACTGCGGTGTCCAAGATTGAAGGAAAGGGCAAAGTAATCTTGAAGCTGACGTCTGGACGTGAACTTACCCTCCAGAATGTGAAACATGTTCCGGACATGCGTAAGAATCTGATTTCTGGAAGTGTGCTGAGCAAGCATGGATTTGCGGTGACTTTTGAGTCCGACAAGCTAGTTCTGAGAAAGAATGGGGTGTATTTGGGAAAGGGTTTTGTTAAGGGTGGACTTGTCAAAATGTCAGTAATGACGGTCCTCCCAAAAAATGTTTCTACTTCTGAGTCTTTTGCTTCGGCTTCCGTTGTTTCAACCGCTGAAATGAATGAAAACCCTCTTGCTTACTTGGTTGAGTCGTTTGATACTTGGCATGAACGTTTAGGACATGTTAATTATAAAACAATTCGAAAAATGCAAAATATGAATTTAATTCCAAAATGCAAAGTAAGTAACAAAAAATGTGAAGTATGCGTACAGGCCAAACTCACTAAAAAACCATCACCCAAAGTTGAAAGAACAACCGAACCTCTAGGTTTAATACACACAGACGTGTGTGATTTAAAATATGTGCAAACTCGAGGCGGTAAAAAGTACTTTGTCACCTTCATAGATGATTGCACAAAATATTGTTATATATATTTGTTACGTAGCAAAGATGAAGCACTGGAAAAATTCAAAGAGTATAAACTCGAAGTTGAAAACCAGCTTCAGAAAACTATCAAAATAGTGAGAAGTGATAGAGGAGGAGAGTATAGTGAACCATTCAATGCACTCTGCAGGGAAAATGGCATTATACATCAGACAACCGCTCCCTACTCACCAGAATCCAATGGAGTGGCGGAAAGAAAAAATCGGACTCTGAAAGAGATGATGAATGCGATGTTGCAGGAATCTGGGTTAGCCCAGAACATGTGGGGGGAAGCTTTGCTTACCACAAATTATATCCTCAACAAGATACCGCATAAAGTTACAGGTAAATCACCATATGAACTATGGAAAGGTCAAGTACCTTCGTACAAATACCTCAAAGTGTGGGGGTGCCTAGCAAAAGTGGTTTTTCCACCTCCGAAAAAGGTCACAATTGGACCTAAAACAGTAGATTGTATTTTTATCGGATATGCACATAACAGCAGTGCCTATCGGTTTCTGGTATACAAATCAGAAATAAACGATATACACACAAATACAATTATGGAATCAAGGAATGCATCATTTTTTGAGCATATATTCCCGTGTCGGGATAAAGATAATCCAAAGCGGACTCGTGAACAACGAGAAACACCCACCTCTGCAACAGAGGCAAATACTTCTGGTACTTCAGTAAATGAAGTCGAGGATGAACCTAGACGAAGCAAAAGAGCTCATAAGGAAAAATCTTTTGGCGAAGATTTCTTAATGGTTTTTCTGACGGAAGGAGAGCCAAGAAATTTTTCAGAAGCCATGTCTACACCGGACGCACCTTATTGGAAGGAAGCAGTCAATAGTGAAATGGATTCTATCTTGCAACATAATACTTACGAGATAGTCGATTTACCACAAGGGTTTAAAGCACTAGGGTGTAAATGGATTTTCACAACAAAACTAAAAACTGATGGCCTAATAGATAAGTACAAGGCTAGGCTTGTGGTGCAAGGATTCCGGCAAAAAGAGGGCTCGGATTTCTTTGACACCTATTCTCCAGTGACGAGAATAACTTCAATAAGAATGCTAATAGCAATTGCGACCTTACGAGATCTCGAAATTCATCAAATGGATGTTAAAACTGCCTTTCTAAACGGTGATTTAGAAGAGGAGATTTACATGAAACAACCTGAAGGGTACATTATCCCTGGACAAGAACAAAAAGTGTGTAGACTTGTCAAATCATTGTATGGACTTAAGCAAGCTCCTAAACAATGGCATGAAAAATTCGACAACGTAATGATGTCAGATGGTTTCAGTATAAATGAATGCGATAAATGCATATATATCAAAACTACTCTAAAAGGGTATATTTTGTTGTGTTTATATGTAGATGATATGCTCATTATTAGAAGCAATAAAGACATAATCAACCAAACAAAAAGTATGCTCAAAGGAAAATTTGACATGAAAGACATGGGAATAGCGAATGTCATTCTAGGGATAAAAATTATAAGAACTCCCGAAAGAATCACCATTTCCCAAGATCATTATGCTGAAAAAATACTTGATAGATTCAAAATCTACTCAAGTGGGACGGCAAAAACTCCGGTAGACCCTCAACTTCACTTGACCAAAAATTCAGGTGAAGCGGTGTCACAAGTGGAGTATGCAAGAATAATAGGGAGTCTAATGTACTTAACAAACTGTACTAGACCCGATTTAGCGCATTCAGTAAATGTACTTAGTCGCTACACCAGTAAACCGGGACATAAGCACTGGAAAGCTATAACTAGAGTATTAAACTACCTACGTTATACCAAAAATCATGGCTTGCACTATGTTAAAGAACCAGCAGTTTTGGAAGGGTATAGTGACGCAAACTGGATTGCGGACTCCAAAAACTCAAAATCCACAAGTGGATACATCTTTACACTTGGAGGTGCAGCAGTGTCCTGGAAATCTTCCAAACAAACTCTGTTGGCCAGATCGACAATGGAATCTGAATTTATAGCTTTAGACAAAGCTGCAGAGGAAGCAGAGTGGCTTCGTAATTTCTTGGAAGATATCCCGATGTGGGAGAAACCTGTGTCTGCAATACGTGTACACTGTGATAGCCAATCAGCTATAGCTCGGGCACAGAGTAACCTATATAATGGCAAATCTCGTCATATCAGAAGACGACATAAAACCATTAGACAACTAATCTCAAATGGTGTAATTACGATAGATTACATCAAGTCAATAGAAAACCTAGCGGATCCATTTACAAAAGGTTTGACGCGAGATCAAGTTGCAAAATCATCAAGAGGAATGGGTTTAAAGCCTACAATTTAAGAGGATGTTTGATGGAAACCCCACCTACTATGACTGGAGATCCCATGATGTAGGTTCAAAGGGAAAACTAAATCAAGTCGAATCTGATACAAGCACTGAGAGACTATTGTCTTCTCCCACTTTCTAGGATGATGTACAGTGCTTCCTGTATGTGTATAGGATAAGCTTTGCTTTTAATGATTTGAGTACATAACTTTGAGATATCCATGAAGTATTACAGGATACTTCTTAAAATAAAGATAATGGCAAATCACCTTGTGAGTGTGAAATGGGACCGTTTCTAGGAGAATGGTGAAAAGGCTATCTTCTCCAAGTTCACTCATGATTAACCAGGCATGTTCAAGGCCACAATGAACACAATAGAGAACTCAGTTCTACGAGAAAACGAAGCTGCGTTAAACATGTTGTCTCGGTTTACACCTAACTCCGGATGGTTCAAGACATCATGATTTAGACGGTATTAACAGAGGAAGCGAGGGAAGACCCTGCACCTCTATTGGAAAATTTGATAGGAAACAACATTGGAATCTTCGGAGTTTAGAGATGGTCCGTGGAGATGTCATCATGGCACTCGGCTTGTTACCTCATTATGTGCTCACGAACCGAGTTATGCCATAGATAAGGTTAATTGGAGTAGAACTGAAGTTAGAAGGATAGTTGGTTTCGAATCTAGTGAAACTAGCTCACCGAGTAATGAACACACGAGTATCAATGTTAATCGCACTGGTGGATCTAATAGAGTAGATATTATCGGAGGATCGTTAGTCAGGAAACGGGTAAACTCTCCTCTGAATACGCTTTTCCCTGAGAAATTTAGAGGTGACACGCTTGATATCAACTGCAGCAACCAACAAATGACTTATGCCGGTCTTCCTAATGGATTCTAAATTCCCATTACAAAAGATCACAAAAAGGCCAATATATCCGAGAGATTACATCTCACTACCATGTCTACAACCACTTCTACCTGCTGTGAACGGGGGAGTGATTCGTCACACAGGAGTAAACTTTCATCTATCGTTTTCACGGATGGTCCATTGCTCGACTCCATTGCTTATATTCACCATCTCAAGTAACCGCTAAGCCGTTACCATGCTACAAGAATATATATGTCTCTTCGCCACTTTCTCTGTCACCTCTGGGCCTGAGATTTTCCGAGAGAATGAAAGCTCTTCGAGGGGGAGTAGATGGGAAGATTTCGAAGATGGTGTTTGTTTAAGAAATACCGGTGAAGAAGCAGAACTTCGAACTGATCATAGATTGTTTGATGAAGCTAATGGTATCCAGAGAGCTATTGAATCAGTTCCTACATCTCCATGTAATAGGTTCAGTAGAAGCTTGAGTGGGCGTCCGATTCGAAGGTCATTGATTGGTTCTTTTCAAGAATCCCTCTTGTCAGGAAGATTATCCTACGGACAAACTAATCAGGTCTCCTTTCATTACTTTTTGATGCTTTGATGACTCACTTGACTCGTTATTTTGAAGTGGACTGCTACAAAACTGAAGGCAATAGCAAGCACCACACAGATGGAGACTATGAAGCAGAAGCTTAATGAGGAGGTCTCTCAAATTGAAAACATCAAAAGCAGTAAACATACAAGTCGTTGGAGTTGGCTTAGGAATCTTGGTTTGGGGAAGAAGAAGATGAACATGGACAGAGAGCGGACTTCTCGTGGAATCTCATGAGACCAGACCAGCGATGATGTCTAGCTCTCTAAATATGGAGATGGAGACTGTGAGCCTGAAGCTGTTTAGCTCTCCAAAGATGAAAACATTACAGGTTGTTGGATTTGGTTTGGGAAGCTTAATCTGAGGAAGACGAAAAAAAGAGAGAGTTATAACATAGTATCTTTGGTTCTGCTACATTATATGTATGATGTATATGAGATTCAAGTTTCGGTTGCTATGTATTGCTTCCTAATGATGTATCTTTTTGTTGTTATTTCATTGATTGATTCATCAAATGCATCCTTTAAATCCACCATTGCACCTCAACTCGCTGAGAATTAATAGCAGGAGAAAACCTGTTTATTCTTTTCAAAACTACAAGAAAACTGATTTAGACAGTGAAAACTCTTATTGAAAAGTGGCTCTAATTTCTTTAACTGCGATGAACCATAAAACTCAATATTCAGTTTTGCGAATTTTAACCAAACCAAATCGAATCAATTTTTTGACGAATTTTAAGGTTTAACCAAAACCTAGCAAAATTATCTAATTTAGTTTTGTTTCGGTTTGGTTTCTATCTTTAAAAATACCCCTAACAATAGGATATATATATATATATATAATTATGATTCAACATTAAGCAAAAGATCCGTTGTAGCACACAGGTTAAACCTAGAGCCTCAGGGCTCACGAGTTCCGGGTTCGAAGCCCGGCAGCGGATATCATTTTTGTTTATATAATCTTTTCCGTTTTCTTCAAAAGGAAATTGAAAACGCCACACTTTTCTCTTTGTAAGACTGCGAACAGCATACATGTTTGTTTTCCTAAACGGCACGCAAGTCTACTAGCTGCATCGAAACGCAGCGTATAACTCACGTCTTTCGCTGTGTCGTCTCCGTCTTTCGTGCGGACAGCGGATATCATTTTTGTTTATATAATCTTTTCCGTTTTCTTCAAAAGGAAATTGAAAACGCCACACTTTTCTCTTTGTAAGACTGCGAACAGCATACATGTTTGTTTTCCTAAACGGCACGCAAGTCTACTAGCTGCATCGAAACGCAGCGTATAACTCACGTCTTTCGCTGTGTCGTCTCCGTCTTTCGAGCGGACAGAACACGTGTCGGAACCGGCTATGGCTGCGGCAGCTTTGAGATTGGTGTTTGAAATCAGGCGGCGGAGAAAGCGGGTCGTGTGTCGGATCGGATACGGATCGTAAGATGAAACCGGTTTCTCAGATTCGTCAAGTCTGCGACGCTGGGCATACGTCTTTTGGAGAGAATTATGTGCAAGAGATCATTGAGAAGGCGCCTCAGGTTCTCTGATTTGTTCTATTATGCAAAATTTCTAAAAATTGAAACTTTTGGTACTACTGGATTGAAAAGGTCTCAAGAATTTTTGTTTCGATTTGTAATGGCAGCTTCCAGAAGATATAGAACAAAGGGATGCCTCTGTTGAATTGTATTGCCATTTCAAAGTCTTAATCTATACTCAGTCTGAGAGGAGTAACAGCAAAGTTGGCTACTTTGAAATTATAGGTAGCAGCAACCACAAGAGCGAGGAGATGGAGATGTTGAATTTGAGCCTGAAGCTGTCTCGAGGTGAAAATGTCGAAACCAATAAGCATTAACATTCTTGGATCTGGTTTGGTGAAAGAAGACAAAGAAGATGATTTATAAAAGATTCAAGTTGCGTTAGTTATGCTAACAATTGCTTCTTCTTAATCTTCGTTAGTTATGCTAAAAATCGATTTTTTGACGAATTTTAAGGTTTAACCAAAACCTAGCAAAATCATCTAATTTAGTTTTATTTCGGTTTGGTTTCTATCTTTAAAAATACCCCTAACAATAGGATATATATATATATATATATATAATTATGGTTCAACGTTAAGCAAAAGATCCGCTGTAGCACACAGGTTAAACCTAGAGCCTCAGGGTTCACTAGTTCTGGGTTCGAAGCCTGGCAGCGGAAAAATTTTTTGTTTAAATCTTTTTCGTTTTCTTCAAAAGGAAATTGAAAACACCACACTTTTCTCTTTGTAAGACTGCGAAGAGCATACATGTTCCTAAACGGCACGCAAGTCTACTAGCTGCATCGAAACGCAGCGTATAACTCATGTTGCTGTGTCGTCTCCGTCTTTCGAGCGGACAGAACACGTGTCGGAACCGGCTATGGCTGCGGCGGCTTTAAGATCTGTGTTTCAAAGCGGGTCGTGTGTTGGATACGGATACGGATCGTAGCGGTGAGTAAGACGAACCCGGTTTCTCTGATTCGTCAAGTCTGCGACGCTGGTCATAGGTCTTTTGGAGAGAATTATGTGCAAGAGATCATTGAGAAGGCGCCTCAGGTTTGGCGCGATAACGCGGAATCGCATTTTTGGCGGGAAAACGCGGAATCGGATTTTTGGCGGGAAAACTCGTTTCCGCGTTTTGGGCGGGATAATGCGGAATCACGTTTTTATCGGAAAAACGCATAATTGCGTTTTTGTCGGAAAAACGTGGAATCGCATTTTTGGCGGGATAACGCGAGGCCGAAAACGCGGAATCACATTTTTGTCGGAAAAACGCGGAATTGCATTTTTGTCTGGAAAACACGGAATCGCGTTTTTGGCGGAATAACACGGAATCGAATTTTTGGCAGGAAAACGTGGAATCACTTTATTGGCGAAAAAACGCAGAATCAGATTTTTGGCAGGAAAACGCAGAATAGGGTTTTTGGCGAGAAAACGAGGAATCGCATTTTTGGCGGGATAACACGGAATCGCGTTTTGGACCAGATAACGCGGAATCGAGTTTTTGACGAGAAAACGCGGAATCACTTTATTGGCGGGAAAACGCGGAATGCGTCTTTGGCGGGAAAACGCGGAATCGTGTTTTTGGCGAGATAACGTGGAATCGCGTTTTGGACAGGATAACGCGGAATCGAGTTTTTGGCAAGAGAACGTGAAATCGCGTTTTGGGTGGGAAAACGCGGAATTCTTTTTTGGCGGAAAACGCGGAAATGCATTTTTGGCGGAGAAACGCGGAATGGCATTTGTGGCAGGAAAACGCGGAATCGCATTTTTGGTGGGATAATGCGGAATCGCGTTTTTGGCGGGATAACGCGGAATCGCGTTTTGGGTGGAATAACGCGGAATTGCATTTTCGGTGGGATAACGCGGAATCGTGTTTTAGGCGGGAAAACGCGGAATCACATTTTTTGCGGGATAACGCGAAAATCAAATTTTTGGCGGGAGAACACGGAATCACTTTTTTGGCGAAAAAACGCAGAATCACTTTATTGGCGGGAAAACGCGGAATCGCGTTTTTGGAGGAAAAACACTGAATCGCGTTTGTGGCGGAAAAATCGTATTGATCATTCTACATATATGTTACTGCAGAGGAAGAGAAACCTTTCTAATATACACTGCAGATTTTATTCTTTTCACTTTTTCATGAACCATTTCTAGTTGTATTTCAGCAGGAGTTTGATATTATTGTCTGGTATCTTGTGTTTGATATTCAGCCGCTTTCATATCTCAAGAACGATGGATTTGAGCTGCTCCTCGGCCTGAAAAATGCAGAAATCTCGTTTCACTTTCCGATCTTTCTCAGTCCCTCGAGTACCTAAATGCAAGTAACTGTGAATCGCTGAAGAGATTCTACTGTTTAGTCTGCAATTGTGTGAAATTGGAGGAATCAAGGAGTGTAATTGAACAAGAACAGGTAGCAACAGAGACGAATAAGAATCAGAAGGATTTGTGGATAACAACAATAATCAAGGTTAGTACCTCCCTTTTTTTTACGGTTAGGATAGTTATGTGGGAATTTGAATATTTTTGATGCAATTGTGAACAAGACAATCTGATTAGTTTTGGTTATGTTAATATAAAGAACTAAAAGACAACCAAGTCAATTGATTCTCCCACCCACTGTGATGGAACGATTATGACAAACTAACAACCATATAATAAAACAATCAAGTCAATGGACTCAAATAAGTGGGCGATAATTAACAAAACCCATTGGGAAGATTTATAATGTTATTATATGAGTATGAGAAAAGAAGGTTGTAATTTCCAAAGACTTTAAGAAAACTAACCAATGAGCATTTAAATGTTTAGTCTTTGGCCATCTTTCGTTTGCCTGGGACTGCCTCTGTAGACCTGCGACCAAACGCTGCGACTAGATGCTGGAGTTGTTGTTCGCTTGATAGCCGCAACATCTGGTCGTAGCGTCTGATCGCACATTTGTTCGTTAAACAGCCGTGCGATTGATCGCAGCGTTTAGACGCAGGTCTGTTCGTTTGACGGACGTTGCGATAGTTTTTTATTTAATTCAAATTTTAATTTTTGCAAATCTGTAAATTTATATTTTTAATAAACCATATAGTTTGAATATATTATCCATTCATAAGAAATTTTTTAATTTAGTCAACAGTTATAGTAATAATTTTTTTTAATTAAATATAATTATAACATAATATCTTTTATGATAAATCAACCAACCAGCATCAAATCTCTATGATAATTTTTCCTATGACTATGAGGAAGTTTCATCATAAAAGGACTAAAAAAATCAACCAACCAGGATCAAATCTCTATGATAATTTTTCCTAGGTCTCGTTAGAGTTTATATAACTAAATTAGAACTCTTTTCAAAATCAAAGCTCTTGAAATATTCTTCGTTTTCTCTTTACCCTATCTCTCATGGCTTCTTCTTCGACTCAGACTATGAAATATCATGTCTTCCCGAGCTTCCATGGCCAAGACGTCCGCAGAAAATTTCTCAGTCATTTATATTATCACTTTGCAAGCAAGGGAATCACGGCATTTAAAGACCAAGAGATCAAAAGAGGCAAGACAATCGGACCTGAACTTAAAAAAGCAATAAGAGAATCGAGGATCTCGATTGTGGTGCTTTCAAAGAAGTACGCTTCTTCAAGCTGGTGTTTAGATGAATTGGTTGAAATCTTGAAATGCAAAGAAGCTTGGGGGCAGATAGTGATGACTATTTTTTACGATGTTGACCCATCTAATGTACGGAAACAGATTGGTGATTTTGGAAGGGCTTTCGAGAAAACTTGTGAAAGGAAGACAGAGGAGGAGAAGCAGAGATGGAGCAAAGCTTTGACTCATGTCGCTAACATAAAAGGAGAACATTCTCTAAATTGGTATGAGGTTTTTTTTCCTCTATGAATCAGTTGTAGTTCTAATATCTTTCTTAAGAAATGCTTCAATAGGGAATTTTTTGTAAATTTAGACCCACCGACATGATTTTGTTTTCGATTGTTAGGGATGAGGAAGCGGCAATGGTCGAAAAGATTGCCACAGATATTTCCAACAAACTGAATTGTACAGCGTCAAGAGATTCTGAAGACATGGTTGGACTGCAAGCTCACTTGACAAAGGTGAAGACTCTGTTATGCCTAGAATCTGATGAAGTGAAGATGATTGGAATCTGGGGTCCTGCAGGAATTGGTAAGACTACCATTGCTAGAGCCTTATTCAACCAACTGTCTACTGATTTTCAATTTAAATGCTTTATGGGGAACCTCAAGGGAAATTATAAAAGCATTGGTGTTGATGACTATGACTCCAAGTTTTACTTACAAAACCAACTTCTTTCTAAGATTTTGAACCAAAATGATGTGAGGATACATCATTTAGGGGCAATAAAAGAATGGCTACAAGATAAAAGAGTGCTTATAGTTATTGATGATGTGGATGATCTAGAGCAACTTGAGGCATTGGCTAAAGAACCTTCTTGGTTTGGTTCCGGAAGTCGGATTATCGTAACCACAAAAGATAAAAAGATTGTGAAGGCATATTGGGCCAACATCTACTACCATGTGGATTATCCATCCAAAAAGGAAGCTCTTGAGATCTTATGCATGTCTGCTTTCAAACAGAATTCTCCATGGAAAGGTTTTGAAGAGCTTGCAGTGAAGGTAGCAAAACTTTGCGGTAATCTTCCGTTATGCCTTTCTGTTGTGGGTTCATCTTTGCGTGGGGAGAGCAAGCATGAATGGAAACTACAGTTAAATAGGCTAGAAACTAGTCTTGATAGAAAAATCGAGGATGTATTAAAAGTGGCATATGAAAAATTGTCGAAGAAAGAACAAGTTCTCTTTCTTCACATTGCATGCTTCTTCAACAATGCATACATGGGTCATGCGACAACCTTGCTTGCTGACAATAACTTGGACGTCAGAAATGGGCTGAAGATCCTAGCCGATAAATATCTTGTGCACATATCCACCGTTGGGCGGATAGTGATGCATCCTTTACTCCAACAATTAGGTCTACACATAGTTCTCGAACAGTCTGACGAGCCTGAGAAACGTCAGTTTCTAATAGAGGCCAAAGAGATTCGTGATGTGCTGGCAAATGAAACAGTAAGTTCTTACTTTATTCCCTAGAGATCTTACTCATAAAATCTAGTTTGTTGTTCCGATAAAAATTTCACCAGTCTTGTTTTGGAATGTTTGTTAGGGCACTGGCTCTATCTTAGGTATATCATTTGATATGTCCAAGATGAACGAATGTTCTATAAGTGGGAGAGCCTTTGAAGGAATGCGTAATCTCCGATTCTTAAGAATCTATCGGAAACCTTTTAGTAAAGAGGTTACATTACGGATACAGGAAGACATGAAGTATCTACCTCGTCTAAGGTTACTACATTGGGAATCATTCCCAAGAAAACGTCTTCCTCCAACATTTCGGCCAGAATGTCTCATCACGCTCTTTATGGCAAACAGCAAGCTCGAGAAGCTATGGAGAGGAATCGAGGTTGGTATCTTATATTTTTAAATATGCTTCTAATACCCCAACTTAGGTATGACATTTCTCATTTGTTGGACATGCAGCCCCTTACAAATCTCAGGGAGATAAATTTGAGTTATTCCCATAAGTTGAAAGAAATCCCTAATCTTTCGAATGCTACTAATCTCGAGATATTGACACTTCGATGCTGCACAAGTTTGGTGGAGCTTCCCTCCTCCATTTCGAATCTACACAAACTGAAAACGTTGATGATGTTGGGGTGTAAAAGGCTAAAAGTCGTTCCAATCAACATCAACTTGGCATCTCTTGGGAAAGTCAACATGTATCAGTGCTCACAATTGAGAATGTTTCCAGATATATCGAGAAACATCAAATATCTTTATTTAGGAAACACAAAGATAAAAGAAGTTCCTCCATCAATTGTTAGAGACTGGTCTCATCTTGAGGAATTTTGCATGGACGGCAGAAGCCTCAAGAGATTAACATATGTCCCAGAAAGTGTTACTTTCCTAGACCTAAGCTATAACGAAATGGAGAGGATTCCAGATTGCATCATAGGGCTCCCTCGGTTACGAACTCTTAGAGTCCAATACTGCAGAAAACTTGTGTCGCTGCCGGATCTTTCCCCTTCGCTTGAGTACCTATATGCAAACAATTGTGGATCACTTGAGAGAGTATGTTCTTTCCACGATCCAGTCAAGCTACTTATGTTCCATAATTGTTTGAAACTGGGTGAAGAAGCAAGAAGAGAGATCATACAACAAAGGGTTGAACGGTATGTATGCTTACCAGGTAAAGAAGTCCCTGCAGAGTTCACGCACAAAGCTACAGGGAACTCCATAACCATACCTCTTGCTCCGGTTGGTGAGGAGACTTTCTCTATGTCCTCAAGATTTAAGGCTTGCCTTCTGCTTTCACCCAACCGAAATTTTGAGATAACTTGTCGTCTTATAAGTACAAGAGGTGTCCTTGTTAACAAATTCCGTCATCGGATAGTGATCCAAAGCCAGCCGAAGATTCGAACTGAACATCTGTTTATATTTTATGATGACTTGTTTCAAGAAAACACATGCCTAGATGTGATTACGAGCGAGATTCTGTTTGAATTCAGCTGCGGGGATAACCACAGTATTATTGAGTGTGGTGTACAGATCTTGATGAAGGAAGCTGAGAGTAGATGCAGCAGCGAAGATGAGTACTTTGATGCTGAGAGTAGTAGCAGCAAAGTTGACTGCTTTGAAAGTTTAGATAACAGCAACCACAACACAGCTGCAGATAGAGACTATGGGGCAGAAGCTGTTAAGGTCTCTCAAGATGAAAACATCAAAAGTCGTTGGGGTTGGCTTAGGAAGGTTGGTTTGGGGAAGAAGAAGAAGAAGAGGACCGAAGCTGCATTATGATTTGAAAGATGTAATTATTTTGTGCCGTGTATGCTTAGTAGTAGTAGCCGTGACCTTGCCTTTCAGCTTCATCTCGGTCTACTCCTGAGACAGAGGATAGTGGACCAAAGATTATTGACCATGTCGTAATCATATATGTAGGTAATCAAATATTTCTCTATTCTTTGCTAAGAAAAGAAAATAATCAAATTTCTCTATATATTTTTTTTTCTAAAATATTCATGTGCCTAAGGTTGCTTGTGTCGTTTGGCTTAAGCAAGACCTGGATGAAGAAAAACCTAAGTTCATCTTTGTAAACGAAAGAAGAATTGTATCTGCAAAACAAAAATATGAAATTCTGTTCAAAGCTGAGAGAAGTAGCAGTGTTCTCACCGCAACAACAGGTTGACCTGAAGCTAAACATATCGAAATCTGCAAACATTCAAGTTGTTGGATTTGATTCATCAAATGCATCCTTTAAATCCACCATTGCACCTCAACTCGCTGAGGATTAATAGCAGGAGAAAACCTGTTTATTCTTTTCAAAACTACAAGAAAACTGATTTAGACAGTGAAGACTCTAATTGAAGAGCGGCTCTAATTTCTCTAACTGCGATGAACCACAAAACTCAATATTCAGTTTGCGAATTTTAACCAAACCAAATCGAATCGATTTTTTCGACGAAGTTTAAGGTTTAACCAAAACCTAGCAAAATCATCTAATTTAGTTTTGTTTCGGTTTGGTTTATATCTTTAAAAATACCCCTAACAATAGGATATATATATAATTATGATTCAACATTATGCAAAAGATCCGCTGTGGTACACAGGTTAAACCTAGAGCCTCAGGGTTCACGAGTTCTGGGTTTGAAGCCCGGCAGCAGATAATATTTTTGTTTATATAATCTTTTCCGTTTTCTTCAAAAGGAAATTGAAAACGCCACACTTTTCTCTTCGTAAGACTGCGAACAGCATACATGTTTGTTTTCCTAAAAGGCACGCAAGTCTACTAGCTGCATCGAAACGCAGCGTATAACTCACGTCTTTCGCTGTGTCGTCTCCGTCTTTCGAGCGGACATAACACATGTCGGAACCGGCTATGGATGCGGCGGCTTTGAGATCGGTGTTTGAAATCAGGCGGCGGAGAAAGCGGGTCGTGTGTCGGATCCGATACGGATCGTAGCGGGGAGTAAAACGAAACCGGTTTCTCTGATTCGTCAAGTCTGCGACGCTGGTCATAGGTCTTTTGGATAGAATTATGTGCAAGAGATCATTGAGAAAGCGCCTCAGGTTTGGCGCGATAAGGCGGAATCGCGTTTTTGGCGGGAAAACGCGGAATCGGATTTTTGGCGGGAAAACGCGTTTCCGCATTTTTGGCGGGATAATGCGGAATCACGTTTTTGTCGGAAAAATGCGGAATTGCGTTTTTGTGGGGAAACCGCGGAATCGCGTTTTTGGCGGGATAACGCGAGGCTGAAAACGCGGAATCATGTTTTTGTCGAAAAACGCGGAATTACGTTTTTGTCTGGAAATCAAGGAATCGCGTTTTTGGCGGAAAAACACGGAATCAGATTTTTGGCGGAAATACGCGGAATCACTTTATTGGCGGAAAAACACGGAATCGGATTTTTGGCGGGAAAACGCGGAATCGGATTTTTGGCGAGAAAACGCGGAATCGCATTTTTGGCGGGATAACGCGGAATCTCGTTTTGGACAGGATAACGCGGAATCGAGTTTTTTGCGGGAAAATACGGAATCACTTTATTGGCGGGAAAGCGCGGAATCGCGTTTTTGGAGGGAAAACACGGAATCGTGGTTTTGGCGGGAAAACGCGGAATAACATTTTTTGCGGGATAACGAGGAATCAAATTTTTTGCGGGAAAACGCGGAATCACTTTTTGGCGGGAAAATGCGGAATCACTTTATTGGCGGGAAAACGCGGAATGACGTTTTTGAAGGAAAAACGCTGAATCGCATTTTTGGCGGGAAAACGTGGAATCATGTTTTTTGGCGGAAAAACGCATAACCGCTTTATTGGCGGAAAAACGTGGAACCGTGTTTTTGGCGGGAAAATGCGGAATCGCATTTTTTCGGAAAAACGCGGATTCCTGTTTTGGTGGGAAAACGCGAGGCTGAAAACGCGGAATCACGTTTTTGGCGGGATAACGCGAGGCTGAAAACGGGGAATCACGTTTTTGTCGAAAAACGCGGAATTACGTTTTTGTCTGGAAAACAAGGAATCGCATTTTGGCGGAAAAACACGGAATTGGATTTTTGGCGGAAAAACGCGGAATCACTTTATTGGCGGAAAAATACGGAATCGCATTTTTGGCGGAAAAACACGATATCGGATTATTGGCGAGAAAACGCGGAATCGCATTTTTGGCGGGATAACGCGAAATCTCGTTTTGGACAGGATAACACGGAATCAAGTTTTTGGCGGGAAAATGCAGAATCACTTTATTGGCGGAAAAACGCGGAATCGCGTTTTTGGAGGGAAAACACGGAATCGTGGTTTTGGCGGGAAAACGCGGAATCACATTTTTGGCGGGATAACGCGGAATCAAATTTTTGGCGGGAAAACGAGGAATCGCTTTTTGGCGGGAAAATGCGGAATCACTTTATTGGCGGGAAAATGCGGAATGACGTTTTTGAAGGAAAAACGCTGAATCGCGTTTTTGGCGGGAAAACGTGGAATCATGTTTTTGGTGAAAAAATACGGAATCGCGTTTTGGGGGATAACGCGGAATCGCGTTTTGGGCAGGATAACGCGGAATCGTGTTTTGTGCTGGATAACGCGGAATAGTGTTTTGGACGGGATAACGCGGAATCGAGTTTTGGACGGGAAAGCGCAGAACCGCTCTTTTGACGAAAGCCAAAAACCGCGTTTGGTGGGAAAACGCACAACGGCTTTATTGGTGGGAAAATGCGGAACCGCGTTTTTGGCCCAAAAAAGCTGAAACGCGTTTTTGGCGGGAAAACGCAGAACCTCTTTTTTGGCCGGAAAAAGCACAACCGCTTTATTGGCGGGAAAATGCGGAACCTCGTTTTTGGCTGGAAAACGATGAACCGCGTTTTTGGCCGGAAAACGCTGAATCACGTTTTTGGCGGCAAAATGCGGAATCGCGTTTTTGGCGGAAAAGCACAGAACCGCTTTTTTGGCGGGAAAGCGCAGAACCGCTTTTTGGCGGGAAAACGCATAACCGTTTTATTGGCGGAAAAACGTGGAACCGTGTTTTTGGCGAGAAAATGCGGAATCGCGTTTTTTCGGAAAAACGCAGAATCGTGTTTTGGCGGGAAAATGCGAAATCGCGTTTCTGGTGGGAAAAGGCAGAATCTCATTTTTGGCGGGATAACGCGGAATCGCGTTTTGGGCGGGATAACGCGGAATCGTGTTTTGGGCAGGACAACAAAAATGTAATTTGTGTTTGTAATTTTTATTAGTAATCATATATTTTTATTTTTAATTTATATTTTTAGAAGTTTAAAATTTTTAAATCATGTTAAATTGGGTTGTCCGTTCGTATGTCCATATGGACATGGTCTTTATTGGGCTTGGTTGTGTTTTAGACCATTATCCGTAACGGACCGACCAATTATAGCCCATAAAAAAAAATGGTCCGTGTGGACAAGCCCAATTGGGCGCGGACGGCTCATTTGACAGCTCTAGGAATTTTGGTTTGGGGAAGAAGAAAATGAATATTAACAGAGCGGATTTCTCGTGGAATCTCATGAGACCAGACCAGCGGTGATGCATTACTTAGCTGCTTCACCACTTTCATGAGGTACGATGAGCTTGAAGCTGTCTAGCTCTCTAAATATGGAGATGGAAACTGTGAGCCTAAAGATGTTTAGTTCTTCGAAGATGAAAACATCAGAGCTTGTTGGATTTAGCTTAGGAAGCTTAATATGAGGAAGAAGAAGGAAAAAAGAGAATGTTATAGCGAACTAACTATCTTTGGTTCAACTGAGGGAAAGTAACTTTTTAAGCGACTAATTGTGCGATTCAGAGTGAACAGTGTTTTGCTTTTCACCCACCGCTAGGCAACTTGCCTCTTGCCGCTCAATGGAGGAGAGGATTTCGCCGGAGCTCTCTCCCACTAGGAAAACTCAAACAATTCACCTGTCGAGGCTGCTTCTCTTTCGGAGACAGAGGAAGTCTCACAAGACCTCACCAATCAAGCTTTTTAGGGAAGTTTGGGTTTGGTTTAGGTATCTATGGCTTTGGTTTGGTTAAGATGAAGAAAAAATCAAGTTGAACGATAATTTGGTTAGACAACATATAGAATACAAAAATTCACGAGAATGTTCAAAATATAAGGTAAATTATTGGATTTATGGTATAGCGGAAGCGTCGATAAAACCTTATGTCGTTGATTCAACGAATGCCGACAGAAGGAGTCTTCTCTCAGAACAATGGCTTGAAGAAGCAATTGATTGAAAGGAAAAGAAATGCTTAGAAAGCTTTGATTATCATTCAACGTGCCTCTCTTTACAAACTATGCTCTACTTAAATACAAAAATAGCAATCGAATATTTTAACAATCTCCACAAAAAAGAGAGCTTTAACTACTCCAACTAAAGATGCACTTATCTTAACAATCCCCAAAATAAGGAGAACAACTTTAGCGGCTCCCACTAAAGATGGACTATCTTTACAATCCCACTAACTGCATCAGATGCGCTGCATCAGGTCTCCGGGAGTAAGAGAAGATTCGTCTCTGAATCTGGATGCACGATATCTCCAACAAATGGACTAAGATGTTTCACATTGAACACATTTGCTGTCTTAATGTGTGAAGGTAACTCAAGACGATAAGTGTTAGGATTTATGCATTCAAGTACCTTAATAGGACCTATCTTCTGAGACCGAAGCTTGCTGTATGCGCCAAGTGGGAGACGATCCTTTGTGAGCACCACCCAAACTAGGTCACCTGGTTCAAAAAGAATCTCACATCTGTGCTTGTCTACTGCCATTTTATATTTCACCGCCGAACCCTCTAAATTAACAATTGTCTTCGACTGAATCTCCTTGATAGAATTAACAAAGTCGATCGATGTTCCATGCATCCTTGTTATATCAGGCAGCGATGATAAATCCAAAGGACCGCGAGGAATCAAACCATAAACAACTTGAAAAGGACAGAATCCCAGGCTGCGATTGTTGGCGTGATTGTGAGAAATTCTGCTTGTGGAAGCTTCGACTCCCATGACTTAATATTTTCTCCAACCAAGCTTCTTAACATATTTCCAAGTGCACGATTTGTAACCTCCGTCTGACCATCCGTTTGAAGATGGTACGCCGTACTCATGTCGAGGCTAGTACCCATCAATTTCCAAAGCAACCTCCAAAAGTGGCTCAGAAAACGGGTGTCACGATCAGATACAATGGAGCTGGGCAGTCCATGTAATCGATATATGTCTCGGAAAAACAATTGGGCAACGGAGACAGCATCCGTAGTCTTCTTACAAGTACTAAAATGTGCCATCTTCGAAAACCAATCAACAACCACGAAAATTGAATCATTTCCTTTTTGTGTCCTCGACAACCCCAATACAAAATCCATACTTACGTCCGTCCATGGCTGAGTAGGCACGAGTAAAGGAAGATACAAACCGGCATTCGTGGCATGACCTTTTGCTAGCTGGCATTCCCGACATCGTTCAACTAATCTCTCCACATCTCTTCTCAATGTTGGCCAAAAATAAGTATTTGAAACCAGCTGTAGTGTTCGATCTCTACCCACGTGACCTTCTCGATGTAGCTCCTCAATGATGTGAAGTCGCAAGCTACTCTCTGGGACACAAATCTGATTTCCTTTAAAAAGAAAATCGTCTTGTAATGAAAACTCCGACCGCAAACCCAGCTTAACATCATGTAGTATACTAGCAAAGTAAGGATCATAGATGTATAAGTCTGCGAACACAGCAAATTTGGGAACTGAGTTGTGCAACGTCGTGACCAAACAATGCCTTCTACTCAACGCATCAGCAATCTTATTCATTTTCCCAGATTGATGTCGAATGCTTGAAAGTGAATTTCTGCAAGAAGGCAATCCACGTCGCGTGCCTTGCTGAAACTTTGACTTGGCTATCCAAATGTTTTAACGCGTCATGATCCGTGTACAAGATAAACTCCCGATGAAAAAGATAATGTCTCCAATGCTTTATTGCTTGAATAATAGCATAGAATTCGACATCATAAGTGCTATACCGACTCCTTGCTCCTGCTAACTTCTCACTATAGAAAGCGACGGACTTTGTTTGTTGACTCAAAACTGCTCCAATACCAAGTTTGGATGCATCACACTGAAGCTCAAAAGGTATGGAGAAGTCAGATAAAACCAGAATCGGTGCCGTTGTTAATTTTTGCTTGATCAAAAGAAACGCGTTGACTACTTGTTGAGACCATGAAAACGTACCCTCCTTCATACAAACAGTGATCGACGACATGATTGTGCTAAAGTGTGGCACAAACCGCCGATAGAATGACGCAAGGCCATGAAAACTTTTTGCCTCTGTCACGGTTTTTGGTGATGGCCAAGAGCGAATAGCTTCCACCTTGCTCATGTCCATCGAAAGGCCCTTGCTGGAAACGATATATCCGAGAAAAAGTACTTGATCGACTCCAAACTCACACTTTTGACGTGCCACAAATAACATCTCTTTGCGCAAAACCAAGAGAATCTTTCGTAGATGATCAATATGTTCTTCCATACATGAACTAAAAATGAGGATGTCGTCAAAGTAGACAACCACAAATTGCCCAATATACGGTCTCAACGCTTGATTCATTACTCTCATAAATGTACTAGGCGCGTTAGAGAGCCCAAATGGCAAATAACCCTTCTCGCATCTTGAATATCGTCTTCCATTCATCTCCTGGCCGTATACGGATTTGATGATATCCGCTTTTCAAATCGAGCTTAGAAAACACAGACGCTTTGCCTACTTGGTCCAATAAATCATCCAGACGATAAATTGGAAAGCGATACCTTATCGTGATTTTATTGATCGCCCTACTGTCAACACACATACGCCATGAACCATCCTTCTTTGGAATAAGAAGTACTGGAATGGCACAATGACACAAGCTTTCACGAATGTGCCCACGCGCAACCAACTCCTTAACCTGTCGTTGTAGTTCCTCGTGTTCTTGAGGACTCATCCGATAGTGTGGCCTGTTTGGCAGCGCAACTCCGGGAATAAGATCGATTCGGTGTTTTATATCATGCAGTGGCGGTAATCCCTTAGGAAACTCTGCTGGAAATACATCCACAAAATCACCAAGTAACTCAACAATCTTCGGCGACAATGGTGAAAGATGTTGTTCCGTGTTCTGTGCACTCGGCACAAGTAACCACGCACAACCCGGCTCCTTAAACTCATTCTCAAATTCAGACCGCGAACACAATAGAGACACGGACTAAACTGAGGAATGTAACTTCTCTGCCTCAGGACGTGCCTCAGAACGTACCTCAAGATGTGGTGTTGTAGGAAAGAGAACAATTCGACTGTTCTCGAATACAAAGTTGTGAGTATTTCGACGTCCATCATGAAGAACACTTCTATCATACTGCCATGGTCTTCCTAATAAAATATGACTCACGTCCGTTGGTGCAATGTCGCAATAGAACTTGTTTTTGTAAAAAGCTCCAATTGTCAAAGCAACCAAGCAACGATGCATAATGCGAATCTCATTTTCTGTTTTTAACCAAGTGAGCTTGTAGGGTGTTGGATGTTCCTCATGAATCAAACCCAGCTTGACAAACGCTTCCTCTGAAATCACATTACGCGAACTCCCCGAGTCAATCACAAAACGACAGACCTTACCCTTAATAGTGCAAGTTGACTAAAAAATGCGTGTTCGTAACCAAGGTTCTTCGATCGTCACTTTTGATAAACAGACATGATGTAGCATCAACATAGTCCCCTGATCACCGTGATTATGATCCTCCGATAAGTCTATGCCGTAATCATCATGCTCCGTATCAAACAACTCATTTGTATCCCACTTTACATCATCAACCAACAACTCTCTCCGCGTCTAATTTGGGCACGCTGTTTGGCGATGTCCCGCTTCGCCACAAGAGTAACAACGTAGAACATTTGGTCGTGATGAACGCCTTGCTGCCTGGTCATCAACAACGCCTCCAGCCTGTAATTTTGTAGGCGCACTCGAATCCACCAGCTTCTTCCCGCCACATTGATTCACAGCTACATCCATTCCTGTCCCCAACGGTACTCTGTTTCGCACACCACCAGAAATCCAATTTGTGGGACCAGTTCAGAACTGTTGTTCAAAGGCGACAGCACGCCTATGCGCCTCTGCCACCATTGCTGGATCAAATTGTGATAATGCATTTTGAAGCTGCAGTCTCAAGCCCCCAATGAAACGAGAGACCAGCTGCATCTCGTTGTCATAAATCTCGTTGCGTGTGAAAAGCAACGAAAACTCTTCAGCATAATCATCAACCGTACAGGGTGCTTGACGCAAATTTTGAAGGCGAGTGAACATCGTGCGATCAAAATTATAAGGCGAGAAACTATTCTTTAACAGCTTCTGCAACTTCTCCCATGAACGTATCTTCTCTTTCCCCGCTCGTAATCGAGTTTCTTTCACATGTAACCACCATGAAGCTACCTTCCCACGAAACTTCGTGGCCACTAAGGCAACTTTTCGACCATCCGGAACCTGCTTAAACTCCATTGCTTCCTCTACAGCAACGAGCCAATCGAAGAGCTCCTCTCCTCTCACACCTCCATGGAATTCTGGGATCTCAACCTTGAAACTAGACTCCCACCGAAGATATTCCCTTTTCTGGTGCACATCACCTCCTCCATGACGACGAGGTCTATCTTTCGCAAAAGGGTTATCGTCCTCTCCTAAATCTTCATCAGATCCTTCTTGTGACCTACGACGATGTCGATCACGTTGTTGGAACATCTCCACTACCTCGTGAATCGAATCATGAATGGTAGGTTGGATATTCTCTTGCATCGCTAGTAAGGTCTGCCTCAGCTCTGCCCATTCATTCACCGGTTCGTAATCACGTTGACGTCTCGGCGGCATGATCACGGATTTGGCAAACAGGAATTTCGTTTCTGATACCAAACTGGTGTGTGGAAGCGTCGATAAAACCTTATGTCGTTGATTCAACGAATGCCGAGAAAGGAGTCTTCTCTCAGAACAATGGCTTGAAGAAGCAATTGATTGAAAAGAAAAGAAATGCTTAGAAAGCTTTGATTATCAGTCAACATGCCTCCCTTTACAAACTATGCTCTACTTAAATACAAAAATAGCAATCGAATATTTTAACAATCTCCAAAAGAAGGAGAGTTTTAACTACTCCAACTAAAAATGCACTTATGTTAACAATCCCTAAAATAAGGAGAACAACTTTAGCATCTCCCACTAAAGATGCATTATCTTTACAATCCCACTAACTGCATCAGATGCGCTGCATCAATTTACTTCCTTAATCATTTGTTTTGTTTATATTGACATTTTTGGCTGATGTTTCTTGAGAAATTTTGATATATCATGGTTTTCACCGGTTTTCAACCATGATATCCGTTGTTTTATTAAGTCAAAGTATGTTTTAGAGTCTTTTATTTCTTTTATCTAGTCTTTACAGGTTTTAAGTCATTTTGGAGGAAACATGAAATTTCGGGTGCAATTGGACTTATGAAGATGTGGGATCGTGATGAAGCTTTAAAAACCTGGTATTATTTGAAAAGCTTCCCTTGATTGGATTGTGATGAAATTTGTAGACAAGATAGCCACTTGAGTTAGCTTTCATTTGGAGGTGGTTTGAAGGCATTCCGATCAACGGTTAGAAAGTTATGCCATTTTTAACCAAGATATGTCAATCTGGCGAACAGAAGAAGCATGTGCAGGAGATGAGACCAGAAGGAGAAAGATCGATCCATTGAGACACATCTGGCGTGCAGGAATTTTCCAGACCAAGCCAGATCGATCCATCCAAATCTGGATCGATCCATCCAGACACATCTGCCGCACAAGAATTTTCCAGATCGAGCCAGATCGATCCATCCAATTCTGGATCGATCCATCTGCTTTCAGACGAAAAAGGCAAATTTTGACTTTCCTTTTTAGCCCCAGAATCATCTAAACTCCACCAAATCCGATCCTAGACCTATATATACTTATTTTAAGTCACTTTGGGAGAGTACACTTTTATTTTCTACACAAGTTTTTACACACACTTTTTTTTCTATTCAGACTTTTGGCTTTTGGAGTTTGTAAGCTTTGGGGAGATGAATCTCTGACTCTACATCTTTGAGAAGATTTCTGAACCCCTTTGGATTTCTATTTATTTGATTATGAGCTTTTCTTCATCTCCTTCTTGTTTCCCTGCATCCATATCTGAGTAGTTTCATAGTTAGGTTTAGGGTTTCAAAGGAATTTATGAATCGTCGAATCAGACATAGATAGAGATTTATCATCTTGTCTTCACCTATCGTTGTTCTCATTGCTTAGATTAAATTGATAACTTAATCTCTGATTTAGGGTTTTATCTATTCATCAAAAGTAATATAGATTGCCTGATAGAACATAGGTGAGCGAATTGTCCTTAGCCAACGAAAGCTGATGTTAAGACAATTCATGAACATATCAAACCTGCTCGTTAATGCTTGTTTAGAATTTTAAGATCAAACGACAGTTTAGATTCTTAGGTTGCTAGATAAAGTAATTGATACCACGACAGTGGATTGGTTAAACATTCATGTTTGAGTTTGAGACTGCGCTTTATCGTTTCCTGAATAATTGTCTGGTTCATGATCTCTGATTCCTGCGAATTGTCCTTGACCTAACGTTTGTTTTTAATTGATAAGTACTCATCGGATAAGTAATCATATAATGGAATCTGTTTGATTTATGCATTGCCTTGAAGTTATTAGCAAAAGCAATAATATTGAGACAGAGATTATGAATATGTGTTAAAAAACAGCTTGTATTTGAACTTAAAGTTGAGCTTCTAATTAGCATTACAAGCTGGTTTGGGGTCTGATATAGATATTTTTGGCTTTGGCTCGATTAAGATGAGGAAAATATAATATTGAACGGTAATTTGGTTAGACTATATAGAAATCATTAATTCTTTAAAATATTTAAAACATAATAATCTAAGACGAAGATGAAAGTAAATCTTATTATATAGAGCTAGCTGGATATGTTCGATATGAGAAGGACACGCAAACAAAACTATAATTTAAGAGATACATATAATTAATCGATTAGATTTTGACATATGTTACAAAATTTAATTTTATATTTAAAAATCTAATTAAAAACATAAAAATTATGAAAAATTTGTAAAGGGAAATTAGTTTCTAGTGAACAAAATAAGTAAGAAAAAAATTCCATTTTAAAATTGGATTTTTTTTGTGTAAAATACCTCATTTATGTAGAAAATTTGGAAAATAACTCATATTTTTGAAAACCAACTTCTTTTCTTATGTTACAAGACCTTTATATCCTTCCACGAATTTTAGATCATATATTTATATTAAAAAACAATTGCATCCTAATCTATATTCATTTTTGTGTATATTCTTCGACAAAAAGATGATGTTACGACACTAAAAAAAAATTCATACGCCTTGTTTTAATGTGAACATTGAAAATCATTTTGGGCACTTTAAAGAGTTGTAACAAAATTATCGAGTTGCTTGATATATACCAAGAGAGAAATTTGATACCTTCAACATAACCCATTTTTCTAATAGTGCTATGCATGAAAAATTCTAGAAGTCGAACAAAAAAGAAGAAATTTTTCATTTTTGAGGATTTTGATAAATACCCTAATTTTTTTTACAAATTTGAAAATAACACTTAATAGTATAAAAATTTGAAAACTATACATGTTCGGTAAGATTTTAGGAAGGTTAATGTTAGCTAACAATATGTTTCGGTAATCTAGTAAGCATGTTCGTCTACCGGAAAGATGATTGAGACGTGAAACCACAATATCGGTTATAGCTTATCGAGACAGCAAAAGATTGTCATCTTAATTATTGTTTGACGCTCAAATACGCGGGATTGGACGGAGTTGGAATGACGAAGAGAGTATCGGGGAAGGGTTTTCGATCGGTCCGTAGGGGTCCCGACAGAATCTGATCTTTTATTATGCTTTTAGGAATATCAAGATATCCGGAATGTTCTGAATCGTATGTTGGGTCCAAAATCAATTCGGCTAAGTTGGCCCACTAAAGTTTTTGTAATCTTGGCCCAATTATAAGCCCACTTTTGGTATGCATAAACCCTTAGAACAAACATGTTATAAAAGTGGCGGCTTTAGAAGAAATTAGGGTTTCGCGTTAGGAGAAGGAGGAGGGATAGCTCATACATACAAAGCAGACACCTTCTCTTGTCGCCTCCTCCATCAATCTCATCGCAATCATGGTAGATCTCTAAACCCAAATCACTGATTACGTTAATGGAAAACTGCTTTCGAAATGCTGAATAGAATCAAATGGTAAAAATTGACATTTTTCTCGCATTTGCAGATCATATCAGAGAAGAATCGCCGTGAGATCTCCAAGTACCTCTTCAAAGGTACGCACTTTATCTCGAGCTTCCTCTGGTTTGAATCCAATGCTCTTTTTCGTTTATGGGTTTTTGCATTTGAAGACAATAGCATTGTTTGATTCGTTGGGTTTTGTGCAGAGGGTGTTTTGTTTGCGAAAAAGGATTTCAATTTAGCGCAGCATCCTTTGGTCGAAGGTGTTCCGAATCTGCAAGTTATCAAGTTGATGCAGAGTTTCAAATCTAAGGAATATGTGCGTGAGACATTTGCTTGGATGCATTACTACTGGTTCCTCACAAACGAAGGCATTGACTTTTTGAGGACTTACCTCAATCTCCCATCTGAGATTGTTCCTGCTACTTTGAAGAAGCAACAGAAGCCTCTTGGTCGACCTATGGGAGGCCCACCTGGGGACCGTCGGTAATTAACTTGGATCTTTGGTTTCATTGTCATGACCATTTCGATTGAATATGATTGTCTTGTGTTTGTGCTTTATAAGTCTGCCATTGAAGTTTATCATTTCTACAATTGAATCTGCTGGAGAGTATAATGGTTACTTGTAAAGAGTATTTGTGACTGTTTTGATTTGTTTTTACAGTCCACCTCGTTTCGAGGGAGAGAGGAGGTTTGGTGACAGAGATGGATACCGTGGAGCGCCGAGATCAGGTGGAGAGTCTGGTGACAAGAGTGGAGCGCCTGCTGATTACCATCCTTCCTTCAGGGTACTATCTCGATTCCTTCTCATTTGCAGTGAATTGGGTCCTTTGATACATATTCCTTGTGAGTTCGATTAGTGACTATGCATTAGTATCCTTCTTGCTTAGCTTAATTTTGAGGAAACTTCTCTAGCTACTGTTTCTCGACAACCTTTAATGTTCTTGGGTTCTCTAATTATATGCTCTGCCACTAAGTCCTGCTTAAAATGATTTTGTGAACTCGGAGTAATTACTCATTAGTATCTTGTGTAGATTGCTTTAATCTGTTGGGCACTTGGCTTTCCTAAATACTATATGTTTTACCACTAAGTTTATACTCATCCCATTCTCTCTGAACCCTCTTTCATAAGTTTTGTTTCATTATCACAAAATTGCCTGCATTAATGCAACATCTTTTGGTAGAAACTACAAGATTTGTGTTTTTATCTTTTCTTATGTTGGTGTGTAATTAAATCTTTTGGGGTTATTCAGGGACCTGGAGCTGGAGCTAGGCCCGGGTTTGGCCGTGGAGCTGGTGGCTTTGGTGGTGGTGCTGGTCCAGCTGCTGGATCTGATCTTCCTTGAAAGGGATACATCCATTCTTGTTTCTTTTTGGGCTTATTTAAGTTAAATAGTACCTTTGGTTTGAGAAGGAATGTCTTTCGGAACTTCGTTTCTTCCTCTAAAACCATTTATTTCCTCAATATGATTTGTTTTTTGACGTAAGAATTTTATGAAAGTATGGTGGATCGTTACAAGAATTTTCACTCTCTTTAATTTTTTCAATTTTTCTATTCAGTAGTTTAGAATGTTAACTTAGTATTTTTTTGGAGATTACAAATTCATAGACTTGTATAGTTTTGTTTACTTTTATCTGAGAAATCTTAAAAAGTAATCACTAGGTTATGAAGAATAGGGTTAACTGAAATTATCATGAATTCTTGCTATTATGTTGATTTGAATGACTGGAACAAACTGTGCTAGTCTGCTGCATCCACGGTTAATGCACAACTATTAACTGACACAAAATAGAGTTCCAAGTCCTAGTTATCTTACTATCTCACAAATCACCGGTATTCGACTTGTACTTCTACTCAAATTAACAGATTTTTTAGCCTTACTAGTTACTGCAAAGTGCAAACTTGAGGGTTTTAAATGAGGGTCCAAGACCCCTTTTGAGTGACAGATAATATTAGACCCCAATGCATAACTTCAAGAATCCTGAAGGAGGAAAAGCCTGATGAAACAAGTCAGGCTACTCTGTGTCCTAAAGAAGTCTTCAGAGAGGAGAATGTGATACTCAGTGAAAGCCAGGCTATTAGGTTTGGGGGAATAAAGGTGAAACAAAACTTAACCAAAATGGAAGTGAATAACCCCAATGTCCTTTTGCCGGCTTGTATGGAATGTTTACACAAGGAGGATAAAGATGAAGACAGGATATCGTCTGTACGGAAAGATTTAGTTGATTGATTATGTTCGAAGATGCACTCGTTTTTCTAGGAGATGAGTTCGTCTGGTGGTTTCCTTTCCGACGATAGAGGTCGGCCGGAATTTTTACTTTCGGAGTTAGAGTCCTAAAAACTGTGCGTTTTGGGTCCCTTGTGCTCTGCTCTTGTGAGATTAATCTCCCAACTATAAGGTTTGTGACCCCTATTTATAGGTAAATGTCGGCTAGTTACTATCGAACTATAGTAACTGACATTTGATTACACCTATGATTAGACCCAAATTCCTTTGAATTGGATTTTCTCAGATAAACAGGCTGAAAATGGTTTATGGTTCTGGCCCATGTCTCTAATAGGTGAAACCCATGTCCAACAGTAATTTAGTCTCTGAAGAGGTTATCTTTGAAAACGATTCAAAAAAGTACTTATGCAGGCCATCCAGGATCCATCTTCTTTGCCGAGCTTAGCTAAGTACACTTCTGAAATTTTGGGCACTAAGACATCTTGATAAAGTGGAAGCCATTATTTAAATTCTATGGGAGGCAAAAGAACACTTGTGCGCATTGTATAGCCAAAAAAGCTTCATCATGTTATCTTTATTTTGCGTAAATTATAGTTCCTTGTTATTATGGTTAACACTTAGAAAGTTGGTGGAATTGGAGAAACCTTTGTATGTATGATTCTTAGTATTTGAATTAAATGTAGTATATTTGAGAATAATAAAAGAAAAGAGGATTTTACAAAAACATTATAAAAATAAGAGAAATTGGTATAGATAACGTGTTTCTGAGTACAAATTAAGTATCTAGCATATTAATAAAATAAACAAAAAACACACTTTATAAATGACAATTCTCTCCTTCATTTAATGGTTATATACCATTTTAAAATAAATAATATTAAATGTTTTGAATTTTTTTTTAATAACTTTTGCATTAGTTTAAAAACTATTAACACTATAAAAAAAACATCTCTAGTCTCTAGTTTCTCTTTTTCGGGTCTTCACATTTTTTGTTTCGTAAACTTTTCCATATTTTATATATTTTCAAAACCATTACTCAATTTCACCTTTTTTTTTGCCAAATCCAATCAAAGATTTGGAAAAATTCAACCAAACCCAGATCTATAACGGGCCAAACCCATATTTCACTCTTTTATGGCCAAATCCGATAATGACCGAGCCCCACAACACCGGCGACGAATCGAAGAACATCAAACCCAGATCTAGAACGGGGAGCTCAAAAAGCCCACACACTAGAGAAGAGACGTTAGCTAGAGAGAGCACCGTCGGCCATAGATGGTTCACGGTGTCACTTATGCTCCACCACCCAAAGCAAACCGGATCTAGGCTCGCCCTTCACCGGAGACCTTACGAAAAGAACTTACAGAAGCTTCACAGCAACATATTCTCCGGCGACTATTTTGGTTTTAAATAGGTGACTATTTTGGTCCTAAGTCTCTATAAGTATGCAAATGATTGATAAGTAGTTGGATATTAAAGATAAGTAGTCGGATATAAGCAGACGGTTATGTTTCTGAAATAGTTGTCTTTTGAATTTACTTTTGTATACTCACAATATAGACGACTATCTTTGATTTTAGGAATTTATTTATTATTTCACTTTGATATTTGTTTAGAGTTTGTAAGAAGAATGAATCAATATGCATTGTTAATCACATGAGACCTTATTGATGACGATTTTTAGCCAAAATGGATGACTACTTTAATCCAAAGTAGATGACTATGTCTTTGAAATAGCTGTCTACTCTATTTACCTTTATATGCTCACAACATAGACGACTATCTTCGATTTTGTTTATTTTGTTCACATTGTTATATATATAGAATTTGAAAGATGAATATATATATATATATTGTTAATAACTAACTATTTATTATTTATTTATGTTAATTTAGCTATAAATAGACGACTACTTTAGTCCAAAGTAGACAATTATGTCTTCGATGTAGTTGTCTATTCTATTATCAGCTGTATATGCTCACAACATAGACAATTATCATTTTAAATAGAGGACTACATTGGTCCAAAGTAGATAACTCATTCGACACTTTAACAAAGTAGTTAGTTATCACAAAGTAGTTAGCTACAAATGACACCATAATAGATACTTATTTTGTTAGCCAACTATTTTCACAATCTCAAACATGTATTATTAGTTTTTCCTCAAATCCTCTTAAATATTTTTGATAAGTGGGAAAGTAACAAGATAATTTATTTGAAACCCACAAATCGATGCATTAAAAAACTCGGATGCCCATAATTATAGTTATTTTTTAAAAAAGATTTGGAGGAGTCACGTGGGTGGCTGCAAGAGTTGGTCAAGTTACATTAGTTTCTCCTAATTATGTCTCTCATTTATAATATTCACCCAAAAAGTAAATCTTATTTTCTTTCATCAATAACTTTAATTTTAATCAGCGAAAAAAATGTTTAATTTTTAGAGAACAAAAATTGATTTTATATTTTAGGGAGAAAAAAAAAAGTAAAAAAAAATTAATGGAGAGGGATCAGATGATAAGAGAATTGGAGTGCCCAATTGTCGTAACAGGCTTTGAGTGGAACACTCTTCAAGCATAAAGCCAGATTAAACCCATTCCTCATTTCCCCTTTAACTTGCCTGAAGGATCATACTTTTCTCTTTCCCCAACCCTTCTCTATTTATAGGCCCACTCTCGTCATTACATGTCTCTACACAATCGATGTGGGACAAATTCAAATTAATAAACTCCCTATTTTGTACAGTTATAATATTGATCTCAACCTCAAATGCAATCAAGATTTGCACAGTTACATTCACTTGACTTGAGAGTTTCAAAGATTGAAACATTCGCATTTACTTTCTGGTAACACCATTTTATGTTAAATCGCAGCAAGAACTTCAATTTTTTTTAATAATGAATGAGTAGAACAAAAAAGAAATTTATTTTATAATGTTTTTACAAAAACACACATTAATTGTGTACAAAAGTTATGGATATTACTAATTTTCGGGTCATGTTTTATAAAACCGCCTCCAACGGATAATTACGACACTACAAACATAATGAAATAAAAAATAGAGATTACAAAAAAAAAAATGAGATGTTTCTGTAGTTTATTATATAGGGGAGCAACACAATTAACCTAGTTTCCTAAGTATAAGATATGTACAACACAAATTACACAACGCCGAAACAAAAAAAAACAACACAATACATCCGAAGAGGTTGCTTCAAACCTACCCGGAGCCTCACGATCCCATCGACAAGGAAACTCAAATAAAACACTGTCACAAATTTGATATTATGGGTTTAAGCTGTGGAGGTCTGCGTGGAGTTCGCTTCTTTCTAGACACAGTAATCTTGATCTTTAATCTTTAATCTTTTTATATAGAAGATAAATTTTTTTATTTAGGATATAAAGCAATGTTTTTTTTTTCTTTTTGTTACAGCTTTCCTTCACCCAGAGTCTATATGTTATTGGGTCACAAACTTTTCATATTTACTAAGTCCAAAAATTGTTCACTTGTAGCAAAGGTCCCCACAAATCTCCCCATGTAGTAATTTTGGGGGAGTATGCTTTGGATATGTTCCAAACTTATTTTGGTTAGTATCTATGAATTATGAGTCTTGGCTAAATGGTTATCATTTTCATAGGTCTCTATTGAATTGCAAATGTAGGGAGAGCAGAAGGTTTGTTGAATTAATGACTAGCCACAGTAATGGAGAGATGATGAAACTGAAATCATAACACTAATGTTGAAGAGAAGCTAAGACTGAAGATGCAATGTGAAGTGAACCGGTGACTATAACCATTCCCGAGTCACCGGTTGTGTCATCGTTGAGAATCTTGTAGGCAAGCTTTAAGGAACCAAACACAGTTTTGTTTTCTGAAGCTTCCATAAACCCTATACCTAACTCATCAGCAGCCTTTATCCATGATTCTTTCAAAACCGAACACTCGGTTGATCTAACCTTACCTCCACCAATGTCAGTTTCTGTTAAGATCACTGCTTCTGGTGTTAGACCCGAGAGAAGCTCTTTTGCAAAAGAAACATGATCTTTGTCACTAGCCATTGCAATCACAAACACTAGTCTCTTATCTGCAAAATCTTTCTTAATCATCTCCTTTAGAGCTCGCGCAGATTCTTTGGTGTGAGCTGAAAAACAGACCAAAGATTGAATACCGTAAACCAAAGTTCTTCAAGCAAAGCAGAAACACTTGTACATAGTTGCAAATCGACTTAGATTTGAAACAGAGACGATTAAAGCTATATTAGCGATAAAAATGGCGAAGAGAGATAAAAACCTCCATCAAGAAGCACTATTGCTCCGGGTAATTGTAAAGCCTCTGCTTCGTTTGGTGTCAGAAACTGACTTCTACCAAGTAAACGAGTATTCTCTAAACCAATCCGAATAGCTTCATCTGTCACTCTCCCCCATCCTGATTATTCCATCAAGAAGTAAACGAACTTTGTAAACTTTTACTTCTTTTGTTTGTTTTATACGAACAATATAGAGATTCAAAGTGAATCATACCTTGATCACGAAGACAGAGAGATACACATGTGGCAGTAACAGCATTTTGGAGCTGGTGATGTCCAAGCATGCGTAGATTTACATCACCAAGCTCAACAATCTGCGTTTATGTATGTATAAAATTTGTTGGTAAAATAGTCAAGAATCACAAATGACTTTACTGCTTTAAGTAAAGGAATAAAAATTCTCATGAACTTTACTGGTTTATCATCTTTCTCATTTCGTATGACGATTTCACACGACTGGCAAAGCCCGATCCCGTTTTTGTTGATTATGCCTTTGATTGAAGAATTAGATCCAATATTAGATGCCAGTATAACCGATGACGACATTGATGCTGCTTTAGAACGAAGAATGCCCTCAATATGTGGAAGAAACGGGCCACCTAAAACCACCTACAAGTTTTATAACAACACAGAACTCTATCTATCAATGTGCTTATAAGCTAACGATTATAAAAGAAGACAAGTTAAATACATAAAAACCACCTAACTGGACGACCGTGTTTAATAATTCCAGATTTCGCCTCTGCTATACTTTCCAAGGAACCCCCAAGAGCAGCCATATGTTCCTCACCTATCGTTGTTATGACTGATGCAGCAAGATTTGAACTTTCAATGACATTTGTAGCATCTCGAGCTCCTCCTAGCCCAGCCTGGTGATACCAAATCAAATACAAAACCGAGCATTTACAAAAATGATATACATATGATATTCAATCTAGAGGTCTAGCTTCTATACAATATCGAAAGCGAAATTCTTTAAATTGTCTAAGTATGAGCAAAACCGCTAACCTCTATAACCGCAATGTCGACATTTTCTTTCTCAAATAATGAAAAGGCTATCCCAGTGAGAATCTGCCCAAAGGAAAAATCTATATTAGAAAACAGAAAATGTGTGGAAAGTAGAGAGTCTAGGGGCAGTTTGATTGGTAACCTCAAAATGACTCAAAGAACCATTTTCCTCTTGAATAGACTGATCGAGGATCGGTTTGATTGAATAGAAAAGATCATTAAGAGTGGATGCAGAGACAGGATCTCCATTACATGAAATGCGTTCTTTGATACTCAGAATATGTGGACTGAACAGAATAAGAAGAAGAAAAACTCATGTTAATAATCATGAAAGATTCAAACTCAAGATATAAAATCGTAATCCAACGTCAAATATTTACCTGGAATAACAACCAACTGAATATTCTCCTGCTCGTAAGATATTAGAGAGAAAAGCTGAAGTTGATCCTTTTCCTTTTGTTCCAGCCACATGAACAACCTATAATCACTGCCCTAAATGTTAATTTCACCTTCGAGAAAATCTACTAATTATGAACCAATAATCAGACAGAAAATATGCATAACACAAAAAGATTCCAAATTTAAAGATGAGATTACTTCTACCTTTAAACAAGCAAGTTTCATCAATTCCAATTATTAGGGAAACCTATAATCACTGACCTAATTGTTGATTTCACCTTTGAAAATCTACTAATTATAAGCAAGAAAATATGCATAATACAAAAAAAAAAAACCAACTTTAAAGATGGTATTACTTCTAACTTAAAAATAAGCAAACTTTCATCAATCCCAATTTCTAGGGCAACCTATAATCACTGCCCTAATTGTTAATTTCACCAATAATCAGAAAGAAAAAATGGTAAATTAGCAAAGCACAAACCTTGTATTTGAAGTGAGGATTATTGAGACGAAGCATGAGACGTTTCATTCTACCAAGATCAAACCCTTCACCGGAATCAGTTCCTGCTCCTTTTGGTACACCAGATTTCTCATAGTTTTTGAGAGATTCTAAAAACCCCACAAAATCTATGAGCTCTGGATCTTCAGTAGAAATCATGGGTGATAGATTTCGATTTGAGGACAAATTTGCTGCGTATAATCTCATGATTCTCGGAGAAAGTTTGCAATTGGAAATGGCACTCAAGTGGCTCCACAGTGCCCTCATCTTACAGTCAGAGAAACGACGAATTGTGTGTCTCTCTCTCTCTTCTTACAAAGCTGAAACTCAGACCAGAGAGAGTACAAAATCTTATTGCAACCTTTTAACTTCTTTTTTATGGGCTTTGTTAATAGTTTGGGCTTAGAGCCCACTATTAATCTGAAACAAAAATGTGATCATCTTTTGGTTCGGTTAGATTAATGCAATTAGTGTTTGGTTCGGTTTGACTTTTTTTCAGTGAGTTTTAGACTTTTAGTTTTTTTTTTTTTTTAAATTTCGTATGTTACATCAATTAAACAAAATACTATTGATGGTATATTCACGACAAGCAAATCTATTTTTTTTTGCAGCATTTGGAAATAAGCAAATGGTTTTATAAATAACTTTATAATGGACAATTTTACCCGCACCACAAAAATTCATGATTGACGGTTCTCCCTATATCACATTCACGATAAATAATTTTATCCTTAATACATGCATGGGTTCATAAACGATTCTACATTCACTACGTCACAACCACTTATTATATGGCGTTACATAGATTGGATCACATTATCTTAATGTGCACATGGCCTAATATGTTTATGAGCTAGGTCTACATTTCATCGCCCGAATCAAACTACAAAGTTTTGTATGTAAGGCCGAGACACCATGATGGCTTCCTAATTTATCGGACTTAACCGTAGGTTCACTCGAAACGACCAAAATAAAAAAACTCTAACAGTTTGTTATATTAATATACAAATAATCGCAATACTTAGTAAAATACCGAAAGTGTAGCAGAAAAAAGGTTTACTAAAAACATGTAATTTTTTTCTTCTATTTGAAGAAAATACTTCGAAGTTTGATAATAATTTTCAAGACCAATAAGAAGAACTCAGCCATATTGTTTAATAGCTTCAGATAGCTTGTCACTATATTGCCTATGAGTGGCGCCAAAAATAGACCATACATTCTTAATGTTAATTGGATTATAGCATAAGGTTTCTCCAAAAACCCTGAAATATTAGAGAAAAAAACAAAATTTAAAGAAAAAATTACAAATTAAACCTATGAATTTCAAATGATATATATATTTATGAATAAAAAAAAACTGAAAACTTACAGTCAGCTATTTGTGGGAATTCGTCGAACACGAACGTTATGTTCTTTAAAAAGGTCTGAAAAAGATTCAAAATAACAACATAATATCATTAACAAATATATAGAGGAATACAACAAAATAGTTTTTCATTCATATTAACAAAAAAAAAGTTTTTCATTCACTATTTTTTCATTAAAAATCGAGATAAATATTTTACCAATGCGATTCCTCCCGGTTTAATTGGCGATTCAATCAAAATCCTTGTCTTTCTGGAAATTTTTTGGCAAATCATTCACGAGATTATTTGTTTGTTAGTAAAGATTTAAAATAAAATAAAAATCCGATAATTATCATTCTAAAATTATATATATATATATATATATATATCCCAAAAATAAAATTAAAATTTACCCTATAACTAATCTTCCTCCTTCATCTGTAAATTCATAGAAGCTACATCCTCTTGTAAAGGGAATTTTTCTTCCTTTCCATTCTTCATAACAATAAAAAAATTCAAGAAAAAATGAAGTAAATAAATCTAATAACGGTTGTACAATTAGGAATTAATGATGTACTAATACGTACCAAGATGCCAATTAACAGCTGCACTATGTCCATCTCCTTCACACACATTTTCAACACAAAACTTAATGTTTTGTCCCATACTCTTCACCAATTCTTCAAAAAACTTCATAGCTTCCTGCAGAAATAATACACATTTCTTAAACTTTAATTCATTAACAAAAACATATCTTCAAATGTAAATTGTAAAAAAAAAACTCTTACATTTTTTCCTCGAAAAGGTTTAGAGAAGGAGAAATCATCGATAAAACAATCGCTGGAGATGCAACTACTCAATCGATCTTTATTCTTCTCGTTAATAGATGAATAAAATCTCATAACAGTATCATATCCAGAAATTTGATTCGGCCTAGGATTAGGTCGATCTAAACACGAAACCGAAATTTTTCTCCTTGAAGCATACTTATTCATCATTTTTCTTGGATCATTCTTAATTGCATGGAACCCGGAATGTTGTAGAGAAGGTAGATCGGATTTGAGCAGTGGAGTTTCGAATTTGGTGATGAGATTTTTAGTAACAATTTGACTCATAACATTGACCATAGAGGCCATTGGTATAATATACCGTTTTGTGATTTTTTTGGTGGACAATTTGATAATGGTTAGAATTGAATTGCGAAATGTACAAAAATATGAGTCAAGTTTTGGTGTTTGTTAATCATGTTTTAATATGACTTGTTAAAGTTGTTTCTTGCAAAGTTCTTTACTTGTTGCTATAACCTTTTAATGTTCTTACTTACCTTGCGCTGCAAGAAATCTTATGGCATCTCCCATACAATAATAACAAGCTTCCGTATCAAGAAATCTAAGCATCTCCTCCCAAACTTTCCGGTTTGATTTCTTGCATCGGATGGATCAAATTTTTAAGACTTATGATTATATCAAAGATTATTCTTATTATAAGTGTGACATAGAATGTATAACTCAACCGAACATAGTCAGAAAGACCTTTAAAAGCTTCTGCTTCATGGTTGCTGTTGCCTCCAGTTCTGTAGTAGCCCACTTTGCTGCTGCCTCTCTCAAGATCTGTAATATATACCGCACTCAATAATCTTGTCATCGTTTTTCCAGCAGCTTAACTCAATCAGAACCTCGCTGATGCTCTGATACACTTCACGGCAACTGTTTTGCTGATGAAACAAGTCACCACGAAATATAAACATATATTCTGATAGAGATCGAGGAGACAGATCTGAAACCCATGGCCATGCTGTTAATTTGGAAGCAATTGATTGGCGAAATCATGAGGCAAGCCTTAAATCTTGAGGATGCAGAGAAAGTCCTCTAACAAGCTAACATATACATTGTAAAATCTTGAAAATTTGAGGATAATGGAGAATTTCACTCTGTCTTCTTCTTCCTCAGACTAAGCTTCCTAAGCCAATTCCACCAACCTGTATGCTTACTGCTTTTGACGACACATTCATCTTTAGAGACCTGAACAGCTCCATCACTGTGCTCCTTCCATTCGCTGCTATTACTCTCACCTTCCTCCGCCAAGATCTGTACACCACACTCAATAATCTTGTCCTCGTTTCCCCCGGAGCTGAATTCAAATTGAATCTCGCTCGTTGTCGCATCAACTTCAAGGCATCTGTGTTCATCAAACAGGTCCCCGGAAAATACGTACAGGTGTTGTTCCCTTAGGAGGCCACCATACAATTCGCGAAACTTAAGTTCATTGATGAGGACACCTTTGCTTCCTAGACGACAAACTATTAAATAGCCGTACCGCATCTGTAGGGTTGGTGAAAGCAGGATGCAAGCCTTAAATCTTGAGGACGCAGAGAAAGTCCCCGAAGAAATGGTTATGGAGTTTCCTGTGGCTTTGTGAGTGAACTCTGCAGGGACTTCTTTACCTGGTAAAAATACACACCTGTAAGCCCATCGTTGTATGATTACTCTTCTTGCTTCTTCATCTAGTTTCAAACAGTTGCGGAACGTAATATATGCTCTTGGTTCATAGAACGAAAAACTGACGGTTTTGAGCGATCCACAATCAGTTGCATCGAGAAACCAAAGCAAAGGCGGAAGACTTTGCAGTGACACCAGTTTTCTGCAGTTTTTGATGATAAGTTTAGTTAGCAAAGGTAGACCTATGACGCAATCAGGAATCCTCTTTATATCACTGTGGCTTAGGTCTAAATACTTCACACATTCCGGGACACGTGTTAATCTCTTGAGGCTTCTGCTGCCCATAGAAAGCCTGTCAAGACGAGACCATCGTCCACCAACGGATGCAGGAACATCTTCTATCTTTGTGTTTCTTATATAAAGATATCTGATGTTGCTAGAGATATCTGGAAAACTTCTCAATCGCCAGCAATAACTCATGCTGACTTCCTCAAGAGATGCTAAGTTGATGTTGGTGGGAATAACTCGTAGCTCAGTGCAAAATGACGCATACAGTACTTTCAATTTGTGTAGATTCCTAATAGAGGAGGGAAGCTCCACCAAACTTTTGCATCCCTCAAGTTTCAATGTCTCGAGATTAGTAGCCTTCGAAAGATTTGGGATTTCTTTCAGCTTAGAGGAAAATCCCAGATTCATCTCCCTGAGATTTGCAAGGGGCTGCATGTGTCAAACACAACAAATGAGAAAAATCATATGGAGGCTTTTCGATCTTTTACATATAAATAACAAACACCAACCTGGATTCCTCCCCATAGCTTCTCGAGACCGCTGCGTTCCACATTGAGCTCGACAAGACATTCTGGCTGAAATGTTGGAGGGAGGCGTTTTCCTGGGTACAATTGCCAATGTAGGAACCTTAGACGAGGCAGATATTCAATTTCTCCTGATATTCCCATAAACATTCCAGCATAACCCCAGATTCTTAAGAATCGAAGATTACGCATTCCTTCAAAGGCTCGCCCACTTATGGAGAACTCACTGCTGATCTTGGGCATATCAAATGATATACCTATGATAGATCCAGTACCCTAACAAAAATTCCAAAAGAGGACTGATCAAATTGTTATAACGAAAGCAATAGGCAATATCTCTAGAGAATATATATGTGAGAGCTTACCGATTCCTTTGTTAGTACATCAAGAATCTCTTCAGCCTCTACTAAAAACTGACGTTTCCCGGGCTCTTCTGACTGTTCATCAACTACTTGTCTACCCAACTGTTCTAGTAAAGAGTGCATCCTTAGAGTATCAGGAATTACTTGTCTATCGTTGATTTCCACAAGAGATTTAGCGGCTAGAGTCTTCAGCCCATTTTCGACATCCAAATTACTGTCAGCGAGCACGGCTGTCACAACATCAACATAATAACCGTTGAAGAAGCATGCAATGTGAAGGAATAAAGATTGATCTTTCTTCGACAATCTGTCATATCCCACTCTTAATACGTCCTCGATTTTTCTATCAAGACTAGTTTTGATCCTAGATAATTGAAGTTCCCACTCGTGCTTGCTCTCCCCACGCAGAGATGAACCCACAACACGAAGGCCTAATGGAAGATAACCGCAAAGCTCAGCTACAAAATTTGCAAGATCTTCAAAACCATCTTGTACAAAACTTTGTTTGAATGCAGATAGACATAAGATCTCAAGAGCTTCTTTTCTGGATGGAAAATCCACATGGTAGATATCGTTTATCCAGTGTGCCTTCAAAATCTTTTTATCTTCTGTGGTAACGATGATCCGACTTCCTAAACCAAACCAAGAAGGTTCTCTAGCCAAAGCCTCTAGTTTCTCTATATCATCTACATCATCAAGAATGATAAACACTCTTTGATCTTGTAGCCATTCTTTTATCGCACCTAAATGACGTACCCTCATATCCCCCTGGTTCAAAATCCTAGACAGAAGTTGGTTTTGCAAAGACAAGTTGGAATCATAATCATCAACACCCATTATGCTCTTATAACTTCCCCTGAGGTTCCCCATGAAACATCTAAGTCGAAAATCGCTGGAGAGTAGATTGTATAAAGCTCTAGCAATGGTGGTCTTACCAATTCCAGAAGGACCCCAAATTCCAATCATCTTCACTTCATCGCACTCTAGGCATAACAAAGAGCTCACTTTGGTCAAGTGAGCTTCCATTCCCACCATCCCGTCAAAATCCCTCGACGGTGTGATATTCAGTTTGTTCGAAACATCGGTGGCAAACTTTTCGGCCATCGCTGCTTCATCATCCCTAACAAACAAAAAGAAGAAGGAAATCTTTGTTCATTGAAGCATCAAATTAAAAGATAAAAGCATTCATTGAGGCCAAAAGAAACAAGAAACAAACCAGTTTAGAGAATGCTCTCCGGCTATGTTGGCTACATGAGTCAAAGCTTTGCTCCATCTTTGCTTCTCTTCCTCAGTTTTCCCTTGACAAGTTTTCTCGAATGCGCTCCCGAAGTCTCCTCTCTGTTTCCGTACATCGGAAGGATCAACATCATAAAAAATAGTCATCACGATCTGACCTTGATCTTCTCTGCACTTTAAGATTTCAACCAGTTCATCTAAACACCAGCTCGAAGATGCGTAATTCTTCGAGAGCAAAACGACCGAAACCCTCGATTCTCTAATCGCTTTCACGAGCTCAGGTCCGATCGTATGGCCTCTCTCGAGCTCCTGATCCTTGAACGTCGTGATCCCTTTGGTTGCAAAGAGATTGTGTAAATGACTGAGAAATCCTCTACGAACATCTGGGCCGTGGAAGCTGGGAAAGACATGGTATCTCTTGATGCGAGAGGAAGAAGAAGAAGCCATGAGAGAGAGAGATTGAGTAAAAGAGAGGTTGAAGAAAGAGTATCACAATGGTTTATGGAGGAGGAAACAAATCCATTTGTTTCTATATCGAAGAGTAAAACACCAGAGAAATTTCAAAGAAATTGCTATGAAACTTTCCAGAAAAAATACAAAAAAGTATCTTCAAAGTTGTCGAAGACTCATTAGAGTCTGTTTCCTTATGGTCGTCGAGGACCAGAAATTGTCGGTGGATCAGAAATTGTCGGCAAAAATTGTAAATCCTATTAAACCCCATGTTTTTCTTTTAATGACATGTCATTTTAAACATGTCTCGTTATATATGAACTAGTGTTATTGAAATGGATCCAGAAAGAACAAATATGATGATTGATCAACATTTAAACTTTGTAAATTTTCCAAATGGTCGTTGGAATTATATCAAATTTAAACCAAATTTCACAAAAATATTTTAAAACTTTATATCAAAAGAAATATTTTTAAAACTCCCCACTCCTGAAAAATAACATTTAGTACCGAATCAAAAAAGAAAATAACACTAGAAGCTTATATATATACATGTACAGGAGAAGTTCAATACATGTTATGATCTTAAACAGGAGATGTTATTTGAAGTATTCAAATCCAAGGTTCTCGATAAAATTCCTAGGGCCATCAAGGTGGAGTAGTTCAATACCAAAATGAAAGCCACCCATTAATATATATTTTTTTATCATAGTTTAGCTTATTTGATTTAGAAGGGATATTTGGATGTAGTATTCTTTTTTAGTAGTAAAAATACGTGGTTAAAAGACTGGAATATACATACACCTCTAAGGGTCAATTTTATCAGAAACAGAATAATAAAACTTTGTGAATTATTGGACAGAACAAAATCATATATATATTTGGGAGTTTTTTCCATTTAAAGTGTCCACCGCAACACAATTTTTTTTACATTAAAAATTATTTGAGATTAAAAACTGTTTAAAATGTTTATTTAATCTATATTTTTTTTTAATTGTAACTTTTTGATGCATACTAAATAAAATTAAAAACAATTGAGGCCCATTTGATGCATACTAATCCATTTGTTTCTATATCGAAGAGCAAAACGCGTAAAACACCAGAGAAATTTCAAAGAAATTGCTATGAAACTTTCCAGAAAAAATACAAAAAAGTATCTTCAAAGTCGTCGAAGTCTCATTAGAGTCTGTTTCCTTATGGTCGTCGAAGATCAGAAATTGTCGGCAAAAATTGAAAATCCTATTAAACCCCATGTTTTTCTTTTAATGACATGTCATGTCAAGCCCCAAAAATTTATTGAAAGATAGATTTCAGTTTTTTTAGCACACGATTATAACACCATAGTACTATACCAATGAAGAAACATATTACAATTCTATAACACTTTAATATCACAAAAAAAAAAACAGACCAAAAAGCGTCGGTACATTGCTTGGCATTATAATGTAAGTTAGATTTTAAATCACATGTTAGGATCCATAAGGTGAATTAGTTGATTAAAGAAAAAAGGTGAAAAACAAATATTTGATTGCTAACAATGTGATATTAAAATCTATTTAAAAAGCACAATTTTATTAACTGTACGTATTTCTAACAAGAGCTTCTTCTGGCAGGTTAAGCAAACAACTATATTCTTCTTTAAAATCCAAGTGTCACAACGATACCTATGTTTCTAGGAATTTTGCTTAGCTAGATGAAAATCTTATAAGGATATGCGCGATATTGTCTTGGTGGCGTTAACGTTGATAGAGGTAAAAATACATGATTTTCCTCAGACAAGAAGCAACATGTTAAAAAACTTGCAACACAAGAAAGAAAACATGCCATTCGTAAGGGTGAGAAAGGGAGGTCTCTAATTCCAGCGCTACATCATGTGTAAAACTAAAAACCGGTGAAATCACTGCTAGACACAAGAGTTTTTCATTTTTTGACATAGAACTGCCTGCCAGTGTTGTCACCAAAAAGTTAGATTAATCAAGTTTTCTCACTTTCGAATCATATTTTGTTCCACGTTTTCTTGGTTTTCAATATTCTCTACTCGAACAAGAAAACTGCATCAAAAGTGTTGAAAAAACGAGAAAAAGTAAACAAAAAGCAAACACGAAGCATAGAGCAGGATTACCATTTCAGTTTCTCTATTTATCGGTTCTCTTCAATTTCAATTTCTTCAAAAATCTTCATATCTATTTTCTCTCTAGCAAACCATGCAGGAACGTCATGGCCCGTCTCATGTCTCCGTCATAGGCGAAACTGCATAGCTGATTTTGGCTGTGGCAGTCCTGATCTCAATGGGAGCTTCGATCGGAGGCAAAGAGTCACCGGCGGGAACATCTGCAGCGACAACAACAATGATAACGATGATTTTGATCATCACGAGCATGTACCGGGAGATGAACAAAAGGCGGATATCTTGACTAAAGCCTTGGCACGGATCAAGTTCAGTGAGATGAGAAGTTTGATAGGTGTTCAAGACATGTCCAATACCAAGTCGAACCTTACGAGGGAGAATGTTGGATAAACTTCGAAAGCTTGAACCCCAAGATATCTCTAACAAGTCGATTAAGATAAGATAGGCTTAACGTATTCCTAATAGAATTAGGAGTTATCTAGTTCTAATAGAAATAGGAATAGCAAAGATGTGCTAGCTCTATATATATCATTGTTGAGTTGTGACAATGAGATAAGAGGAAAAGTGTTTAGTTTTGAGTTATTTTCTAAACATAATAAAGAGAGTGATTCTTTTAAATTCTTTTATTTGGTATCAGAGCTTAAGGAGAATCGATCAAGTTAAGGACCCGATCACGGAGCTTTACCAATAAGAAGGCGCAACCTAGCCATGACAGAACCTACACCAACATCTCGTCCAAAGGAGTTGGACAAGACAATCTCGATCCAATGCCCCATGCTAACCTCTACAAAATATACGGCATGGGCCATGAGGATGAAAGTGTTGTTGCGAATACATAAGGCCTGGGAAACGATTGATCCCGAAACTGTTGAAACCAACAAAAACGATGTTTTAACCCTAAATATCACTGCAAGTGCACAGCAAACGAAGTAGTAATTAGGGATCGAATCCACGAGAACCAAGGGAAACACTATGAATTATATTGAATGAAATTAAGCTAAGATGGTAGAAATAATGTTGATTACAATAACAAAATAAAATAGCAATTTAAACGGTGTGAAATCTATTAAAACAAGCGTTAAGTCTAGGGCGTTTCACAGGAATTCAGAGATCATGAACCAGACAATTATTCAGGGAGCGATAAAACACAGTCTCAACTCAAACAAGAATGTATAATCAATCCACTTTCGTGGTATCAACTACTTTATCTAGCAACCTAAGAATCTAAACTGTCGTTTGATCTTAAAATTCTAAACAAGCATTAACGAACGGGTTTGATATGTTCACAAATTGCCTTAACATCAACTTTCGTTGGTTAAGGACAATTTGCTCGCCTAAGTTCTATCAAGCAATCTATAACACTTTTGATGAATAGATTAAAAACCTAAAATCAGAGATTAAGTGATCAATTTAATCTAAGCAGTAAGAATAACAATAGGTGAAGACGATATAAATCCCTATCTATGTCTGATTCAACGATTCATAAACTCCTTTTGAAAACCCTAAACTCAACTATGGATCTACTCAGACATGGAGAGAATCAAAGCAATCGAAGATGAAGAAAAGCTCATATTAAAATAATAGGGTTCAGAAATCTTCTCAACGATTGAAGAGTCAGAGATTCGTCTCCCACGGCTTACAGAATTGCAGAAAACTAAAATCTCAAAAGTATGGAAGAGTATGAAAAAGCTTAGCCTAAACAATGGCTTAAACTCGAATATATATCTAAGTCAAAAACATTGGAGAGAAAAACGGCAAAACCCTGTGAAAATAGGAAATTAAAATTTCCTTTTTCTGGTAGAAAAATAGCTTAGATCGATCGATCCATGATTGGATCGATCGATCTGATGTTGGCACGATCGATCTGAGCTTCTCACGTCGATCCAAAAAGTCTCGGTATATTGGATCGATCGATCTAGACTTGGATCGATCGATCCAGTCTAGATCGATCGATCTGGTCTCATCGGATCGATCCAAAATGTTACGATGTTTTGGCTGGAGAGTTGGATCGATCGATCCATATGTGGATATGGATCGATCGATCTGAGTCTTTTTCTGCTACTTTTCTCTAATCCTTACTCCTTATGCCTCTTTTCTCATCCAAATATATTCTGGTCCTGAAAAGATACTAAAAACATGGAAACGACTCGAAAAACAGTTAAAAACTTATGTTAGAGCGCGTAAAAACGCAGTACATCATGTTGCAATAGCGTTACACTTTCAATCCATCTTGGAGGCCCTTATCCTACAAGTAGGCGATCAAAACTCTCCAAAAGAGATTTGGGAATCGATAAAAACTCGACATCTAGGGGATGATCGTGTCAAGGAGGCGCGACTACAAACCCTAATGTCCGAATTTGAGAGGATCAAGATGGTGGACTCAGACACAATAGATAACTTTGCTGGAAAGTTATCAGAGCTAGCTACAAAAGAAACTTCTCTTGGAGAATCAATTGAGGAATCTAAACTCGTGAAAAAGTTCCTCAACAGTTTGCCAAGGAGCAAATACATCCACATCATAGCCTCTCTTGAGCAAGTTCTAGATCTAAAAACAACAAGTTTTGAAGATATTATAGGAAGACTCAAGGCTTATGAGGAACGAATTCTCGATGAGGAGAAACATGGAGAAACGCAAGGAAAGTTGTTATTCACAAGTTCAGATCAACATAGTCTTACAGCCTCACGAGGGAGAGGTCGTGGAAGAGGAGGCAGAGGATACAGAGGATGAGGCAGAGGAAGATACAACTCACAGGAACGGACAAAGTACCAAACCGATCGAAACCAGAAAAAAGAAAAGAAGGATTTGTCAAAACTAATTTGCTACCGTTGTGACAAACCCAACCATTATGCCTCCACATGCCCTGAAAGAATACAAAAAATACAAGAAGCAAATAAAGTGGAGACGGAAAAAGCTGATCCAGCCCTTTATATGCATGAAGTCGTATTCTTAAATGAATATAAACTCATACCAAAGAACTACGAAACCAACAAAGGGGAAGAAAGAATTTGGTATTTCGATAATGGGGCAAGTAATCACATGACCGGGAACAAAACATACTTCTCTGAGCTCAACGAGAATATAAAAGGCAAGGTGAAGTTTGGAGATGGATCGTGTGTTGAAATAGAAGGGAAGGAGTCAATTCTATTTCAAAGCAAAGCTGGTGAACAAAAACTTGTCACCGATATTTACTATATTCTCGAACTTAAGAGCAACATCCTGAGTTTAGGACAAGTTACGGAAGTCGGGTGTGATGTTTGGATGAGACAAGATTACTTAACAGTCCATGATCCAAGTGGAAGACTCTTGGTAAAAGTCATGCGGTCACTCAATAGACTTTACAAAATTAGTCTAAAGATTGGAAAACCGATATGCTTACACACAAGAATAGAAGACGATACTTGGAAGTGGCACGCAAGGTTAGGACATATAAGCTTTAAAACAATCAAAGCTATGTCCCAACAAGAGATTGTTCACTCCTGCCCGAAGTAAGGGAAGAGAAGAAGTTGTGTTAGTCGTGTTTAGGCGGGAAACAAACTCGTCAAGCGTTTCCAAAAGCAACTATGTTTCGAGCATCCAAACCTCTAGAAATTCTTCATGCAGACTTATGTGGTTCTATAACACCACCTACCATTGCTCATAACAAATATATATTTGTTATCATAGATGATTTCTCAAGATACATGTGGTCAATCTTGATAAAAGAGAAGAGTGAAGCTTTTGGTAGATTCAAGGCGTTTAAAAGTCTAGTAGAGAAGGATCATGGGAAAGAGATCATGCACTCTAAGAGCTGATAGAGGAGGAGCATTCACTTCAAAGGAGTTCCATGAATTTTGTGAGAAAAATGGGATCAAGAGACACGTAACGGCACCCTACACGCCACAACAAAACGGTGTGGTAGAAAGAAGAAACAGGACGTTGATGGAGATGACAAGAAGCATACTTAAAGAAATGAAGGTACCAAACTATCTATGGTGAGAAGCAGTATGCCATGCCACCTATATACTCAATAGGGTACCTACAAGAGCCCTTGACAACATGACTCCTTACGAATGCTTGCGCGAGAAGAAACCGAACTTAGAACATCCAAAAGTCTTCGGTTGTCTATCATACTCAAAGGTAGAAGCTGCAAACCTCAAGAAACTAGATGATATATCACAAACACTAGTGCATCTTGGAATCGAGCCGGGATCCAAGGCTTATAGATTGTATAATCCATCAACACGAAGAATAGTGGTGAGTCATGACGTGGTGTTTGACGAGAAAACAAGCTGGAGCTGGAATGAAACAACAAACGGACCAAGAAGGGATCTGGGAATGTTTTACATGAGATGGGGAGAAGTTGTAGATGCTGGAGAAGGACCTGTGGTAACCGACACTCAAGATCAAGACGAAATCGAGAACAATGATAACGATGATTTTGACCATCACGAGCATGTACCGGGAGATGAACAAAAGGCGGATATCTTGATTAAAGCCTTGGCACAGATCAAGTTCAATGAGATGAGAAACTTGATAGGTGTTCAAGACATGTCCAATACCAAGTCGAAGCTTACGAGGGAGAATGTTGGATAAACTTCGAAAGCTTGAACCCCAAGATATCTCTAACAAGTCGGTTAGGATAAGATAGGCTTAATGTATTCCTAATAGAATTATGAGTTATCAAGTTCTAATAGAAATGAGAATAACAAAGATGTGCTAGCTCTATATATATATATCATTGTTAAGTTGTGACAATGAGATAAAAGGAAAAGTGTTTAGTTTTGAGTTACTTTCTAAACATAATAAAGAGAGTTATTCTTTTAAATTTTCTTACAGCCGCGTAATGACTGGATATACAGTGAATCTGATGGATTATCCTTGTTATATATGGACTAGTGTTATTGAAATGGATCCAGAATGAACAAACACAATGATTGGTCAACATTTCAAGTTTGTAAAATGGTCGTTCGAATTATACCAAATTTAGACCAAATGTCACAACAATATTTTAAAACTCCAAATCGAAGAATCGAACTAAGTGAAATTAATTTTGCCATTTTTCGGTTAAGAATAAGCACTTGAAATAAACTCAGAGCTCAAGTATCAAATCCATGAGAAGAAGATCGGAGAAAAGTTAAGAGGAAGAAGCCGAACCAGAAATATGCTAAACCCCACCGATTTAATCCCAATCCAATTGTAAAATTTGGATTGACCATACAGTTCTTAATTCTATTAAATATCAGAAAGTCGCAATGATTTTGGGATAAAAAATAAATTTACAAGTAAGCCTCTACAGTAAAACATTACAAAACTTTTTGACACTGATGATGTCGTTGCGTATTCGTCCATCCCATGGGTTGGGTCTTGGTCCATGAGCTCTTTCAATATTTTTTTTGAAACGGCACCGTATAGTTATCTCTTTTAAAATTTTTGAAGGAAATTGAAAATTTTAATGTTCAAAAATTCGCTATAATCGGGCAGTTATAGCCGCTCTACAGCCTAACCAATTATTTGAAGATTAAGCGAGGATTAATCGAGAATTTTCCAGACAATTTTTACGGAATAATAAGCGTATGTATTAGTTTTGCTGAAAAATAACAATACATAAGTTTAGTTTGGTGACCCGTAGAGTGATAAGCAGTTGCCAGTATACGAGTTTGAATCTTTACTCGCTTATTTTGCCCTATTTGCCATGTGGTTGGTTCTTTTGATCAGGCAAGAATTAGCGCATGGACTGTGTGGTTCGTTGTCTTTTCATCCGGTTTGCATATACCATTTTCTGGGGATGATTTGGTCGTTTTAGGTTGGCTCATGAATCTTTTTTACGTGTTAAAAGTTTCATCTTGAGTTTCATTCGGACTCCGCTCCACAAAATTAATAAGGTAAAATGTTTCCTTCGCTCCATTAGCTCATATCTCAACCTTATTCATTTATGTGCTATATCGGTTAGTTTAGCATTTTTAGGTTTTCTTTGGGATTGTGTTGTGCTTTTTTGGTTTAGTTTTGATCTTATTTAATTACCTTTTGGTGGGTTTGTGTATTCCTCTTTCTTTTGTCTCCTACTTGTAGACTTAGTTTTTTTGGGATTTATTCTCCTTCCTCCTACTCTGTAATTTCAACTTGGTTATTATATAAAATTTCAGATGGAAAAAGGGAAAAAAATAATTATTCTTGTAAGTTTAAATAGCAAATACTAATTCATTAGTCTAATTAAAATAAAGTAATTATGGACTCGATCAATCTAACAAACAATAATTCAGTAATGTGGTCGCATTTAGCTAATTTTCTACTAAGAGTACTTTACCAAGTGAAAAACTGTTACAACATACGTTCTGTAACTAATTCTTTGATACAATACTTTGGGACAAAAACAATTAGTTTGATATCAGTTTTCTTCTTTAAGACATTCGTGTATTTTTCTATATGGACATTTGATACAAAAATCACGTGTATTTATTTAGACATTTGAATATGAAACGACTAGTTGAGGTGAAATGATAAATCTAAAGGATGCATTTGATGAATCAAACAATGAAAATTAAAAGCAACAAAGGGGGAGATCACTTGGAAATAATAGATAGCAAACGAAACTTGAATCTCATATACATAAAACATAGACTGTAGCAGAACCAAAAGATGCAAAACCTATTCTTCTAAATCACTCCACCAGACTTATCCCCACGTGCCTCTGTAGGTGATCCACGTTTCCTCTTACGAACATAAGTGTGTTTTATAGGAGGCCTATCATTTTCATCTTTAGACACCCGAGCGGCTCCATCCCTCTGCTGGTTGCTACTGCCTTCAGTTTTGCTGCTACTACTCTCAGCTTCCTCAGTCATGATCTGTACACCACACTCAATAATCTCGTAGTCGTTTTCCCGGTAGCTGAATTCAAATGCAATGTCGCTCGTAGCCACATCCACTTCAAAGCGTCTCTCTATTCCAAACAGGTCTCCACAAAACTCATGTTGACTTGCTCAAGAGATGCTAAGTTGATGTTGGTGGGAATAACTTGTAGCTTTCTATAGCAACTCATCTGCAATCTTGTGCATTTCTTAAGTAGCAATGTCTCGAGATTGGTAGCTTTCGAAAGATTTGGGATTTCTTTCAACTTCAAGGAATAGCTCATATCCATCGTCTTGAGATTTGGAAGGGGCTGCATGTGTCAAACACAACAAATGAGAAAAATCATATGGAGGCTTTTCGAGATTTAACAAATAACAAATACCAACCTGGATTCCTCCCCAGAGCTTCTCGAGTTTGCTGAGTTGCATACGGAGCTCGATGAGACATTCTGGTCGACATGTTGGAGGAAGATGTTTACTCTGGTATGAATCCCAATGTAGTAACCTTAGATAAGGTAAATAATATTCCATGTCCTCTGATATTCCCAATGTAACTTCTTTACTAAGATAACTCCCATAGATTTAAGAATCGAAGATTATGGAGTCGTGAGCTCCACAGAGATGGGCAAATAAGTTTTTTGGAGAATTGAAACTGAGATGTTTGCAAGAACTTGTAAGTTCAAAGTGAATGGAAGAAATTAAATTTGTGAGTAATGAACTATGTCAAAATTAAAGAGATATGACGTATATTATTTTAAAATTGAAAATACATGTGATCAAAGTAGCAGTGTGCCTATGAATACGATTTGTGTTATTATTTTTTTTAAATGACTTAGCACGTTTGTTAATTTTTTAATATTGAAATCCCAAAAAAAAAAACAACCCATTATTCAATTGAAAGAAACAAGAAAATGAAAAGAGTCGGCCTCCTTCTTTAAAAAGGGGGAAAAAAGTAAAGGGAAAATTGGGTATAAATATATTAGTTGGACGAGAGAAATCTAAATTGGCTTTATTGTTTATGGATTTTAATGTATTTGGAAATCTAGGAAGTATTTGAAAATATATATAAAATTCTTTAATTTTAAAAATCAATTAAGATGGATTTAAGAATCAATTAAGGTGGATTTATAAATAAGTAAGATGGATTTAAGAATCTAATAAAATGAATTTAAGAATCGAGTGTTATTGGTTCTATGATTTTAAAATCCATGTTCAAATCTTGTGTTATTGGTTCTATGATTTATAAATACTAATTCAAATCACGTGTTATTCAATCCTACGTATTTACTTATGAATTTGATTTCACAGTGGATTTTAGTGTATTTGGAAGGATTTCCAAGTTAAAAAATACAAAGAATCAAATCCGAGGAAAAAACTACGGATTTCTAAAGATTTCTAAATCCTATAAGATTTACAAATCAACTAAAATACACGAACGAATAACACCCTTTAAATTTTATCATACGTTGGAATGATTAATTGTGGATATGTGGGGATATGAGAAATAGATGAAGTATGTTTAGGAAAAGAGGGAGTCCAATAGTTTGTTTTGTCAAATCAAATTCAAAATAACAAGGCTAAAGATTTCAACCTTTGTATTTTTAACATGAAATCACTCTCAAATCCATTAAATTAAAATCTATTCTGAAATCAAATCCATGTTTAACTTCTTGATATTGAATGACACTTGATTTTAATGTTTATTTGAAAATCACATATTGAATAACATATTATTTTAATAAAAATTTGAAAATCAAAGATTGAATAAAAGAATTTTGCTTGGATTTCCAAATCAATTAAAATGTATGAACCAATAAACTCCCCTAAATTTTTTTTGGAATTGAGAGAGTCTCTCTCTCTCCCTCCTCTTTTTTTTGTTTATTGTTTATCTTTTATTTTGAAAAATTTCATTGCATTAAAATAAATATTTTTGGTTTCTATGGTTTTTGGAATTGAAAGACTGGGCCTAACCAACAATCCCGGATAGGCCTGGTTAGATTCCCTAATCAAATGAGCTAATGGGCCTAAGCCTCAAATACATCGAAGGTCCAACCGAGTAAACCCTAGAGCAGAGCAACCCTAATCGTCGCGGCACAAGACCACCGCTAAAACAAGGCGGCAGCCGCCGCACCCAATTCCGAAGGCTCATAAGACTGCCGACGGGGAGGAGGAAGAAAACCTCCACGGAACGAAGCGAACCAACGAGAAGAAGCAAGATGGAACAGAAAACCTCCGCCTAAGACCACCGCAGATCAGAAAACCTCCACCGTAGCCACAGATCCAAGCCGACAAAAGAAACAAAGCACGCATCAACACCGGAAAATGAGGAGACAGCTTCACCTACTCCACGTGAGCAAGAATGGCGGAATAGGGAGAATAAGTCTATCTCGCTGGGAAAACTTAGCCGATCGGATAGATCTGCTGTCCCCTAGCAGATCTGCCTCTCAGAAAAGACATTCAGTGAGTCTCCAACCGTAGGACCACTCACCGCCGCACCACATCCGCGACTTCAGATCCACCGCAAATTCGCTACACCGGGCCGAGCCACCGCGAGAACACAACACTCTGAAGAACAACGCCGAAAAGAGAAAGAAGAAAACTACTCTAACCGAATCTCGTCCTCACAGATCCGGTGAGAGAGCCTCCTCCTGACGCCACCATGCAGCCACCGCGAGAGCACCACGAAGCCACCATGCAACGCCGCCGAAGGACAAGGAGGCCGCCAAAGCTCATCAGACAGGGGATTTCACCACGGATGAAGCGCCATATACATCAAAAAGGCGGATGCGAAGCCTCTCACAACATCGGAGAGATAAAAGAAGAAAAAGTGAGACGGCTAGGGCGAACGATTTGGGGTTAGAGAGAACGGAGAGAAAAACTCTCTCTCTTCTTAGGATGTGAGGCAGATTTTTAACCTAAATCTGACGCACAAACAAAAAAAATAGAGAAAAATCATCAAGAAATCGCAAAGATGTCAGGAAAAACAACTAAGGACATTGATTTTATCAAGTGGGCGAAAGAGGTCATTGGGGATAAACCGCCGTCTCTGGAGACCATCCGACGCACCATGGCCGAAGTTCTGAATAAACTCTCCGGCGACAACAGGGAGCTCCGGGGTCGCTACATCGATAGAATGGGAGTCAATCTTAGGGTTCTTCACGCTGCTAAAAAGCGAGAAAGAATACTGATGAGATTGAGATGAAGATTGATAAGATTGAGAAGGAGAGTGATGAGATGAAGATGGACAAGGAGATTGATGAGATGAAGACTACCACAAATAGTTCATTCTGTTTGCAGTTGCTTATTTCATCTTCAAGTAGATGTTTGCGTACATCATTTTTGACAGAGAACATGTGTTTGAGAGAATCCCAGAGTTGATGAACATGAGTAACTGTAGAACGTACTTGTGGATCAATTGATTGATGTGCGAATCCATCCAACAATCATAGAATTTGTAGAAATCCAACGGGCCAATTCAGGATTTGTGGCATGTTTCATAATCGTGCCATCAATAAAACCAATATTCTGTTTCGCTTGGAGGGAATTCCATATCTCAGTAACCCATTCATAATAGTTATTTCCACGAAAAATAAATGGTGTAATTAACGCATCTGGATTATCTGAACGTGCTCTCGTTAGTTGTAGAAGAAGTAGTTCTTGTTTATTTAAAGAGATGAAAATTTAGTCGTCTTCGGTCTTGAAAGGAAAAGGGGATAATAACATCTCGTGGACATAAAATCCTGCAACTCACAAACAATTGTTTTTATCTCGGACAGTCCATCAACCGGACTAAAAATGACCTAAAAACATAAGTGTTCTAATAAAACTCCCCCTCCCCCCCCCCCCCCCCCCCCCGTAATAGTAAAATCATACATAAACAACTCTGTAATAAAAAAAAAAAGCCAAAAGATATATAGAAAAATATGAGAAAGCTTAAACCCAATAATAAATTCCATAATTTTTTTTTTAAAATTAATTCATTGATAAATTCAACATACAATATCCTTACCTACAACACGAAGGGAATATCAATCCCTGGCTTACAACAGAAGAGCAATACATAGTAGAGGAAAGCTAATTCTAAGATTGAAAAACCCCGAACCAAGTAGAGAGATATGAGGTTGTTGACGGAGTGTTTCGTTGCATCTGTAATTCAAAGATCAAAATCGACGAATGTTTTGACGAGTTCAAATGCAGCCTGCAATTCTTTCTTTCCATTTAACATAAATTGAGGCTTGATAAGCTAGCTTCAAGATGAGGTTTATGTTCTCGTCTCTTGAAGGATTTTTCATCCATCTCAACTTTACAAACATCACGAATTCACCAATGTTTGTAGGTTAAGATAGAATCTTTTGCACTATTGATTCAAAGATCGATGAAACTTAAGCAGTATATAACACATTGGATTAAAAAAATCAAAAAGCGTAATTGAAAATTGTGAATATTTTATAGTTTTATAGCGCTCTCTCTCTCAATGTAGTGAAGTTCCATATTTTTTAGTCCACGTACATTGCTGTAGACTCGTGCGACTTTGAATTTTAAAGCAATCGAATAAATGGAGATTTTAATGAAAAAAATCATACTATTATTTAACAAGTGCGAAATCCTACGTGGCGGCTCCAGAATCGTTCTCAGATCTGTTTTTACCCTTATGCCATTAATGAATCATTTTAATTACATATACTGCCATCGTCTAAATTGGGCTTTGGATTTCGATTTTCCTTTTAATCTTGGCCCATATAATTAACTCGTGATATGTACAATACTCATTATATTATTGATATTCAAAGTTAGGAAACCTACGTAATAATGGATTTCTATCTTTTTGTTTCATAGTTGACGTATTTTGATGCTTGTTTTATTGATTTATTTTTTCATTATATTTTATTGATTTATTTTTTCATTATATTACAATGATTATTAAAATATCATCGGAGTTTTGCACTATATATAATTTTTCCTATTATTTTTCATTCGTACGTTAATATTTTTTTTATTATATTACAATAATTATTAAAATATTATCAGAGTTTTGCACCATATAGAATTTGTCCTATTATTTTCATTTGTACGTTAATATTTTAATATTTTCCAGACTTTTCGTAACTAAAACTTTATATTGGGCTTTTGACTTTCGATTTTTTTTGTTATCTTCACCCATATATGTGTGGACTTTAAAAAAATCCTAGGTTGTCTCTATATTTTTTTCGTTTTCTAAGCAAAAGTTTGTGTTGAAAATTGAAATCCTATATAGTGTTATTCTGTAAGTTATTGACTTCTGGCCTAATTATCGTTGTTGATATTGGTATGATTTATAAGTCTCATCAATTTGATCGTAATTTATATGCTTTCTGATTTATAAGTCTCATCAATTTGATCGTAATTCAAATATTATCTTCGTCCTTGGGTTATTATTAATCTTTAAATCTTTAAAGTTTCATTATGTGTTTCTAATTGTTATTTTAATGCTTCTTTATTTAATCTATATATCATAACTTCTTCTTACTAAAACAACTGTTGTTATATTATAGTTATCGTTTATGATGGTAGCCAACTTTAAATATCAATAATATAATATGTTCTATAATTTATACGAATAATACACTGCGCATGTTGTTAGTTTTGTTGTTTATTCGTTTATTTCTTTTTATTTTTCTACTAATTATCGTTCTATTCGTTTTATAGGTTATAACCTCTTCTTAGAGGTATAATTCGTTCTTATATTTGTTGTTTATGTATATGTGTTTTGTTATCTATTATATTGTTCATGTTATTTATTATATCGTGAAATCGTTATTTATTTTTTACTCGTTTTATTTTTTTTATATGTTTTAAACTCTTCTATGAGGTATAATTTGTTCTTATTTATTCTTAAATTTATGTGTTTTATTCTCTATTATACAGCTTGTATTCTTTTTATCTTATATTCGTCTTCTTATTGTTTTAATTATTATCGTTGTATTCGTTTTATAGGTTGTAACGTTTTTGTTAATTTCAAAGTAACTATAGTCTGTATTTTATATATTATATTATTTCTAACAATAATCAGTTATTTATTTCTAACAAAAAATTATTTATTATAAATCTTATTTATTATTATTAAATTTGGTATGTACTTTTGTTCTAATATTTATTTTAAAATTTTAAAATAATATTAATTTGTTTACATGTCTTGAATCTGTAATGACATACATTTTTAGTAATTGTATTTTTTTGTTAGTTATTTGATATATTCATTTTCTTCTTCTTGCTATTGTAATGATTCTTATTTCTTTTTCTTTTTTCCAGAATTTGACCTTTTCTATAAGGTAATTTTCTAATAATATTATCTCTACATATTTTCGTTTTTCGTTGAAAGGAGTTTGTTATCTAATCTTACTTCTTCTTTTAGTTTTTGCCTCTTCAACAAGATATCTCCTTATAATATTTTTACCCTTTATTTTGAAAGAAATTTGTTACATGAACATATACTCTTTTTTCGTGTTTAACAAGGTTTCCTCTGTTTTTGAGTTTTTTATTCGATGAAGAGGTTTGTTCGGATTATGTCTGTTTTGAAGAATAATTCATAGTTCCGATAAAATAAACACTAAAACCCAAACAAACGGAACTATGAATTATTCTTCGAAAGAAAAGACAAAACATATTATTTAAAACAAAAAAAATTCTTATTGTTTAAATCCGAACAGTAAGCTCATGTGTTTCAAATACTTTATGTAGAAAAAAGAACAAAAATCAAATTAAAACCCATCGATCAAATTGTTCTATGAAATGATATAATGTGGAGATTTTATTACTAATAGTGGGACACGATGAATCGAGGACTTGAATCCTTTACATCTAGCCTATGCATTTTCTGTAAACCATCAAATGAGTTTATGTATAATTTTCAATGATTGTGTGCATGGTTAGAGTTTAGACGTTCATGGTGGGGTTTAACATCTCTAATCAAAAATTTTGATGGCATACGATTACTAAAAAAAATCAATTTATACGTGTTTGTATTTGGATTTAAGATTTGATGCTAGAATTTAGGATTTAAGATCTATGTATTATTTTCAATGTTTACGTGCATTTGTAAGGATTTAGGCTCCCGAAATAGGGTTTGACACCTCTTATTTTTTGAAAAACAAATTGATGGTATAATGTTAATGAATAATTTTCTAATGTTCTCTTAAAAATATATTAGTAAAAAATATAAATAAATAAAAATATTTGCGGTGACTAAAGATAATAAATATGTGCACTGAAAAAGGATAACAATGATAAAAGAAAAAAATTTAAAATATCAAAATAATGAAATTGGTTATCTTCAAAATGTTTTTTTTTATCTTATATACAAAATAAAAATTACTTATAAAATTAGAGTGTTGATTTGTTAAATTAGATCTAAAAATTAAAAAAAAACGAATAATAAATTCAAAATGGTATAAGTGGCATCATTTTCCTAAGAATCATTTTGGTGTGTATGGTTATTTTTAATAAATTGTTTTTGAACTCTATAAGTTGGTGTGAATTATTTTGGGACAACACATAACATTCATCGATGCGAACATAAAACATTCATTTAATTGTGAATTTTTTTACAACAAAAGATATACATTTTAAAATAATATACTTTATATTTTTTTTTAATAAACGTCCCAACGATTTTTTAAATCCGTCCATACCAAATTTAACATTTTAAAATGCTACAATTTTATTTTTTAAACGAGTGGTTTTGAATGAAGAAACTGAATGTGGTTTATATCAAAATATTTAAATCTCTAGAATTTTGAGTTTTTAGTTATTTTATGGAATTGAGATTTTCGTTAGTTCTATTTATAAATTATCCATTTCTATTTTGATTTTGTTAGTTATATTTTAGTATTTTTATTCTAAATATGGTGTTTACGTAAAAGTTATATATCTATATTTCCAATCTCTTTTATTAGTCAATTAGATCCATATTATTTGCAACTACGTATAAATATGAAAATGTTATATGTTATATATCATTATACAAGATAAGGTGTCCAGTTAAGTTGATTTTTATGATTCTAATTTTTTTTTTGTAGTATTCGATACACGATAATGTCGTGTTCGATTTGTTTTATTTAAATATGTATTTTTTAAAAATGAATAGATAATCAAAAAATTTATGTTTATTAACACACTCACCTCTTGAATCAATTTACTCTCCAGTGGTAGCCTGACTTGGGTGTCAGAGAGTCTTTAAGAGGGAAACCCCTTCTCATCATTCCGAAGATCTTCCTGACGATATTACTTATGTATGGTCCAACGTATCTCCAGAGAATCATCGTGAATATCTCACTAGAGACAGCAACTTAGGCGGACGTACCTCTCATCCCCCAAGAGGACGGAAGTCCAACGTACCAGGAGCTCTCTGACTATTCCCATAGGACACTCTAAGGTTGTATGCAAGAAATCTACGACTCCGTACGGAGGACCTAAAATCTGATCCAAACAATTAGCGTTAATGAGGAAACACCAAACGCTCCACCGAAAGAAAAGACAAAACATATATATATATATATATTTAAAAATTCTTATTACCTAAATCTGAACAGTAAGCTCATGTGTTTCAAATACTTTATGTAAAAATAAGAACACAAAAAATCAAATTAAAACTCATCGATCGAATTGTTCTATGAAATGATATAATGTGGAGATTTTATTGCTGATAGAGGATCACGATGAATCGAGGAATTGAATCCTAGCCTATGTATTTTCTGTAAACCATCAAATGAGTCTATGTATAATTTCCAATGATTGTGTGCATTGTTAGGGTTTAGCCGTTCATGCTTGGGTTTAACATCCCTGATCAAAGAATTTGATGGCATATGATTACTATAAAAAATCAATTTATACGTGTTTGTATTTGGATTTAAGATTTGATGCTAGAATTTAGGATTGATCTATGAATTATTTTCAATATTTACGTGCATTTATAAGGGTTTAGACTTCCATGTTAGGGTTTAGTACCCCTTATTTTTTTTAAAATAAATTGATGTTACAATGTTAATGAATAATTTTATAATTTTCTCTTCAAAAAAATATTAATAAAAAATATAAATAAATACAAACATTTGCGTTGAGTAAAGATAATAAATGTGGGCACTGGAAAAAAGGATAACAATGATAAGAAAAAAAAAAACTAAAAATATCAAAAATAATGAAATTTGTTATCTTCAAATTTTTTTTTTAATCTTATATATAAAAATAAAAATTACTTATAAAATTATAATACTGATTTTAAAAATTAGATCTAAAAATTAAAAATTGAATAATAAATTCAAAATGGTATAAGTGGCATCATTTCCTATGAATCATTTTGGTGTGAATGATTATTTTAAATAAATTGTTAATAAATTATTTTTGAACTCTATAAGTTGGTATGAATCATTTTGGGATAACACAGACATTCGTCGATGCGAACATAAAACATTAATTTAATTGTGAATTTTGTTTACAACAAAAATATACATTTTAAAATAATACACTTTATATTTTTTTTATAAACGTCCTAACGATTCTTTAAATCCGTCCATATAAAATTTAACACGATTCGTACTTAAGTGATTAAATAGGTTGACTAATCATTTTAATATATATAAATTTTTAATATTTAAACGTGTATGACCAAAAAAATAAATTCTAACATTTATAAACGTACAAAAATGATATGTATTGTGCATAAATGTAATAAAGTTGAATACTTTTGATCAAGAATCTGTTAATGTCATTATTTTTAATATTTTATGTGTAAAATTGATCAAAACATATGCAAATGTTATTTATTTCAATATCTTTCAAGTGTAAAATTGATCTTCATTATTCGTGTAAATTATAGAGCATGCGATAAATCAGATAAATTTTAGATTTATATGAATTTGTGGGACATAACAAATGAAAAAATATATATATTTCAATAATGAATTGTATAAATATATGCACGTGTGATTAAATATGTATAATAGACTACATCATAATAAAAATATTTGTATAGTATATTAATCTAAATACATATATACACAATATATAATATTGTTATAAATATAAGAATAAAAAGTTTGTTAATATATCAGAAAAAAATTAAAAATATATGATATGGTAAGTCTAAAATATTACATTTAGTTGGGTTTAAATTTGTAAAGCATGTATTAATGGGCTTATGTTATAAAGTTAATGAGAATATGTAGAGATTTCCACCATGGCATATAGTTTTAATTGAAATATTATGATTGGTTAAATTAAATGACATGTCCCCTAAAATACTATTTGAACGACAGCTATGATTTTTTTTGTGAATGTCTCCTTAATTAATATATAGGATTGTATTGTTTTAACGAGTGGTTTTGAATGGAAGAAAATGAATGTGGTTTATAAAAAAATATCTTAAAGTCTCTAAGATTTTGAGTTTTTAGTTATTTTATGGAATTGAAATTTTCGTTAGTTCTATTTATAAATTATCCATTTCTATTTTATTTTTAAATTATATTTTAGTATTTTTATTCTAAAATATGGTGTTTACGCAAAAGTTATATATCTATATTTCCAATCTCTTTTTTTTAGTCAATTAGATCCATATTATTTGCAACTACATATAAATATGGAAGAAGTTATATGTTATATATCATTATACGAGATAAGGTCGGTTAAGTTGATTTTTATGATTCTCAAATCTTTCTCCGTAGTATTCGATATACGAAAATGTCGTGTTCGGTTTTTTTAATTTAAATATGTATTTTTGAAAAATGAATAGATAATAAAAAAAATTATGTTTTAATTTTATTAACATACTAATGTATTTATTTTTCCGCGCAAGGCGCGGAACCCACCTAGTTAGAAAGTATAACACAAAAAGACATATAAAATCAAAATAAGGACAACGGCTAACAACTAACCACAGGATAAAATCGTGATTAAAAAAAAAAGTGAGACAATTTAATAAGATTAAAAAAGTTACGGGGATAATCAGATCAAACTAGTTGATGGTTCGCATCATGTGGACATGAGAATTTTCAGAAGAATAAATTAACATTAGTATTTAATATTTGATTTTATTATTTATAAAAATTAAATATGCATGATTGTTAGTTTTTAAACTTAAGCATGTAAAAATGAATATGGGTTGGATAATATTCTTAATATTTCGAGTGTCCTTCTGAAAATTCTCAAACTCATATATTCTCAACCTACACGCAATTTGGGGTAATGGTATAACGTCCAACCTGAAAAATACATTCCAAAATAGTCAATCCTTAACCGAAGAAACCCTACAAAAAAACTTATTTTCGACCTAAGTTTCCACTCGGTGATCGATCAACAATAAACAAACAATCCGCAAATAAATACTTTCTCTTGACGATGAAGTTTGTAATAAAGAGCGAAAACGATTCTAAGGAAGAACATATTTGAAGCAAAGAAGAGAGAAAGAATTGTTACCAAAAAGAAAAAAAAAGAGAGAAAGAATATAGATATAAAAATATGGATTATCTCACCGGAGCTGAACGTTGAGTCAATATCAATTTAGTGAATGGCGTGAGAGTAACCTTGGAGGTAAATATCTATTTTCCAAACATGGTGGATTTTAGTGCTGTTCGTGGAGATTGTTTTGACCATACTGCCATGAGTTTTGTGGAGGTCACAAAGAAAACAAACCATTAAGATACATTGGTTGTACATAGCATCGTATCTTATTCGGCAACTTCCAGTATACGTAAAATATAAAGACATTAAACGGTCCAAACAAAGAAAAAGTAAAAGAAACACATACCAAGCGACATGTACGAATGAAGATCCATGCGCAAGCACGATTCTGTTAGGTAATATAAGCGTATAAGAAGATGAATTCTCAACAGAAAATCATTGAAGATAAATGTAGAGAAGAGATCTACAAAAACTAATGGGAAATATTACAAAGAAAGGTCATATGATATATTAATCCACTAAAACCGTATATGATTACACAAAAGAACAGGGAAGAATATTGTACCTAAAACCATAATTGTACTATAAGTTAAGCTTCAATCCTAAAAAAGTAAAGAGAATGTCAGAAACATTAAAATTAAATTTATCTTGAAAACTATAAGAAAACATAAAACTGCTTAAATGTGTTTTCGTTGTATGTGTTTTAAGGGTGGATAATTTTTCTATGTATGTTATAATTGGTAGTATTTATAAGATTAGAAAACATGGTTGTCATTCCCTAAAAAAAAAGCAATTATCGAATAAGTTTTTAAAAAATTTCCAACAATCGAGTAATTATCCAAAAAGAGTAAATGTTTTTTTCAAAATAAAACAAAGAGAATATTCATCCGATTGTCGCAGAGATTTAATAAGCAAAATGATTTTCATTAAGAGTATTAGAATAATATTATATCCCAACTTTTAACATGAGGCCTCCATTCCAAAAAAATAACCTTTCAAATATAGTATAAAAAGATATATATAGACAGACTATAAAAAAAACCATATAATACGAATTAATTTTTAAGAAAATTGAGATAAACAAGAATGAGGATCACCTTTATCCTTTAAAAAGATTTTTTTTTTTCAAAACTAAGTGGTAAACATCAATGAGGATAACCACAAATAAATCGGGATTCACCCAACACAAATATAATTTTGATGATGACAAACAAAATATTTTTTATATTATTATCTTCTTTTTAAAGCACAAACCAGGTAACCATATGTTTGGTTAACATGAGAATGAATCTTGATAAACCTTGAACTTTTCTAAATTCATTAGAAGTGTATATTCAATCCTAAATTTGTATCTATTAGATAACGTAAACATAATTTCAAAAATTAGTGAAAACGAAAGCATAATTTCAAAAAATAAAAATAAAAACAGATTTTTCGGTTTTGAGAAGTACCAGACATTCGAAGAAGATTCTATTTCAGAGGTGGATTTGGTTTCCGGGTCGATGAAATGTTTGCATCGTTAGAAATCGAAGAAGAATTATCGCATGTACAAAAAAAAAAACTAAATAGATACAGAACTCGACCTTTTCCCATCACACATGAAACTAATCTTAGCTCAATCCATGTTTTATCCTCTGCTTCTTCTTCTCTCTCTCTCTTCCACCTATGTTTGCTCTCCCTTGACTTCGCCTACCACTTTTGGTAAACTTTCTTAGTCACCAGATCTTTTTGATATCTTCTCTCAAAAATATTAAACAAAAAAGCAAAATTTCATTAGCCAAAACATTGACAAAAATTTAAATCCAACATAAAGTACACCAAAAAAAAAAAAGACCAGAAGAAAATTTAAACCTACAAAAGAAAAGAAAAAAAAAAGAAAATAGGAAAACATAGAGAATCAAAATTCGTTACCTAAATCAGTGAAAATAATATCTGCAAAAAAAAATCATAAACTATGAAAGAACACAAAAAAGAACAGTTGAATAAGAATACTACAAAAGCCCTAAAACCTAAATGAAGAATAAGAAGCCGAAGAACAATTGTGGTTGAATGAAAAACGTATGAGTATATATACGGATTGTTACGAATGTAAATTAGGGTTATATATAAAACTTAATAAAAATGGGCCGATTAACAAAACGGAGCCCAATAATTTTATAAAAAATCCAAACTTTGTCACAAAATTTGATTAAGGATAAAACAAATAATATGATAATATTCAATTGTTATATATTACCCATGATAAAAAATAAAAAAAAACAATGATCGAATATATCTATGAGTTATTCGATTGTTATATATCCATAATAAATTTTTAAAAAAAATTAGAAATCAATGATCGAATATATCCGTTAAAAATTAAACCATAAAGACAATATTTTTATTCGATGTAATAAAAACTCAACTTTCATTCTAGTACATAGTTACCTCTCTAATAATATAATAGATAATAATTGGTAATGTACTAGAAAAATATATACTATACCTCTTTTAAGTGGTTTAGAGCTTCCTAAAATGAAAGTTTCGTTCTTATTCAAGAAACGTTGATCAAGACTCGGATTCTTCTTTTTTCTTGTTGCAAAATTTCATGAATATTACAAACGTTTGATCATCGATCGCCTAAATCGAATACCATTTTTGGATGCACTTTTCGATTTATTTTCTCTTCAATTCGATTTTTGTATTTGTTTTTGGGTTCGGTTAAACCGGATTTGACATCTATAAGAATACCAGAGAGATAGAGATCTCTAATGCCTCGTGCCTTGCGGTTAAAGCTTCTCTGCAAGCTGATACTTTGACCAAGGAGCTAACGAGTGTGAAGACCTAGACGTAGAAGCTTAGAGCGACACACCTGTTCAATTGGAAAGATTTGATACCCGGTTCAATTGCAAAGATCGGATCGATGAAGTTCGAGAAACGGTTAATTAGATTTAGAAAGACTAGATGTTTGAATTTGAATATTCTTACATCATATAATCAGGATGTTCAGATTCATGTTGGAATTTTTTTTGTGGACCAATGCAGTATTTGTATAGTGACCTAATCTGCAACTATTTACTCCAGTCTAGATGTTTGTAGAGAGACTAAAAAGAAAAGAGACCGAGATCTCTCAAGAAACATCAACCCAAAATCGCAATATGAACAAAACAAATGATTAAGAAAGCAAATCCAACAATTTTTTGTCCAACTGGTGAAACATGTCCCTGGAGCTCTCCAATTCTCCCAATTTTTCATTCATCCTCCAATTGATGATCCTACAAAGCAAACACACCAAAGCAATAAGAGAGTTTGGTTACCAAAATCCTTTGCGGTGATTTCAAACTTTCTCTCAGTTTTAAGTTAAACAATGCTGCTATGTTTTTATCTCTGTTGCATTTTGAATTACAGTAACATTTATTGTAACAAAGTTTTTGATTGAATACAATTTTACATTAATTTTTAAAAAAAAAATTAATAAGAGAGTTATACAATATTGTTTTTTTCTCCATTTTACTTTATGCTTTGAACATTTTCATGAATTTGTTTTTTCTATATCTTGTCTAACCAAATTATTGTTCCGCTTGATTTTTTCTCATTTTTAGGGGTAGACATTTGAATCCAACCGAATCCAAACCGACCCAAACCAAACCAAAATCTTTATACAAACCGTTTGGTTGAATTTTTTCCCAACCAAACCAAATATAATTATTTTATTAATTAGTTAATTATATTTAATAATATTATAGATGTATGAAAATTCATGTTTGATTTTTTCAATATAATTATTAAATGTAATGATTAATTAGTTTAAATTTTTATATTTTAAAGACAAACGTATTTAATAGTTTTATAATAGTGTAGTGAAGACTAGCCTACTAATGAAAAAATGAATAAGCATTGATTTAGTTATGTATGACTTATATATAAGCTATTAATTTATTGGAATGATATAAAACATGATAAAGTGTTAGGTTGTTTCTATTTATTTATTTTCTTTTAATTAAATTTTTTTTTACTATGTTTTTAGTTTGTTTCCATAATTTTTGTTTATGAGTTTGGTTTCATGTTTTGTGAACTGATTATTTTTAAAACCAAACTAAACTCAAACCGAACTAAACTGAACCAAACTAAACTCAAATCGAACTAAACTGAACCAAACCCAAATCGAACCATACTAACTTTGGTTGTATTCGGTTAGAGTTTTATCAAAACCGAATAAACCGAACCGAACCCAAACCAAACCCGAATATAAACCGAAATTCCCACCCCTACTCATTTTAACCGAACCAAAGCCAAAGATACCTAACCGAACCCAAACCGCCCTACAAAGCTAATTAGTCCTTCTTACTTCACCGTTGAATGAAAAGAAATTCATCAAACTTAAAGTGTACTAGTACTAACCTTGAAATTGAGAAGCTGATTAGAAATACTTTTGAAATTATGTCTCATTCTTGTAGTTCTCCAAGATGGGTATGTAGACTTCGATCCGCAGGTGAAGAAATCGTTTAGTAAAATACTGATTTAATCCATCTGAATTTGTTTCCAGAAGTGTTTAAGACATCAAAAATTTCAAAAAAATAATTTTAGACTAATATAAATGTTTCAAAAATAACCAGTTTGAAGACAAACCATGATGCTTGCGGCCCAGCTGTGGTTGTGGATTGTTAAGGTAAGTGACAAACTCGAGTTCTAGCTTAAGATCCCATGATAGCCCATCCATAATCAGCCGTGCTTTCCTCGTGCGAGATGTTTTGCATTTGGTTGTCAATTCGGTCACTAACATCACACAAAAACAATATCCTCATATCAGCATTCCAAAACATTGGATGTTAAAAGACTTGACTTAAAAAACTGCAAATAAACAAACAAAAGCATTAGATATTAAGATTTTTTAAATGAATTTCACAATCATAAAACTAAATGTGACATTACCATGTAGCATATTCTCGGTCCAACACATTGGAGATAAGATGGAAAGCTTCGGAAATACGATCTATTGGGGAGAGATTGAATTTATTCTGTATGATGTTATCATCAAATTTACATGCATATCCACATGAAATGGATGTCTACCAGTGATGATGTAGAAAAATTTTCACAATCTTTTTTAATTTTCTACTACTACTTTTATATTTAATTTCACATTTTATATCTTATTTTTATTTTATTTTTAGAGTGGACAATATACAAAAAACATCAGATTTGAGAACATCACTTATTGATGCAAAACATCCAATTACAATCGATCAACATTATATAAATAAAGGACATCTTACAAATGCTAAAAGTATCACGTATGCTACACGTTTGTGCTTTTAATTTCCCGAAGTAAGGAAGGTTATTGATTTCACCGTTCAAACCTTGCATATTTGTCCAAGAGCTTTCACAATATCTTTTCTGTAACGACACCGTATTAGTATGTCCTATAAAATCTATGGCCCCAATGTTTGGAAGCTCATTGACATTATCAGCAAAAATTGAAGTCTCTGTTAACCCATGTTTTCATTTTACTGACATGTCGTGCCCCAAAATTTATTGAAGGATATATTTCATTTTTTTAGTACACGATAATAACATTATACCAATGAAGAAACATTTTTTTTTGTTAAATACAACGAAGAATGAGAAACATATTAGCTCCACAATTCTTTTTTTTTTTTGGGTTCAAACAAGCTTTTTCATATTAATCTTACTCTCCAAACAAGGAGTAATTGTTCAAAGCCACAAGGGCCATCGTAGCTAACGAAACAGCAGCAACAATAGCTGATCGAAGAACATAAACAAGATAGATAAACTCAAATTTAACGCTTAAGAGTCTAATGTAGTGGAAGAGATCCTTGACTTCTCCGGTCCCTTCATTAGAAACTAGGATTAAGATGAGGATTTGAGAATCGGAGATTGGCTACACAATTCTATATCACTTTAATATCAAATAATTTACAAGACCAAAAACGTCGGTACATTTGTAGGTATTATAATCTAAGTTAGATTTTAAATCCCATCAAAGAAAAAGTGAAAAACAAATACATTTGATTGTCAACAATGTTATGGATGGATCTTTACCCAAAAAACAAACCAATGTTATGGATGTCTTAAGCGAAAATTATCCTATATATAAAAAGAGAACTATCAACAATCTAAAATTCTTGAGAAAATTATAGCCAACATTGATGATAGCTTGGTTTTCACTCTATTTTCCCCCATCTTAACCAAACGTTCATATGACATGTGTGTGCTACCTAGTTTTTCTTTATATATAATGGATTCAAGTATCGATTAGTGTATGATAAAAAACAAAAAAATGTTCATGTTAAATGTTAGAATGCTATTAATGACATTATATAATATGTGAGAAACACACTTGGAAAGAATAGAAAACTTGCAAAATTTTTAACAACTTTGTTGAAGCGGTAGTTTATGTGGTGATCAAAACGTTTAGTTATGTAAATAAAAATTCATTGTTTATAGCTAACGTATAAGCTTTACATGTGCATTTGTTGTCTTAGATTATTCGTTTCACTTATTATGGTGGATGTATTGCTAGTTGTTCCAAATGTTTTGATAAAGTTATATGTTTTGAAGCTAATCTTTTATCAACTTTTTTTATCGTCTGATTTTTTATTTTTTATTATAAATTATGAGATTACATAGACAATTCCACAACGGACAATTCTAACCGATCCTTATAGATCCACGCTTTTACCCTCGATGCGTCTGATCGTGGCGAACGGATCTACTTGCACTGAAATTTTTTTGTAAGCTTGTCTCTATTAATCTTCATAATTATTTATTTATCAACTTCTTTTGGAACAAGATTTGTGTCACACGGAAAACAAATGTAAATATGTAATTATTAAATTTTAACAATAATTAATCAAGGGTAAATTATAAATGTCCGCGCTACTCTATCATGGAAATAAAATTAACAAAAAAATGGGGATAAGAAATAATAAAAGAGGTGAACCTAGGAAAATACCCATTTAGTAATTAATTGAGAGCACTTTTGTTCTTAGATCAAAAAGGTAAGCGGCGGAACTAAGAAGGTGATTCTTAATCTCTGCCACTGTCGTGGTCCGGCTTGGTGCCCCATTGTCACTGACGTTTTCGACTATGTCAAAAAAGGACACGCCGAGTATTGCTCACCTCTTATAGCGTCTGTCTATTCATACTCTTAAATCTATGAAAAAATGATCACACAAGTTATTTTGAAAGACGATCCGTTTACAGAAGAAGCATGTGCAAAAATACACTTACTCCTACATTGGGCAACCACAGTTTTTGCCGATCACATAATGAGTAACTACAATTTGAGTGAGATTTTAAAAAATGCGTGTTATATTCTGCAGACTTACGACAAGCGAATATTTGATCTTATCGATTCACCCCTTCTTACAGCCCATCAACCACTACTACATCTTTCCCATCATAATTAGATCTAATCAATCATCACCTGGAATCAAGAACAAAGTTGCCACATATCACAATCCTTACCTTAGACGCGTTTGAACGGGGTTGGTGCAGTTCGAGCTCCGTCTTGGCCGTTGGCTTTTCCCTTCTCCTCTTTTGTTTTTTTAACTCACAAATTTTGACCTCCCTTTTTGTGTCGTCTATTACTTAATTAGAGATAATTGATCTAATCATATTATAATGATATTCAACTACCTGCAACATATGCGATTATGATGAACAACTCTCATTAACAACGATTCCACGACTCAGCTCTCCCTACACCGCGTGCTGCTTCCCGTGAATTATGGCTACATGTACGTCTGACCACTCAGTTCTCGACCCAGATCATCCCTGGTAGTGTGGCCTCACAATCGAACATTTTCTCGTTGCGCTTCTTGGTCTGCAATAACCCCACATGATGTACTTATGCCAACATACTGTGCGCCCATTCGTTGTTCCTGGGTTGAAGGCTGTGTTTTGCCAGGGAATCCAGAGATTTTGTAGTGCGTGGGTGTATTTATTGGTTTGATTAATGGAGCCCCTCTCCTTCTGGCGCCAAATTGTTTCAGGGATTTTTGGTCCTCTTAAAAAAATACTGTGGGGACAAACTCCTGCGCAATCAACAAACACGTGAAGACTGAGAAAATACGATTGAGAGGTGTTTTCCGACAGCTCTCTGACGCCCAAGTCAGAATAGAGCAAAAAAGAAGAGAATGGAAGCGACCACGGGGTGAATGTAGAGAGCTATGAAAAGAGTCGAAAAAGGAAAGAAAGATGAAGAGTTTGTTGACACTGGACCGAGCAAGGGATGTTCCACAGTGTATCAGAATGTATGAGTAAAGAAATTTGGGGCCAAGGCAGAGGAAAAACAGAGTGTTTGAGTGAAGAGAAAGGTCGAAGAATAACCGGAGAGAAAGACCCGAGATGGGCCGGAGGGATGATATTGAATGGTTGGAAAAGACTATCTCAAGAGAATGGAGTGGGATCAGAGTTTTTTGTGTGTGTAGATCGAGTTAGGTTTATGTGAAGGATAAGAGGGATATTTATAGAGTTTTACATGCCTAGGCTAGGATATCGGGCTCCGCGTCTATAGTCGGGTCGGGTTTGGGTTTGCTGGTTTCACCCATTATGATGCACTCAAGTGCTTTCCACCTACCATATTTGTCTTCGAGTGCCAGCTATAAAAAAATACGGCTCTGGAACACTGAGCTCTGCCTTTATCATACTACTCGCAGTGCCTAATGCGGCGGGTTCACCGCCGAGGTACTCCCTGGAATCAGCTTTACCTGCTTTAATTGTTCCGTAGAGCAGAAACCACTTGCTTTTACCCTAGACGCGCATAAGGCGAAAGACTTGATTTAAAGATATTTGAAATAGTTTGTAATTCGCGCCTAAGAAAAGAAATTTATACCTAGCTCGAATTTCTTATACGGGAACTCGGACACCGCGTGCTGCTTCCCATGAATTATGGCTACTTGTACGTCTGACCACTCGGTTCTCGACCCAGATCATCCCTGGTAGTGTGGCCACACCATCCGGGATGGGGGATCGGTTATAGGTGGCCTTATCCATCAAGTTACTTGCACTATTATAGATCCAGGTCTAAATACTGTTAGTCAACACCAACCATGGATGGTGAAGGGAAATAGTCAAAAAGGGAGGCTTGTTTTTTTTTTTTTTTTAATAATAATTTTGGTTTAACAACCCCCTAATACCTTTTATAAATACCTGAGCATTTCCTCTTTCAAAATCCATCCCAAAAAACACAAAATCCCAAATGAAGAAGAAGAAGAAACGTGAGTGAGAGAGAGAAAACAAAAAAAATCTTTTTTTGTTGGTAAAAAATTAAGAGTAATTTCTTGTGTGCATTGGTTTCAGGGGTGAGTTGAGAGTGTTGTACATTTTTCGGAGAATAATAAAATATATGCAGCAGGTCCGGAGACGTAGACAAAATTGACCGAAATCCGTTAGCAAATTGTGTGTTTTATCGTTCCCGTAAATTCTGATTTATCGGAAATTTGACGTTATTTCCTAACAACTGGTATCAGAGCACTCGGGTTGTGGTGATTTCGGTCAATTTTGTTTTGCGAAGTTACTATTTACATGAATAATGAATAGTAAAATTTTGTCGGCGGAGGTGTTATAATACACGGTAGTTCGCAAAATAATCAGAAATGATGGGAGGCAAAGATGGTTTGATACACAATATCGAGAATTTGACAGTATAAATTTTGCATTTCGGAGAATGCAAATCGATGATTATCTGTATGGAAGGAAGCTTCATCAACCACTGAGCCAGAAGCCTGAGAAGATGGTCAAGGAAGAGTGGGATCTCCTTGACAGGCAGGTTCTGGGTGTTATCAGGTTAACACTGTCGAAAAATGTTGCTCATAATGTTACAAAGGAGAAGACCACAAAAGGGCTGATGAAAGTTCTCTCAGACATGTATGAGAAACATTCAGCCAATAACAAGGTGTTTCTCATGAAGTAACTCTTCCACTTGAAGATGGCCCTGTTGCAACACATGTGAACGAGTTCAACACGATTGTCAACCAATTGTCATCTGTTGAAATCAAGTTTGATGATGAAGTGCGAGCACTGATTTTACTGGCATCTCTGCCAAATAGTTGGGAGCCAATGAGGGCTGTGATTAATAATTCTGTGGGTACTCAGAAGCTGAAATTCAATGATGTTCGAGATCATATCCTTGCTGAAGAAGTTCGTAGGATAGACTCTGGCGAAACATCAATGAGCTCTATTTTTAACATGAAAAACAGAGGCAGAAACCAGGACAGAATGAACCAGAATAGGGGCATATCAAAGTAAAGGAATGGAAGGGGTCAACCCAAGTTTAGACGGCCTGTTGAGTGCTGGAACTGTGGAAAGACTGGTCACATTCGAAAGAATTGTAGGGCGCCACCAAAGAAAGATGACAATAGAGGTGGTGGAGTCAACGCTTTTAAACATGTAATTGCTGATGCATTGGTATTGACTGTTGATTCCCCAAGAAAATATGAAACTCAAGATGCAGCTGTAAACACCGGCAAAGCATCGATCTCCTATGTTGATAGCTCGATCGATTCTTGGGTTCTTGACTCAGGAGCGTTATTCCACACCACACCACACCACAACATTATGGAGAATTATATTGTGGAAAATTATGGAAAGGTATATCTAGCTGATGGTTTACCTTTGGACATAGTTGGTATTGGAGAAATTAATTTGAAGATGTCAGATGGACGCGTGTGGAGGATCACAAAGGTTAGACATGTGCCAAAGTTGATGCGAAATCTGATCTCCGTAGAATAACTTGATGATACGAGGCTCAATGTTAGCTTTGGTGATGGAGCCTGGAGAGGTTTCATGGTGGTTGTTAAAGGTCATAAAAGAGGCACTCTTTATAGGACGATGAGTTGTCAAGATACTGTTGCTGTTGTCGAGAATGCCAAACAGACCAAGTTATGGCATTGTAGGTTGGGACACATGAGTGAGAAAAGGATGAAATTTATGGTGGCAAATGGCGTGCTTCCAGATCTGAAGACGGTGGATCATCAGATGTGTGAAAGTTACATCCTTGGAAAACAGAAATGGGTTAGTTTCTCAAAAGAAAGTAGAGAGCCAAACCATAAGAAGTTAGAGCTGGTGCACACTGATGTGTGGGGACCCGCTCCTGTCGCATCATTAGGAGGTTCATACTATTATGTGACCTTAATTGTCGACTCCACAAGGAAGGTGTGGGTTTACTTCATGAAGAACAAGTACGAAGTGTTCTCGGTTTTTAAAAGATGGAAATACATGGTTGAGATTGAGACGAATCTCAAGTTGAAGTGCCTAAGGTCTGATAATGGAGGAGAATATATTAGCGAGGAGTTCAGAAGATACTGCACTGATAATGGGATCAAGATGGTGAAGACTATTTCTGGAACGCCACAACAAAACGGAATAGCATAAAGGATGAACATGAGGCTGAATGAGCGTGCAAAGAGCATGAGATTACATTGTGGATTTCCTAAGATTTTTTTGGCAGGTGCAATCAATACCGCGACCTTCTTAATAAATAGAGGACCGTATGTTCCGTTGGGATTCAAGATCGCTGAAGAAGTTTGGAGTGGCAAGAAAGTAAATCTTTCTTTTCTAAAGTTGTTTGGTTGCTTAGCTTATGTTCATGTTGATGATACTGCAACTTGATGCAAAATCGAAGAAGTGTTACTTCATTGGTTATGGTGACACGGAGTTTGGTTATCGATTTTGGGATGATGAAAATCGGAAGATCATCCGCAACAAGAATGTTGTGTTCGATGAAAGAGCGTTGTACAAGGATAAGCTAAAAGAAAGCTCAGAAAGGAAGGAGTCTAGAGCTATTGATTTGTGAGATATTCTGGCACAAGAGTTGCAGTAGGATACTACAACAACAAAACGCATGTTTGCTCGAGAAGAGGACAGTGAGGCAAATAAGAATGTTGATTCTGAAGTTACACCCAGACTCCAGCTCCACAATTACGGTGGTCAGATAGAATCAGCAAGCCTACTGTAAGATATTCTCCATCTCTCAGCTATATTCTGCTCACAGATAGAGGTGAGTCTGAATGCTTTGAAGAAGCAATGCAAGCTGATGAATCAATTAAGTGGGAGCTTGCAATGAACGATAAGATGGACTTGTTGATGTCCAATCACACGTGGGAGTTAGCTGAGTTGCCTAAGGAGAAAAAGGCATTGCATAACAAGTGGGTCTATCGGATAAAAGAAGACATAGGAGAAGCAAGACAAATTCTTGGGATGAGAATTAGTAGAAGCAAGGAGGGTCTTAAGCTATCACAAGAAGAGTATGTGAAGAAAGTTCTCAAGAGGTTTAACATGGATGACGCGAAGCCAGTTAATACTCCCCTGGTAAGTCATTTTCGGTTATCCAGAGATCAGTCTCCAGTGACTGAAGACGAGATGGCATATATGGATAAAGTTCCATATGTTTCTGCTACTGGCAGCCTGATGTACGTGATGGTATGTACAAGGCTAGACATTGCACATGCAGTGGGAGTCGTGAGCAGGTTTATGAGCAATCCAGGCAAGGAACATTGGGAGGGTGTTAAGTGGATTCTTAGGTATCTGAAGGATAATCCAAGTGCAGCGTTATGTTTCAGGAAGTCTGAGGTGGGATTGCAGGGATATGTTGATGCTGACAATGGTGGTGACATTAACAGTAGAAAGAGCACATCCGAGTCTGTCTACACTTTTGGTGGTACTGCAATTTGTTTGGTTTCAAAGTTGCAGAAAATCGTAACTCTGTCAAGTTGAGTATGTTGCCATCACAAAGGCAACAAAGGAGATGATGTGGCTACAATCATTTCTACGAGAGATAGGCCATGACCAAGAGAAAAATGTATTGTACTGTGATAGTAAGAGTGCCATTGATCTGGCAAAGAATCCGGTTTACCATGCTCGGACGAAGCACATACAACTTCGGTATCATTTCATCAGATCAGCTTTAGAAGATGGAGTGTTGGTGCTTGAAAATATCCTAGGAAGAAAAATCCGACAGACATGTTGACGAAGGTTGTGCCATATAATAAGCTGAGGTTATGTACAACCTCAGTTGGCTTGCTAGAGTAACAAGCCTAGAAGACCTGCTGGATTTATCAAGGTGTGAAGACATATTGAAATTAGTCTTCAAGTGGGAGATTGTTAGTCAACAACAATGATGGACGGTGAAAATAAAGAGTCAAAAAGGGAGGCTTGTTTTTTTTGTTTTTGTCAATAATTTTGGCTCAACAACCCCTAATACCTCTTATAAATATTTGAGCATTTCCTCTATCAAATCCATCCCAAAAAACACAAAATCCCAAATGAAGAAGAAGAAGAAGAAACGTGAGTGAGAGAGAAAAAAAAAATCTTTCTTTTTCTTGGTAAGAAATTAAGAGAATTTTTTTGTGTGTAATTGGGTTCGGGGTGAGTTGAGAATGTTGTACATTTTTCCCCGTGAATAATAAAAAATCTGCAGCATGTCCGGAGATGTAGGCAAAATTAGTCGAACTCCGTTAACAAATTGTGTGTGTTTTATCGTTCTCGTAAATTTTAATTTATCGAAAATTTGATGTTATTTCCTAACAGATACCTCTAGGATTGACTTGATTAGCTAATTACACGATGACGTTAAGAAATTCACCTAAACTAAATGAAATTATTTTATTCCCAACACTTTTATGTTTTTGCAGTAACAACGAATCATATTTTAATAAATCTGAATGTTACATGAACCTTACAAAAAAAAAAATGATTTACAAAAAAAATTGAAGGAAGCGATGTTTAACTTCATTTGCCAGGACTAAACTGACTCAACCATCCAATATCACTGACAAACTCGACTAACCTTAGGATGAGCTGACTAAGAGATATACATAAATTTATTTCATATATTCTTTATTAAAAAAAAATTACGCATTAAACTGATTATGATCTAGTATATCACAAATAGCTTGACCAGAGACGCTGGTACATTGGTAGGTAGACATTGTTCTATCCATTCATCAAATTCGATTTCAAACTCTTGATTAGTGTCCGATAAAAAAGAGAAACAAATATTAGCTTTTTCAAATATATTTTACGACTTCTTGTGAAAATGTAAAACAAAACCCATTGATTGATTTATATGTTGTTTCCACAAAAGGATAGACAAAACAGAGCTACAAATCCTAAACTCTCTGATGAAGTCAGAGACTCCATAAGAGTGGGTAGTATAATGGATGTGATAATTGTCTCGAAGCTAAATAGCTAAATATTATGGAATTTAGATATAATATACTGGAATTTTCTTTAAATTCCTCCCCAATACTTCTACTTTATTTGCAAATGAACCCCTATATTAAATAAAATAATACTACCGACACATATTTTCCACTACGGTCCATACACGTGTCCTTGTAAAAGTACTACAATCGTTATCATAGTAAAACTGAAAATAATATTATTTTATATTAATTGTCCCCCACTAATTAATTCTTAAATCTCCTTAGGCAATATGATTAATTTTAATTTTTGTCGTCGGTAAGTGTAATTACAGTGAATTACAAAACATAATTCCAAAATCGATGGTATACATATAGCTAAATATTATAATAATATCATATAACTTTTTGTTAATTACTTGACAGATAGTTGCCGGATCAATCTAATAGTAACAATTAACTGTTTAATTAGTATCTAACCTTTATCATATCAAAACAAAATACTTTTTCACGATTTTGATTTTGTGTTGCTGATTAAAAGTATATTTTTTTCTTCATAAAATATAATATAAAACCAAGTAAATGAGTCTCTTTCACGACAAGATGTCTCTTTTGTTTTCTTTTAGAAAAATCAGAACAGAGCCATTGCATGTTCTTCTCTTTAATCTCACCCATAAACCCATAATATATATATTTTTTTTCTTTCGATCGAAAATTTATTATCAATGATTTTCCCAGTTACAAAGCAGCAATTTTTTATTTAATTTTCCCTTTTTTTCTTCTAGTTTTGTGTAATTTGGATTTTCTTGGAGATGAAGTTGAATAACCAGAAAGATTCATCAGAGAAGCTAATGTGGGAACGGAGTTTATCCGGATCCGGTTCACCGACCCGACCCGGATCCAAACTCATGGTCTTGCTCCTCCTTCTCGTCTCCGTCACTTACGTCGTCTACACTGTAAAACTCATCTCAAACTCACGTGCCTGTCACGTGGAGCCTTTCTCCGACGTTGTTCGCCGTTTAAACGACATTGTAAACTCATCTCAGCCGTTGATTCTCTTCCAGTCAAATCAAACGGCCGTAATCAATTCTTACACCTCTCCACCTCCGCCGCCTCCTCCGCCGCCGGAAACAGATCTCCGCCACGTGGTTTTCGGAATCGCAGCGTCGGCGAGGTTATGGAAACAGAGGAAAGAGTATATCAAGATCTGGTATAAACCGAACCAAATGCGTGGTTATGTCTGGTTAGAGAAACCGGTTAACGAAAAAGACGACGAAATTAATCTTCCTCCGGTGAGAATCTCCGGCGATACATCGAAATTTCCTTATAAAAACAAACAAGGACACAGATCGGCGATTCGGATTTCACGGATTGTTACGGAAACACTCAAATTAGGGCTCAAAGATGTGAGATGGTTCGTGATGGGAGACGACGATACTGTCTTCGTCCCCGAGAATCTAATCAGAGTATTGAAAAAATACGATCATAATCAGATGTATTACATCGGAAGTTTGTCGGAAAGTCATCTTCAGAACATTTATTTCTCGTACGGAATGGCTTACGGCGGCGGAGGATTCGCCGTGAGTTATCCATTAGCGGTGGCTCTGAGCAAAATGCAAGATCGATGCATAAAGAGATATCCGGCGTTGTATGGTTCCGATGATCGGATGCAAGCTTGCATGGCCGAACTCGGTGTTCCACTCACTAAAGAACTCGGTTTTCACCAGGTTAGTAGTAATTATCACTTTAATTTATTTAATTATTAACTAATTAATATTTTGATAGATTAATACGAATCTAGTTTAAGTTCTCTTTCAGTTGGTTAATTAGCAGGTATTTTTTTGTCAACAATTAGCAGGTAGTTTAACTACAGTAAAACGATAAATTAAGGGAGAATTTGAAAAATACTCTGTTTTAAATTTTGAAAAATACAATTTTTTTTTATTTTTGAAAACTAGTTTTTTTATGTGTAATAATTTTTTTTATCCTAATTTAAATTAAAAATATAAATCAAAACTAAAATTCAAAAAAATAATATATTTTTTGTTTGAGATAAATATGTGTTATTAATTAAATTTTAAAATTTATTATTAGATAAATCTATTAAAATATTTCAAAATTTATATTAAAAAAACACTTATTTACCATATATATATATATAAAACATTCACTACAAAATACTAAATAACATTATTCTTTATTTTCAAACCAATAGTTTTTTCAATTTTGATTAGTTTAATTTAACTAATAAACTTAGCATAATTTTCATTATCCTAACCCAAAATATTGGATTGGTTTTGGATCATTGGTTCAATTAAATATAAAGATACAAGATTTTTCCATCAAAATCTTAGATAAGTAAATACTTTTTACGAATAAAATTGAAACTATTTTAAAATAATATTATTATTAAAAAACTATTTTATTTTTAAAAATATGTAAGATAGAAATTATTTTTAGTTTATTGATGTTATTTCGATAAATTTATAGTTGAAAAAGTATAGTTTTAAAAAAAAAAAATTAAAAGGTGTATTTTTCAAATTAAAGAACATTAAAACAATATTTTTCCAAATTTCCTCTTAAATTAACACACATTATTAAATATGTTTTAATCTAAATTAGCTCAAACTTAATAAATTTTGATAATATAATAAAATAAAATATTTGAAAAATTTATATGTATATATATTTATATAATTTTATTGGTATCGCAAATTAATTATTATTTAATTTGCACAAACATAAATAAGTTACTTGATTAATTTTATTAGAAATAACAAGATAATTATGTTTTGCCAAAATAAAAAATGAATTTTCTTTTATTTATTACTAATAAATAGTTTGATAGATTAATCTCTTCGTGTCTTGTTGCAGTTGGTTAATTAGCAGATAGTTTTAACTACAACTAGATTTATTGATCATCATCATTTAATAGGACAGTAAAAGTTTTAGTAAATGTGTAGTTAATGAGCATTAAATAGATAATCGAGATTATAAATTTAAAATCTTTTTGGACTTTTTTACATAAACTTTCACAGTATTGGTTTTACACATGTAAAATTTGATCGCAATTAAATTCAATTTTAATGCCACGTCACTGGACCCAAATTTGTCCGTACGTTATTGTTACCGGAGTAAGGTACACGTCGTCACGGTGTCAGGAAGTTTCTCAAAAGAGCTGTCACGCATTTAACGGCGCGTGCAACTCACGTGACAATAACCAATCGTCGGTTACCTACCATTAATCAACCGGTCGGTTTAGTAGTTAATGTCAAATCAAATTTTGAACCGTTTGGTTGTAATTGTTTCCGTCTTTTGTGTTTTTCAGTATGATGTTTACGGCAATCTCTTCGGTCTACTAGCGGCGCACCCGGTGGCTCCATTGGTTACACTTCACCACCTCGATGTGGTCGAACCGATTTTCCCGAATGTGACACGTGTTGACGCCTTGAAGCGTCTACAAGTACCAGCTAAGCTAGACTCTGCCGGACTTATGCAACAGTCGATATGTTACGACAAACGCCGGAAATGGACTGTTTCCGTCTCTTGGGGATTTGCGGTTCAGATTTTCCGCGGAACCTTTTCCGCTCGAGAGATCGAAATGCCTTCAAGAACCTTCTTAAATTGGTAATGCATAACAACACATTAGTAAATTACATTAGGCAAACCAAAAATCTAGATATCATCATTTTAACATTGTTTTGTTTTTTGGGACAGGTATCGGCGGGCCGATTACACGGCGTACGCCTTTAATACCCGACCGGTGAGTCGTCATCCGTGCCAGAAACCGTTTGTGTACTATATGACAACCGCGGGAGTTCATCCAACGACAAATATGACGGTGAGCCATTACGAAAGCCACCATGTGGCTCAACCGGAGTGTCGGTGGAAGATGGCTAATCCCGGCGATCTTAGGACGGTCATTGTTTACAAGAAACCGGACCCTCACCTTTGGGAAAGAGTAAGTCAACATTTATTAAAAAGAAAAGAAACAAGTCTTACATTTCTTTGAAAAGAAAATAAAAACAGTCAACATTTATTTAAATAGTTTTTATGTAGCCATGTTATTAATGCTTGAAATAATAATATATTATATGGCTTCTCATTTTTTTATTTTTTTTTTGCAGTCTCCTAGAAGAAATTGTTGCAGGGTGAAATCAAAGAAGAATAATATTTTGGAGATTAGTGTTGCAGTTTGCAAAGAAGGTGAAGTGGTTGAAGTTGTGTAATAATTATTCATGTTTAATTAAGAATTTTAAATTTTATTTTGATTCAATTATACAGATTAGTCAATTACCTATTTAAAAATGTTTGAACATTTTCAAAACTAGTTAAGTAGATAATAACCATAATGTGATTATGTTGTCAGTTCTATTTTTCTAGCTACTCTCTCTATCTCTTAATCTTAAAAAACTAGCTCGTAGATGATTAAATCTTAAAAAATAAAATTAGCCAATTCTTGAATAGTCGGTGCATATAAATAATACAAAAATACAAAAAAATGAAATCTAAGCTATCGTAATTAAAATTCATCCACGGATCATTGATCACGTGACATGGATGCTTTAATTCTGGGATGTTCAAAATTTACGGTATGATACATAATAACATGTGTTTAATAACTAGAACATAGAGCTTCATAGTTCAGGTTGTCTTCTCCTTCTCTCTTCTCTGCCGACACTGCTACAGTACCAGTTTCAAGTTTCGGAGTTTTGGATCCGGCGACGGCGGCTTCCATAGCGCCTATGCCGGATCCTCTTTTTTTCTTTCTCTTTCGTTTTGTTTGTGTTGTCTTCTCGGCTCCTCGCCATGGATCTTGGCCTTGGCTCGGTGGCTTTTGTTTGTCTCGCTTCAGAGGCAAGGAGGATGTGTATATTATCTCTATGCTTTTAGTTTATGTTGGTTTTTTTTAGTTCTTAAGCTTCAATAAAAGGCTTCTCCTCTTCTGCTCGGGCTCGGTGAAGCTCGGTGGTTAGTTTACGATTAGGCTCCAGGTAGTGGCAGAGGAAGACCCGGATGTGATCGCCGTGGTGGGTTTCGGTTCTGCAGATCTCTCGATTATGTGGATCTCGATTTGCCTTCTCATATTTGCTCCATTCTTGGATCCTTGATTGTTACTGCTCTGTTTTGCTGACAGCCTTGACTGGAGGTGGTTTATAGTCTTAACTCTGCGGTGGTGATCGTTGAGACTAAGTGAATTAGGGGTTCCGATCGGTTGTAGTGTTTTTCATATTTGGTTTCGTCGGGCTTGGTATATCAGACGAAAGCTCATCGCCTTTGTTCGTCTACACATAAAACCGATTAGAGTTTTCCAGCTGATTCTCTCCTCTTCCCGTCTTGGTGTTAAGACGTGTGAAGAGGCGATGGCTTTTTGGTAAACGGGGAATCTGGTTTAAGGCTGTGACGAAGGTGGTTGGTGGCTGTCGTGGTAGGTTTGAGCCTTTACTCTCGTCTGCGTGGGTTTTGATTTAAATTTTTGCAGTTCGAATTTGTTCAACGGTCGCTTCACCAAACTAACTCGGAACAAAATTGACAAAGGCAATCAATGAAGGAGGTTTATCTAAATTAAGAGAATTGTTGTAGTGTTATTGGAATTAGAAGTCCGACTGCTATTGTGGATACGGGAACATCTAATTGTTTACCTTGCACTCGAAACAAGACCATCTGGGTATTGCTAATGTGTCATCAAAGAGGTTTGTCCTCACTAATTTCCCGAGGCGGAAAAGACCATTAATTTCTCTTCGTATTTCATATATGAATCTTCTTCCGTGATGTAATCTGTTTAAATCAGTATCAATAAAATAAAGTGTTAAAAAAAAAAAAGAGCTTCATAGTTTGTATCACTGTTACGATGGAATCTTTCTAATAGAATACGGCTTATGGGATGGCGGAAATTATATATTCGTATTAGTATTCGATTTAAATTTGTATATTGCATAAATCGATGGGATCCGATTCAAACATAATCGAAATAAACGATTTAAAATTTAAACTATATTTAAATATGATTTAAATGGATACACTTTTTTATATATTCAAAAACCAAATCCAAACCGAATTGAAAAAAAATTAAAATTATATTTATTTGACTAAAACTCAAATTTAAACCAAAACCGTACTAAACCATATATAATAGATAAGTTTTACTTTGAATTCTATTATTCAACCTAAAAAATAGAAAAAAATTTGTATCAAAATCAGGATTGAACACCTATATTGCTTACATGTTGTAAATTCAGTCAGGAAATATTATAAAAGAAACAAAACAAAAGAACAAAAATATTGAGGCAATACCCCTTTGTCTAAGATTTTTATTGATTATGTGAATAATCTCTTACAAACCCTTACGACTTCTTAAAATTCATTGTTAGTATTTGTGGTATTTTTGGAAAACAAAAATTTATAATGGTATTTTTGAAAAAATAAACTAGTGATAGTATATTTGGAATACAAACATTTATTTATGGTATTTTATGGAATTTCTCTACATTAATCATCTAAACATAATTGATATACAATATGAAAATTACCAATATAGACAAACATGAAATATTTGTAAAGCGAAATACATAAATAAATCGATCATACAACAATACCGATACAAAAATTAGGAAAAGAACGGATTTAGATTTGCAGAGGCGAGACACTCTTTCTTTAATTATGAAAATGCCCCGTAGTGTGACGGTTGTGTGGCATTCCAAATTCCATGATACAACTACAATCAATTCTGTTTTGCACAACTTAAGAACAAAATCTAACGAACGTTTTTTCTGTGTTGTACTCTCATGGAGAAAAACCAAAAGAAGAGAAGAAGAAAGAGAGGAAGTGTAAGAGATTGTTGTTATCCCATGTTCTTATGGTGAATGAGCAAGAGATGTTTTTTAACTCTCAAAATTATGGTCTCCATAATGCTCAAAATTAAACCCATTCAATATGAGGCATTATGGTGATAGTGGAGGTTATGTAATTGATTGATTATAATCAATTATTCATTTGAAGAGGAGAGTTTAATTTTGACAAAGTTTAATTCTATAAAAGAATTATTTATTTATTTTGATCAAGATTAATTCTCTTAGAGAATTATTTACTTTTTGACCAAGTATAAATTTATGTAGTGATCAATTACACAAATAAAAATTTGATGCAAAAAGATAGGTTATAGGACCAAGGCTCATATACCCGAATCTGCACCTAAACCCGAACCTAAGTCTGAGTCCATTTTGTCTCAGCTTGGCACGCGCGCATGGTTTAGTATGGTTTCACTCACCTCTACAATTGTCCTAAGGTCTTTAACATTGTTAGGACTTTTCCACAACATGTGCTATACCTATTTCGTGCTTTTCAAGCAACAAACTCAGGACAAGCATTTCTCATTCAAAAACAAGTTCCAACAATCCCCCACATGAATAGAAATAATTCTAAACAAATGAAGACTCGAAAAAGAACTTCTGAGAGTACAAGCGAAAAATCCACTGTATATGAGTTGGTAGCATTTTTCAGCCTTTAACCAGTCATTGTTAATAGTTATCGGGTTTACTCGACCAGGAGGTGAACATGATGTCTTGAACCACCCGGACTTTGATGTAAACCGAGACAACAACTATCACACAACTTCATTTTCTCACAGAATTAGGTTCTCTATTGTGTTCATTGTGGCCTTGAACATGCCTGGTTATCATGAGTGAATTTAAAGAATATAGCCTTTCATTCATTCTCCTAGAAACGGCCTCATTTCACACTCACTAGGTGATATTCCATTAGTCTTTGTTTTATGAAGTATCATGTAGTACTCCACGAACATATCAAATCTTTGGTGAATATTATTAAAAGCAACGCTTATCCTTTTATATAGAAAGCACTTTATATCATCTTAGGAACTAGGTGAGTTGCAGTGCTTTAAGCAGGCTCAATTGGACTTAGTTTTCCCTTTGAATCTACATCTTGGGATCTCCAGTCACGTAGGTAGGATTTCCATCAAACCTCCTCATAAGTCATATGCTTTAAACCCATTCCTCTTGATGATTTTACAATTTGATCTCGTGACACACCTTTAATAAATGGATCATAGGCTGTCCGATGAGATATAATCTGTTGAGATTACTCCATTTGAGATCAATTGTCTAATGGTTGTATGTCATCTTCTTAAAAGATATGACTAACCATTATATACAAAAATCAATGTGATACACAGAGTTTTAACCTTAAAATATCACTGCAAGTGCACAACAAACGAAGTAGTATTTAGGGATCGAATCCACGAGAACCAAGTGAAACGCTACGAATCTATATGAGTAAAATTAATCTAAGATGACAATATGGTTGTTTGTTGAAAAGTGAAATAAAATAGCAATGTAAAAACTGATGTAAAATCAATTAAAACAAGCGTTAAGTCTAGGACAATTCGCAGGAATTCAGAGATCATGAACCAGACAATTATTCAGGAAATAATAAGCGCAGTCTTAAACTCAAACATGAATGTTTAACCAATCCACTGTCGTGGTATCAATTACTTTATCTAGTAACCTAAGAATCTAAACTGTCGTTTGATCTTAGAATTCTAAACAAGCATTAACGAGCAGGTTTGATATGTTCACAAATTGCCTTAACATCAGCTTTCGTTGGCTAAGGATAATTTGCTCACCTATGTTCTATCAAGCAATCTATAACACTTTTGATGAATATATTAAACCTAAAATCAGAAATTAAGTGATCAATTTAATCTAAGCAATGAGAACAACGATAGGTGAAGACAAGATGATAAAACTCTATCTATGTCTGATTCAATGATTCATAAATTTTCTTGAAACCCTAAACCTAACTATGAGAAACAAGAAGGAGATGAAGAAAAACTCATAATCAAATAAATAGAAATCCAAACGGGTTCAGAAATCTTCTCAAGAGATGTAGAGTCAGAGTTTCGTCTCCCCCAAAGCTTACAAATTGCAGAAAACCAAAAGTCTGAATAGAATAATAAATTGTTGCCTAAACAATGGCTAAAAATAACATATAAATAGGTCTAATAATGTTCTGGTCGAAATCTCTGGCAAAGCCAAGCCCAATAAGGAAAAACTGAAATTTCCTTTTTTTCTTCACATGTTTCTTTTGCTCGCCAGACGGACATGTCTTAACTAACATTTGTATAACTTTCGATCGCACCGTTGGAATGACCTCAAATTACTTCCAAACGAAAGCTAACTCGACTCTCTATCATGTGTCAAAATTTCAGATCGATCCATTGGTAGAAACATATTCATCGAGTGCCGAACTTTTGATCTTTCCGCAGGATCATGCATCTTCACATATCCGTTTGCAACCATTCCTTGCTCCTTATGCCTTAGACTCCATCCAAACATGTTTCAACCTGAAAAGACTCTAAAACGTAGAAAATACTTGATAAAACGATGAATATCATGGTTGAAAACTTGTAAAAACCATGATATATCACAATGCTGAGCTATAGTCGTAATGCTCACACTAGTGTTTCCACATCATGATATCTTTGAACAAGTACTGAAACCACTATGCTTCATTCGCTTTATCTCAAGTTATGAACTTATGTTCCATGATTAGTCTGTTCCACAGAGTTAATTTGGAAGATTTTCATGATGTTGTTGCAACACAATGTGTAAAGACATATCCACTTGTGGACTATTAGTTTATGGAATCTGATAACCAATTAATATAATTGTATCATTCCAAAACTATTGGTGTTTTACCATAGTGAAATCCATAACTTTTAGTATATTGCACGTAGCTCAATACTCTAGTTATTAATTTCGAGTGTGTTACAACATGGATTGTACACATGTAGCGACTTAGTACATGGACTAAGTCCGTCGATCGAAAAAGTACTTTATACTTCCGATCAAACTTGAGTAGACCTTAAATCTCTCAAGTGTTGTTTTAGCATAATGAGCTTGATATGATTATTACTTTGGAATGTCATGTGATCATAATCTCTAAAACCACATCCATTCGACCCAAGTTTTACATGTCTAACTTCACACTAAGAACAATCTTAGTTTGTTCGACCATGTCTTTATTGCTTCAAACAATGTGATTTACATACAAACTCAGCAAAATGTATCTGTGCAGAGTACTTTTGATGTATATAAATTTATCACATTCATTGATGCTAAAACTATTTGACAGTGTCAAATATTTCTTGCTACTGTTTCAGAGCATTTTTTAAGCTCAGACAGATATTTCACAAGTCTATAGACTTTGTATCTTTTCGACTAAGCCATCGATTTTCAGTTTTAAAAATCCATTTACACCTTAGGACTTTAAGCTCTTGTGACAAATCGATTATCTCCCATATATGGTTTTGCATAATGGAATCGATCTCACTAATGACGTTTTCCTTCCACGAAGGATTATCTAATTTAGACATGGCTTTAGTAAAAATTTACGGTGCATTCTCTCGGAGAAAGACCCTTACAAATCTTTATGAAAGATTTACAGATATTTCAGCATCATCTGACAATGTGCTAAAAGTACTCGCCTCAATTACAGAGGTGATAAAGTATTTTTTTTCTCACGAGTTCGTTTTGGATTTTGTTAATCCTTACACCGAAACACGTGTTCCAAGAAAGATGCATTTCTTGATTTTATGATTGCATTTACATGGATATCCGGTACGTCTGATTTATAAACCAGAAACCGATAAACAATTTTTTATGTGTATATCCAATAAAATACAATATGCCATTTTTGGTCTGAATGCGACCTTTTTAGGAGGTAGCACTGTGACTTTTGCGAGGCATCCCACACTTTCAGGTATTTGTACGAATGTACTTTACCTTTTCAAAAGTTCATATGGCATTTTTTCAATGACTTTATGTGGTAAGCAACGCTTCCCCCCATATTTCTTGAGATAACTTAAAATCATGGATCTTTGCATTCATCATCTCTTTAAGATTTTAGAATTTTTGCTCCATAATTCTATAGGCTCGTACCTATGTATCCTTGATTTCTAAGGAGACAGGCCCTTAAACCTGGTTGATGATCCATGACCGTGCGATCAGAGCGTGATTAACGGCCACGATCATCTCTCGATGTTATCAAGTGCTGTAGAGGATCGTTACTCGGCTCGGTCTAATCCTTGCCGGTGTGGTGATATATCATAGTTTTTACCGGTTTTCGACCATGATATTTGTTATTTTATCGAGTCTTTTAAGTGTTTTAGAGTCTTTATGAGTCTTTACAGGTTATTGCATGAGTTATGTGACTTTGTAGCATTTTGGAGCTTTTAAGAGTCAAGCGAACGAAGAGGAAACGAAGAACGGATGAACCAGGAAGATTGCTCACATTTTTCCACTGGTGTCGATCGACACCAGCGGAAGTGTTGATCGACACCCCCTGCGAAGCTGTAACTCAAGTTTTCAAAAATTGCCTGTTTGGCGTAAAAGTTTCCAAAAGTTGCAGAGTAACCCCATTCGTGTTTTAGAGCAATATTTAGGTTTTTAAAACTGTGATTTGACAAAGAACATACAAGGGGGAGATTACGATAAACATAGAGACAGAAAGAAACACAGAGACAGAGAGAGACTACGAGAAAGATTTTGTTCCTCTTTTGTATCTTTGCTTATATCTTTTATGCATACTTTTCTTTTCATGATATTTGTTTCAATCACCATGTCTGAGTAGTTTGCTTGTTAGGTTTAGGGTTATTCAAAGGTTGAAGATGAATTGTTACATTAGATATATTGTTAGGATAATCACGTAGTTCTTCATCTAGATTGTACTTAACGCTAATTCTAGCTTGATCACTTAGAATTGAGAACTTAGGTTAATTAATAGATGCGAAAGTATTATTGATTGCCTGAACTATCTTGGATGAGAAAAATAACTATTCGCAAAGAAATTTGGCTTAGTGGTTTTGTGAACAATCGAACAAGAACCTTAATGCTTGTCTGAATTCTTTGAATTTGCAAAGAAATTTGGGATTATAGGGTTTAGACATAGATAATCTCCGCAGCGAAAGTTGGTTGATTTTACAGTTGTGTTTCGATTTCGAGAACGAATCTTCATAAATATCCTAACGATCTTTTAGTCTACAATTCAGATTTACCAAAGAATTTTCCAAGGCCTAACATTTGTCTCATTGATTAAACCCCGCTTTTAACAAGTTTTTCCAACCGATTTTCTTAAGTATTTTCGTTAGTCATATTATTTACTTACTTAGCTTGATTAGATACTTAGAATTTGTCGCGCAACATTAGGTCTCTAGGGATACAATAACCCTTTATACTATAACTGCGATTTTGTGCACTTGCATGGATTTTTCTAGGGTAAAAATTAGAGCTATCATGTGGTCGCACGGCGGTCTGACAGGCTCCTTTTAGATTGTGGGAACTCAAATTACTACAATATAGGCAAACTGATATTTGTAAAGTGAAATACATAAATAAATCGATAATACGACAATACCGATACAAAAATTAGGAAAAGAACGGATTTTGATTTTGTAGAGGCAAGACATTATTTCCTTAATTATGAAAACCTCCCGTAGTGTGATGGTTGTGTGGTATTCCGAATTCCAGGATACAACTGCAATCAATTATGTTTTGCACAACTCAAGAACAGAATCTAACGAACGTTTTTTCTGTGTTGTACTCTCATGGAGAAAAACCAAAATAAGAGAAGAAGAAAGAGAGGAAGTGTAAGAGATTGTTGTTATCCCATGTTCTCATCGTGAATGAGCAAGATATGTTTTTTAACTCTCAAAATTATTGTCTCCATAATGCCCAATTAAACCCATTCAATATGAGGTATTATGGTGATAGTGGAGGTTATGTAATTGATTGATTATAATCAATTATTCATTCGAAGAGGAGAGTTTAATTTTGACCAAGTTTAATTTTATAAAAGAATTATTTATTTATTTTGATCAAGATTAATTCTCTTAGAGAATTATTTACTTTTTGACCAAGTCTAGATTTATGTAGTGATCAATTACACAAATAAAAATTTGATGCAAAAAGATAAGTTATAGGACCAAGGCCCATATACTTGAATCCGCACCTAAACCCGAACCTAAGCCCGAGTCTATTTTGGCTCAGCTTGGCGCGCGCGCATGGTTTAGTATGGGTTCAATCATCTCTACAATTGTCCTAAGGTCTTTAACCTTGTTAGGAATTTTCTACAACATCTGCTATGCTCATTTCGTGCTTTTAAAGTAACAAACTTAGAACAAGAATTTCTCATTCAAAAATAAGTTCCAACAATATTCACATTATATTCACAGACAAAGGAATGTTCACGTAATATATGGTAAACTATACATATATCTCGTAATAAAAAGTGAAAGACTCGAATCTTGTAACCCAAAAATTTAAACAAATTTTTTTGAGTGTTATTAAAATAAAAATTAATATTGATTGAAAACTTTAAAATATAAAGAGTCTCTCTGAAAATCCAGAAAAGTGAAAGTAAATATTATAAAGGAAAAGTTATCAAGTCTCGCTCTATATTTTTGAAGGTAGTTGATCACTCGATTAGCTGGTTCATGCAATTTACTTGCACGGAAATACGTATCAACACGGTATTGATCCTATACAGTTAATGTTTATGTGTTGATACAAACAAATAAATGTTCAAATTTATAGAAACATAACTCAACTCATCATAACATAAATAAATCAGTAGGATATAATAACTTTCAACAAAGGAGAATAATCATCATAATTAAATAATCATCAGAGCAAAACGACCGCGTATCTAGTAATGCAACATCAGAAGTGGAATGGTAATACCCCAATATTAGCGACCCAAAACGAGTACTAACAAACTATATAAATAATATATCTGATAGGGATGCTGTCAAATAATGAGGTGGTAAGGGAATACGGTACACAACACTAACCGATCTCAATATCACTAACTAATACCATAATATATAATACATAATATCTAATGGGCATGTCGGCGGTCACATGTAGTATAGAAGTACGGTCCACGACACTAACCAATCCCAAGACCTCTAACAGAATACTAAAGTACAAAATACATACACGGAGGTGTTGGCTGCCACAGATTGCTCAACCGAACTACTAAATTCATAATATATAGCATGATGATAGCAATCTTAACAGAATAAAACATATATTTCACCAGAATCATGATTCAGAATAACATGATGATACATGTTTTAACAGAATAAAACATATATTTCACCAAAATCATGATTTAGAATAACATGTTGATATCATGATCTAGAACTACTCAAACAATATAAACATATACTTTCTAAATATCATGCGTTCAAATTATTTAATCATTCCTTATTTCCTAACGTCCAAATTAATTTAATTAGTTTAAAATCAACTTAATTTAACCATTCAACTTATTCTAAAAATCTCCTAAAATATTATACCAACGTATAATAATTCTAAGAAGTTAAAAGTCACATGAAATAGGTTTCCAGATTGAGTGATCCCTGAAAAGAAAATCTTACGACGTCCGCGAATAACATATCAAACACCTAGGTCATGAATGTCCTTGTTATGAAATTCTAACAACCAATGTCCTTCATAATCGCAACATAATATTTTCTATAGAACTCCAATTTATATGCTTTAATAGGAATAAGAAAATAGTTCACAACAAATAATTAAATACTCAAAACGGAGTACTATAAATAGGATTTTCGAACCTTTTTAGTGGACACAGAAACTGTTGAGCGATGATAGCATATCCATAATTTACAGCCGACTAGTATATATTGTTCAAGCGATAACTTTCATATCTGAACACCAACACGATTTTTTTTTGGAAGAAGCTAGACTCCCACATCTTCGTAATAACTATTTAATCATTCAAATCGGATACCATTAGATATAGTTTTCGAGGTTTCAAAGTCAAGTAAATACAATAGATCTAAAACTATAGAACTAAAATTTCAGAATTCACATACGCTATGCTCACCTTAAATTTGCTATAAACTTTGACTGAAACCTACAAATTGATCGATTCTTCTTGATTATGAAACTAGGCTCGAGCATCTTCGTAGCAAGTATTTTATCGTCTGAAACAGAGCAATTTAAGGTGCACTTTTGTCTCTTGAAACATGATTTAATATTCTGGAAAAACAAAGCCCTAATACTCGTTAAAGAGGCTATTTTTAAGGTTTCAATTATCATTGCTAAGAGCGTTTAGTCTTTGATAATTATAGTTTTGTCAAAAAAAACTTTTATATCTATCAACAAAATCTTTGAATTTGATAAAATTTCAGGATTTTAAGTTGAATAAAAAACCAAGAGATATGGATATCGACATTGTACTCGTGGAACTGCCTCTCAATTCTCCCTAGCGCCGTAACTCAAGGATCTTCGATCTCCTCTCCGGTGGTCGGGTTTTTTCACAGCCACCGGGAGAGGGTCCGCCTCACCTTTCTCTTCTACTTCACGGCCTCCTCGATGTTGATTGTCCTGTAGTAGGTTCGGATCTGGCTTTTCTTCTTTCGGCTAAGGTTTGGTATCGATATCAGAAGCTCTGTCGTTGTTGTTTGGTCCTATCTGTTGGTAGATGCCGCTCGATGCTCTCTCTTTCTCGTCTATGATGTTAAAGGACGATAATGGATTCAGGGGTTGATTGTTCCGGTGGTTTCTCTGTCGGGTGGTGCCTTCTACGGTGGTTTTGAGTTCCCGATTTATGGGTTATGTAGCTGTGGATCTCCATTGTCTAGGTTTAAAGGTGGGTTTCAGGTTGGCTTCTCTTTGCCGTGTCTTCTGAAGACGAGTCACTCCGGAGAGCTCTCGCCAGCGTCTTTCTCCCACCTGCTTCTCCCAGTTCACAGTGGCGACTCACTGATTCCTCCTCCGGCCTTATTGGTACTGGCTTGGGAATATCTCTTTCCCCTCACACTCACACACCGATTTCTTCTGTCATCTCGTAGGTTCTCGCACTCACACACCGGGTGTCACTACCCCCTCGCTGCATCTCGCCTTTGCCTCCACCCTCGACCATTCTTCCTTTCCCGACCAGTCTCCCATATCTCCTCCACCTTCAACTTTCCCCTCAACTGAGCCGCTACTCCCGAATCTAGATCTTGGTTTGGGTTCGCCGGTATTTTCTTCTTCATTTTCAGTTCCAACAGCCTCTGGTTCTGTCGTGTATAACCTTGTGCCTTTTGGTGGTGCTTCTATCGCTTCGATGCAATCCCTTATTGCTGTGTGCAGGTTTCGGTGTCATGTCTACTTATAGATCTGTTCTGTGTCCTGTTTTAAGCCTCTCTCGACCAGGTATGCCTCTAGCCTCTCATTCTCCTTCTCTCAAGGTCCTAGGTTTCATTGTGCTAGAGCTGAGATGGTTACAAGATTTGTCGGAGTCTTTCAATGGAATTGTGAGCCTAGTAATCATATCTTTCGGCTGGAGACTGCAAACTTTATAGTTGAAATCAATCCTACTCTCATCGGTATAGTCTCGATTCCTAAGGTTTTGTTCACAAATCCCTTGGTGTTTATTAAGGGTTCTTTCACTCGGTTGCCTTGTGTGTGGTTGGGCAAGAGTTGCCATGTTTACTCCTTTATGGAGTGTTATGTTCTATCAAATTCCCCTTTTGGTGGAAATTATTTTATAGCAGGGAAGAAAATCTTTGACTTCAGTTTGGAGCTCAAACAAGATTCTCATTCGGTTACAGTTAGACTCGTGGAAGCTCTAGCCATGGTTGCAGCCATCGCCTCAGCGTCAACGACGGAGATCCCACATCTTCATGTGGTCTCGAACTTTCAAGTCTGCTTATCAACCATCACTTCAAGTGATTCTTTCAATAACTTTGCAGGAGTTCCTCATGACTTTAGAGACTCGATCTCTTTGTTGTCTTCTGTCTCTTTTACTTACCTTGCCCTTTGGTTGGTAGATGTTTTAGCCATTTTAGTTATGTTAAACTCTGTTTATTCCTTCATTTTGAAGATTAAGTTGAACGAAAATTTCAGTGACCAAAAAAAAAGTTGAATAAAAACCTTCACTTTTCTGGATGCATGTTACAAATCTAGACTCATCAATTCTACACAAAAATGTAAAAAAAAAAAAAAATAGTAATATAAATTATAATACTAATGAAAGTTGCTAAGGGGTTCTATACGAAACAATTGCTTCTAACTCAAACTCCATTTTGATTTCTTTGATTGAAAATGTAATCTTAGAACATTGAAACCGAACATTAACCTCAGTCTCAGCCTCCGCATGACATTAAAACCGAATATACGACGCGTTTTAACCTATTGTTTGATATGTCCATCTTTAAAAATATAGAAGAAATATTTGATGAGATTTGTTGTCCAAATTTTTCTTGAAGAGTTTGAAGATGGCAGTGAGATTATCCGTATAAAGAAGTGTAGACATGTTTTTCATCGTTGTTGTTTATTCTTGGATGAAACAGTATCAAAGCTGCCTGAATTGCCGATACTCCCTTTAATGCAAGAAAGTGGAAGAGACTGCGTAGGGTTTCGTTTTGGTCACATTAGTCAGTTATTTTCATTTTTAGTATCCTAATTTAAATTTTAGTAAACTGTGGTGGTTTTACACGTTTTGAAAACATGATTTTGCTACTTTTTTACCATTCTGATTATTCATCAAATTTTCACGTTTTTGAAAAGTGAGTTTTATGTATACTTTGAACGTGTTACAAATATAACTATAAAAACAAAATGTCATTTTTTTTAAACAAAAATAAATTTCTCAGCGTTAGTTGATTATTCCACAAAAACTTTACCTGATTCAAGTCTCTGTTCTAGGCCTGAGCATTCGGATCTTGGTTCGTGTTCGGATCGGGTATTTTAGGTTTCGGGTATTTGGTACTAGAGGTTTAGGTACCGATAGAATAATTTTGAATTTTGGTTTGGGTTCGGTTTGGTACATTCTCGATTCGAGTTGGGTCGGATAGTTGATTGTAGAACCGATAAGAACCGAAAAATTTTCGGGTTTGGTTCAGTTTAGTTATTTTTTATCCGAACTACCCGAAAATATCCAAAATAACCGAAAAATAACCAAAAGATAACCAAAAAAATTTATAAAAATTCAAATAATATACCCAAATTGGTTAGTTTTACTCGAACATACACACATATACTCGAACGAACTGAATTAGCCGAAAAAACAAAGAAAAACTGTAAAATTTACCCAAACTACATGAACATATCCGACCTAGAACCTAAATATCTTTAAGTTAATTTATGTTTCGGTACTTCGGGTATCCGTTCGATTCTCTGTTCTGTTCTGGTTCGGTTCGGATTTTTCGGTATTAGGTGTTGAGATCCCATTCGGATATTTTAAAAAATCGGTTCGGATAATTTCGAGTCGATTTTGGTTCGGTTTCTCGGTTCCGGATTTTTGCTCATCCTTACTTTGTTCCACTATTCCACCATTTTGTTTACATACCAATCAAGATCTATATTTTTTACGCCCACGTAAATATTGCCAAGGAAATAAAACCCTAAAACAGATGTTACTACTAATATATGTGTACATAAGTACATTACATATGTGGAGAACTAAAAATTTGTAATTTGTTACGTTCCAGTAAAATATGTAATTTGTTAAGTTTTTTTTTTTTTCAAGAGTTTTTTTTTTTTTTGCTAGAATTTCTGTGATTTTATTGATATATAGCAGACGCGATTACATAGATGAAAAAAGATAAAAACTAAGAAAAATGAGAGTGCCTTACATCGACATAGTTAATCCGGTTTGAACAAAACCCGGTACAAGAACATTTAAAGCTATCGAGAAGAAGAGTCTCGAAACCACAATGCAAGAGCATCCATAAACCTTGGAATGTGTCTTCTCGCTGAGAAAGTGTTGCGGATTCCACGGTCAATCATCTTGTGCAACTCAGTTGCAGGTGTTTTAATTCCTTTGAAGATCCGAGCATTTCTCTCTTGCCAAATGGAGTATAATGGCCTGAGCCGCCATGAGCCTAAGGAAGGCCAGAGGAGTATTCTGCGTTTGCACTAGGAGCCATTCTAGGAAGTAAAACCATGAGCTGAATCCTATGAAAGGACACAAGAGCTTTCTAGAACACCATCTCTACAAATCGTGACTATAGTGGCACCTTAGGAAAAGATGATTCTTGTTTTCTCCGTAGATTTCGCAAAGATAACAAGTATCATCTCCAACAATTCCCCATGAAAGAAACCGAGATAGAGTAGGTAATCTGTCTAAACAACATAGCCACATGGTGAAAGAGTGTTTAGGAACAGAACCTGAGAACCAAACTTTTCGATGCCAAATAACCTCTTGTCTCTCCGGCCTTATCATTTTCCAAGTGTATGAGAAGTTGAAGATGTCTTTAACCTCACCGGTACTTCTAGCCCATAAGTATTGATCCGGCGTTTGAGAAGAAGTTTGGACATAAGTAAGAAAGCTCATAAGCTGTTCAGCATTGTTACTACGAGCTCCCCTAAACATCCAGCCTTCCATTGTTCTTGCTTGAACTACTTTGGCATCTAAGGAAAGACCAAGTAGCCTGCTCAACTGCTCCCAAGAACTCGTATAATTGTCCAAAAGGTGTCCAACAATCATACCAAAAAGAACAGTCTTTTCCATCTCCAATAACACAAGTAAGGAATTGGTTTACTAACGGTCTCAATTTCAAAAGTTGCTTCCACATTGAAGAACCTCTGCCATTTGAAGACAATTCCCAAAAACTTTTCCTCCTGAGTTTGTATTTTCTACACCAAGCAGCCCACAAAGATCCTGATGATGAGAACCATAGTCAATTTAGCTTTGAGGCCGAGACCTCCTTCTTTTTTAGAGGAGCATATCTTATCTCAACTCACTTTAGTTTGCTTTGGAGTTTCAGCAGAACCCGACCACATAAATCTTGCTTTGGAGTTTTTAACATGATTATGATTCTAACTCTATATGGACGCAAAAAAAGGAATATCAATTCTTATCCTATATAATAATGTGACTTTCTTAGGGATTTCTCCCATTATAAAATATACAAAATAGCTCTTAAACTCAAAATAGAGTTTTGATACTGCCAGTAATAATGATCATATTACCTAGGGATATCTTTTACCGGATCATACTTTGCCCTCCCCTTATTTTAACCATCATCACCGTCGTAGAGTGCTTAAGAGATATCTGCCAACCTCTTCCTTGGATGCCGCCTCAACAAGACATTGAAATCGGACATATTTCACAGATCAATAAAACCACGGTCGAGACGAAGACGGTCATAAAGCTTGAAGATGTCGAAGAAAAAGATGGGACTTGTTCAATTTGTCTAGAAGAGTTTGGGATTGGTCATGAGTTTTTGTGTATAAGCAAGTGTAGACATGTTTTTCATCGCTGTTGTATTGATGCTTGGCTTGAAAACGATCGGAGTTGTCCGATTTATCGTTATCAAAATAAAATAGGACTAAGGTCCTATTAATCGATTTTTTTTTTTTAACTATTCCAATTAATTTAATTTAGCAGACTCTTATCGATCATGCTATTATTGTATTTTGACATCCAGGGTCAAATATAGACTGGATCGACGGTTAAACCAATTTAGGTGAAGGAGTCCCATGCATTTACGATTGTCTAACAAGTGGTGGTCAAAATATTCGGAATCCAACTGAAACTAGCGTATTCGAAGTTTCTAGATTTGGAATTGAGTATTTTGATTTAAAGATCATGATATTTGAATCTGCTATGGATCCCCTTTTCATATATAATTTTCTTAAAATATGTGTATAAAATTTATGCATGCATGCTTTATTTACTTTTTACAGATTATAAAGTAATAAATTATAAACCCGCATATATGCGGATTTATAATCTAATATTTTATAAAATATAAAAAACGTTAATCAATTAAAAATAGAAATAAAAATTAAATCACTCGTAAAAATAAATAAAATAAAATTGAGAACGTTGATGCAAAACCACTAATTCAGAAGCCTAACATTTATTTATGTACTTTGATTATTTTATTATTTTATTTTCAATTAAATTTTATCACATATTTTCAAATTATTATTTTTCCTATTCTATTTGAATTAATATTACTTTTTAATCTATTTTTTAAATCTTGATGAATTTATTCTCATGTTTTTGTTGAATTATTTTGACCCCTTTAATATTTTATAAACCGCACAAAAATGGAAAACAAAATCACATCGTCCGTAAAAATGAATTTGAAACAAAAAAAAACTGAAGTAAAATTTGTGGAAGAAATTATTGAAATTTAAAATTTCTTGGTAAGAAGATTGAGAGAGCACAAAAACTTGTTATATAAAGGAAAAATATTATAATCTTTGAAGATTTGGGTATGTAAACCTAAATCTATTTGAACTCAAAAAAATTTACACGTGTATTAATTAATATTCTAATGAAAAATTTTTGAAACCTAATTCATCTTAATAAATGTAAAGGAAAAGAGGGGAAAAAGAATGGTTGTACGAAAAAACAAAATCGAGACATATAATAAGGTCAATATTTAAAGGTATAGCCATGCTTATCAACTAATTATTTTAATGAATTATTTATTAGAAACTAATTAATTTTTTTTTATATATGTTGATTTTTATAATCTACTTGATAAATATAAATATATAAGTTTAAAAAGAAATAAAATTTGTATGACACATGTCAAAATCTAATTGGAAAAAAAAATTATATGTATCAAAATCCGATCGACCAACCGACACGTGTCACGATCGTGTTAATTACGAAGTTCGATGCATCAAGCTTTATATAATAAGATAATATAATAAATAGAATAATACTTCAAAGGACAATTTTTAAAAATACCACAAAATCTACCATCACTAGTTTTTTTCTTTCAAAAATACCATTAAAAGTTTTTTTTTTTCAAAAATACCACAAAATTAAAACTAAACTTTAAACCCTCAAAACTAAACTCTTAACCCTAAAAACTAAACTCTAAACCCAAAATACTAAACTAAAACCCAACAATTTAAATTATAAACCCCTTAAAATCATTTTTAGTGTTGGTGGTATTTTTAGAAAAACAAAACTTTTAGTGGTAATTTTGAAAAAAAATCAATGATAATATATTTGGAACAAAAACATATTTTAATGGTATTTAAAAGAATTCATCTACTTCAAAATATCACCAAAACAAAGTTTATTTATAAAAATTGGACTATTTTTAGAATGCTAATAGCATATTTAAAAAATGTTTATAAAAATCAATTGAATATATATATATATATATATATATTTTCTATTTTATTTTATTTTAAATATTTTTCTAATAATTTTATAACAATATTTAATTATTTTTAGTTATTTTTGACGGATATGGATCCCTACAAATATTAGCGGACACGAATCAGGGTAATAGTTTTCGGATCAGGCGGATTAGTGGATTTGGATCCATGCAGGTATTAGCGAATCTGTTTCCCACATGTGGACTTGGAGCATAACTACAATGTTATCTTTTTCGCCCCTTACAAAAATGTAGAAGAGAACACCCATAATTAGATTGAACTTCAAGAGGTTTCAAAGCTTTCTCATAATTTAAAATATTTGTTTTTTAAGATTTTATGGCGAAATTTTAAAATAAAAAATATTATGATTTTAAAAGAAAATAGCATGTCCACAATGACATATTCATTGACATGATAAGATCCCCTCGGTTACACTTATCACTTCTTGGATCTGGTCAATACGTTTATCCATGTTAATATGATGGCATATACTATATAGCCAAACAAGGACCTATGAACTCCTCTTTATATTCTACTCGTAATTACCGCTATCGTGGTTAACTCATTTTTTGTATACTGATTTGTAACATTTTATCGAAAAAATAAAGAAAATTATCTATAATGAATTTTTTAAAAATTCTAAAAAAGCTTTGTTCTAAATATTATACATAACATAAGGATTGGCTTTTTGTCTAAAAAAGAAACATTATATTGTCCAAAAAAAAGAGATGGACGAAATATGAGCTTTTTGAACCAGGTAGCCGTCGACCTAAAAGCTGTCTGATTCCAGATGCACAAAGCCACCAGCAAAGCTCCAAATATCGATCGAGTGCTCGAGAAAGCGCAAAACACGCCATTCATAACCCAGATCACCAGGACGAAAGTTTCCGATCCAGGAAAAATTAGGGTGCCAGCATACGAAGGGAAACCGACCCAAAGAAGCGCATCACCGCATTCATCATAGCAATGGGCCGTCCTAATTTCAAAGAGGATGAGAAGGACGCCGGCCAGTGTTTCTTGTTTGTGGAACATCTCAAAGGACCAGCCCTCCAGTGGTTTTCCCGGCATTCTATCGTTAATTTTAAACAATAATTCGCAGCTTTCTTGAAATATTATGCCATATTCATGGAGCGCCAGACGTCGGATGCCGATCTATGGACCATGGGCCAAGGACAGAACGAAACTTTACGAAGTTTCATCGAACGATTCAAAGCGGTGTTATCAAAAGTAAAGAGCATAAGCGACGAAGCCGCTCTTTAAACTTTGAAAAAAGCTCTATGGTTCGATTCGGACTTTCGAAAAGAAATTGCCTTGAATGCCCCTTCGACAATCCAAGATGCTCTGCATCGCGCCACGGATTTCGCAACTAACGAAGAGGAGATGAAAGTCTTGGCCCAGAAGCACGGGAAAATGAGAACAGCCAACAACACGTTTCAGCCTCAGAACCCACCGAATACGAAGAGGAATAATCAAGCGGCTGGATTCGTCCAACACGAAGGAGGTTTCAGAGGAGCTCATAATGATCAAGTTGATATGCCTGATTACGGATGAGGCCGAGGCCGAGGCCAAGGAAGAGGTTTTGGAAGCGTTTGGACGAGAAATGCAACTGACGATGAGAAAGCTTACTGCGAACTGCATCACATCTACGTGCACTCTACAGCCAACTGTCGGGTGCTAGGCTTTAGACTCGCAGCAAAGCTAGCAGCCGGCAAACTCGGAGGCAACGTAAGCATCAAGGATATCGAGTTGGAGCAGAGCGATGCCCAAACAGAACCTGCAAATGACGAGCCCCCTAAGCGTAGAAGGAGGGATGATGAACCAACACAAGCTCGAAAAAGAAGAAGAATAAACATGATAATGGGCGGATCTCATTACTGCTCATATACCGTCTCATCGATGAAGGTTTTTCAACGACGAGCCGATGTCAGCGTCAATTGGTCTGAGCCTTCTAAGTTTCCAAATGACGTAGTCTCATTTGAAGAGAGAGAAACTACCGGAATCGACAGACCTCACGATGACCCTCTCGTAATCGAGCTAATCATCAATGACTGCGATGTGGCCAGAGTGTTGGTAGACACGGGAAGCACGGTGGACATAATCTTCAAGGAAACCCTTAAAAGAATGAACGTCGACTTATCCGAAGTAACGGCAACTCCAAAACTATTGATTGGATTCTCCGGAGAAACGACAATGGTAATCGGAACAATCAAGCTACCTGTTCGGGCTAGAAAAATAACCAAAATCGTGGAATTTTCGGTGGCCGATCACCCGACAATCTACAACATCATTATGGGAACCCCTTGGTTAAATACGATGCGCGCCGTGGCCTCAACATACCACATGTGCATAAAGTTCTCGACGCCTAATGGAATCAAAACCATTCGTAGAAATCAGAAGGAGTCCCAAATTTGTGTTATAGCTAAGCATAAGCTCAGGAATCCCGTAGCATAACTTAACATGAAGATGAAGGAGAAGAAAGCCAAGCTGAACCAGCGACCTAAGAACGAGCTATCTAACTTTAATTCGACCGGGAGTGTATGAGCTCGCTAACATGGTCAGCATTCCAATACCAAGACCATGGAACGCAATCCACCTCAAGAAGCACTATCATTATGTAACTTTACATGAACTACGGGGCGGCTTGATCCCTGCAAAGGGTACGTAGACAGCTCATCTTGGGATGAGTTCAGCTGCCCCCTCTTTAAAAATGGGGGGAGTGGGTACGTTTACTCGTATACTCCCATCTTTATAATAGACTCTACCTCTACTTAATGCAAGCTTTTCGAAGCTAAGATCATCAAATCACATCTTTTAAGGATTTTTAAAGTCTTAACCAAACAGACATCTCATCTCATTCTCGTTGCTGCTAGCCACAGCAACGAACTACTACATCCTTTACGGATCTAACTATTACATCCTAACGGATTAAAAACGCGTTGTATAAATGTTTATGTCCATTGTCGGAGCGGATATGCTTACGGTAGCGTATCCGTAAACCAAAATTTTCATCTTAAATCCAACAAATAAATCGTTGGTCGAAACACCTATGTTCATTATTGGAGCGGATATATTTACGGTAACGTATCCGTAAACCGAAATGTTCATCTTAAACCCAACAAACAAATCGTTGGTCGAAACACCTATGCTCATTATCGGAGCGGCTATGTTTACGGTAATGTATCCATAAACTGAAATGTTCATCTTAAACCCAACAAACGAATCGTTGGTATTAACATCAAAGAGAGATACAGCGAGGTTTATTGGCGGTTAAACAGTTTATGATACTTGACAGCTGAAACATATCGGTCCAACTCGGATAAAAAGCATTCAGCAACGAGATTCGGAAACAAAGAAACAACACTACAATAACAAAAAGCCACAAGGCAAAAATAACAAGTTAATATGGATAAAGCCGTCCAGGCACCATATTCAAGAAAAGTCAAATACACGTCATAAAACGGGACAAGCCAAGCTATAGTCTTCTGCACGTCCTCAGTAACGGGTTCGGTGATCCCCGTCATCGGCAATCTTACCCTTGGAAGACACATCGTCATCAGACCCCAAAGCGGGCTCGTCGGAGGATTCGGTTGTCGTCCTGGATTCGGAAGCCTTCTTCAAACAAAACAAAGACAAACCAGGAGTACCCCTGTTGGATCCAGAGAAAACACGAATCCTGACATTCGCCGCTAATGCTTCGACGGGCTCATTACCCAGCATAACATTGGCCGAATCCTCAGAAATCGGCAAAACCACCAAGTCGCTCTCCTACTCGGTAACCAACCTGTCGAACTCATCGTCAGCACCATCATATCTAGATTTCCATTCGTGGAGTTTCTCAACTTCGACCTCCAATGAGGGGGGTTCGTCACCACGAAGCAATGCAATGAGTTCAAGATTACCATCGACTTGGTCGAGATCGACCATGTTATTTTTCGACGACCCGCCCAAGTTCTGAATCTTCTCCTTGGCTCGATCAACCTTGGCCTGGAATTTCTTTGCCACGTCTACGCCGAACAGGAGCTGAATTCGGTCGCCTAAGACCTAACACGATCTCTCTTACTTTCGGAACGGACAGAGCCAACATGGATGCCTCTTCAGCCGGATCGGCCACGAGAAGAGCAAGGGCAACACTTGGAGTTGGGTGCTCAGTGGAAACTTCAGTTTGGCTAATCTCCGCTTGCTCAGTCTTTGCGCGGATTTCGGCTTCCATCCTTTCACGAACCGTTGATTGCTTTTCCATAGCGTTCCTTGTACCACTAGAAAAATATGAAGAAATCGAGCTTGGAGAATAATAACTGAAGTGTCGAGCTCGTGCTCTCTCTACTCTCTGAAAAGTAAAATATCTTTACCAATCACACTCACCGGAAACAAGAGTCTCGCAAAGTGTAATTATGTCTAGAGGACACATTGGGATCGGATTAGGAACTGAAAAACCAACAAACAAAGCAGAGGACCACAATATATTCAACAAAGCAGGAACATTCATAAAGTTACATATCGGCTACCGATTTCTCTCCATCTGGTCCTAATCTTCTTAATCCAATCGGCACCAACCGAAGCTTCGGAAATGGGCACAAAAAAGTAGTCTTGCAATATCTATCTTTATTTGGAAAACCTCTGATAATCTTACGGTGGACCTTGTTCAAGATGGAGTAGAGAAACTTATCCTTAGAATGAAATTTCTGAATGGATAGCAAGTTCAACAAGTGCTTCACGGTAACCTCCTCGCCGCACTCAAAACTACGAACCAAAATTCCAACCAAGTGCCGAATACCCCGAGGAGCTATTTGCGCCAAAGCCAACCTATGCTTCCATAGATACTCAAGAATAATCCTTGGTATTGGAAACCAGAGAAAGCACATGTAGAAGCAACTTTCGTACAAAGTGAAACACCCCTTGGGAGGCTCATCGGCTCGATCTAATGGTGACGGGAGAATAAGCTCAATCTCTTCGGAGATATTGAACTAATGCCTAAGATTCTCCAAAGATTCTGCAGTATAAAGGATAGACCCCGGAGGATCGGGTACCTCACGCTTGGATCCACTCTTAGAAGCTCATCGCTTTGAAGATCACGCTTGGAGACCCGCATCTCGCTTCATCTTAGCAAAATCAAAACTCCAATTCTCCGTTTCGATTTTTACTTCGAAAGGATTCTCCATTTCGTCAATCAAAGGAGCAGTGAAACCAATCGGGCTTGTCATACGATTGTCGACTTCGTCAGGATCACAAGAATCTGCAATCCTTCTCCCGAACATAGAAGGATCGATTGTTGAGTCCATACTATCGTTCAGCTCTTCGGATTCATAAAACATACTTGTAAGCTCGGCGAGAATTCTCTTCGGCAAGAATTCTCTTCGGCCAAAGAGCCACTTCGGCAAAGACAAAGTCTTCGGCAAAAGAGTCTCTTCGGCAAGAATTCTTTGCGGCAAAGTGAGTCTTCGGTAAAGGCACTTCGGCGAGAATTCTTTGCGGCAAAATGAGTCTTTGGCAAAGACACTTCGGCGAGAATTCTTTGCGGCAAAGGCACTTCGGCGAGAATTCTTTGCGGCAAAATGAGTCTTCGGCAAAATCACTTCGGCGAGAATTCTCTTCGGCAAGAATTCTCTTCGGCCAAAGAGCCACTTCAACAAAGACAAAGTCTTTGGCAAAAAAGCCTCTTCGGCAAGAATTCTCTTCGGCAAAAAAAAAAATTTCGGCAAAGGGACTTCGGCAAGAAGCTTCTTCGGCAAAGGCACTTCGGCAAGAAGCTTTTTCGGCTAAAACACGAGACCACTTCGGCAAGGGGTCTTCGGCGAAAACACGAGACCACTTCGGCAAGAAGTTTTTGGCAAGGAGTCTTCCGCGAAGAAGATCACTTGGGAAAACAAAAACACTTCGGCAAGGAGTCTTCGGCAAAGCCACAAATCGGACCTAGGGACAAGTTGACATCGGCAAAAATAAGAATGGGCGAAGCCGCGAATCAAGACCGGTTCGACGAAAAGGGAACTCGGCGGCCACCGGCGAGAGAGAAAAAAAAAACAACCTAAAAAAAAAATCTTTAAATGAAGAAGAAAGAAGGGAAGAAGGGAGTTACCTTATCTTTTTGGAGATTTTTGAGAAGTGAAGAGTGAGGGGGAAATGAGAAGGAGTGGAGATATATATAGACCCTTAAAGCAAAAAGGTGATGTCATCACGCCTTGGGAATCGGCCAAGACACAGTTGCATGAAGAAATTTCTACTGGGTATGAGATTACCGATCTGAGGACAGAGAACCTGGCTCAGCAAATTTGGCGTAATCAAGTTTGGCAGAATATCAAACTCAACGGACTCGGAATCACGTTGGTTCAGCTCGTACCGATTGACATGATGCATTGATCCCAGCTTAGACTTCCTTTACCTTGGCACTATCATAACTGAAACTACCGAGTTGGGGGCTAACTGTTGGGGTCAAATTCCACCTAGCTGAGATCAATGGAAAATGACTAGGTACAGAAATACGACGAAACGGATAAAGCCTAAGCCAACGAAGCTGCCGAAAACTATAAGGCTGGAGCTAAGCAGCTAAGGCCTAAGCCAACGAAGCTGTCGAAGACTATAAGGCCGAAGCTAATACGGCCGAAGCCAAAACGGCCGAAGTCAATACGGCCGAAGCCAATACGACCGAAGCCAATACGGCCGAAACCAATACGGCAGAAGTCGATACGGCCGAAGTCGCGGCCGAAGCCAATACGGCCGAAGTCGCGGCCGAAGTCGCCGCCGAAGTCGTGGCCGAAGACAATACGGCCGAAGTCATGGCCGAAGCCAATATGGCCGAAGACAATACGGCCGAAAAGTCGTGGCTGGAGCCAATACGGCCGAAGCCAATACGGCCGAAGTCGTGGCCGAAGACAATACGGCCGAAGTCGTGGCCGAAACCAATACGGCCGAAGTCGTGGCCGAAGCCAATACAGCCGAAGTCGCCGTCGAAGCTAACACGGCCGATGTCGCCGAAGTCAATAAGGCCTAAGCCGATGACAAAAGCAAGGCTGATCCCAATCCTGGCATAGGCAATGGGCCGAGCAGAATGCGCAAACTTGCGGGCCGAAGCAACAAGTCCATCTTCGACCAATGTCAAGACGAAGGCCCATGAAGCCAAGCCGACTCAGCTAAACGGAAATCCCGAAGGATTAGGAAGTTTTCCTTATCCCCTTTGGAATTGGCTTGATCGACTCAAACTAGTATATATATCTATGTACATCTCTTGAAAAGGGGATCCGTAATTTATTTAGCAAAACCCTAGACTTTTTGCTCTCAAACTCTTCTATGCAAAAACTTTTCGAAACAGCTCAATAAAACCATCTTTGGATCTTCGTTTTCGTGGTTTATACACAGAAGTTTCAGATTCCTTAAAAGTTTCGTGACAAATCTAATTGTGTTGATTTCGACTCCCACAATGCTATCTTCGAATTAGAGTCAAAATAAAGGTTTATTTTTGTTCGAGACCTAAAAAAAATACTAATAAAGGTTTATTTTTGTTTGAATTAGAGTCAAAATGTGACACGTGAACCATAAATAATTAATTTAGAAATTTCGGGTTTTTAATTTGAATTATTGATTACGATGCATTTAATATTTTAAATTCAACTTTAGGGTAATTAGTTTTTTTTTTTTTTTGATAAAGTCTTCAGTGTAATTAGTTCAGTTAGTAAAAAGGGGGTTTTCTATCTTCTTAGACCCAAGTTCAAAAACAGTAATTGCAATTTAGAGAAAGAGATGTATATGTCTTATATATATTTTTTGTATTATCAACGATTAATATTTTTGCACCACGTGATTTTTGGGTTATAGAAAATATTAAAAAATCATATATTTATATTCATGTGTATAAATTATTCGTAGTGTACACGTGAACGTTATCGACCGAGATGGTCCAATACTGAGTTTGTTCTTTATTTATTGTTTTTGTCGGCGACTTTATTCTATTAGGTAGATCATTTCGACTAACCACCACCAATTGGTTGACCATATACTATGATATGTTACTCCGTGCCCGTGGCAACACTATCTATATATGTTTTAAAAATACGCTTTACGTTACTACGTTACTCTGTGTGTGCATACATTTTTTTTTCCTAGTAAATGACATTAATAAGCTTTTTTAACAGCTAAAAACAAATCTCTACTGATTTAAGAAATTCCATACACAACACTATCTATACATGTTTTAAAAATACGTTCAACCGAAATTAGCGCACCAAAAAAAAAGTGTTATGGCCATTTGTGATTCGAGCCTCTTATAGATTTGTCCTAGTCTAATCACGCCGGAGTCGATAAAATTTCTTTTGTTTCTGAATCCAAACAAAAGAATTTTAACAACCAACTATAATATTTTTAATAATTTCATTGATTAATAAAAATTTCTGATAAATTGATGAGAGTAAGACAACAAAAGTGTTTATAAAGAATTATTATTAGATTCTCGTAAAAATAAAGTTACAAGTTACGTTGACTTATATAGAGATAAAATTAAACCTAATTTCATAAATTAAGATAAACATAAATGTAAATAATATATTTAAATTTCCTAAATTAGATATAGATAAATATTGACAATTCTCTTGACTTTCTTGATTCTTCTTAATCTTGACTTATTCGATCTCGGTCGATTTCATCGATCTTCCAATACCCCCGGCAAGCACATACGTGGAGAGATTGGACAAGACTTCAAAATAAATATCGGTGTTATACCATGGTGTGAGGTCATCAAATTGACATATATATACCCATTCGTAAGGTCAAATAGGCTGCAACACCCGGCCATCGGGCCATTATCAACGTTTATACCCAGTCGTAGGGTCAACGACGTTTATACCCGATCGTAGGGTTCTTCAAATAGTAAGGGACAAAAACTCGCAATTTTGATATTTAAAAGGAATTTGCGATTACGAAGTAAAGAAATAACTCGCGAGAGCGAGAAATCAAATCAAATCAGATGTTAGATTCAAGAGGGCGATAAAAACATCAAATTGAACGAATCCATCAATAAATTCATGTTAAAAATTCAAAAACACGTTGCGGCCATCAATGTATTGACTTGTACAAGTCATCAAGCCTCTTAGCAAGAGACGATCCTTTTTTTCAATCGATCAAAACCAAAAATTAGCAAAATAAATTTGTAACAACATATTAAAAAAGTTCCAACAAAACGAGAGATCGCTGGAAAGAAGGTCAAAGAAAGAAAGAAGCTAAAATCAAAAGAAAATCAAATCCACTAGGATTATGATCTAAGCTCTGATACCATGATAAATTGATGAGAATAAGAATACAAAAGTGTTTAGAAAGAATTATTATTAGACTCTCATAAAAATAAAGTTACAAGTTACATTAACTTATATAGAAATAAAATTAAACATAATTTCATAAATTAAAATAAACATAAATGTAAATAATATATTTAAGATAAATCTAAATTTTCTAAACTAGATATAAACAAATATTGACAATTCTCTTGACTTTCTTATTCGAAGCATATATATCAACTAAGTTCAGGAAACATGTTTCATGAAGCTCATATGCTTCTCGTAGCATCTATAAGCATTTTTTGGGTTTTAAATTGAAACTGTATTACCAAAAAAAATATAAGTTACACATGCACCCCAAGACGAATGTCAATTGGGTAGAGGTTGTTGGGGTCAGTTTTCACCTCGTCGAGATCAACTGCTGATAAGACTAAGTATGGAGAAAAGGGCTAGCCAAGCAAGCACAAACTCTTGGCTCGGCGGCAGAAGCAAGCAATGACGAGCCAATGTTTGGCTAGGCGACGAGCCAACATCTTGGCTAGGCAGTGGAAGAAGCAAGAGACGAGCCAACACTTGGCTCGGTAGCAAGGAGTGATGACGAGCCAACATCTTGGCTAGGCAGCAGGGAGAAAGAAGTGATGAGCCAACATCTTGGCTAGGCAGTGGAAGAAGCAGGAGACGAGCCAACACTTGGCTCGGTAGCAAGGAGTGATGACGAGCCAACATCTTGGCTAGGCAGCAAGGAGAAAGAAGTGACGAGCCAACATCTTGGCTAGGCAGTGGAAGAAGCAGGAGACGAGCCAACACTTGGCTCGGTAGCAAGGAGTGATGACGAGCCAACATCTTGGCTAGGCGGCAAGGAGAAAGAAGTGACGAGCCAACATCTTGGCTAGGCAGTGGAAGAAGCAGGAGACGAGCCAACACTTGGCTCGGTAGCAAGGAGTGATGACGAGCCAACATCTTGGCTAGGCGGCAAGGAGAAAGAAGTGACGAGCCAACATCTTGGCTAGGCAATGGAAGAAGTAGGAGACGAGCCGAACCTAGCTCAGCAACATGTTGGTAAACCAACGAACGGTGACAAGCCAACATGTCGGCAAACCAACGAACGGTGACGAGCCAACATGTTGGCAGACCAACTTCCTGGCTCGGTATCAAGGGAAGTCAGGCGACGAGCCAACTACCTGGCTCGGAATTGGGATAAGCAGGCGAGACAAACGACGAGCCAGCTCGCCAATGACCCAGCGAAGCAACGAGCCATAAGAGATTGGTGGGCCAAGATGACGAGCCTAAGAAAGAAGCCCACATCCGAGTCAGAGAAAAGGAAGTTTTCCAAATACCTTTAGGAAACAGGCCTAGCCGACTTATTTGTGTATAAATAGACGATGTGCCTCTCTGAAAGGGGGGATCCAAAAAATTGACCTAGCAAAACACTTGTTATTCTTTGCAACAGCTTTCAAAACAGCTAAGATTATAAAAACCATCTTTGGATCTCTGTTCTTGGTTCCTTTACATAGAAGTTTGTCGAATCCCTAAATTCTCCTTACAAGTTTTGGTTGTGCGAGTTTCGACTCCCACAATTTGGCGCCGTCTGTGGGGAGTGCCAAACTTTCTGACACCAAAGAACCACCGAATACGAGATCTGAAACGATGACTACCGATGGAGATCGAAGTGGTGACGGTGCAAGCAACACTGGCGTTGATCTTCTTGGAACAGGAACCAATCTGCCTCCGGCGAACGCGGAAGGCACCTCAGAAACATTAACAGAACTGAAGAACATGATGACCGCGTTGCTGAAGAAGGCCGAGGAGCAAGACAAGCTGAACAGCTCGTTGACAGAGAAAATTGAGTCCGAAAAGAGATTGCTCTGAACACACCACTATCAATCCAGGACGCACTGCACCGAGCCTCAGATTTCAGAGTCAACGAAGAAGAGATGAAGGTTTTGTCTCAGAAATATGGAGCCGCCAAATCGACAAACCGTTCTTTCCAAATCCCGAGCCAACCTCCGCATAAGAAGAGTATTCAAGGAAACGGGTATGTACACCATAAGAAACCCAATTCTGGAGGAGCCCACAACTACCAGGTGGGAACGAGCCGAGGCAAAACACCTTGGAACACCTGGACACGAAGTCAAAGTTCGTACTACAAAAAATCTTACTGCGAATTTCATCACATGCACGGTCACTCAACTGCCAACTGCCAAACCTTGGGAATGAAGCTTGCGGCAAAGCTGGTAGCCGGAGAACTCGGTAGCGCGGTCAGCTTAAAGGACTTCGAGCAAGAAGGCGAAAAAGATCAGCCGAACCGGACAAGTCAAAATGATGATACATCCAAGCGAGGAAGACGAGATGACGAGGCAGCGCAGTCAGGTTCTCGAAGAAGAATAAATATGATAATGGGTGGATCACAATACTATTCGGACACGGTGTCTTCAATCAAAGCTTTCCAGCGGCGAGCCGATGCGAGTGTAAACTGGTCAGCGCCCCCCAAACTCCCCAACGATGTTATCTCGTTCGAAGAAAGGGAAACCACCGGCATCGACCGACCACATAATGACCTCCTCGTGATAGAATTGATCGTTGATGATTGCGACGTCGCTCGAGTTCTGATAGATACAGGAAGCTCCGTAGATGTGATCTTCCGGGAGACTCTCAGAAGGATGAACATAGACCTGGACAAAATCACAGCCGCGCCGAAGCCTTTAACTGGATTCTCGGGAGAGACAACCATGACCCTTGGAACAATAAAACTCCCTGTCCGAGCTGAACATGTAACCAAGATAGTGGAGTTTTCGGTTGCAGATCATCCTGCGATCTACAATGTGATCATGGGTACACCCTGGATAAACTCGATGCGAGCTGTACCATCGACCTATCACCTCTGCATCAAATTTCCGACCCCAAGGGGAATCAAAATAATTTGGGGAAACCAAAAGAAATCCCGCATTTGTTTCCTAGCCGAACACAAACTTAGGAACCCCGTCACAGAAACCACCACTAGGAGAAAGAAGATGAAGATTGACAGGGAACCCGAGAAGGAGTTGGCAAAACTCTTATAGCAATTACAGATCACGGAGGATCGCGAGAGGGAAAGCAAACCAACTTGCGACCCTGTCATCTCGGTGAACATAGATGACAATCACCCGGAACGCTGTGTCGAAATAGGGGCCGAGCTGAAAGATCCAATAAGGGGAGAGCTGATTTCTTTCCTTAAAAAGAACCTACACACCTTCGCATGGGAAGCTGAAGACATGCCCGGCATTAGCATCAACGTAACATGCCACGAGCTGCACGTGGACCTAACCTTTAAACCCGTCAAACAGAAAAGACGAAAACTTGGTCCGGACAGAGCACAAGCAGTGAATGACGAGGTGGAAAGATTACTACGTGTGGGATCGATAGTCGACGCAAAGTATCCAGACTGGCTCGCTAACCCTGTGGTGGTTAAGAAGAAAAATGGGAAATGGCGTGTATGCGTGGACTTCACTGACCTAAACAAAGCCTGCCCCAAAGACAGCTTTCCACTGCCACATATTGATCGATTGATGGAAGCGACAGCAGGCAACAAACTCCTTTCATTTATGGACGCCTTCTCCGGATATAACCAAATCCTAATGAACCCAGATGATCAAGAGAAGACGGCGTTCATCACAGACCGCAGGATATACTGCTACAAAGTCATGCCGTTCGGTCTAAAAAATGCTGGAGGCACCTACCAGCGATTAGTAAACCGAATGTTCGCTGGCCAACTGGGGAAGACAATGGAAGTTTGCATAGACGACATGCTGGTGAAGTCTTTAGAGGAGGAGGATCACGTAGCTCACCTAGAAGAATGTTTCAAGCAACTGAATCTGCATAACATGAAGCTAAACCCAACCAAGTTCAGATTCGCGGTCACGTCTGGAGAATTCCTTGGATATCTGGTCACCCACCGTGGAATTGAAGCCAATCCGAAGCAGATTGATGCGCTCATACAGATGGTGTCACCAAAGACAAAACGCGAAGTCCAGAGGCTAACTGGACGGGTCGCCGCGCTGAATCATTTCATCTCTCGGTCAACTGATAAATGTTTGCCTTTCTACGATACGCTACGTGGGAACAAGAATTTTGAATGGACAGAAAAATGCGAACAGGCGTTTCAGCAGCTGAAAGAGTACCTAGCCAGCCCTCCAGTACTTACGAGACTGGTGGAAGGCGAGCCGCTATTTCTATACACGGCCATTTTGGCCACGGCGGTAAGTGGTGTACTCATCAGGGAAGAACGCAGCGAGCAGAAGCCAATTTTCTATGTTAGTGAGACTCTCACCGACGCTGAAACACGGTATCCACAGATGGAGAAGCTGGCATTGTCTGTGGTAATGTCCTCTCGAAAACTGAGACCATACTTCCAGTCACATTCGATTGTAGTTTTGACTACCTTCCCACTGCGATCCGTCTTGCATAGCCCTAGCCAGTCTGGGAGATTGGCAAAGTGAGAAATAGAGCTGAGCGAATATGACATCGAGTATCGAAGCAGAACCTGCGCAAAATCTCAAGTCCTAGCCGACTTTTTGATAGAACTCCCAGAAGAGGTGATAGAAGAGCCGTCTCCGAACATAATATGGAAGCTCCACGCGGATGGATCATCATCAAAACAAGGATCCGGAGTGGGAATACAGTTAACCTCTCCAACAGGCGAAATCCTCAAGCAGTCGTTCCGCCTGGGTTTTCGTGCATCTAATAACGAAGCAGAATATGAAGCTTTGATAGCTGGAATGAGACTTGCTCTTGCACTCAAGGTTTCGAGCATCCAAGCCTACTGCGATTCACAGCTGGTGGTCAACCAAGTTAGCGGCGAGTACACAGCCAGAGACGACCGAATGGAAGCTTATCTAAAGATTGTCAAAGGACTGGCTGCACAGTTCGAAGAGTTCACATTAACACGGATACCACGCGGGGAAAACACTTCGGCAGACGCGCTAGCAGCACTCGCATCCACCTTCGATCCGGACCTGAAAAGATTAATCCCAGTGGAATTCATCAAAAACCCAAGTATCAGCCTCTCTAACACCGTGAACGCGGTCACTCGCTCCCAAGCAGCCGTTCAAGCCAAAGGAATATCTGGGCCAAGCCTTGCAGAAAAGGGCAGCACCGACACCGCCAATCCGGAGGACCAGAACGTGACACCATCGGTGGAGGACAAGGCAATTGAGATAGGGGAAGAACCTGAAACGGAGCCTCCGGCCGAAGGTGAAGTAGTGGAGATGGAGGAAGACCCACAACAAACAGAAACGGACTACGGAAGCGACAAAGAATGGATGGGAGCAATTCGCGTATACATCATGGACGGCGAGACACCATCAGATAAGTGGGCTGCTAGAAAACTCAGAGCTAAAGCTGCTCGATATGTTCTCTTAGATGGAAACGTCTTCAAGTGGAGATTCTCAGGTCCACTGATGGCTTGCGTCGAAGGCGCTGAAGCGAGAAACATCATGGAAGAGGTCCATAGTGGCTCGTGTGGCAATCACTCTAGCGGAAGAGCCTTGGCGATCAAGATCAAGCGTCATGGATACTATTGGCCAACGATGGTGAAGGACTGTGAAAACTTCTCTGCCAGGTGCGAAAAATGCCAACGACATGCCCCAATGATTCATCAACCTACGGAGCTGCTATCATCAATCTCAGCGCCCTACCCTTTCATGCGCTGGTCAATGGACATCGTCGGGCCTCTGCATAGGTCCAAACAAAAGAGGTTCTTGCTGGTTTTGACAGATTACTTCTCAAAATGGGTAGAAGCAGATTCTTACGCCAACATAAAGGATGCCCAAGTCGAAAATTTCGTCTGGAAAAATATCTTATGCCGACATGGAGTTCCCTACGAAATTGTTACGGACAACGGCTCGCAATTTATCTCTACAAGGTTTGAAGCCTTCTGCGAAAAATGGAAGATACGACTCAGCAAGTCTACGCCACTCTACCCACAAGGGAATGGACAAGGAGAAACAGTAAACAAGACTATCTTGGATGGATTGAAGAAACGCCTTGATGCAAAGAAGGGATGCTGGGCAGATGAACTCGAAGGAGTATTATGGTCGGACCGAACCACTCTGCGACGTGCTACCGGAGAAACACCATTTGCTCTTGTCCATGGTACCGAATGTGTCATCCCAGCCGAGGTCCAATTCCCTGGAGTCCGCCGTAGACTTCTTTCTGGGCAGGAATGACTGAATCATCTCATGCTACTCGATGAGTTGGACCTGTTTAACGAACGAAGGGATCAGGCACTGGTTCGGATTCAAAATTATCAACAGGCAGCAGCTAAGTATTACAACACTAACGTCAGAAGTCGAAAGTTCAAAGAAGGTGATCTGGTTCTCCGCAAAGTTTTTCAGAACACAGCCGAAACAAACGCTGGCAAACTAGGAGCAAACTGGGAAGGACCCTACAAGATCACCAAGGCAGTTCGACCAGGAGTATACGAGCTCTCAAACATGTTTGATGTTCCGATACCAAGATCTTGGAACGCAATGCACCTAAAGAGGTATTACCACTAAATCACTTCACATGAACTACGGGACGACTTGATCCCTGAAAAGGGTACGTAGGCAGCTCGTCTTCGGACGGGTTCAGTTGTCCCCCTCCTCAAAAAAGGGGGGGAGTGGGTACGTATACACGTATACTCCCACACCTCGCATCATTCTTTAAAGGTAATAACTTCAAGTTTTTCTAACACAACTCGTGTCACTTAGTCTAAACAAGTTACATCTTTACATCCTTCATGGATATTCTACACCTCGTCCGTTGCTGGCGACAACAGACGAACAACCACATCCTTTATGGATTTTAACCATTATCTCTATACGGGATTAAAGGTTCTCAACACCCTCTTACGGGTATAAAAGCGCGCTATACAAATTTCGGTTGGGTATATCCTAATCTAATATCCGAAGGGTATATCCCGGACGATATTCTTACAAGTTTATTTTTGAGAGGGACCCGTAAGTCGAAAACTCGTAAGTCTTAACACTCAAACTAAACTCTGAAACCCAGTAAACACCTCTTGGTACACTGGTCATAAAATATCTCAGAAACATAATACTAGACCTAAAAAGTTAGTATGAGATTTTAAATATGCTTCACTGTCGAAAGAACGGGAATGTAAGTCGGAACACCGCAAACCCTAAACTGACACTAAAAAGACTAACGATGCTTCTACTAAACAAAATAGTTCGCAATGTCACATCGGAGCAAAAGTCAGAAATTACTTGAGCAAAAACATAAACAGAAAAATCCAAACAGAGTTTCGCTTACAAACAAGCAATCACTACAAAAAGGTGGATAAAGCCATCCAGGCACTTGTTCTCAATAATACCAAACAAAAGAGGAAGTTCTTGAGCTATAGAAAAAGAAGAGAAGGATCATTGACGAAGATCCGGCTCGAAAGGCTTCTCAGCGGCAAGATCGGCAATCCCTGGAGTGCCAACATTCGAGGCCGCAAAATCTGCAACTCCGGCTGTCGCTGCTGCATTCTCTATTGGTTCGGTACCCAGGAGAGCATCTACGGAATCCGGAGAAACAGGTGAGAGCATTAGGTCTTTCTTCAGCTCGGCCTCAATCTTCTCGAACTCATCAGCCGCCTCGGTAAGATCAGCTCTCCAGCCTGTCAGCTCCTTCTCTTTCGCCTCTCGCAGCTCGTCCTCTTTCTGCAGAATTTCGAGCAACTGAAGGTTGCTATCAACCTGGGCCAGATCGAGCTCCTTCTCTTTCGCCTCTCGCAGCTCGTCGACTTTCTTCTCAATCTCAGCAAGCCGTCCCTGAAATCTCTCAGACATCTCTGGCCTCGCTGCCTTCTGAGCCTTCTTCACGTCTGCCTCGTGCAAGGCATTTACGTCAGTGATTTGCCTCTTCAAGGATTCAATTTCAGCCGCTTTCTTCTGCTTCGAGCGATCGATCCTCATAGCCAAATCACCGGCTTTGTTCCACTCTTCCTTAAGGAATGCCTTGTCCTTCTCGAGAGCTTCAATCCGAGCTGCAGCAGTCGCTAGCTCGGCAGTGTGCTTACTCTCCAGTTCGGCAAGTTTGTTCTTTAAGAAAGATGCATCTTTTTAAGCATCTTCAATCCGACGCCTGTCCTTCCTCACATCCTTTTCGAAAGCGGCAACCATCTTGTTGATAGACGCAACAAACTGGTCAAAGGGAAAACGGTCAACACTTAGTTTTACTACTCTAACAAAAAGGCACACAATCCCTGAAAAATACCTTAGTGCCTCGAAGCAACATGTCGGCATACAGGTCGCTGTGAGACAGAACGTCAAGGGGAGGCAATCTGTCCCCTGAGCAACGAATCTGCGAGAAGAGTGTCGCTGAAGCTGGCTCGTCGTTGCATATTGGCTTGGATCCCTCATGCCTGAACGACGTAGGTTCTGGCTCGTCAGAAGTCGGGTCGACAGGCTTATGGCGTTTTCTTTTTTCCTGCTTCCCTTTGGTCCTCTCTCTATCGGCCTCGGAGGCAGGATGTTTGCCAGAAGATTTCTTGCCTTCCCTGTGCTGGGACAGTGTTGAAGAGGAGGGTCTAACAACCGAAACGAGAGCCAAAACTATTTCTCGAGCTTCGGTGGCAAGAGCTGGTGGCTCGGTAGAAGGACGGATCTCGGTCTCGGTCACAGTTTGGCCAGGCATCTCGGCAACTGGCTCGGCGGGTCCTTCAATTGCTTTAGTTACCTCGTTGGCTCGGCTGGCTGCCTCTTTTTCTTCCTTCTCCTTCAAAGCTTGTTTATCACGGATCGTCAATCTTTTTCCCATATTTCTCCTCGGAGGACTTGGTAATGAAGATTCAGACTCCGAGCTATTGGACACTTCAACACCGGCGAAAATAGCTCGGGCTTTTTCGACTCTTCTTAGGGAAAAATGTCTTTCCCAATGGCACTTCCTAGCGGCAAGTGTGTTCCGAAGCGTAAGCGTGTCCTCTGGGAAGCGTGGTAGAATCTGCCAAACTGCAAAAACACAGAAGAAAACGGTGGTCAGCTCGCTACAAAGCAAAACTTAGTAAATCTCCTGAAGGGTCTACGGCTTGCCCACCAATATCTCCCCACTCCGACTTGACGTAATGGATGCTTTCGGCTTCTACCGTAGCATCATTAATGGGAACAAAGAAGAAATAGTGTCCCCAGTCGCCATCCTTGCTTCGGAAGCCTTCGATTATTTTTCTTTGCTTCTTATTGGAGATGTAGTAGGCTCGGGAGTTCTTAATCTTTCGAAACTCGAGGAACTGCCGAAGATGGGAGATGCGAACAGTCGCATCACACTCGTAGCTCCAAACCAGAATCCCAACTAAGTGACGCATCCCACGAGGCGTAACTTGGCTCGGTGCTAACCCATGTTTTAATAGGAAACGGATGATCAAGCTGGGAATCGGAAACCAGAGTAGACAACCGTAAAAGAAACTCTCGTAGAGAGTGAAATACCCAGGCGGTGGAGATTCAGCTCGGTCTGTTGAGGCTGGAACAATCAGATCTACGTCCTCTGAGATATTAAAACGATGCCTTAGTGCCTCCAAAGACTCAGCAGTGCATAAAGACGAACCAGGGGGTCGGGTCGTCTCTAGGGAGCTTTTTTCTTAGGCTTTCGCCTCGTTGACGTGCTAGCCTGGTGGCTCGCAAACAATCTCTCCAAGCGCATTTTTTCCGCCTCATCAATAACGTATTCCGTCAGCTCGGCCTTGAATTCTGCAAGGGCTCTCTAAATCAAAACTGCCTCGGCATCCGCCTCTGCATCAAATGCTTCGTCTATCAGAGATGGGACAACAATCTGCAGTTGACCCTGCGGAGAACTAGGCTCGGCTGGCTCAGAAATATCTGGAGATAAAACCATCTTGCGACCCAGCAGTGAAGCAGAAGTTGCCGAACCAATAGAATCTTCCAGCTCGGTGATATGAGACATTGATGTTTCTGGCTCGGAGTCAAGCTGATACTTAGAAAGAATTTGGAGAAATTTTGACTCGGAAACACTTATTGCGAAGAATTTTGGCTCGGAAACAGAAGATCAAGGAGAATAACTCGATCCGGATGAAGATGGATCAGAAAATTCAAATACTCGCCGGACGCGTTTGAAGATGGATCGGAAAATGTAAGGAGACGCCGAGCCACGTTTGAAGATGGATCGGAAAAATCAATAGTGGCGGCGGCGGAACAGAAGAATCGATGAAAACCTAGCCAACTACTTGAAACAAAAACGAGAGAAAAGAGGAGAGAGAAGAGAGCTACCTGATTTTTCGAAAATGAAGAGAAGTGAGTTATGAGGAGAGACAAAGATCTGAATATAAAGAAGCATGAAATTACAGCGCGTGATGCCACGCAGCCTCGGGAACATGCGAAACACTTGCAGTTCCCAATAAAGTTGTAATCATGAACAGAGACACTCCAAGCCAACATTACTACCGAGCCAAAAACGAATGATAGGTCGGTTCGGCAGCATATCAGAAGAAGACGGCTCGGCGAAACAACAATCTAAGCAATACAGCAAGATAATGAGCCAAAATAGCTCGGTCAAGCGAATGATAAGCTGGCTCGGCAGCATGACAAAGTTGTCGGTTCGGCAAAATGAAAAAACAAATATATCGCATGCCAAAGTGGCTCGGCAATGCGTTTGAAGACGAATCAGCAGCATGTCAAGGAGTTGGCTCGGCGATAAGATACTCCAGTGTTGGCTCGGAAATAGAACACCTCGGTAACATTATCAGTTTGGCTCGGCATGTGTCAATGCCCGGATGACAACTTCACCAAAAATCTGGCTCGGCAGCCCAAAGATAGTTGATCTCAATCTTGACTTCTCACCTCGTCACTATTATTAATAATACTACCGAGCTGGGGGGCTAACTGTTGGGGTCAGTTTTCACCTCGTCGAGATCAACTGCTGATAAGACTAAGTATGGAGAAAAGGGCTAGCCAAGCAAGCACAAACTCTTGGCTCGGCGGCAGAAGCAAGCAATGACGAGCCAATGTTTGGCTAGGCGACGAGCCAACATCTTGGCTAGGCAGTGGAAGAAGCAGGAGACGAGCCAACACTTGGCTCGGTAGCAAGGAGTGATGACGAGCCAACATCTTGGCTAGGCAGCAGGGAGAAAGAAGTGACGAGCCAACATCTTGGCTAGGCAGTGGAAGAAGCAGGAGACGAGCCAACACTTGGCTCAGTAGCAAGGAGTGATGACAAGCCAACATCTTGGCTAGGCAGCAAGGAGAAAGAAGTGACGAGCCAACATCTTGGCTAGGCAGTGGAAGAAGCAGGAGACGAGCCAACACTTGGCTCGGTAGCAAGGAGTGATGACGAGCCAACATCTTGGCTAGGCGGCAAGGAGAAAGAAGTGACGAGCCAACATCTTGGCTAGGCAGTGGAAGAAGCAGGAGACGAGCCAACACTTGGCTCGGTAGCAAGGAGTGATGACGAGCCAACATCTTGGCTAGGCGGCAAGGAGAAAGAAGTGACGAGCCAACATCTTGGCTAGGAAATGGAAGAAGTAGGAGACGAGCCGAACCTGGCTCAGCAACATGTTGGCAAACCAACGAACGGTGACAAGCCAACATGTCGGCGAACCAACGAACGGTGACGAGCCAACATGTTGGCAGACCAACTTCCTGGCTCGGTATCAAGGGAAGTCAGGCGACGAGCCAACTACCTGGCTCGGAATTGGGATAAGCAGGCGAGACAAACGACGAGCCAGCTCACCAATGACCCAGCGAAGCAACGAGCCATAAGAGATTGGTGGGCCAAGATGACGAGCCTAAGAAAGAAGCCCACATCCGAGTCAGAGAAAGGAAGTTTTCCAAATACCTTTAGGAAACAGGCCTAGCCGACTTATTTGTGTATAAATAGACGATGTGCCTCTCTGAAAGGGGGGATCCAAAAAATTGACCTAGCAAAACACTTGTTATTCTTTGCAACAGCTTTCAAAACAGCTAAGATTATAAAAACCATCTTTGGATCTCTGTTCTTGGTTCCTTTACATAGAAGTTTGTCGAATCCCTAAATTATCCTTACAAGTTTTGGTTGTGCGAGTTTCGACTCCCACAGAGGTAGTTTTTCAAACTCATATAAAAAAAGAAACGAGACAAAAATCGGGAAAAATGAGATAACAAGTTAAATAACCACTTAGAAGAAGAAAGATCAGTAGGAGAGCAAATGTTAGTTAGGATGAAAGTATTTGAACCAGAGAACCAACAAAGCGTCACATGTGCTGTTGGGTTTAGAGATGGTGTAGAGATATATGAGATTAGGGAGTTATGCGGTCTGCTTATCGAGTTAAAGTGGCGGTTGTTAGGCTCGAGCCAGACGCTGTAGAGACTGTAAATGCGAGAACTACGAGTGAGGCAGAAAGTAACACAAAACTTGGCACAGAGGATTTCTTTACAAGAATATATTACTAGAAGATCTTTTAGATGCACTTATAAGTTTCACCTAAAACAATCCATCTAGCCTCACATGTTCAAGGATCTATACATGATCCAAGAACCTCTCAAGAAAAACCTTTAACCCCTTTGTGTTTGTGTTCTTACAAGAACTCCCAAACCCCTTTGCTATGATTTTTCTCTATATCACCATGGGGGTTGACGTCTACAAATGCCTATGACTCTCTATTTATACACAATAGAGACGTCACTTTGACCCTAAAGAACTATCCAAACAGAGATAATGACAAATCTCTCTTCTTGTAGTTATCCAATCCTTGATTTTCTCCAAGTGATCAACTTGAATCTTTGTGATGCGAATCGCCTACAAGCTAATCCTCCACGCATCTAGAATCCTCTGAGTCGTCCAGTTCAGCTGCTGCCATTCGTTGGTCCAGCTCAGCCCATCTTGTTCCACATCAACTGCTCCACTATCGCTTCATGAGGTACTTCTTGAGTGACACAGAACCTACCTCATAACAAATACATCTTCAATCTCTGCAATCTAAAACTCAAACAAAATACATTTTCAGAGACATGCTTGAAAAAGTAGATTGACGATTGTAGAGGTATGTTGTGAATTTGGCCCAAAAAAATCAATAAAGAAAACTATAAAAGATTTAGAGAGGAACATGTATTTGGGAGAATATTCATTTGTTTAAGGTTTATTATATATTAATTGTGTGAATGAATAATTACAAACTCTTATTAATACATTCAAAATAGGAAATATGAAATATTTATAATCCTAAAATATACTTTTGGCCCAAGACATTCTTCATGCTCACTGAAGAATAACAAGATGCATTGAGGTAGGGTTGGGATCTTGTTAACAGATGTTGCGGATGAGAGAAGGCTGGCCAAATGTCTTGGCAAAATGCACATGAGAAGAACAAATGAAAGTGGATTTATGGATTATTGAAACGAAGGATGCATAATTAGAGCTGTCAATTGGACGGACTGTCCATGGGCTAGCCCAGTCCAAAACATTATTGGACGATCATGGTCACGCCCAAATAAAAAGCTGTCCAAATGGGTTACGTCCAACTTTGTCCGCGGTCAAAAATGAAAGTGTATTTTGGTTGAGTTTTAGAATGCATAGATTGAAGATGTATCTGTTCTGAGGTACGTTCTGTGTCACTCAAGAAGTACCTCAGGAAGCAACTGTGAAGCAAATGACGTGGAGCAGGATTAGTTGAGCTGGACCAACGAATGATGGCAGCTGAGCTGGATGACTCAGAGGATTCTAGAAGCGTAGAGGATCAGCTTGTAGGCGATCCGCATCACAAAGATCCAAACTAATCCCTTGGAGAAAATCAAGGATTGGATAACTACGAAAGCAAAGATTTGTTGTTATCTCTATTTGTGTAGTTGCTTAGGGTAAAAGTGACGTCTCTATTGTGTATAAATAGAGAGTCATAGATGTTTGTAGACGCCAACCCCCATGGTGATATAGAGAAAATTCATATCAACGGGTTTTTGGGATTTTTGTAAGAACACAAAAACAAAGGGGCTAAGGATTTCTCTTGAGAGATTCGTGGATCATGTATAGATCCTTGAACAAGTGAGGCTAGATAGGTTGTTTTAGGTGAAACTTGTAAGTACATCTAAAAGATTTTCTAGTAATATATTCTTGTAAAGAAATCATCTATGCCAAGGCCTGTGTTACTTTCTGTCTTACTCGTAGTTCTCGGATTTAAAAAAAGCGGGCCAAATCGCATGGTCATTGGACAGCCCAACAATTTTAAAATGTAGGATTTTATCAATTTAGAGAAGAAAAAAATCAAAGCAAAAAAAAATAAAATTTAGGATTTCAGACTTTGAATTTGATATTTTGTGAGTTTTTGCCTTTGAATATTTATTTTAGACTTTGAATTTGATAATTTTGTGATTTTGGTCTTTGGATATTTATTTTAAACTTTGAATTTGACACTTTTCTGAGTTCTCACCTTTGGATATTTGTTTTAGACTTTTGTGATCAAATTTGTTTAAATTTTTTTTTTATTGAATTGTTTATTTTGGCTTTTTAAACTAAATTTTTTTATGACCTATGGACAGCCCATTTGGACGCGGTCGTTATCGGACGCGGTCATTATTGGACGTAACCATTTTTGTCCCCAAAAAAATGTCCGCTTGGACATGTCCATTTGGACGTGGACAGCCGAATTGACAGCCCTAGGCATAATGTATCGGAGGTGATTCCCCAACTATGCAAGCAATCATTGATTGGCAGACAGTTGAGAATCAATAGCTATGCTATAAAGTATGTTTCCGGATTCTGTTGGTAAACTATGTTAGATTATGGACTTTCAACTCAAAACTAAATGGCAATGATGATTGGTCTATATCTTTTATATGTTACTTAAGATCCCTTCCAACTTCCGATGTGTGATATTATTCCCTAATACGCCCCCGAGATGATGGCTTTTTGGCCATTGATCTCGGTATATTTGGGCATGGATCGACGAGTCCAATTTTGGTTCGGACCAATTTCGATTGGACCAATTTTGGATCGGATCGATTATGGATCGGATTGGACAGCGTGGATCGGGCTCTGATACCATGTTAGATTATGAGCTTCCAACTCAAAATCAATTGACAATGAATGAATTGATCTATGTCCCTTATATATTATTTAAGATTCCTTCTAACTTCCGATATGGGATATTATTCCCTAAACTAAATTGTCTTGTGCCATATAGGTGGACCGATCTATAAGCATTTTGACTACTGAACAGTTCCAAATTCATAGCCTTGCAACTGAGAAATCTTTTCATTGATCAAGTAAGCAAAGTCCCATATGTTTAAAGCTAATACATTCAGTTTATTAATGATCTTAAAGAGCATAATGTAACAAGCATGAAATTAAAGTTTTGTACCTTCTTAAATCAACTTTCTCAACAACAACGAAAAAATACATTTTTACAGACAACCTAATGAACTTCGTATAGGATTAATTTTGTTTATGAATATAAATCAAAGATATTTCAAGGAGTTAATCTTAAAAAGGGATATTTCAATGATGTTTTAATAAATTTATGTTTTAGAAAAGTTAGTTTGCTAAGTCTAAGAAACGTGGGTCATTTTTCAAAATACAAAAAAAAAAAAATTCGATTCATTTCTACAAATATGATAGCATTTTGATATCATGTTAAATCTAAAAAACATTTTTTTGGTTAAGAAAAATATTATCCAAATGTCTTTTGAAATCCGAAATGATACATCTAATATTTCTTTTCACAAAAGAAAATTTGTTTTTCTATATAAAAAAAAAATTAGATTGAAGAAAAAAAAGAGACCCTCGAATAATTAATAATTTTTCCTGGATAAATAAAAATATCCTACAAATTGATATTGACGAACCAACTAACTCAATCCGTGTCCACCAATCATCCCCAATTCAATAAGACAACGGTATATATATATATATATATATATATTTAAAAATATCTAATTTGGACTTTATCTAACTAAACCGTTACATAACCGAATCGGTTTGAAAAGAGTATCGGTTCCTAATTTTAAATTTTAATTTGTTTTTCTCAAACCATATCGTGAAGTAATTGAGCTCCCATCAAATTCCTATAAGGCAAATTCTGAGCTTGATCGTCATCCAAAATCGACGGTTGATATTGAACAGATCCTTCTTCAATGTGGTCCCTACCGTAGTAAAGTGGGCCCCCTTGAGCCGTCACTGGAGACAAAGCTAAACTCACACCACCGTTCTGTAATCCAAGCGTCAACGACACGTCACGTGTCCCTCCTTCACCAGCGTATGTCACAGCTTGGTTACCGTATAATGAAAAGTCAAACGTTGACCCAAACGACGACGTCGGTCCTTGGTTGTTTTTGTGACCGGTTTTTGTGACTATGGAAGATAAAGATTCCGGTTCGACTCGAATTATCTGGTTTGGATCCGGTTTAGTGTCGATGATCATCATTGGGTTTGTTATCTCCATTTGTTCTCCTCTTGTTTCTTCACAATACATTTCTTCAATCATTGGTTTCCATAGCCTAACTCTTGCATTGATGAACCAATTTGATACCTAACAATTTGATTTATTATCAATTAAATTAAATTAAATTTTCTATAAATGATAATATCAAAATTGGAGAATTTCATTTATTACCTGACTTCTAGATAAACCGGTTTGTCGGGCTAATATATGTTTATCAACATCGCTCGGATATCTGAAACAAAATATAAGAAAAATTACTTTTAGTCTTGTAAAATAAATGATATTTTAATTAAAAATGGATATAATTAATGATTGAAGAATGATGCAAAGAAATGGAAGCTAAGGTAAAGGGTTTGGTGAAAACTAACAAGATGTTTCATTGTTTGATCAGTGTTTGGGAATTTGATGGAGACAAGTCTTACATATGATAATTATATATATATATATATATATAATTTTTGAAGATAAAAAATTAATATTTTTCAAAAAAAAAAAGATAAAAAATTAATATGAAAAAGAAAAAAACAAAATAAAAACATGGAGAAAAAGCAAGGAGTTATGCATCTTTTGTTAGTGTTAGGTAAAGAACATTGATTCTCTCTCTGAATCCACTTTGTACCTTTCTCTATTTCTGTCTTTCATCCACCAGTTAAATATTTTTCATTTCTTTATTACAATATATAAAAATTATTTTTATTATACATGTATGTATATGTTTGTACACTCACTTTCATACCAATGATGCAAGTGAAAGAAAAAAGGAAAATTAAAAAGAAAAGCTATATGCAATTTAACAGATTAAGGAAGATTGTATCCTCAGCGTGTCAAGTCAATCTCAATCTCTCTATATAAAAATGTATATATCTTTTATATGTTCACAAATATTCATGTAAAAAAAAACTATATACTATATTATCAATGCTTTTATATCTATAAAATAAATAAAAGCCATTAGAGCTCTTAGATACACATGTAGATGATATAATTGTTACTAAAATAAAATTTATATTTCATTTTTTCTTCAAAGTTTAGTTGTAATGTTCAAATTTTGCATAATGTTTATGGTATTTAATCAAATAATCGCTATTATGTTAATATATGCAATTCAAAACTTTCAAACGAGCAAATTACTATAATTCTTATGCATGGTTCAACATTCCCGTGGCATCAAATTAATTCATTAAAGACACATGATTAGTGATTAATTATATATATGATTAATCATAGTATTTATATAATTCATATTTTTTTTAAATCGAGTTTTAGTTATAAATAATGCATAAAAAGGGGTTTTTGTGTATGAAATAAATAACTTACGGGTGAAGAAAGTGTTCAAAGAGCCAAGCTCTTAACGTTGTAACCGCGCGTTCAGGTAAACCGCGTTGTGGACGCCAAGGATGAGCGTCCACGAGACTCATTTGGCGATACGATTTCTGTTGCCTTAAAGCTTGATCGAGCAATCTCAGCCGTGGAGTTTCACCTCGTGCCGCAATCGAAACCCCACGATTATCCTCTTCTCTTTCTCCTAAAGCTTGACTCGTTGCTTGAATTTGTCCTACAAGTCCATCTTTTAAACACCGAAAATGCCTAGACATTGCCCTCGACGCTAACGCCGTGTATATCTCAGCCGCTCCTACTCCAACCGCCGCTTCAAACGCTGCCGCCGCAACTCTCATTTGCTCTCGGTAATGTCCATATCTTCTTTTAAGCTGCCAAAGAAAACGCAAACTTTTTTTTCAATCACATCGTATAAATGTAGAATGAGTAATTCATGAAAAAGAAACAAATCGTTATGGCTTATGATGATGAAATTGATTGCTATTAATATTGAGGACCACTAGAGTCTCCAAATTAGATCAAAGCAAAGAAAATAATTTTTTTATTTTGGTTTTATATAAAAAGGAAATAATGAATAAAGGAATTTAAAAGGGTTAATCTTTTTTCGTAGTGTTACGATCGAACTTGTTTTCGACGAGAATACATGAAGGAATGAAGACAAAAAGGAATCTTTTTATCTTACATTTAAAAGAAATTTGTATCTTTAAGAAATATATATGGACCTTAATCAAGAATCGAGAAAAATACAAGATTTGTGGGTTAAATAGGAAATATTAGATTTTTTTAATAAATCCATGAAGTTTTTTTATACAAGATTTGTGGGTATTTTACATTTTTAGGAATAGGTTGAAACCAAATAAAAGAAGGTTAGTTTTTTTTAAAAGAAACCCATGAAAATAATTTTCATAATAGAGTGAATATTTTACCTCTTCAAGCATGGAGAGCAACTTGGCTTTTCTTTTTTGAAGTTCCATGAATTCAAGAGAATGAAGTGGCGGAACATGTTTCTTTGATGAAGTAGTTGCAGATTGATCATTATCATTGTTGTTGTTACTTGTGTCCCACTCTTCTTGTTGTTTGCCCTTTTGCTTCCTCTTATTCTTCATCATCATCACTTCTTCGTCGCTTTCCTTTACTCCAAGACTGCAAAACTCACTCAGTAGCTCTTGAGCTGGACTCAAATACTTGGAGTTTCCAATCTGAAACTGTTGATGAAGATGATGATTAAGATGATGATGGTTGTTGTTGCTGTTGTTTTGGTGGTGACTATTCATCATCATCATCATCATCTGGTTGTGTTGTAGATTCTGATGATGTGTTGATTTACCAGAATACCCTTGTTGTTGGGGTCTGAGTTCGAAGGATTGGAGACTGATGCTTGTAGGATTGGAGGAGGAGAGAGAAAGAGAGAGACCTTGGCTTGGTCTTTGTGGTGGTCTCTCATCATTTACTTCACTTGGGAAACTATTATTAACATTGCATAGTCTCATGGAAGATGAAGAATCTTCTAGAAGCTGATTCTGATCGGTACCACCACTTGTCTGATGATGATGATGCTTGGAGAAGTCTATCATCATACCCATGTTGGAGTTTGAGCCAAAGATCTGATGATTGTAATGATGTTGTTGATGATGATGATGATGATCGGTTGGGTTATGGTTTGTCTGATCAAACCCTTGCATCTGATTAATCATCCGATGATGTTGTTGTTGTTGTTGATGATGGTTATGACCATAGAACTGATCATCTCTTGCCATGTCTCAAGAATTGAAAACCCAAAAAAAAAAAAAAAAAAACAGAAGAAAAAAGGAAACTCTTTTTGGGATACAAAACAGGAGTTTTCATCAAGATCTACAAGAACCCATCTCCAAGAAAGTTGAAAAGAATCAATAAACAAATAAAAAAAGCAAACTTTTTCATACCCTGACGAGTTTCCAAATCATGAGAAAGAGCCAAAGAAACAAACTTTGTTTCATAGACAATAGAGAATAACTCTAAAACCCTACAAGAAAAGTTTGCATAAAGATATGAATTATCTCTTTGGTGAAGATTGAGAGAGAAAGAGATTAGGAGAAGAAGATAGAAGAAGAATAAAAGAATTAAACAGAAGAGATATAACAGAGAGAGAGAAAGGAAAAAGAGATTGTGTGGCTTCACCTCTCTCTTGTTTTGTACCTTGATAGAAATTAAATTTTTCTTTTAGTATGGGTCTGTATTAATTTGTACTACAGGCAAAAAAAAAAGAAGAAGAAAATTAAAAAAATGGTAAAATAAAAAGTAAATAAAACCTAGGAAGAGAAAATATCAGATGGGTATCTCTTCAGAGATCAGAAGATAGGTGATCATGACCCCTCCCATAGACTCTATAGCTAGAGCCCATCAATGTTTTAATCTCTCTCTCTCTCTCTACCACAAGTGGGTCAAAATGCTTGACAACAAAAAAAAAAGTTTTTTTTTTCAAAAGGTTTCTTTATAAATTATATAATTTCTTCATTTTCTTGCTATATAATTTTATGGGATTCATTTTGTGTATTTTGGTATTATATATTTGGTGAAATTAATGGTTTTTCTTTTTCTTCATCGTTGACGTATTGTTAGTCTGACCAAGAAAATGCTATAGGTGTCTCCCTCTATTCTTTATTTTTTCTTCCTTCAATTATTAACCTAATAATTTGAAAATTAAATTTTTAAGAAAATTCAAATGATGATACGTGACCTATATATATACACACGTATTAACTTATATGTACATTGGTCCAGTGTTTTGAAAGAAAAAAAAATGATTGGAAATAACAAATACTTAAATTAAATTAAACTAGCTACAAACCGTCATATGAGTGACATATCTCTACGTACGTTGATTTAATTATTTCTCATACGTATTTAATATTTAAATGTTCATATATGAATTTAGTATTTTGATATTTATTGTTAAACCTCTACGTGTAACATGGGTGTGTATATAAAGTTATAAAGTATATATATGTGTAATACAACCAATATTAATATGTTTTTTAAAAAATGATATCAGTTTTGGTGTTGCTAGTTTGGTTTGCTTGTGTAAGCAGTTATTAATTAAATATTTTTGCAACTACTTTTTAAACATTTGTATGAAGCATAACGTCTCCTAAACAATATTAGAACATTGACGAATCAAACTACTTTTTAGCCAGTCACGTGAACGTACAAATTTTAAATAATATTTTTTACAAATGGTATCCCTTTCTATATATAAATAATCTTAATATATAATACACATATTATATATATATGCCTCTGCCTATTTTGCGCCTAATATATAATTAAATTATACGAATATCGTATAATAAGTTAATTTATTTCTTTGATTTTATGGGAGAAATTAACATACCAAACAAAAAAAAAAATATATATATATATACGTGTTGGTGTATAGATGGAGAGGTAAATAAATGAAAGAGAACGAATCCCAAGAAATCAAACCAGAAGTGGAAGTTGAGTTCAGGCTTTTCTCAGATATGTCTCAGTGTCACTTCTCTTCTGTTTTAACAATAATTATTAACCATATCATAAATAAATCAAATATAAACATTTTAATAACAATAATAATACAATATATAGCGATTGTAGTCCACACACATGGTGTCAATATATGCATATTCTTTTTAAATGGTGTCTATTGGATTTTTTTGAAAAATACCTTATTTATGTTTGAGAATTTAAAAAATAAATTTTTTAAAAAAACTAATTTTTTAATACTTAAAAAGACTATTTTATCCTGATTTGATTTAAATTACATATTATAACAAATAATAATTAATTTGTAAATATAATGATTAATAATATTATTTTTCTTTTTATTTGAGATAAAATTGTTTTATTGATTTAAAATTTAAAATTTACCATTAGATAAATCTATTGAAATATATAAATTTATTTTCTATAAAATTTCAATCTTACGTTTTTTATATAAAGAAATATCAAATTTTTCAAACAGAGTCAACCACCTCTTCAATACTACAATTTTGCTAAGCAGAAAGCAAAACAAATGTTCGATAACTTTTTTTTTCTCCAATCTTTTATTGAAAATGAATCAAAGATCTAAACAGAAATATATAAAAAATTCGGTAAGCAGATGAATCAACCGGAGAGATCTAAATATCTCTCGCAACCATCGGCCATATAACTTTTTAATTGATCTAGCTACCGTCAAATTGGTAAAATCAATAGAAATGGTGTATTTCCAAACCAATCAATTTGATTGGTTTATATGAACCGAGAAATTAACATATTGTCTTAACAAAAAAATTGGTTTGATCTTCAATCCATAGTTCAATTAAACGTGATGATAGATAAAAAAAAATTTTGATAAATCAAAATTTAATATAACTAAATATTGTTTAACAATAAAATTGAAATTTTGACAAAAAAATAATAAAATCAAAATTACAATATTATCATCATAGAAAATTAATTTATTTTTCAAAAAATATACAAATATATATTCAGTTTTATTAAAGTTATTTTAGTAAATTTAATATTTCAAAAATGCATTTTTCAATTTCTTTTTTAAAAAGTGTATTTTTCAAATTTAAAAACACCCAAAAAACAAAAATTTCAAATTTCCTCTATTTGATTTGGACACTACGAGAAAGAGATTTTGTAGCAATAGATTGACGATTTATATATTAAAGAAACGATTGGGGGTTTGATTTTTAAAATATATTTTTAGTCCGTCGTTAACTAATCAAGAAAGTTTACAATATTAAATCATCCGTCATACTATTGATCCTCTTTCTTCTAATTAAGGACAAGAAGTTCTAAAATAAGAATTAACTGTTTTTCTGTTTGTAATTACGACTTTATAAGTAGTGATCTTTAAATAATAAAAATCTAGAATTTTGATCCACGCCAAACGCGGGATTAAATGATTAAATAGGTTGATGAATCGATTTTAACATATATATTTTTTTAATATTTAAATGTGTATAACAAAGCATATGATTTCTAATATCTATAAACGTACAAAATATATATATATTGTGCATAATTGGAATAAAGTTAAATACTTTTGATCAAACATATGTTATGCCATTAGTTTTAATATTTTTATGTGTAAAATTGATAAAAAAAATATAAAAATATTATTTATTTCAATATCTTTTAAATGTAAAACTGATGTTCATTTTTTCCGTCTAAATTGATTTTCATAATAATAAAAAACTTGTTAATATATCATAAAAAAAATAAAAATAGATATGGCAAGTCTAAATATTATATTTAGTTGGACTTAAATTTGTAAAACATGTATTAATGGGCTTATATTATAAAACTAATGAGAAAATGTAGAGATTTTTATCATAGCATATATTTTTAATTGAAATATTTTGATTGGTTAAAACTAAATGATGTGTCCCTTAAATTGCTCATTGCTTTACACCTAGGATTTTTTTTGTGAATATCTCCTCTTTTAATATACACTAGATTAGGACCCGCGTTGATATGCGGATAAATACATTAAAAAATTATTTATATAAATATTTAAATTTTAATTAGTAATCCGCTGAATTTTAAAATATTTTGAAATAATATTTAAACGCATATCTTAAATCATTAGAAACCAATTTGTATTTTAATTCTCATGTCATAATCCATATCATGCGGATCCAAAAGTATATATATAAGCAGAATTCAAATCATATTCTTAATAACAAAGAATAAATTATATTCTTATTCATTATGAATATTTATTAATTATGTGATAAAATCATAAAAAAATTAAAATATTGTAGAGCTAAACAGAAAAAGAGTAAATTTTATGTTAGTAACCTCATAAAAAATCCTATAAATAATATTATCAAACATCATATAAGTACATGATTGATAATTGACTAATTTTATACCATTGATATAATCATTTATTTCTCATAGAGATTTATATCCGTCAAACCTTATACACTCTTAAATCTTAATAGTAAATATAGTATTATTAGTTTTTAACTTATATAAATTTTCATTTTATGCAATTTTCTTTCTTCTAATATTGGAAAGTACTAATGCCACCATAGATCGAAGATTTCCATTGTCTTTGTGATATTCTATAACTTGATAAAATTAGTATGCTTATCGATTTTTTTTTTAGTATGGTTGTTTATATCTTAAACTTTAAAATTGAAATTTTCATATCCTTTTTAATTTTTTGTTTTTCAATTTATATATTTTTTTTTGTTTACCATTCGTCATTTTTTTGTTTTTTTAATTGAGATATGGGTGAATTTGGTGAATAACCAAAGTAGGATTATTATTAGCAATCTAACCAAAATTGAGATATATGGAGAAATCATAGCCATTAGATTTTAAGGAATTGATTAGTTATTGAGTTATATTTTTTTGGGTTATTGGACATAATTTCCATTCTGTATGTATTTTTATTTTTTCTATGGCTTATGTCCTCTTTATATTACATTTTAAAATTTTTTAATTAGTTTGGACTATTAGAAATTTTCCTTTTTGTTATTTGGTTGATACTTATTTTGTTAGTTTTCTATTTTTAATTTTACTTTTTTTTAATTAATTTGAAGTATTAACACATATCATCATATGAATTAATATTAGACACATGTCGCAATCTGGTGAATTATAAATTTGCTTACATGTCATATTCACGTTGAGCGCATCCTACTTTATATAATAAAATATGATATATTAAGAAGTTAACAATTATTTAATAGCTTTTTAAGTAGGATAATCTTTGATTAGTTAACATCAAGCCAACTTGTAAAAAAAGACATTAAAAGATACATAGAAATTAAAAGACAAAAACAACACTGTGTTTGTAGTTATTTAACCACACAATATTAATAGAATCACCCAAAAAACTTATTTTTTCATTAGATGGATAAACCCATGAGTTTTCTTATAAATGACAAATTTGAATATAACTTATAACCAACAATATATCACAACAATTTTGATATTACTTGTGTAATAGAATCTTCACATTCACTTGCTTAGTTATAGTATATTAATTACATCAAGTTCATGCCAAGAAACCGAGAAATCGTCTAATCTTTGCCAATTTCTAAAATAAATCATTTACATTTAATATATAGTAAATACGTTACATGTGTTAATTATAAAAACTATTAGATAAGATTATCAGAGAATTACAGATAAGAATATCCAAAACTTTGTGGTTTTACTTTACATATATAATAACAAACTAATAGTTTCAGAATTTGGGATATGTATAATTGTTGTCAAGAATTGTTCCCAAACTAAGGGACTGTGCATGAGAGGTGATTTATGTGGTCCTCCATTTTCTTTTCTTCTTCTTCTTCTTCTTCTTTTCTAATTTTTTTTAATATTCATTCCACACCAAAAAAATGCATTTATTTTCCTCTCTCTTGGGACCATTTTCTTTTTCTCTCATTTTTTCTCCAATTCTCAATATGCATGCATTTAAAAGAACTAGATATATCCTCTCACACGCGCCATTTGTCAGAAAACAACTCATTAAATAAAGCATATATATTCTAATCGACTGAAGGTAAATCAATTCGTATAAAAAGGACATTGTAAAGTGATAATATGTTGTATATTCATCACACAAAAAAAATCATTAGATTTAACAACAAATTTTACAATGAATTCAGAAAAAGATTTGATTGACTTATATTTCTTTGTATAAATTTGGTAATTTTGTATCGAAACTAAACGTCACAATTTTTTTTTTACTCTGTAAGCAATGTTATTATTTGATTGCTATTTTTTGGGAATACTAGTATAACAAAACGCTTAAACTTTTTAAATTTGTTTTAGAGCAATTTTCAAAAATATCATAAAAATAAATTTTTGTTCTAAATATATTATCACTTAGTTTTTTTTTTCAAAAATACCACTAAAATTTTTGTTTCTCTAAAAATACAACAAAACTAAAACTAAACTTTAAATCCTAAAAACTAAATCCTAAACCCTAACCCCTAAAAACTAAACCCTAAACCCAAAATACTAAATCCAAACCCAAAATTTTAAATTATAAACTTTTAAAACTCATTTTTAGTGTGTGGTATTTTTGGAAAAATAAAACTTTTAGTGGTATTTTTGGAGAAAAAATAAGTAATAGTATATTTGGAACACGAACATATTTTAGTGGTAAAAAATTCTTTTTTTATTGTATACTCCTATTTTTATAAGTGTTATCTTGAAACAAGTAAGATTATTTTAAATTACTTATTATACATAGGTCGGCAAGTGCATCAATCTTAAATCAGATGTCTAAGCGGCTAAAATCACTTATACATTATGATTTAATCAAATCGATCAAAAACTAGGTCAACAAACGTTTAAAAAAAAAGGTATGAACTTTAGGCTAATATACTTCATGTTCAATTAATGCAAAAAAATGAAGATAAGCTCAGGAACGAAAGCCAGAACCATTGATAATTCCAAATATTTTTGGACCTTCGGTTAGATAGTGGCATGGAACCTCACCAGATATTATTGTTGATTGGTCTAATTTTTTTGGCTATTTATAATTATTTTTAATATAAAAGTAAAAATATTTAAAAGTATATATAACATCATATTTTATTTTTAATTCAGTTAGAAGTTATGAAAATAATACAAAAACCAGATTCCTTATTGATCTTCGATTAATTAGTTAGGTGTTAAATTCTCTTCAAACATCCGTTTAGTTTTTTACTGTTCGATTAGTTTTTAATGAATTTTTGAACACCGTGTGTATGGTACTATGGTGTATGTATATATTGTATATACGTTTCTTTGTTTTTCTCAACATAATAGTATAATATATTTTCCTATCTTTTTGTTGTCGGCATAATATAATTTTGGTATCTGTTTTATGATACAATAGGTCTAAACGAGTTGTTTGTATAGATCCCTCTGTTTCATTATATAAGATTTTCTAGTTAAAAGTGCGGAATTTAAAAATATATAAATATTAGTTTTTGTTTTGTCTTTTTATATTAAAAATATCATTTAATATCTAATTAAAAACAAATTAACCAATAAAAAAAAATACGGTAGAATATAAATAGTTATGATACATTAAATTTTACATAGAAATTTGAAAAAATTAAACAAAATAAAACAAAAAATAACTATAAAATATTTTATATAATGGAACGGAAGGAGTAAACACTAAAAATAATGTTAAAGAAAAAGAGGTTTGAAACGTGACATACACGCGCCACGTTCGTGAGTTGGGCTTGTAAACATCTCTCGCGACGATTATTATTATTACATTTTAAAAGGAAGTGGTCCAACCGAAACGGAAGCTCTTTCCGCCGTTTCATACCAAATTCCACAAAGAATCCTTTTTTTCAATATTTCTATGTACCGAAAATACCCCTACTTATGGATGACGTCATCACTTCAGACCTTTTTTATTTAGAGACCGATTTACCCCTGTGCTGCAGTGCGCACGTTAGCACTTCTTACCTCACTCTGAAAACCCATAATATTTTTCTTGTTTATTCTTGAAATTAATTTTTTCTTGCATCAGACAGAGTGAAAGACTGATATAGTTAAGAGTTTTTTTGGCTAAATAATCATGAGACTGAGAAGCTAGAATCGAAAAAAAAAAATATATATAGTGTGATATTATATATGTAAAACAAACATAACATCATATAAAATAACATGATATTTGTTAAAAACATGCCTATGTTATTTTAAAAGTACATACACGATAAATAAACTATTTTGTTAAATAATTTTATAATTCATCATTTTTACAAAATAAATGACCGATCTACAATCATTTACTGTTATCATATTCGTATAATTATTGAAGATGAAATATATGCGTAAGGGAATAGGTTAAAAGAAAAATGTATTGTGTGAAAAAATAAAATAAAAATCTACGACCATAGTTAACTTAGTTGTAGGGTAATGCTTTACTATGTGGATTAAAACATTTATAAGAGTAAATAGAGATACATTTATTATCAACAGCAGAAAATTGAAATGTTTTCTAACATATAAAAGGAGCATCCATGATAATTTAAGGTGATACATAAAAGAAAACAAATCAATCATAACCGTTAAAAGAATCCAAGAAGAAAAAAACAATGAGATCATAAGTGTGGAAAAAAAGGAAAAATCTGAGAGATCTGATAAATGTCTGAGACAGTACACAGTTTTGAGCTTTAGGGTTTATAAGTGTTCTTGAAACTTGAAACTAGAAACTGCTTCACACTCATCATGATCTCACTCTCCCTTCTTTATACATTCTTGCAGACTTGTTCATAGAGTGGTCCAACTTTACATATCCACATATATATATATATATATATATTATTTTCTTTGTATATATATATATATATATATATGATAGAATGGAACAGAGAGAAGTGGTATATATGTTTGCCCCTTAACCAAAGCTGTTTCCTAATTATTGCTTAGGGGACCAGTTTTTTGGTCCTTCAATGCGAACACTTCGAAAAAATGTTTTCCCATAACTATGTAATAAATAATACTGATTCTTTAGATGTAAATTTAATATATATGATTTGAGTTCTTAACCAATGTTTTGAAAACTAAAATCATATAATGATTTTGAATTCTTGTTCGGATCGCTGAATTGATTATGAGGTCAAGCCAACAAATATATGGCGTCAAATCTATCGAACTACATGTTGTCATTAACTAATTTTTGTAATGGTTTATTGTTCATAAAAATAAAAGTGAAAATGTACTTACTTAATATATTAATTTCAATAATATATATATATATATACACATATATGTTGACAAAAAAACACACACATATATATATATATATATATTTTTTTTTTTTTCAGCTAAAGTTTTTAAAATTATTACTTTTAAATTTATTTTTAAATAGCTGTGAGAAAAGTACTAAGTGATTAGAGACAATTTTATGACGATATGTAACATAACGCGGAAGATGTTATGTTTGAACAAATAAGGTTAAATGGACCCTCCATGTTTAGTATTTACACATATGCAATCCGAAGAAGTTAATTCTTAATATATATACTAATAAGATGTTTAATAAAAAAACATGATATACTACTAATTTACTCGTGAGAAAAAAATTTCTATGATACAATTAATTTTTCTTACACATTGTTTTGTAAATATTTGGATTTTAACCTCAAAAGTCAACACGAGTGAAATAAAGAAGAAAATGACATGTAAATTATCACTTTAATAGATGTAACTGGAAGTAATCCTTTCCTGTCAATATATTATCTGTTATTCATTTGTTTATTTATCAAGTTTAATCAAGATCATCCAAAAGCAGGTATATTAGCTTTATCGGGAGTTTGATACAACAATAATGCTTGATAGATACATTAGTATCACAATCTTATGGTCTTTTATGTCAATGTCAATGATAACAGAAATTTCTGATTTAGAGACATGTTCACATTGCACAAAAACTTATATATTTTCCTCTAACAAAATTGAAATTACAATCCTAAATATAAATTTGGGAGACTTGTTAGAATGGTATGTTTTCTGACATTTTTGTCAAGCGGGATACTTTCGTAAGGAAAATTGTAGAACTAGTACACTTTTTTTGAAAATGTCTAAAATACTCTTACGTTTTGGCAGAGACTGCGTGAATTTTGTAGACTTAACGCTAAGGCTGGACAGACTCTGCTTAAACTCTGTTAATTATGTAGCCTTAAGGCAGATATAGTGTGTCAATTGTGTAGTCTTAAGGCTAAGGTTGGACAGATTTTGCTTAAAATCTGCTAATTGTATAACCTTAAGGCAGATATAGTGTGTCAATTGTGTAGCCTTAAGGTTAATGCTGGGCAGACTCTGCTTAAACTCTGCTAATTGTGTAGCCTTAAGGCAGATATAGTGTGTTAATTGTGTAGCCTTAAGGTAGATATTGTGTGTATTTTTTTGTAGACTTAAGGCAGATATTGTGTGCTCGTCAGACGGAAGCATATTGTTCGCAGGGCATGGCTTGACATTTGCAACGTAACTAAATTGTATAAACGGTCGGATTTTGAAGTCAATTACAATATACTCCTCTCTTTTCACAATAATAACAAGAATGCCATTACTTCTTACTTTTTTGAGTTTGCTATAAACCTTTTCAACTTCTCGACTTTTAACTTAGATCTACTATTTCGATTTCACCCTCAAAGGAAGATTTCATATTTTTCAAGAGACGAAAGCGAAATCCGAGTATAAGATCGTATACAGCCTTCGATTTTGAACGAAAGTACGTACATTATTCGGAAAGACGATATTCGTTTACATCTAACAATATCTGCTGGTCAAAGATAATCTAGGGGTTGAAGGCGAGCATATTTTTGGAAAGAACGAACACATGTAACACTTCAAAATATTACACTAATTATCTAAACCACCATCTTCTAATCTGTGTCTAGAGCTCTAGTACATCTTTGGCAGAGCTATATCTAAAAGACTCTGCTAAATTGTAGAGCTCTGCCAAAAATCTTCTGAGATAGTGTGTTGCAGATCTTTTGCAGTTAATCTACTAGTGAATATTCTCTTTTTTTTGCAGATAATGTTGCATTTGTTGACTGTTTTTGGACAATGGAAGGTAAAAATGGGTTGGGATTTCGACGTTGATTCAAGCAAAGGAAGCAAGTTGTTTGCATTTGAAGAGCAAATCAAGTATGAGGAATTTCTCCGCATTGTTTGTGAAGATTACAACTTGGAAATGCAGATGAATGCAGTCGAGATTGCTTATAAGTTGCCTACACATATCATGGAGAAAATGCCTAGCGACACACCTCCTATTTTCTTGAATAACGATAGGCAACTTGCAAACTTTATCACAATGGCGGAAAAAGAGGTTATCCGACTTTGCGTGAAATGGAAAAGAAACCATGGAATTAAAGCAGAAGCTGCGGATAAAGATGAAGCTTGTGATGTCAAAGATGGTGGTGTGGATTTTGATGATGTTGGTAATGTTAAAGATGAGCATATGATGCCATCACAGAACAACAGCAGAGACTGCCGATAGTCTGCGACGCAACAGCAGATGCCGCCTTTATTCTGTGATATATTCGATGACACGCCTACAAAGCCATTACCAATGAAGAAATCTGGAACTATTAAGGTTGGCAAAATATTTGATGACAAGGAAGCATTAATTATGCAATTACGCAAGATTTCAGTCATCGAGAAGTTTGATTTCAAAATCGACACGTCGAGGAAGAAACTATTTATCGCGAAATGTTTTGTTCATAATTGTTCTTGGAGGATTCGTGCGTCGACTCTGTTAGTTTCATCTGAAATCTCCAGAATTTCTCGTTCGGATATATAAAGAAGCTCATACATGCTCTGCTGTCTATAGGTATTCTCGTCACCGACAGGCTAATGCAAAATATATTAGAAAGATATATGTTGATAGGTTTAGTGGTGGTAATTATCTTAAAAGAATCACGCCTAAGCATATAATGAACTGTATTAAGTCACTACATTGTCTTGACATAGACAATACGAAGGCGCATAAAGCGTTGTCATATGCACGAGAGCTGGTCAAAGGCACTTTTGAGAGGGGTTACCATGACTTACCTGCCTATCTATACAATATAGAGCAGCCAATCCAGGTACGATTACAAAGCTTGAACGTGACGATCAACAAAGGTTTAAGTATTTGTTCATTGCTTTTGGTGCTTCCATCAAAGGATTTGAGTTCTTGAGGAGGGTTGTTGTGTTAGATGGAGCACATCTAACTGGAAAGTACAGATGTGTTATGCTAGTAGCTGTAGGTCAAGATGCAGATTTGAGTATATTTCCCTGTGCTCTAAAGCTGTTTAGAAAGCTATTGAGGAGATGGCTGTGATGCGCACTGATATGGACCGAGCAGCCGCTGACATAAAAGCCGTCCGATCCATGATGCACAAAGCAACAAGCAAGCTGCCCGAAATAGACCGCATACTGGAAGAAGCAAAGAACACCCCATTCATAGCCCGGATCACCAGTGCGAGAATTCCCGACTGATATATCATGGTTTTTACCGGTTTTTGACCATGATATCCGTTGTTTTATCGAGTCTTTTAAGTGTTTTTAGAGTCTTTATGAGTCTTTACAAGTTATTGCATGAGTTAGACGACTTTGGAGAATTTTGGAGCTTTTAAGAGTCAAGCGAACGAAGAGAAAAAGAAGGACGGATGAACCATGAAGATTGCTCACGTTTTTCCACTGGTGTCAATCGACACCAGCGGAAGTGTTGATCGACACCCCCTGCGAAGCTGTACCTCAAGTTTTTAGAAATTGCATGTTTGGCCAAGAAGTTTCCAGAAGTTGCAGAGTAACCCCATTCGTGTTTTATAGCAATATTTAGGTTTTTAAAACTGTGATTTGACGGAAAACATACAAAGGGGAGATTACGATAAACAGAGAGACAGAAACATACACAGAGACAGAGAGAGACTACGAGAGAGATTTTGTTCCTCTTTTGTATCTTTGCTTATTTCTTTTATGCATACTTTTTTTTATGATGTTTGTTTCAATCACCATGTCTGAGTAGTTTGCTTGTTAGATTTAAGGTTATTCAAAGGTTGAAGATGAATTGTTAGATTAGATATATTGTTAGGATAATCACTTGGTTCTTCATCTAGATTGTACTTAACGCTAATTCTAACTTGATCACCTAGAATTGAGAACTTAAGTTAATTAATAAATGTGAAAGTATTATTGATTGCCTGAACTATCTTGGATGAGCAAAATAACTATTTGAAAAGAAATTTGGCTTAGTGATTTTGTGAACAATCGAACAAGAACCTTAATGCTTGTCTTAATTCTTTGAATTTGCAAAGAAATTTGGGATTCTAGGGTTTAGACATAGATAATATCCGCAGCGAAAGTTGGTTGATTTTACAGTTGTGTTTCTAGTTCGAGAACGAATCTTCATAAATATTCTAACGATCTTTTAGTCTACAATTCACATTTACCAAATAATTTTCCAAGACCTAACGTTTATCTCATTGATTAAAACCCGCTTTTAACAAGTTTTTCCAACCGATTTTCTTAAGTATTTTCGTTAGTCATATTATTTACTTACTTAGCTTGATTCAATACTTAGAATTTGTCACGCAACATTAGGTCTCTAGGGATACGATAACCTTTTATACTATAACTGCGATTTGTGCACTTGCAGGGATTTTTCTAGGGTAAAACTAAGAGCTATCAAGTTTTTGGCGCCGTTGCCGGGGAATTAATAGTTTCCTACAAATTTTTAGTAGTAGAATTTCGTCTAAGTTTTTTTAATTTTAATTTTTGTTACTTACGCGCTCTATCTCTTACTTTTGTGTGTTTCAGGTGTATGCCTAATCGCAGAACCATAAGCAACAAGGATCAGAAACTAGTCAATCTCAGTAATCAAGAGCTAGCAAACTTAGAGCGTACAAACAAGAAAGCAAAAAAGCCAGCCAAAATGGTTAATCCGATGGTGCTTATTCGGGATTAAACTGGTTTATTGATTGATGAAGAAGGGAACAGGCGCAATACATAGGGTTAGAAGCTTGATGATGATGGGAATGTGATTGTTGAACAAACCGAGCATCGGAATGAGAACCAACCCCAACTGGAACGAAGTGGTCAAAACACTTCTTGACTACAACAGGCCTGATCAATTTTACGCCAACAGATCTGCGATCAGACCTTACTTTTGAGAGACGATTTTCAGATTCAACCTCAGTACTACACTCTCGTGGGATAACACCAGTTTCATGGATTTTCCAATGAGCACCCCATGGATCATATCGAGAAAGTTGAGGATCTGATTGGTGGCATCAAAGCCAACGGAGTCAGCAATGACTACCTGTTCTGTAAACTTTTCCCATATTCTCTTGCAGGAGAAGCAACTAGCTGGTTGAAACAACTTCCTCCAGGTTCACTAACCACATGGGAAGCGACGAAAAATGCGTTCCTTAACCATTTTTATGACGATGCCAGATCCGAAGAGCTGAGAACCAGAATATCTACCTTTTCTCAAGGTCCTATGGAGTCTTTCAAGGCAGCTTGGATTCGTTTCCAGTCATATCAGAGAGACTGTCCACACCATGGGTTCAGTGAAGCTCAACTACTTAGCACCTTTTTCAGAGGCGTTGATTGGAGATATCAGATGTTACTGGATTCTGCAAGTAATGGGAATTTAATGACGAGAAGCCCACACGATGGTTTGATTCTTATCAAGAACTTGGCTTCGAGCAATAGCACGAAGATGTCAGATTATGAAAGGCAAAAGCAAGCCGGAAGTGTAGAGGGTAGTCAGATTACAGAGGTCCATGCTAAATTGGATTCGATGCATAGTCTCTTGTTGGGTAAGAATAAAAAGACTTTTCACTTTGCTGCTGAAGTTGAGGCCATTGAAGAAGATAAAGTTGAAAATGTCAACTACATTGGTGGGGGATATCAGGGTCAGAGGCTTCAGTATGGTCAGAACAACATGAACTTCACTAGCAATGCTCAAAGAGGAGGTTACAAGAATGCTGAAGGTAATCCGACGGGTTTTGAATTCAATCAGTCGTACCAGAAACCGGCTAATAGCAGTGGCTACACCAGGACTTATGGAAGTTCAGCTTATCAAGCACCACCACCAAAGTCACCGGAATCAAGTAAGATTGAATCTATGTTTAAGAGGCTTCTTGAGGGTCAGCAGAAGATGACAGTTGATTTCAATGGTAAGATGGATGCCATGTACACCGATTTGAATGGGAAATTTGAGGCTCTCAATACCCATGTGAAGAAGCTGGATACCCAGGTTGCTCAGACCGCAGAGTCAGTGAGGAGATAAGAAGGTTTTCTTTCGGGAAAAACCGATACGAAACCAAGACAATACGTCAATTCGATCACTCTGAGGAGTGGAATAGAGGTGAAACCAGTGTTGGGAAAGGGTGTGAATGAAGAGGATTTCATTTTACTTGAAGAGGTTGAAGAAGATATTAATTTTGATATTCCAGCAAAGGTGTCGATCGACACCAAGGAGGAGTGTCGATGTAAAAATGGACCAGAATTGACCACGAACATTCTGATCAACACCAAGGAGGATTGTCAATCGACACCCTTTAAAGACGAACCAGAATCTACCACGAAGGTGTCGATCGACACCAAGGAGGAGTGTCGATCGACACCCTTTAAAAATGCACTGGTATCGATCAAAAACATTTCGGAAGCCAAAAATCGACCTGAACCTACCATAGAACGCGTTTACAAGCCCAGATACCATACCCATTGGCTATTAACCATGACAGTGACAAAGCACCAAAGGCAAAAGGGAAACATGCTCAACCATCACTGAGGACGTTACCTAAGTTACTGAATCTAGGGAAGTTCGTTATTCCATGCTCAATCAAAGGCATGGAATTAAAATAATTATCTCTGTGACAAATGAGCTAATGTGAATGTCATGTCCCAGGCTATTGCAAAGAAGCTAGGAATTTTGGATCTACAACTTCTAAATGTATCTATCGAGCTTGCAGACGCTTCTTCTACAACTCCAAAAGGTTTCATTCCTGACCTGATGCTTCAAGTAGGAGATTGTCTTGTTCCTGCAGATTTTCACATTATGGAGACGAAAAATGACAACAATAAACCATTAATTCTTGGTGCATCCTTCCTTGCAACTGTGGGTGCGATTGTGGATAATTCTAATCAGCGAAGCCGAGTTCATGTATGACTATCCTGCAGTTCATGTCAAAGAGACTTCTTGTATGACTATCAATGATGGAGAGAAGCCGAGTTTAGACCCTGGAGATAACACGAAGGAGGTCCAAAACGTCCTCAAGATGACTCCTTCCCTTGCACATCATGAAGTCAACAAACTAGTAAATTCCAAGTGCAAAAAGATCCCATGTGCTCCACATTCGACTCTAATCTCTCTCAGATATGATGGAGACCTGACTAACCCCAAAGTGAGGTGCAAAGGGACCTCAAAACCTTTCTCCAAGTTCAGCATTATCATCCCCTTAGAGTTGAGGGAGAGAGGAGAGGTAGTTGTCCAAGAGATGCTGCAGAATACTATGAAGCTCTTTCATGATGTTGTTCCTTGGAAGTCTGAAGGAGAAATACTAGCTGAAAATGAGGACCATCCAAAGCCATCACATGCAAGGTTCTCAAGGGATGAAGGAGACACAGTGCCCCTCGCAGATCCACCTTACGCCTAAATGGCATCCAAGTCAAGCTCGTGACTTAAAACAAGCGCTTAGTGGGAGGCAACCCACTGGTAAGTTTTTCATTTCTTTTATTTTTAATCATTTGAGTTTTATTTTTATTTTTTTACCTTTCTCTTGCTTTATTTTCATACCGAGACGGTGTGAAATAAGTCTAGGAGAGGGTGTTTATCGTTTACTAACGCTATGTTTTTTTTTTTATTTTCTTTTTGAGTCAATCCAAGTCGGTTTATTGAGTCAAATCTGTTGGAAACTATGAATTTTCTCTTGGTTTATTGTTTGAATATTTCATCTGAGTGACCATTGCTACAGAATCAGTTCAGATCTGACTAATGAAAAATCCAAAGGCTGACCAGTTAACTAGAGACGCCCATATTTCTAGTAGAATGCACTAAGCTCGAGCCAATTTCTGAGCTCTTCCTTTTACCTCATCAATGTGACTGGCATTCATAGGGCTTGACTCCTCGTTCATACCTGACAAATGCATCTTGTGTGAAAAGTGATGGTTTTCTTTTGAGTAAAGGACTAGGAAAATTTCCAGTGATCCCATTATTTTACTTCGAAAGAAATGATCACACAAAGGTTGGAAGCGAGGCTAGAAAATTTTTCCGTGATACCATTATTCGCTTACACCTTTGATATAAAAAAAAAATTTTAATTAAGAAGAGAGGATGAGAACAGAATAATTCTGGAGGAGAGAAAGAGTACCAAGGGTTGTATGGATGGTTTGTCATGGCATTGTACGGGAATGAATCTAGAAGGTTCTTGGCATTGAGATCATCGATGAGACCCAGCGATGAAGGCTTGTGGACAATGTTGCGAAATTGTGGGTTGAATATGGGAGGATGCGAATGTCTGTGGAGAAGTACATGGTGGTTCGATTGGGATTGGTCTTGTAGTATGTAGATTATGAGTTGAGTGGTTAGTGCAACGCTCTAAAGAGAAGGTGAGTTTCCACATTTTTCAAACTTCTTTTTCAAACTCAGTTTTCTGTTTTGCTTGAGGGCAAGCAAATGCTAAGTCTAGGGGCAGTTTTCGACCATGATATCCGTTGTTTTATCGAGTCTTTTAAGTATTTTTAGAGTCTTTATGAGTCTTTACCGGCTATTGCATGAGTTAGGCGACTTTGGAGCATTTTGGAGCTTTTACGAGTCAAACGAACGAAGAGGAAACGAAGGACGGATGAAACAAGAAGATTGCTCACGTTTTTCCACTGGTGTCGATCGACACCAGCGGAAGTGTTGATCGACACCCCCTGCGAAGCTGTACCTCAAGTTTTCAGAAATTGCATGTTTGGCCCAGAAGTTTCTAGAAGTTGCAGAGTAACCTCATTCGTGTTTTAGAGCAATATTTAGGTTTTTAAAACTGTGATTTGACGGAAAACATACAAAGGGGAGATTACGATAAACAGAGATACGGAAACATACACAGAGACAGAGAGAGACTACGAGAGAGATTTTGTTCCTCTTTTGTATCTTTACTTTTTTATTTTATGCATACTTTTATTTTCATGATGTTTGTTTCAATCACCATGTCTGAGTAGTTTTCTTGTTAGGTTTATGGTTATTCAAAGGTTGATGATGAATTGTTAGATTAGATATATTGTTAGGATAATCACGTGGTTCTTTATCTAGATTGTATTTAACGCTAATTCTAGCTTGATCACCTAGAATTAATAACTTAGGTTAATTAATAGATGCGAAAGTATTATTGATTGCCTAAACTATCTTGGATGAGCAAAATAACTATTCGCAAAGAAATTTGGCTTAGTGATTTTGTGAACAATCGAACAAGAACCTTAATGCTTGTCTGAATTCTTTGAATTTGCAAAGAAATTTGGGATTCTAGGGTTTAGACATAGAAAATCTCCGCAGCGAAAGTTGGTTGATTTTACAGTTATGTTTCTAGTTCGAGAACGAATCTTCATAAATATCCTAACGATCTTTTAGTCTACAATTCAAATTTACCAAAGAATTTCCCAAGGCCTAACGTTTGTCTCATTAATTAAAACCCGCTTTTAACAAGTTTTTCCAACCGATTTTCTTAAGTATTTTCGTTAGTCATATTATTTACTTACTTATCTTGATTCGATACTTAGAATTTGTCGCGCAACATTAGGTCTCTAGGGATACAAGAACCTTTTATACTATAACTGCGATTCTGTGCACTTGCAGAAATTTTTCTAGGGTAAAACTTAGAGCTATCACCGACCCAAGAAAGATGAAAGTTCCAGTTTACGAAGGGAAAACTACCCGAAGGAGCCTTTAACAGCTTTTGCCATAGCCATAGGTCGCTCTAACTTTAAAGAAAGTGAAAAAGATGCCGGACAATGTCTCCTTTTCGTAGAACACCTCAAAGGCCCGACACTCCAGTGATTTCAGGCTCGAGAGAAACTCCATCGACAACTACAACCAGCTGTCTACAGCATTCCTGAAGCATTACTCCATATTCATGGATCCTGGAACTTCAGATGCCGACCTGTTGACCCTAGCTCAGGGGCAGAACGAAACACTCCGAAGTGTCGTCGGAAGATTCAAAGCGGTCATGTCCAAACTTGAAGGCTTGAGCGACAAGGCGGCTCTGCTAGCCTTAGCGAGCGCTTTGGTTTAATTCCGACTTCCGCAAAGAGGTTGAGCTGAATACCCCCACGACGATACAAGACGCGATGCATCGAGCTGAGATTTTATAACCGAAGAAGAAGAGATGAAGATCCTCACTGAAAAGTATGTAAAAGCAAAACCACTAAGCCATCCTCCTCAGGCTTCAAATTGTTCAAAAAATAAGAGAAACAACAAAAGTTCCGGTTATGTCCAACACGGAAGAGGCTTTCGAGGAGCTCACAATTATCAGATTGACACCCCTGGATACGGACGAGGAAGAGGCCGAGGCCGTGGGAGGAGTTCATGGAGCACATGGACCAAGAGCGATAGTTCTTACGACGAAACGGCTTACTGCGAACACCATCACATCTATGGGAATTCCACCGCAAACTGCCGCATTCTCGGCCTAAAACTTGCCAAAAAGTTAGCAGCTGGCGAACTTGGAGGAAACATCATCCTTAAGGATTTCGAGATGGACGTAAACGCATAAAAAATCCGACCAGACAAGGGAAGATCAATCTAAGCGTGATAAACGGGATGACGAGGCACCACCCTTCGGATCAAGAAGGAGGATAATCATGATCATGGGGGGATCTCATTATTGCTCGGATACTGTCTCGTCGATCAAAGCATTCCAGCAATGGGCAGACGTCAGTAAATGGTCCAAACCCTCGAAATTTCCGAACAATGTGATCTCATTCAAAGATAGGGAGACAATCGTAATCGACATGCCACACAACGACCTTTTCGTGATTGAATTGATTATCAACGATTGTGATGTAGCACGCGTGTTGGTAGACACCAGTAGCACGGTGGACGTAATCTTCCTCGAGATGCTCAGAAGAATGAACATTGATCTATCTGAAGTGGTATCAACCCCGAAACCATTGACTGGATTTTTTGGAGAAACAACAATGACCACCAGAATGATCAAACTCCCTGTCCGAGCCGGAGAGGTGACCAAAATCGTCGAATTCTCATTAGCCGACTGTTGGGGTCGGTTTTTACCCCACTAAGATCAACATAAATTTAACTAAGTATAGAAAATGGACAAGCATGACAAGCTCAACTTATCACGAACCGAGCCCAAGAAGCCTTGATGAACCAAACCCATAAAGGATTTGGAAAACCGAGCCGTTGAGCTAAAGAGCTCGGATCGGTTCAGAAACATACTAAAGAGATTGGTTTGGTGATGACAACAAGACTCTGAGTCAGCTTTCCAATGGAGTTGGAATCATATCATTTGGAGCTGAGGTTGGCAAGATACAACCAATTTACAGAAGACAAATCAATATGTGCTCGTCGTACCCGAGCCGTAGAGATGGGATCGGTATGACCCGAGCCGATGGCAGACCAAGCTGAAAATTGTGACAAACAAGATCTTTAAGTTAGATTTCATGCAAAAAAAGTTTGAAGTCATTTGGATCAACGGTTAGAAAGTTACACCAATTATCATGGAGATGTATCAATCTGGGTTTGTCGTAACCGAGCCGAAAAGATGGGCTCGGTAGGACCCGAGATGAAGACATACCGAGCTGAAATTTGGACACGAGATAGATGATTAAGTCAGATTTCGTCCAAAAGAAGTTTGAAGTCATTTGGATCAACGGTCAGAAAATTACACTAATTATCGTGGAGACGTATAAATCTGGTCTGCAAATTAAGCATGCGCAGAATAGAAACCGACCCGATCCGTGAAGCCAAGAAAGTGCTCGGGTACCCCGGCCCATGACAGAGCAAAGGGCTCGGGTGACCTGACCTGTGACAGAAAAAAGGGCTCGGGTACATGTTGGAGTCATTTTCACCCACCTGAAGTTAACAGGTGAGAAAATGGCTAAGTGTCAAAGAGAGCATGATGGACCTGAGCCAAAACCGGCAAAATGGCTCGGTGTTACAATGAGACCCGAGCCAAACCTAAATGGCTCGGTGTCACGGTCACATCAGGAAAATTCCTTGGATACTTGGTTACTCATCGTGGCATAGATGCAAACCCTAAGCAGATCGACGCACTCATTCAGATGGCTTCGCCAAAGACAAAAAGAGAGGTGCAAAGACTTACCGGGAGGGTAGCCGCACTCAACAGATTCATCTCACGATCCACCGACAAATGTTTACCTTTCTATGATACTTTGCGGGGAAACAAGAAGTTCGAATGGACCAAAAAATGCGAAGAAGTTTTTCAACAACTGAAGACCTACCTGGCTACCCCTCCCGTTCTTACAAAACCAGTAGCAGGAGAGCCGCTTTTTCTATACACTGCAATTTCCGCCACAATAGTAAGCGCCGTGCTGATTCGAGATGAACGCGGGGAACATAAGCCAATCTTCTACGTCAGCAAAACTTTGACAGAAGCTGAGATGAGGTACCCGCAAATGGAAAAATTGGCACTATCTGTCGTAATGTCTGCAAGAAAACTGAGGCTTACTTCCAGTCGCAGTCGATAATCGTCCTGAGTACCTTCCCGATAAGGTCCGTTTTGCACAGCCCGAGTCAATCAGGAAGGCTAGAAAAATGGACAATCGAGTTGAGCGAATATGATATCGAGTATCGCGGACGCACATGTGCAAAATCTTAAGTCCTAGCCGATTTCCTGATTGAACTCCCTGAATAGAGCATTGACCATGAAACACCGAGCCCGTCCTGGCAGCTTCACGTCGATGGCTCATCCTCCATATATAGCGTGCTTTTAATCCTGAGACGGATGTGACAGTTTAGATCCGAAATGGATGCAAGAGTTCACTACTGTGGCCAGCAGCAATGAAGATGTGGCGAGATGCCTATTGTAGCTTAAAAATTCGAATATGTCTGTTTTGTTAAGGTTTAGTGATCCTTGAAGGATGTTAGTAGAAAACTTGTCTTTGAAAGCTTTGCTTTGATAGATCGTAGAATCTATTACAAAGATGGGAGTATACGAGTATACGTATACGTACCCACTCCCCCCCCCTTTTGAAGGAGGGGGCAACTAAACCCATCCGAAGATGGGCTGCCTACGTACCTTTTGTAGGGATCAAGTCACCCCGTAGTTCGTGTAAAATGGCTTAGTGATAGTACTTCTTGAGATGCATCGCCTTCCATGATCTTGCTACCGGAACATCGGTCATGCTGGCAAGTTTATAAACACTTGGTTTGACTACCCATGTGGTCCTGTAAGGTCCTTCCCAGTTTCCTCCCAGTTTTTCGGCATTTGTTTCCGCCGTGTTTTGGAAAACTTTCCGCAAAACTAAGTCTCCTTCATAAAATCTCGTCTTCGAACATTGGAGTTGTAGTACTTTGCTGCTGCATTCTAGTAGTTCTGGATCTTGATCAAGGCTTGATCTCGTTTTTCGTTGATTAAATCCAACTCGTCAAGTAGTAATAAGTGATTGAGCCCTTCTTGTTCCGGAAGAAGTCTGCGGCAAACTCCGGGAAAATGTATTTCCGGTGGAATGACACACTCTGTTCCATAGACAAGGGTGAATGGGGTTTCACCAGTTGCTCGTCTTGGGGTTGTGCGGTGAGACCACAACACTCCTTCCAATTCTTCAGCCCAACGTCCCTTCTTTTCATCGAGACGCTTTTTCAGACCATCAATGATTGTCTTGTTGATTGCTTCTGCTTTACCATTCCCTTCTAGATACCTTGGAGTGGACTTGCTAGGCCTGATCTTCCATTTTTTGCAGAAGGCTTCGAAATGATTAGAGATGAACTGCGAGCCATTATCCGTTACGATCTCGTAAGGTACTCCATACCGGCATATGACTCTACCTCTTCCTCTTCCTTCAATAATTTTGACTGAATCTTCTGATGGATGTACATAATTTTCAGTGCCAATCACTGAGCCTTCATTACCATCTTCTGCAGTGGAAGAAACTGTCTCCATGCAGACGTTGGTTATCAATGCCGTAATGGGATCCTTAATGCAGACATTAGTTTCATTTGCTGCAACGGCATCTTTAATGCAGAGATTAGTTTCATATGGCGTAATGTCATCATTTGCACAAATGTTTTCTTTGCAATCATCTGCCTTACAATATGCATCCTCAGCTTTTTCATTCCCATCTTTTTTTTCACCATCAGTTGCTTCGTTTGGCCAAGCTGCCTTATCACTAACCTCTTCTTTACCACCATCTACTACAGTGGCATCCTTTGCCTGAAGGCATACGTTGGGATCATTATCTTCTTTTTCTACTTAGACATCCTCTGCCTTTTCACTCCCCTCTATTTTTTCAACATCTCCAACTACACCATCAACAAGAAGATGTTATTCTTTGGCATCCTCTGCTTTTTCACTCCCATCTTTTTTTTCACCATCAATTGCTTCGTTGGAAATAGCTGCGTTATCAGATATAACCTTTTTTTTTACCACCATCAGCTGCCTTTTCACGTCCATCTATTTTTTCAACATCTCCAACTCCACCATCATCTTGAAGATGTTCTTCTTTGGCATCTTCTGCCTTTTCACTCCCATCTCTTTTTTCACCATCAGTTGCTTCGTTGGAAACAGCTGCCTTATCAGATATAACCTTTTCTTTACCACCATCAGTTGCAGTGGCATCCTTTGCCTGAAGGCAGACGTTGGCATTATTTTCTCATTTTTCTTTTTTGGCATCCTCTTCCTTTTCACTCCCATCTCCATCACTACTATCATCTTGAAAATGTTCTTCTTTGGCATCCTCTGCCTTTTCACATTTATATATTTTTTCTCCATGGAACATATCTTGAAGATGTTCTTATTTGGCATCCTTTGCCTTTTCACTCCAATTTATTTTTGCATCATCTCCTACTTGTTCTTTTTTGGCATCCTCTGCCTCGATGCCATCTGCCTTTTTACTCCAATCTATTTTTGCATCATCTCCTACTTGTTCTTCTTTGGCATCCTCTGCCTTTTCACATTTATATATTTTTTCTCCATGGAATATATCTTGAAGATGTTCTTATTTGGCATCCTTTGCCTTTTCACTCCAATTTATTTTTGCATCATCTCCTACTTGTTCTTTTTTGGCATCCTCTGCCTCGATGCCATCTGCCTTTTTACTCCAATCTATTTTTGCATCATCTCCTACTTGTTCTTCTTTGGCATCATCTGCCTCGATGCCATTATCAGTTATTTTTTCTTTGCCATCTCTTCCTTTATCATTTGAAAAGGAGCCATAGGCAACAACCTTGATTCCTTCTCCTTCGTTATCTTTGCCATCTACTTTGTTATCCACTGTTGTCTCTTCTTCGTCATTCTGCAAAATTTCAAAGCAATGACGGTTACATGAACTCAGTTTCAACTGATTACACCTTAAGGGCATACTCTGCCGTAGTGGATATTAAGGGATGCCAATGATGAATAGTATTGAATGCCATTATTAGTCTGCCGTAGCAATTACATGTCTCACATAAATGAATAATACAACATAGGCAAGCAGAGTATGCCATGCCCCTCTATTGTTCTACAAGATCTGATAGAGCATGATATCGCAGATCATGTCAGCTCTTTTATTTCAATAATTGCTGAGTTGGACATACCATACGATTGTCATGTTTTAGTTTGTTGTTAGAGAAGCGAGTATCTTGCTCGAAACAAGTCATCCTCTCCATCAGCTTTCCAACGACCTGTGCCAAGTTGTTTAAGGTTTCACTCAAAACTTTCTGCTGTTCCATGCTGGTTCATTGCTGTTCCAAGTTTAATAGTTATTGATCAAGGCTGGCGTTTTTAATTCTAGTTACAACTGCATCAAACTTGGTCTGCTGTTTATGCAGGACAATTTCAATGATGTCGACGATGTCTGTTGAACCAATAGATGAGATTTTAGCTACTGGGAACTTCAGTTTCATGACATACCGTCCATCATCTTCTTCTTCTTCTTCTTCTTCGATTTTTTCATTATATTCTTCAATTCCCTTTCGCTTCCTCTTCCTATTTTCTCCATCTCGCTCTTAAATTCCCTTCCTCTTTTTCCCTTTTCCTCTCCTTCCTTCATGATATACTTTCCTTTTTTTTTCCAGTGCGGTTTTCTGGGACTGGTGGTATTTTTGAGATGCTCCATTTGATGTCCGCCCACGGCTGGCCAGAGAGAATTTATTTGATGAGATTATCAAGCTTGATATCTATTACGTCGTTACCTTTCCAACGTGGATACATCTTTGCCCGGGATCTCTCACACATAGTAGTTACAGTCACCTGCAACACACAGTTATATGGTTACATAAATGTCAGCCAAAAGTCTGCCAGAAGTCTGTGTTACTCTGCTAGAAGTCTAGCGACGGGAAAATGTAAACTTGTGGCAGAGTCTTTTTGTAGATTCTGCCACTGTGGCTTACTCTGCCAAAAGTCTACATTTTCACTTCAACAAACTATGCCAAAGATATACATACCTCTTCACTCGAGAAGATCTTCTCCATATTGGGTATGCCAACTTTTCCCTTGTATCTTAGCAGATGTATACCTTCAAACGCTATAGGTGTTCCCAAATTTTTTCCCACTTTGGGCACATACACATACATCCAGACCTGTAGAACTTGCACAAACCCTTCAAAACATAAGAATCTTGCCATATCTTCTCTTTAGTTACTAACTTAACCTGCTCAACAAGATCTTTGTAAGCAACCCTCCCCCAGGGATACCCTTCAAAAGTTGCCAAATCTATCACCAACCTAGCTAGGTTAAGTGGAATTTCGGTATGCCAATCAACACCCAACAGACTGTTAGACATAACAGCTAGATAACTAAGCCTAATTTTATCTTCCATGGACCAAGATTTGCTTATATCTCCACCATGCTTCATACACAATTTCACTATGTCCTCAATATAAAGACTAGCACGGTGTATTTTGAGAAGACCCCGAAAGCGATTCCAGCTTTGGTGAGTAGCTTGAGAATATACCAACATATCCAACTGCATAATTTCATTACAGTTAAGACCTGTGATCTCTTCAAACTCGAAGAGCGAGAATCGTGCTGGCTGCCCCGCGATCAAAAACCACAACTCAAATGGGTTTTCACACTCCAATTGTTTGCAAATAAGATGGTGATGCACAAATTTCGCACTCCATCCGAAACCCAACTTCTCAAACTTACAAATAACTCCTAGCGGTGACTTGTGGAAATAATCTCATACTTCCTCTCCCACTACACGTTCCACCAGTGAAAGATGATTGAACTTCAAACTGTAATTTATTCTGGTATGTGGATCTGGCTTGTTTCCTTTGGAAAAAATCATGGCAGGAAAATCCATCTCGTAATCATTCCTATCCATCTCGTAATCATTCCTATCCATGATATATTCGAAGGAGAAATATTAGAAAAATGAAGAAAGAGATCGACAAAATTGAAGATACGCTCCTCTGCTCTAAGGTTGATGAGGGAAAAAAGAAGAAGAGTCAATGTTGTGTTTTTTAAGCTTTCTGGGCTTCGGCATGGACTTGAAACAACTGATTTGAGGCCCAAATATATATATTGTGGAAATTTTAAAAAAATAATATTACCTAATTAAGACGGTGTCTTCTTTTGTCATACAGTTAAGACAGCGCCGCCTTTTTCTTTAGTAGAAACTCTTCAAAAATGCTGCTCT